>OX451735.1:1331485200-1331520200 GCA_948472305.1 Vicia faba | reverse complement strand
CGTTGTTGTTGTTGTTATTGTTTATTTGACGTTGTTGTTGTTGTTTATTTGACGTAGTTGTTGTTGTTGACGTTGATGTTGTTGTTGTTGTTGTTGTTTATTTGACGTTTTTGTTGTTGTTGATGTTGTTGTTGTTTTTGTTTTTGTTTATTTGACGTTGTTGTTGTTATTGTTGTTTATTTGACGTTGTTGTTGTTGTTTATATGACGTTGTTGTTGTTGTTGTTATTAACGTTGTTGTTGTTGTTGTTTATTTGACGTTGTTGTTGTTGTTTATTTGACGTTGTTGTTGTTGTTGACGTTGTTGTTGTTGTTTATTTGACGTTGTTGTTGTTATTTATTTGACATTCTTGTTGTTGTTGACGTTGTTGTTGTTGTTGTTGTTATTTATTTGACATTGTTGTTGTTGTTGGTGACGTTTTTGTTGTTGTTGTTTATTTGACGTTGTTTTAGTATTGTTGTTTATTTGACATTGTTGTTGTTATTTATTTGACGATGTTGTGAGTGACATTGTTGTTGTTGTTGTTGTTTATTTGACGTAGTTGTTGTTGTTGACGTTGTTGTTGTTGTTTTTATTTGAAGTTTTTGTTGTTGTTGATGTTGTTGTTGTTGTTGTTGTTGTTGACGTTGTCGTTGTTGTTGTTTATTTGACGTTTTTGTTGTTGTTGATGTTGTTGTTGTTTTTGTTCTTATTTATTTGACATTGTTGTTGTTGTTTAATTGACGTTGTTGTTGTTGTTGTTGTTTATTTGACGTTGTTGTTGTTGTTGTTATTGTTGTTGTTGTTATTTATTTGACATTGTTGTTGTTGTTGACGTTGTTGTTGTTGTTGTTGTTGTTTATTTGACGTTGTTTTAGTATTGTTGTTTATTTGACATTGTTGTTGTTATTTATCTGAGGTTGTTGTGGGTGACATTGTTGTTGTTGTTGTTGTTTATTTGACGTAGTTGTTGTTTATTTGACGTTGTTGTTGTTGTTTATTTGACGTTGTTGTTGTTGACGTTGTTGTTGTTGTTATTGTTTATTTGACGTTGTTGTTGTTGTTTATTTGACGTAGTTGTTGTTGTTGACGTTGTTGTTGTTGTTGTTGTTGTTGTTGTTTATTTGAGGTTTTTGTTGTTGTTGATGTTTTTGTTGTTTTTTTTGTGTTTATTTAACGTTGTTGTTGTTGTTGTTTATTTGACGTTGTTGTTGTTGTTTATATGACGTTGTTGTTGTTTTTTTATTTGACGTTGTTGTTGTTGTTGTTTATTTGACATTGTTGTTGTTGTTGGTATTGTTTATTTGACGTTGTTGTTGTTGTTTATTTGAAGTTGTTGTTGTTGTTGTTGACGTTGTTGTTGTTGTTGTTGTTGTTGTTAACTTAGTTGTTGTTGTTTATTTGACGTTGTTGTTGTTGTTTACGTTTTTGTTTATTTGACGTTGTTGTTGTTGTTGTTGACGTTGTTGTTTATTTGACGTTGTTGTTGTTGTTTATTTGACGTTGTTGTTGTTGTTGACGTTGTTGTTGTTGTTTATTTGACGTTGTTGTTGTTATTTATTTGACATTCTTGTTGTTGTTGACGTTGTTGTTGTTGTTGTTATTTATTTGACATTGTTGTTGTTGTTGACGTTGTTGTTGTTGTTGTTGTTGTTTATTTGACATTGTTTTGGTATTGTTGTTTATTTGACATTGTTGTTTTTATTTATTTGACGTTGTTGTGGGTGACATTGTTGTTGTTGTTGTTGTTTATTTGACGTAGTTGTTGTTGTTGACGTTGTTGTTGTTGTTGTTTTTATTTAACGTTTTTGTTGTTGTTGATGTTGTTATTGTTGTTGTTGTTGACGTTGTTGTTGTTGTTGTTTATTTGACGTTTTTGTTGTTGTTGATGTTGTTGTTGTTTTTGTTGTTGTTTATTTGACATTGTTGTTGTTGTTTAATTGACGTTGTTGTTGTTGTTTATTTGACGTTGTTGTTGTTGTTGTTATTGTTATTGTTGTTATTTATTTGACATTGTTGTTGTTGTTTATTTGTCGTTGTTGTTGTTGTTTTTTTGTCGTTGTTGTTGTTGTTTATTTGACGTTGTTGTTGTTGTTTATTTGACATTGTTGTTGTTGTTGTTATTGTTTATTTGACGTTGTTGTTGTTGTTGTTGTTTTTTGTGACGTTGTTGTTGTTGTTGTTTATTTGACGTTGTTGTTGTTGTTGACGTTGTTTTTGTTGTTGTTTATTTGACGTTGTTGTTGTTGTTGTTTATTTGACGTTAATGTTGTTGTTGTTTATTTGACGGTGTTGTTGTTGTTGTTGTTTATTTGACGTTGATGTTGTTGAGGTTGTTGTTGTTGTTGACATAGTTGTTGTTGTTGTTGTTTATTTGATGTTGTTATTGTTGTTCTTGACATTGTTGTTGTTGTTTATTTGACGTTGTTGTTGTTGTTTATTTGACATTGTTGTTGTTGTTGTTGACGTTGTTATTGTTGTTGTTTATTTGACATTATGGTTGTTGTTGTTGTTTATTTGACGTTGTTGTTGTTGTTGACATAGTTGTTGTTGTTGTTGACGTTGTTGTTTATTTGATGTTGTTGTTGTTTTTTATTTGACGTTGTTGTTGTTGTTGTTTATTTGACGTTGTTGTTGTTGTTGTTTATTTGACGTTGTTGTTATTTATTTGACATTGTTGTTGTTGTTGACGTTGTTGTTGTTGTTGTTTATTTGACATTGTTGTTGTTGTTGTTGTTGACGTTGTTGTTGTTTATTTGATGTTGTTTTAGTATTGTTGTTTATTTGACATTGTTGTTGTTATTTATTTGACATTGTTGTGGGTGACATTGTTGTTGTTATTTATTTGACGTTGTTGTTGTTGTTGTTTATTTGACGTAGTTGTTGTTGTTGACGTTGTTGTTGTTGTTGTTATTTATTTGACGTTTTTGTTGTTGTGGATGTTGTTGTTGTTGTTGTTTATTTGACGTTGTTGTTATTGTTATTGTTGTTGTTCATTTGACATTGTTGTTGTTGTTGTTGTTTATTTGACGTTGTTGTTATTGTTGACGTTGTTGTTGTTGTTTATTTGAAGTTGTTGTTGTTGTTGTTGACATAGTTGTTGTTGTTGTTGTTGTTGTTTATTTGACGTTGTTGTTGTTGTTTATTTGACGTTGTTGTTGTTGTTGTTATTTATTTGACGTTGTTGTTGTTGTTGTTATTTATTTGACGTTGTTGTTGTTGACGTTGTTTTTGTTGTTGTTTATTTGACGTTGTTGTTGTTGTTGTTTATTTGACGTTGTTGTTGTTGTTGTTTATTTGACGGTGTTGTTGTTGTTGTTGTTTATTTGATGATGTTGTTGTTGTTTATTTGACATTGTTGTTGTTGTTGTTGTTGACGTTGTTGTTGTTGTTGTTTATTTGATGTTGTTTTAGTATTGTTGTTTATTTGACATTGTTGTTGTTATTTATTTGACGTTGTTGTGGGTGACATTGTTGTTGTTGTTTATTTGATGTTGTTGTTGTTGTTTATTTGACGTAGTTGTTGTTGTTGACGTTGTTGTTGTTGATGTTGTTGTTGATGTTGTTGTTGTTGTTGTTTATTTGACGTTGTTGTTGTTGTTGTTTATTTGACGTTGTTTTAGTATTGTTGTTTATTTGACATTGTTGTTGTTATTTATTTGATGTTGTTGTGGATTACATTGTTGTTGTTGTTGTTTATTTGACGTAGTTGTTGTTGTTGACGTTGTTGTTGTTGTTGTTGTTGTTTATTTGACGTTTTTGTTGTTGTTGATGTTGTTGTTGTTGTTGTTGTTTATTTGACGTTTTTGTTGTTGTTGTTGATGTTGTTGTTGTTTTTGTTGTTGTTTATTTGACATTGTTGTTGTTGTTTAACTGACGTTGTTGTTGTTGTTGTTTATTTGACGTTGTTGTTGTTGTTATTGTTGTTGTTGTTGTTTATTTGACATTGTTGTTGTTGTTGTTTATTTGACGTTGATGTTGTTGTTGACGTTGTTTTTGTTGTTGTTTATTTGAAGTTGTTGTTGTTGTTGTTGTTGTTTATTTGACGTTAATGTTGTTGTTGTTTATTTGACGGTGTTGTTGTTGTTGTTGTTTATTTGACGTTGATGTTGTTGACGTTGTTGTTGTTGTTGACATAGTTGTTGTTGTTGTTGTTTATTTGATGTTGTTGTTGTTGTTCTTGACATTGTTGTTGTTGTTTATTTGACGTTGTTGTTGTTGTTTATTTGACATTGTTGTTGTTGTTGTTGACGTTGTTATTGTTGTTGTTTATTTGACATTGTGGTTGTTGTTGTTGTTGTTTATTTGACGTTGTTGTTGTTGTTGACATAGTTGTTGTTGTTGTTGACGTTGTTGTTTATTTGATGTTGTTGTTGTTTTTTATTTGACGTTGTTGTTGTTGTTTATTTGACGTTGTTGTTGTTGTTGTTGTTGTTGTTTATTTGACGTTGTTGTTATTTATTTGACATTGTTGTTGTTGTTGACGTTGTTGTTGTTGTTGTTGTTGTTGTTTATTTGACATTGTTGTTGTTGTTGTTGTTGACGTTGTTGTTGTTGTTTATTTGATGTTGTTTTAGTATTGTTGTTTATTTGACATTGTTGTTGTTATTTATTTGACATTGTTGTGGGTGACATTGTTGTTGTTATTTATTTGACGTTGTTGTTGTTGTTGTTTATTTGACGTAGTTGTTGTTGTTGACGTTGTTGTTGTTGTTATTTATTTGATGTTTTTGTTGTTGTGGATGTTGTTGTTGTTGTTGTTTATTTGACGTTGTTGTTGTTGTTATTGTTGTTGTTCATTTGACATTGTTGTTGTTGTTGTTGTTTATTTGACGTTGTTGTTATTGTTGACGTTGTTGTTGTTGTTTATTTGACGTTGTTGTTATTGTTGACGTTGTTGTTGTTGTTTATTTGAAGTTGTTGTTGTTGTTGACATAGTTGTTGTTGTTGTTGTTGTTGTTTATTTGACGTTGTTGTTGTTGTTGTTTATTTGACGTTGTTGTTGTTGTTGTTATTTATTTGACGTTGTTGTTGTTGTTGTTTATTTGACGTTGTTGTTGTTGACGTTGTTTTTGTTGTTGTTTATTTGACGTTGTTGTTGTTGTTGTTGTTTATTTGACGTTGTTGTTGTTGTTTATTTGACGGTGTTGTTGTTGTTGTTGTTTATTTGATGCTGTTGTTGTTGTTTATTTGACATTGTTGTTGTTGTTGTTGACGTTGTTGTTGTTGTTGTTGTTTATTTGATGTTTTTTTAGTATTGTTGTTTATTTGACATTGTTGTTGTTATTTATTTGACGTTGTTGTGGGTGACATTGTTGTTGTTGTTTATTTGACGTTGTTGTTGTTGTTTATTTGACGTAGTTGTTGTTGTTGACGTTGTTGTTGTTGATGTTGTTGTTGATGTTGTTGTTGTTGTTTATTTGACGTTGTTGTTGTTGTTGTTTATTTGACGTTGTTTTAGTATTGTTGTTTATTTGACATTGTTGTTGTTATTTATTTGATGTTGTTGTGGATTACATTGTTGTTGTTGTTGTTTATTTGACGTAGTTGTTGTTGTTGACGTTGTTGTTGTTGTTGTTTATTTGACGTTTTTGTTGATGTTGATGTTGTTGTTGATGTTGTTGTTGTTGTTGTTGTTTATTTGACGTTTTTGTTGTTGTTGTTGATGTTGTTGTTGTTTTTGTTGTTGTTTTTTTGACATTGTTGTTGTTGTTTAACTGACGTTGTTGTTGTTGTTATTGTTTATTTGACGTTGTTGTTGTTGTTATTGTTGTTGTTGTTTATTTGACATTGTTGTTGTTGTTGTTTATTTGTCGTTGATGTTGTTGTTGTTGTTTATTTGACGTTGTTGTTGTTGTTGTTGACATTGTTGTTGTTGTTGTTTATTTGACGTTGTTGTTGTTGTTTATTTGACATTGTTGTTGTTGTTGTTATTGTTTATTTGACGTTATTGTTGTTGTTTATTTGACGTTGTTGTTGTTGTTGTTGACATAGTTGTTGTTGTTGTGGTTGTTTATTTGACGTTGTTGTTGTTGTTCTTGACATTGTTGTAATTGTTGTTTATTTGACGTTGTTGTTGTTGTTTATTTGACATTGTTGTTGGTGTTGACGTTGTTGTTGTTGTGGTTTATTTGACATTGTTGTTGTTGTTATTGTTTATTTGACGTTGTTGTTGTTGTTGTTTATTTGGCGTTGTTGTTGTTGTTGACATAGTTGTTGTTGTTGTTGTTTATTTGACGTTTTTGTTGTTGTTGATGTTGTTGTTGTTTTTGTTGTTGTTTATTTGACATTGTTGTTGTTGTTGTTTATTTGACGTTGTTGTTGTTGTTGTTGACATAGTTGTTGTTGTTGTTATTTATTTGACGTTTTTGTTGTTGTTGATGTTGTTGTTGTTTTTGTTGTTGTTTATTTGACATTGTTGTTGTTGTTTAATTGACGTTGTTGTTGTTGTTGTTTATTTGACGTTGTTGTTGTTATTGTTATTGTTGTTGTTGTTTTTTATTTGACATTGTTGTTGTTGTTGTTGTTTATTTGTCGTTGTTGTTGTTGTTTATTTGACGTTGTTGTTGTTGTTGTTGACGTTATTGTTGTTGTTGTTTATTTGACGTTGTTGTTGTTGTTTATTTGACATTGTTGTTGTTGTTGTTATTGTTTATTTGACGTTGTTGTTGTTGTTTATTTGACGTTGTTGTTGTTGACGTTGTTGTTGTTGTTGTTGTTTATTTGACGTTGTTGTTGTTGTTGACGTTGTTTTTGTTGTTGTTTATTTGACATTGTTGTTGTTGTTTATTTGACGTTAATGTTGTTGTTGATTATTTGACGGTGTTATTGTTGTTGTTGTTTATTTGACGTTGTTGTTGTTGACGTTGTTGTTGTTGTTGTTCTTTATTTGACGTTGTTGTTGTTGTTGTTGACATAGTTGTTGTTGTTGTTGATTATTTGATGTTGTTGTTGTTGTTCTTGACATTGTTGTTGTTGTTGTTTATTTGATGTTGTTGTTGTTGTTTATTTGACATTGTTGTTGTTGTTGTTGACGTTGTTATTGTTGTTGTTTATTTGACATTGTTGTTGTTGTTGTTGTTGTTTATTTGACGTTGTTGTTGTTGTTGTTGACATAGCTGTTGTTGTTGTTGACGTTGTTGTTGTTGTTTATTTGATGTTGTTGTTGTTGATGTTGTTTATTTGACGTTGTTGTTATTTATTTGACATTGATGTTGTTGTTGACGTTGTTGTTGTTGTTGTTGTTTATTTGACATTAGTGTTGTTGTCGTTGTTGACGTTGTTGTTGTTGTTTATTTGATGTTGTTTTGGTATTGTTGTTTATTTGACATTGTTGTTGTTATTTATTTGACATTATTGTGGGTGACATTGTTGTTGTTATTTATTTGACGTTGTTGTTGTTGTTTATTTGACATAGTTGTTGTTGTTGTTGTTGACGTTGTTGTTGTTGTTGTTGTTGTTTATTTGACGTTGTTGTTGTTGTTGACGTTGTTTTTGTTGTTGTTTATTTGACGTTGTTGTTGTTGTTGTTGTTTATTTGAAGTTGTTGTTGTTGTTGACGTTGTTGTTGTTGTTGTTGTTGTTGACTTAGTTGTTGTTGTTTATTTGACGTTGTTATTGTTGTTGTTTACGTTGTTGTTTATTTGACGTTGTTGTTGTTGTTGTTGACATTGTTGTTTATTTGACGTTGTTGTTGTTGTTGTTTATTTGACGTTGTTGTTGTTGTTGACGTTGTTGTTGTTGTTTATTTGACGTTGTTGTTGTTATTTATTTGACATTGTTGTTGTTGTTGACGTTGTTGTTGTTGTTGTTATTTATTTGACATTGCTGTTGTTGTTGACGTTGTTGTTGTTGTTGTTTATTTGACGTTGTTTTAGTATTGTTGTTTATTTGACATTGTTGTTGTTATTTATTTGACGTTATTGTGGGTGACATTGTTGTTGTTGTTGTTGTTTATTTGACGTAGTTGTTGTTGTTGTTTATTTGACGGTGTTGTTGTTGTTGTTTATTTGATGCTGTTGTTGTTGTTTATTTGACATTGTTGTTGTTGTTGTTGACGTTGTTGTTGTTGTTGTTGTTTATTTGATGTTGTTTTAGTATTGTTGTTTATTTGACATTGTTGTTGTTATTTATTTGACGTTGTTGTGGGTGACATTGTTGTTGTTGTTTATTTGACGTTGTTGTTGTTGTTTATTTGACGTAGTTGTTGTTGTTGACGTTGTTGTTGTTGATGTTGTTGTTGATGTTGTTGTTGTTGTTGTTTATTTGACGTTGTTGTTGTTGTTGTTTATTTGACGTTGTTGTTGTTGTTGTTTATTTGACGTTGTTTTAGTATTGTTGTTTATTTGACATTGTTGTTGTTATTTATTTGATGTTGTTGTGGGTGACATTGTTGTTGTTGTTGTTGTTTATTTGACGTAGTTGTTGTTGTTGACGTTGTTGTTGTTGTTGTTGTTGTTTATTTGACGTTTTTGTTATTGTTGATGTTGTTGTTGATGTTGTTGTTGTTGTTGTTTATTTGACGTTTTTGTTGTTGTTGATGTTGTTGTTGTTTTTGTTGTTGTTTATTTGACATTGTTGTTGTTGTTTAACTGACGTTGTTGTTGTTGTTGTTTATTTGACGTTGTTGTTGTTGTTATTGTTGTTGTTGTTGTTGTTGTTGTTGTTGTTGTTTATTTGACATTGTTGTTGTTGTTGTTTATTTGTCGTTGTTGTCGTTGTTGTTGTTTATTTGACGTTGTTGTTATTGTTGTTGTTGACATTGTTGTTGTTGTTGTTTATTTGACGTTGTTGTTGTTGTTTATTTGACATTGTTGTTGTTGTTGTTATTGTTTATTTGACGTTATTGTTGTTGTTTATTTGACGTTGTTGTTGTTGTTCTTGACATTGTTGTTGTTGTTGTTTATTTGACGTTGTTGTTGTTGTTTATTTGACATTGTTGTTGTTGTTGACGTTGTTGTTGTTGTTGTGGTTTATTTGACGTTGTTGTTGTTGTTATTGTTTATTTGACATTGTTGTTGTTGTTGTTTATTTGACGTTGTTGTTGTTGTTGTTGACATAGTTGTTGTTGTTGTTGTTTATTTGACGTTTTTGTTGTTGTTGATGTTGTTGTTGTTTTTGTTGTTGTTTATTTGACATTGTTGTTGTTGTTTAATTGACGTTGTTGTTGTTGTTGTTTATTTGACGTTGTTGTTGTTGTTGTTATTGTTGTTGTTGTTTTTTATTTGACATTGTTGTTGTTGTTGTTGTTTATTTGACGTTGTTGTTGTTGTTGTTGACGTTATTGTTGTTGTTGTTTATTTGACGTTGTTGTTGTTGTTTATTTGACATTGTTGTTGTTGTTGTTATTGTTTATTTGACGTTGTTGTTGTTGTTTATTTGACGTTGTTGTTGTTGACGTTGTTGTTGTTGTTGTTTATTTGACGTTGTTGTTGTTGTTGATGTTGTTTTTGTTGTTGTTTATTTGACATTGTTGTTGTTGTTTATTTAATGTTAATGTTGTTGTTGTTTATTTGACGGTGTTATTGTTGTTGTTGTTTATTTGACGTTGTTGTTGTTGACGTTGTTGTTGTTGTTGTTGTTGTTGTTTATTTGACGTTGTTGTTGTTGTTGTTGACATAGTTGTTGTTGTTGTTGATTATTTGATGTTGTTATTGTTGTTCTTGACATTGTTGTTGTTGTTGTTTATTTGACGTTGTTGTTGTTGTTTATTTGACATTGTTGTTGTTGTTGTTGACGTTGTTATTGTTGTTGTTTATTTGACATTGTTGTTGTTGTTGTTGTTGTTGTTGTTGTTTATTTGACGTTGTTGTTGTTGTTGTTGACATAGTTGTTGTTGTTGTTGACGTTGTTGTTGTTGTTTATTTGACGTTGTTGTTGTTGATGTTGTTTATTTGACGTTGTTGTTATTTATTTGACATTGATGTTGTTGTTGTTGTTGTTTATTTGACATTGTTGTTGTTGTTTATTTGACGTAGTTGTTGTTGTTGACGTTGTTGTTGTTGTTATTGTTTATTTGACGTTATTGTTGTTGTTTATTTGACGTTGTTGTTGTTGTTGTTGACATAGTTGTTGTTGTTGTGGTTGTTTATTTGACGTTGTTGTTGTTGTTCTTGACATTGTTGTTGTTGTTGTTTATTTGACGTTGTTGTTGTTGTTTATTTGACATTGTTGTTGTTGTTGACGTTGTTGTTGTTGTGGTTTATTTGACATTGTTGTTGTTGTTATTGTTTATTTGACGTTGTTGTTGTTGTTGTTGTTTATTTGACGTTGTTGTTGTTGTTGTTGACATAGTTGTTGTTGTTGTTGTTTATTTGACGTTTTTGTTGTTGTTGATGTTGTTGTTGTTTTTGTTGTTGTTTATTTGACATTGTTGTTGTTGTTTAATTGACGTTGTTGTTGTTGTTGTTTATTTGACGTTGTTGTTGTTGTTGTTATTGTTGTTGTTGTTTTTTATTTGACATTGTTGTTGTTGTTGTTGTTTATTTGTCGTTGTTGTTGTTGTTTATTTGACGTTGTTGTTGTTGTTGTTGTTCACGTTATTGTTGTTGTTGTTTATTTGACGTTGTTGTTGTTGTTTATTTGACATTGTTGTTGTTGTTGTTATTGTTTATTTGACGTTGTTGTTGTTGTTTATTTGACGTTGTTGTTGTTGTTGTTGTTTATTTGACGTTAATGTTGTTGTTGTTTATTTGACGGTGTTGTTGTTGTTGTTGTTGTTTATTTGACGTTGATGTTGTTGACGTTGTTGTTGTTGTTGACATAGTTGTTGTTGTTGTTGTTTATTTGATGTTGTTGTTGTTGTTCTTGACATTGTTGTTGTTGTTTATTTGACGTTGTTGTTGTTGTTTATTTGACATTGTTGTTGTTGTTGTTGACGTTGTTATTGTTGTTGTTTATTTGACATTGTGGTTGTTGTTGTTGTTGTTGTTTATTTGACGTTGTTGTTGTTGTTGACATAGTTGTTGTTGTTGTTGACGTTGTTGTTTATTTGATGTTGTTGTTGTTTTTTATTTGACGTTGTTGTTGTTGTTTATTTGACGTTGTTGTTGTTGTTGTTTATTTGACGTTGTTGTTATTTATTTGACATTGTTGTTGTTGTTGACGTTGTTGTTGTTGTTGTTGTTGACGTTGTTGTTTATTTGACATTGTTGTTGTTGTTGTTGACGTTGTTGTTGTTGTTGTTGTTTATTTGATGTTTTTTTAGTATTGTTGTTTATTTGACATTGTTGTTGTTATTTATTTGACGTTGTTGTGGGTGACATTGTTGTTGTTGTTTATTTGACGTTGTTGTTGTTGTTTATTTGACGTAGTTGTTGTTGTTGACGTTGTTGTTGTTGATGTTGTTGTTGATGTTGTTGTTGTTGTTTATTTGACGTTGTTGTTGTTGTTGTTTATTTGACGTTGTTTTAGTATTGTTGTTTATTTGACATTGTTGTTGTTATTTATTTGATGTTGTTGTGGATTACATTGTTGTTGTTGTTGTTTATTTGACGTAGTTGTTGTTGTTGACGTTGTTGTTGTTGTTGTTTATTTGACGTTTTTGTTGATGTTGATGTTGTTGTTGATGTTGTTGTTGTTGTTGTTTATTTGACGTTTTTGTTGTTGTTGTTGATGTTGTTGTTGTTTTTGTTGTTGTTTATTTGACATTGTTGTTGTTGTTTAACTGACGTTGTTGTTGTTGTTATTGTTTATTTGACGTTGTTGTTGTTGTTATTGTTGTTGTTGTTTATTTGACATTGTTGTTGTTGTTGTTTATTTGTCGTTGATGTTGTTGTTGTTGTTTATTTGACGTTGTTGTTGTTGTTGTTGACATTGTTGTTGTTGTTGTTTATTTGACGTTGTTGTTGTTGTTTATTTGACATTGTTGTTGTTGTTGTTATTGTTTATTTGACGTTATTGTTGTTGTTTATTTGACGTTGTTGTTGTTGTTGTTGACATAGTTGTTGTTGTTGTGGTTGTTTATTTGACGTTGTTGTTGTTGTTCTTGACATTGTTGTTATTGTTGTTTATTTGACGTTGTTGTTGTTGTTTATTTGACATTGTTGTTGGTGTTGACGTTGTTGTTGTTGTGGTTTATTTGACATTGTTGTTGTTGTTATTGTTTATTTGACGTTGTTGTTGTTGTTGTTTATTTGGCGTTGTTGTTGTTGTTGACATAGTTGTTGTTGTTGTTGTTTATTTGACGTTTTTGTTGTTGTTGATGTTGTTGTTGTTTTTGTTGTTGTTTATTTGACATTGTTGTTGTTGTTGTTTATTTGACGTTGTTGTTGTTGTTGTTGACATAGTTGTTGTTGTTGTTATTTATTTGACGTTTTTGTTGTTGTTGATGTTGTTGTTGTTTTTGTTGTTGTTTATTTGACATTGTTGTTGTTGTTTAATTGACGTTGTTGTTGTTGTTGTTTATTTGACGTTGTTGTTGTTATTGTTATTGTTGTTGTTGTTTTTTATTTGACATTGTTGTTGTTGTTGTTGTTTATTTGTCGTTGTTGTTGTTGTTTATTTGACGTTGTTGTTGTTGTTGTTGACGTTATTGTTGTTGTTGTTTATTTGACGTTGTTGTTGTTGTTTATTTGACATTGTTGTTGTTGTTGTTATTGTGTATTTGACGTTGTTGTTGTTGTTTATTTGACGTTGTTGTTGTTGACGTTGTTGTTGTTGTTGTTGTTTATTTGACGTTGTTGTTGTTGTTGACGTTGTTTTTGTTGTTGTTTATTTGACATTGTTGTTGTTGTTTATTTGACGTTAATGTTGTTGTTGATTATTTGACGGTGTTATTGTTGTTGTTGTTTATTTGACGTTGTTGTTGTTGACGTTGTTGTTGTTGTTGTTCTTTATTTGACGTTGTTGTTGTTGTTGTTGACATAGTTGTTGTTGTTGTTGATTATTTGATGTTGTTGTTGTTGTTCTTGACATTGTTGTTGTTGTTGTTTATTTGATGTTGTTGTTGTTGTTTATTTGACATTGTTGTTGTTGTTGTTGACTATGTTATTGTTGTTGTTTATTTGACATTGTTGTTGTTGTTGTTGTTGTTTATTTGACGTTGTTGTTGTTGTTGTTGACATAGTTGTTGTTGTTGTTGACGTTGTTGTTGTTGTTTATTTGATGTTGTTGTTGTTGATGTTGTTTATTTGACGTTGTTGTTATTTATTTGACATTGATGTTGTTGTTGACGTTGTTGTTGTTGTTGTTGTTTATTTGACATTAGTGTTGTTGTCGTTGTTGACGTTGTTGTTGTTGTTTATTTGATGTTGTTTTGGTATTGTTGTTTATTTGACATTGTTGTTGTTATTTATTTGACATTATTGTGGGTGACATTGTTGTTGTTATTTATTTGACGTTGTTGTTGTTGTTTATTTGACGTAGTTGTTGTTGTTGTTGTTGACGTTGTTGTTGTTGTTGTTGTTGTTTATTTGACGTTGTTGTTGTTGTTGACGTTGTTTTTGTTGTTGTTTATTTGACGTTGTTGTTGTTGTTGTTGTTTATTTGAAGTTGTTGTTGTTGTTGACGTTGTTGTTGTTGTTGTTGTTGACTTAGTTGTTGTTGTTTATTTGACGTTGTTATTGTTGTTGTTTACGTTGTTGTTTATTTGACGTTGTTGTTGTTGTTGTTGACATTGTTGTTTATTTGACGTTGTTGTTGTTGTTGTTGTTGTTGACGTTGTTGTTGTTGTTTATTTGACGTTGTTGTTGTTATTTATTTGACATTGTTGTTGTTGTTGACGTTGTTGTTGTTGTTGTTATTTATTTGACATTGCTGTTGTTGTTGACGTTGTTGTTGTTGTTGTTTATTTGACGTTGTTTTAGTATTGTTGTTTATTTGACATTGTTGTTGTTATTTATTTGACGTTATTGTGGGTGACATTGTTGTTGTTGTTGTTGTTTATTTGACGTAGTTGTTGTTGTTGTTTATTTGACGGTGTTGTTGTTGTTGTTTATTTGATGCTGTTGTTGTTGTTTATTTGACATTGTTGTTGTTGTTGTTGACGTTGTTGTTGTTGTTGTTGTTTATTTGATGTTGTTTTAGTATTGTTGTTTATTTGACATTGTTGTTGTTATTTATTTGACGTTGTTGTGGGTGACATTGTTGTTGTTGTTTATTTGACGTTGTTGTTGTTGTTTATTTGACGTAGTTGTTGTTGTTGACGTTGTTGTTGTTGATGTTGTTGTTGATGTTGTTGTTGTTGTTGTTTATTTGACGTTGTTGTTGTTGTTGTTTATTTGACGTTGTTGTTGTTGTTGTTTATTTGACGTTGTTTTAGTATTGTTGTTTATTTGACATTGTTGTTGTTATTTATTTGATGTTGTTGTGGGTGACATTGTTGTTGTTGTTGTTGTTTATTTGACGTAGTTGTTGTTGTTGACGTTGTTGTTGTTGTTGTTGTTGTTTATTTGACGTTTTTGTTATTGTTGATGTTGTTGTTGATGTTGTTGTTGTTGTTGTTTATTTGACGTTTTTGTTGTTGTTGATGTTGTTGTTGTTTTTGTTGTTGTTTATTTGACATTGTTGTTGTTGTTTAACTGACGTTGTTGTTGTTGTTGTTTATTTGACGTTGTTGTTGTTGTTATTGTTGTTGTTGTTGTTGTTGTTGTTGTTGTTTATTTGACATTGTTGTTGTTGTTGTTTATTTGTCGTTGTTGTCGTTGTTGTTGTTTATTTGACGTTGTTGTTATTGTTGTTGTTGACATTGTTGTTGTTGTTGTTTATTTGACGTTGTTGTTGTTGTTTATTTGACATTGTTGTTGTTGTTGTTATTGTTTATTTGACGTTATTGTTGTTGTTTATTTGACGATGTTGTTGTTGTTGACATAGTTGTTGTTGTTGTGGTTGTTTATTTGACGTTGTTGTTGTTGTTCTTGACATTGTTGTTGTTGTTGTTTATTTGACGTTGTTGTTGTTGTTTATTTGACATTGTTGTTGTTGTTGACGTTGTTGTTGTTGTTGTGGTTTATTTGACGTTGTTGTTGTTGTTATTGTTTATTTGACGTTGTTGTTGTTGTTGTTTATTTGACGTTGTTGTTGTTGTTGTTGACATAGTTGTTGTTGTTGTTGTTTATTTGACGTTTTTGTTGTTGTTGATGTTGTTGTTGTTTTTGTTGTTGTTTATTTGACATTGTTGTTGTTGTTTAATTGACGTTGTTGTTGTTGTTGTTTATTTGACGTTGTTGTTGTTGTTGTTATTGTTGTTGTTGTTTTTTATTTGACATTGTTGTTGTTGTTGTTGTTTATTTGACGTTGTTGTTGTTGTTGTTGACGTTATTGTTGTTGTTGTTTATTTGACGTTGTTGTTGTTGTTTATTTGACATTGTTGTTGTTGTTGTTATTGTTTATTTGACGTTGTTGTTGTTGTTTATTTGACGTTGTTGTTGTTGACGTTGTTGTTGTTGTTGTTTATTTGACGTTGTTGTTGTTGTTGATGTTGTTTTTGTTGTTGTTTATTTGACATTGTTGTTGTTGTTTATTTAATGTTAATGTTGTTGTTGTTTATTTGACGGTGTTATTGTTGTTGTTGTTTATTTGACGTTGTTGTTGTTGACGTTGTTGTTTATTTGACGTTGTTGTTGTTGTTGTTGACATAGTTGTTGTTGTTGTTGATTATTTGATGTTGTTATTGTTGTTCTTGACATTGTTGTTGTTGTTGTTTATTTGACGTTGTTGTTGTTGTTTATTTGACATTGTTGTTGTTGTTGTTGTTGACGTTGTTATTGTTGTTGTTTATTTGACATTGTTGTTGTTGTTGTTGTTGTTGTTGTTGTTGTTTATTTGACGTTGTTGTTGTTGTTGTTGACATAGTTATTGTTGTTGTTGACGTTGTTGTTGTTGTTTATTTGACGTTGTTGTTGTTGATGTTGTTTATTTGACGTTGTTGTTATTTATTTGACATTGATGTTGTTGTTGTTGTTGTTTATTTGACATTGTTGTTGTTGTTTATTTGACGTAGTTGTTGTTGTTGACGTTGTTGTTGTTGTTATTGTTTATTTGACGTTATTGTTGTTGTTTATTTGACGTTGTTGTTGTTGTTGTTGACATAGTTGTTGTTGTTGTGGTTGTTTATTTGACGTTGTTGTTGTTGTTCTTGACATTGTTGTTGTTGTTGTTTATTTGACGTTGTTGTTGTTGTTTATTTGACATTGTTGTTGTTGTTGACGTTGTTGTTGTTGTGGTTTATTTGACATTGTTGTTGTTGTTATTGTTTATTTGACGTTGTTGTTGTTGTTGTTGTTTATTTGACGTTGTTGTTGTTGTTGTTGACATAGTTGTTGTTGTTGTTGTTTATTTGACGTTTTTGTTGTTGTTGATGTTGTTGTTGTTTTTGTTGTTGTTTATTTGACATTGTTGTTGTTGTTTAATTGACGTTGTTGTTGTTGTTGTTTATTTGACGTTGTTGTTGTTGTTGTTATTGTTGTTGTTGTTTTTTATTTGACATTGTTGTTGTTGTTGTTGTTTATTTGTCGTTGTTGTTGTTGTTTATTTGACGTTGTTGTTGTTGTTGTTGTTCACGTTATTGTTGTTGTTGTTTATTTGACGTTGTTGTTGTTGTTTATTTGACATTGTTGTTGTTGTTGTTATTGTTTATTTGACGTTGTTGTTGTTGTTTATTTGACGTTGTTGTTGTTGTTGTTGTTTATTTGACGTTAATGTTGTTGTTGTTTATTTGACGGTGTTGTTGTTGTTGTTGTTTATTTGACGTTGATGTTGTTGACGTTGTTGTTGTTGTTGACATAGTTGTTGTTGTTGTTGTTTATTTGATGTTGTTGTTGTTGTTCTTGACATTGTTGTTGTTGTTTATTTGACGTTGTTGTTGTTGTTTATTTGACATTGTTGTTGTTGTTGTTGACGTTGTTATTGTTGTTGTTTATTTGACATTGTGGTTGTTGTTGTTGTTGTTTATTTGACGTTGTTGTTGTTGTTGACATAGTTGTTGTTGTTGTTGACGTTGTTGTTTATTTGATGTTGTTGTTGTTTTTTATTTGACGTTGTTGTTGTTGTTTATTTGACGTTGTTGTTGTTGTTGTTTATTTGACGTTGTTGTTATTTATTTGACATTGTTGTTGTTGTTGACGTTGTTGTTGTTGTTGTTGTTGTTTATTTGACATTGTTGTTGTTGTTGTTGTTGTTGACGTTGTTGTTGTTGTTTATTTGATGTTGTTTTAGTATTGTTGTTTATTTGACATTGTTGTTGTTATTTATTTGACATTGTTGTGGGTGACATTGTTGTTGTTATTTATTTGACGTTGTTGTTGTTGTTGTTTATTTGACGTAGTTGTTGTTGTTGACGTTGTTGTTGTTGTTGTTATTTATTTGACGTTTTTGTTGTTGTGGATGTTGTTGTTGTTGTTGTTTATTTGACGTTGTTGTTGTTGTTATTGTTGTTGTTCATTTGACATTGTTGTTGTTGTTGTTGTTTATTTGACGTTGTTGTTATTGTTGACGTTGTTGTTGTTGTTTATTTGAAGTTGTTGTTGTTGTTGACATAGTTGTTATTGTTGTTGTTGTTGTTTATTTGACGTTGTTGTTGTTGTTTATTTGACGTTGTTGTTGTTGTTGTTATTTATTTGACGTTGTTGTTGTTGTTGTTTATTTGACGTTGTTGTTGTTGACGTTGTTTTTGTTGTTGTTTATTTGACGTTGTTGTTGTTGTTGTTTATTTGACGTTGTTGTTGTTGTTGTTTATTTGACGGTGTTGTTGTTGTTGTTGTTTATTTGATGCTGTTGTTGTTGTTTATTTGACATTGTTGTTGTTGTTGTTGTTGACGTTGTTGTTGTTGTTGTTTATTTGATGTTGTTTTAGTATTGTTGTTTATTTGACATTGTTGTTGTTATTTATTTGACGTTGTTGTGGGTGACATTGTTGTTGTTGTTTATTTGACGTTGTTGTTGTTGTTTATTTGACGTAGTTGTTGTTGTTGACGTTGTTGTTGTTGATATTGTTGTTGATGTTGTTGTTGTTGTTGTTTATTTGACGTTGTTGTTGTTGTTGTTTATTTGACGTTGTTTTAGTATTGTTGTTTATTTGACATTGTTGTTGTTATTTATTTGATGTTGTTGTGGATTACATTGTTGTTGTTGTTGTTTATTTGACGTAGTTGTTGTTGTTGACGTTGTTGTTGTTGTTGTTGTTTATTTGACGTTTTTGTTGTTGTTGATGTTGTTGTTGTTGTTGTTGTTTATTTGACGTTTTTGTTGTTGTTGTTGATGTTGTTGTTGTTTTTGTTGTTGTTTATTTGACATTGTTGTTGTTGTTTAACTGACGTTGTTGTTGTTGTTGTTTATTTGACGTTGTTGTTGTTGTTATTGTTGTTGTTGTTGTTTATTTGACATTGTTGTTGTTGTTGTTTATTTGTCGTTGATGTTGTTATTGTTGTTTATTTGACGTTGTTGTTGTTGTTGTTGACAATGTTGTTGTTGTTGTTTATTTGACGTTGTTGTTGTTGTTTATTTGACATTGTTGTTGTTGTTGTTATTGTTTATTTGACGTTATTGTTGTTGTTTATTTGACGTTGTTGTTGTTGTTGTTGACATAGTTGTTGTTGTTGTGGTTGTTTATTTGACGTTGTTGTTGTTTTTCTTGACATTGTTGTTGTTGTTGTTTATTTGACGTTGTTGTTGTTGTTTATTTGACATTGTTGTTGTTGTTGACGTTGTTGTTGTTGTGGTTTATTTGACATTGTTGTTGTTGTTATTGTTTATTTGACGTTGTTGTTGTTGTTGTTGTTTATTTGACGTTGTTGTTGTTGTTGTTGACATAGTTGTTGTTGTTGTTGTTTATTTGACGTTTTTGTTGTAATTGATGTTGTTGTTGTTTTTGTTGTTGTTTATTTGACATTGTTGTTGTTGTTTAATTGACGTTGTTGTTGTTGTTGTTGTTGTTTATTTGACGTTGTTGTTGTTGTTGTTATTGTTGTTGTTGTTTTTTATTTGACATTGTTGTTGTTGTTGTTGTTTATTTGTCGTTGTTGTTGTTGTTTATTTGACGTTGTTGTTGTTGTTGTTGTTGTTGACGTTATTGTTGTTGTTGTTTATTTGACGTTGTTGTTGTTGTTTATTTGACATTGTTGTTGTTGTTGTTATTGTTTATTTGACGTTGTTGTTGTTGTTTATTTGACGTTGTTGTTGTTGACGTTGTTGTTGTTGTTGTTGTTTATTTGACGTTGTTGTTGTTGTTGACGTTGTTTTTGTTGTTGTTTATTTGACATTGGTGTTGTTGTTTATTTGACGTTAATGTTGTTGTTGATTATTTGACGGTGTTATTGTTGTTGTTGTTTATTTGACGTTGTTGTTGTTGACGTTGTTGTTGTTGTTGTTGTTTATTTGACGTTGTTGTTGTTGTTGTTGACATAGTTGTTGTTGTTGTTGATTATTTGATGTTGTTGTTGTTGTTCTTGACATTGTTGTTGTTGTTGTTTATTTGACGTTGTTGTTGTTGTTTATTTGACATTGTTGTTGTTGTTGTTGACGTTGTTATTGTTGTTGTTTATTTGACATTGTTGTTGTTGTTGTTGTTGTTTATTTGACGTTGTTGTTGTTGTTTATTTGACATTGTTGTTGTTGTTGTTGTTGACGTTGTTGTTGTTGTTTATTTGACGTTGTTGTTGTTGATGTTGTTTATTTGACGTTGTTGTTATTTATTTGACATTGATGTTGTTGTTGACGTTGTTGTTGTTGTTGTTGTTGTTTATTTGACATTAGTGTTGTTGTCGTTGTTGACGTTGTTGTTGTTGTTTATTTGATGTTGTTTTGGTATTGTTGTTTATTTGACATTGTTGTTGTTATTTATTTGACAATATTGTGGGTGACATTGTTGTTGTTATTTATTTGACGTTGTTGTTGTTGTTTATTTGACGTAGTTGTTGTTGTTGTTGTTGACGTTGTTGTTGTTGTTGTTGTTTATTTGACGTTGTTGTTGTTGTTGACGTTGTTTTTGGTGTTGTTTATTTGACGTTGTTGTTGTTGTTGTTTATTTGAAGTTGTTGTTGTTGTTGACGTTGTTGTTGTTGTTGTTGTTGTTGTTGACTTAGTTGTTGTTGTTTATTTGACGTTGTTATTGTTGTTGTTTACGTTGTTGTTTATTTGACGTTGTTGTTGTTGTTGTTTATTTGACGTTGTTGTTGTTGTTGACGTTGTTGTTGTTGTTTATTTGACGTTGTTGTTGTTATTTATTTGACATTGTTGTTGTTGTTGACGTTGTTGTTGTTGTTGTTATTTATTTGACATTGTTGTTGTTG
This sequence comes from Vicia faba, assembly GCA_948472305.1. Lineage (NCBI taxonomy): Eukaryota > Viridiplantae > Streptophyta > Magnoliopsida > Fabales > Fabaceae > Vicia > Vicia faba. The sequence continues at coordinate 1,331,499,996 of OX451735.1, read as the reverse complement.
TTGACGTTGTTGTTGTTGTTGTTTATTTGACGTTGTTTTAGTATTGTTGTTTATTTGACATTGTTGTTGTTATTTATTTGACGTTATTGTGGGTGACATTGTTGTTGTTGTTGTTGTTTATTTGACGTAGTTGTTGTTGTTGTTTATTTGACGTTGTTGTTGTTGTTGTTTATTTGAAGTTGTTGTTGTTGTTGACGTTGTTGTTGTTGTTGTTGTTGTTGTTGACTTAGTTGTTGTTGTTTATTTGACGTTGTTATTGTTGTTGTTTACGTTGTTGTTTATTTGACGTTGTTGTTGTTGTTGTTTATTTGACGTTGTTGTTGTTGTTGACGTTGTTGTTGTTGTTTATTTGACGTTGTTGTTGTTATTTATTTGACATTGTTGTTGTTGTTGACGTTGTTGTTGTTGTTGTTATTTATTTGACATTGTTGTTGTTGTTGACGTTGTTGTTGTTGTTGTTTATTTGATGTTGTTTTAGTATTGTTGTTTATTTGACATTGTTGTTGTTATTTATTTGACATTGTTGTGGGTGACATTGTTGTTGTTATTTATTTGACGTTGTTGTTGTTGTTGTTTATTTGACGTAGTTGTTGTTGTTGACGTTGTTGTTGTTGTTGTTATTTATTTGACGTTTTTGTTGTTGTGGATGTTGTTGTTGTTGTTGTTTATTTGACGTTGTTGTTGTTGTTATTGTTGTTGTTCATTTGACATTGTTGTTGTTGTTGTTGTTTATTTGACGTTGTTGTTATTGTTGACGTTGTTGTTGTTGTTTATTTGAAGTTGTTGTTGTTGTTGACATAGTTGTTATTGTTGTTGTTGTTGTTTATTTGACGTTGTTGTTGTTGTTTATTTGACGTTGTTGTTGTTGTTGTTATTTATTTGACGTTGTTGTTGTTGTTGTTTATTTGACGTTGTTGTTGTTGACGTTGTTTTTGTTGTTGTTTATTTGACGTTGTTGTTGTTGTTGTTTATTTGACGTTGTTGTTGTTGTTGTTTATTTGACGGTGTTGTTGTTGTTGTTGTTTATTTGATGCTGTTGTTGTTGTTTATTTGACATTGTTGTTGTTGTTGTTGTTGACGTTGTTGTTGTTGTTGTTTATTTGATGTTGTTTTAGTATTGTTGTTTATTTGACATTGTTGTTGTTATTTATTTGACGTTGTTGTGGGTGACATTGTTGTTGTTGTTTATTTGACGTTGTTGTTGTTGTTTATTTGACGTAGTTGTTGTTGTTGACGTTGTTGTTGTTGATATTGTTGTTGATGTTGTTGTTGTTGTTGTTTATTTGACGTTGTTGTTGTTGTTGTTTATTTGACGTTGTTTTAGTATTGTTGTTTATTTGACATTGTTGTTGTTATTTATTTGATGTTGTTGTGGATTACATTGTTGTTGTTGTTGTTTATTTGACGTAGTTGTTGTTGTTGACGTTGTTGTTGTTGTTGTTGTTTATTTGACGTTTTTGTTGTTGTTGATGTTGTTGTTGTTGTTGTTGTTTATTTGACGTTTTTGTTGTTGTTGTTGATGTTGTTGTTGTTTTTGTTGTTGTTTATTTGACATTGTTGTTGTTGTTTAACTGACGTTGTTGTTGTTGTTGTTTATTTGACGTTGTTGTTGTTGTTATTGTTGTTGTTGTTGTTTATTTGACATTGTTGTTGTTGTTGTTTATTTGTCGTTGATGTTGTTATTGTTGTTTATTTGACGTTGTTGTTGTTGTTGTTGACAATGTTGTTGTTGTTGTTTATTTGACGTTGTTGTTGTTGTTTATTTGACATTGTTGTTGTTGTTGTTATTGTTTATTTGACGTTATTGTTGTTGTTTATTTGACGTTGTTGTTGTTGTTGTTGACATAGTTGTTGTTGTTGTGGTTGTTTATTTGACGTTGTTGTTGTTTTTCTTGACATTGTTGTTGTTGTTGTTTATTTGACGTTGTTGTTGTTGTTTATTTGACATTGTTGTTGTTGTTGACGTTGTTGTTGTTGTGGTTTATTTGACATTGTTGTTGTTGTTATTGTTTATTTGACGTTGTTGTTGTTGTTGTTGTTTATTTGACGTTGTTGTTGTTGTTGTTGACATAGTTGTTGTTGTTGTTGTTTATTTGACGTTTTTGTTGTAATTGATGTTGTTGTTGTTTTTGTTGTTGTTTATTTGACATTGTTGTTGTTGTTTAATTGACGTTGTTGTTGTTGTTGTTGTTGTTTATTTGACGTTGTTGTTGTTGTTGTTATTGTTGTTGTTGTTTTTTATTTGACATTGTTGTTGTTGTTGTTGTTTATTTGTCGTTGTTGTTGTTGTTTATTTGACGTTGTTGTTGTTGTTGTTGTTGTTGACGTTATTGTTGTTGTTGTTTATTTGACGTTGTTGTTGTTGTTTATTTGACATTGTTGTTGTTGTTGTTATTGTTTATTTGACGTTGTTGTTGTTGTTTATTTGACGTTGTTGTTGTTGACGTTGTTGTTGTTGTTGTTGTTTATTTGACGTTGTTGTTGTTGTTGACGTTGTTTTTGTTGTTGTTTATTTGACATTGGTGTTGTTGTTTATTTGACGTTAATGTTGTTGTTGATTATTTGACGGTGTTATTGTTGTTGTTGTTTATTTGACGTTGTTGTTGTTGACGTTGTTGTTGTTGTTGTTGTTTATTTGACGTTGTTGTTGTTGTTGTTGACATAGTTGTTGTTGTTGTTGATTATTTGATGTTGTTGTTGTTGTTCTTGACATTGTTGTTGTTGTTGTTTATTTGACGTTGTTGTTGTTGTTTATTTGACATTGTTGTTGTTGTTGTTGACGTTGTTATTGTTGTTGTTTATTTGACATTGTTGTTGTTGTTGTTGTTGTTTATTTGACGTTGTTGTTGTTGTTTATTTGACATTGTTGTTGTTGTTGTTGTTGACGTTGTTGTTGTTGTTTATTTGACGTTGTTGTTGTTGATGTTGTTTATTTGACGTTGTTGTTATTTATTTGACATTGATGTTGTTGTTGACGTTGTTGTTGTTGTTGTTGTTGTTTATTTGACATTAGTGTTGTTGTCGTTGTTGACGTTGTTGTTGTTGTTTATTTGATGTTGTTTTGGTATTGTTGTTTATTTGACATTGTTGTTGTTATTTATTTGACAATATTGTGGGTGACATTGTTGTTGTTATTTATTTGACGTTGTTGTTGTTGTTTATTTGACGTAGTTGTTGTTGTTGTTGTTGACGTTGTTGTTGTTGTTGTTGTTTATTTGACGTTGTTGTTGTTGTTGACGTTGTTTTTGGTGTTGTTTATTTGACGTTGTTGTTGTTGTTGTTTATTTGAAGTTGTTGTTGTTGTTGACGTTGTTGTTGTTGTTGTTGTTGTTGTTGACTTAGTTGTTGTTGTTTATTTGACGTTGTTATTGTTGTTGTTTACGTTGTTGTTTATTTGACGTTGTTGTTGTTGTTGTTTATTTGACGTTGTTGTTGTTGTTGACGTTGTTGTTGTTGTTTATTTGACGTTGTTGTTGTTATTTATTTGACATTGTTGTTGTTGTTGACGTTGTTGTTGTTGTTGTTATTTATTTGACATTGTTGTTGTTGTTGACGTTGTTGTTGTTGTTGTTTATTTGACGTTGTTTTAGTATTGTTGTTTATTTGACATTGTTGTTGTTATTTATTTGACGTTATTGTGGGTGACATTGTTGTTGTTGTTGTTGTTTATTTGACGTAGTTGTTGTTGTTGTTTATTTGACGGTGTTGTTGTTGTTGTTTATTTGATGCTGTTGTTGTTGTTTATTTGACATTGTTGTTGTTGTTGTTGACGTTGTTGTTGTTGTTGTTGTTGTTTATTTGATGTTGTTTTAGTATTGTTGTTTATTTGACATTGTTGTTGTTATTTATTTGACGTTGTTGTGGGTGACATTGTTGTTGTTGTTTATTTGACGTTGTTGTTGTTGTTTATTTGACGTAGTTGTTGTTGTTGACGTTGTTGTTGTTGATGTTGTTGTTGATGTTGTTGTTGTTGTTGTTTATTTGACGTTGTTGTTGTTGTTTATTTGACGTTGTTGTTGTTGTTGTTTATTTGACGTTGTTTTAGTATTGTTGTTTATTTGACATTGTTGTTGTTATTTATTTGATGTTGTTGTGGGTGACATTGTTGTTGTTGTTGTTGTTTATTTGACGTAGTTGTTGTTGTTGACGTTGTTGTTGTTGTTGTTGTTTATTTGACGTTTTTGTTATTGTTGATGTTGTTGTTGATGTTGTTGTTGTTGTTGTTTATTTGACGTTTTTGTTGTTGTTGATGTTGTTGTTGTTTTTGTTGTTGTTTATTTGACATTGTTGTTGTTGTTTAACTGACGTTGTTGTTGTTGTTGTTGTTTATTTGACATTGTTGTTGTTGTTATTGTTGTTGTTGTTGTTTATTTGACATTGTTGTTGTTGTTGTTTACTTGTCGTTGTTGTCGTTGTTGTTGTTGTTTATTTGACGTTGTTGTTGTTGTTGTTGACATTGTTGTTGTTGTTGTTTATTTGACGTTGTTGTTGTTGTTTATTTGACATTGTTGTTGTTGTTGTTATTGTTTATTTGACGTTATTGTTGTTGTTTATTTGACGTTGTTGTTGTTGTCGACATAGTTGTTGTTGTTGTGGTTGTTTATTTGACTTTGTTGTTGTTGTTATTGACATTGTTGTTGTTGTTGTTTATTTGACGTTGTTGTTGTTGTTTATTTGACATTGTTGTTGTTGTTGACGTTGTTGTTGTTGTTGTGGTTTATTTGACGTTGTTGTTGTTGTTATTGTTTATTTGACGTTGTTGTTGTTGTTGTTTATTTGACGTTGTTGTTGTTGTTGTTGACATAGTTGTTGTTGTTGTTGTTTATTTGACGTTTTTGTTGTTGTTGATGTTGTTGTTGTTTTTGTTGTTGTTTATTTGACATTGTTGTTGTTGTTTAATTGACGTTGTTGTTGTTGTTGTTTATTTGACGTTGTTGTTGTTGTTGTTGTTATTATTGTTGTTGTTTTTTATTTGACATTGTTGTTGTTGTTGTTGTTTATTTGACGTTGTTGTTGTTGTTGTTGACGTTATTGTTGTTGTTGTTTATTTGACGTTGTTGTTGTTGTTTATTTGACATTGTTGTTGTTGTTGTTATTGTTTATTTGACGTTGTTGTTGTTGTTTATTTGACGTTGTTGTTGTTGACGTTGTTGTTGTTGTTGTTTATTTGACGTTGTTGTTGTTGTTGACGTTGTTTTTGTTGTTGTTTATTTGACATTGTTGTTGTTGTTTATTTAATGTTAATGTTGTTGTTGTTTATTTGACGGTGTTATTGTTGTTGTTGTTTATTTGACGTTGTTGTTGTTGACGTTGTTGTTGTTGTTGTTGTTGTTGTTTATTTGACGTTGTTGTTGTTGTTGTTGACATAGTTGTTGTTGTTGTTGATTATTTGATGTTGTTATTGTTGTTCTTGACATTGTTGTTGTTGTTGTTTATTTGACGTTGTTGTTGTTGTTTATTTGACATTGTTGTTGTTGTTGTTGTTGACGTTGTTATTGTTGTTGTTTATTTGACATTGTTGTTGTTGTTGTTGTTGTTGTTTATTTGACGTTGTTGTTGTTGTTGACATAGTTGTTGTTGTTGTTGACGTTGTTGTTGTTGTTTATTTGACGTTGTTGTTGTTGATGTTGTTTATTTGACGTTGTTGTTATTTATTTGACATTGATGTTGTTGTTGTTGTTGTTTATTTGACATTGTTGTTGTTGTTTATTTGACGTAGTTGTTGTTGTTGACGTTGTTGTTGTTGTTATTGTTTATTTGACGTTATTGTTGTTGTTTATTTGACGTTGTTGTTGTTGTTGACATAGTTGTTGTTGTTGTGGTTGTTTATTTGACGTTGTTGTTGTTGTTCTTGACATTGTTGTTGTTGTTGTTTATTTGACGTTGTTGTTGTTGTTTATTTGACATTGTTGTTGTTGTTGACGTTGTTGTTGTTGTGGTTTATTTGACATTGTTGTTGTTGTTATTGTTTATTTGACGTTGTTGTTGTTGTTGTTTATTTGACGTTGTTGTTGTTGTTGTTGACATAGTTGTTGTTGTTGTTGTTTATTTGACGTTTTTGTTGTTGTTGATGTTGTTGTTGTTTTTGTTGTTGTTTATTTGACATTGTTGTTGTTGTTTAATTGACGTTGTTGTTGTTGTTGTTTATTTGACGTTGTTGTTGTTGTTGTTATTGTTGTTGTTGTTTTTTATTTGACATTGTTGTTGTTGTTGTTGTTTATTTGTCGTTGTTGTTGTTGTTTATTTGACGTTGTTGTTGTTGTTGTTGTTGACGTTATTGTTGTTGTTGTTTATTTGACGTTGTTGTTGTTGTTTATTTGACATTGTTGTTGTTGTTGTTATTGTTTATTTGACGTTGTTGTTGTTGTTTATTTGACGTTGTTGTTGTTGACGTTGTTGTTGTTGTTGTTGTTGTTTATTTGACGTTGTTGTTGTTGTTGACGTTGTTTTTGTTGTTGTTTAGTTGACATTGTTGTTGTTGTTTATTTGACGTTAATGTTGTTGTTGATTATTTGACGGTGTTATTGTTGTTGTTGTTTATTTGACGTTGTTGTTGTTGACGTTGTTGTTGTTTATTTGACGTTGTTGTTGTTGTTGTTGACATAGTTGTTGTTGTTGTTGATTATTTGATGTTGTTGTTGACGTTGTTATTGTTGTTGTTTATTTGACATTGTTGTTATTGTTGTTGTTGTTTATTTGACGTTGTTGTTGTTGTTGTTGTTGACATAGTTGTTGTTGTTGTTGACGTTGTTGTTGTTGTTTATTTGACGTTGTTGTTGTTGATGTTGTTTATTTGACGTTGTTGTTATTTATTTGACATTGATGTTGTTGTTGACGTTGTTGTTATTGTTGTTGTTTATTTGACATTAGTGTTGTTGTCGTTGTTGACGTTGTTGTTGTTGTTTATTTGATGTTATTTTGGTATTGTTGTTTATTTGACATTGTTGTTGTTATTTATTTGACATTATTGTGGGTGACATTGTTGTTGTTATTTATTTGACGTTGTTGTTGTTGTTTATTTGACGTAGTTGTTGTTGTTGTTGTTGACGTTGTTGTTGTTGTTGTTTATTTGACGTTGTTGTTGTTGTTGACGTTGTTTTTTTTGTTGTTTATTTGACGTTGTTGTTGTTGTTGTTGTTTATTTGAAGTTGTTGTTGTTGTTGACGTTGTTGTTGTTGTTGTTGTTGACTTAGTTGTTGTTGTTTATTTGACGTTGTTATTGTTGTTGTTTACGTTGTTGTTTATATGACATTGTTGTTGTTGTCGTTGACATTGTTGTTTATTTGACGTTGTTGTTGTTGTTGTTTATTTGACGTTGTTGTTGTTGTTGACGTTGTTGTTGTTGTTTATTTGACGTTGTTGTTGTTATTTATTTGACATTGTTGTTGTTGTTGACGTTGTTGTTGTTGTTGTTATTTATTTGAAATTGTTGTTGTTGTTGACGTTGTTGTTGTTGTTGTTGTTTATTTGACGTTGTTTTAGTATTGTTGTTTATTTGACATTGTTGTTGTTATTTATTTGACGTTATTGTGGGTGACATTGTTGTTGTTGTTGTTGTTTATTTGACGTAGTTGTTGTTGTTGTTGTTTATTTGACGGTGTTGTTGTTGTTGTTTATTTGATGCTGTTGTTGTTGTTTATTTGACATTGTTGTTGTTGTTGTTGTTGTTGTTGTTGTTTATTTGATGTTGTTTTAGTATTGTTGTTTATTTGACATTGTTGTTGTTATTTATTTGACGTTGTTGTGGGTGACATTGTTGTTGTTGTTTATTTGACGTTGTTGTTGTTGTTTATTTGACGTAGTTGTTGTTGTTGACGTTGTTGTTGTTGATGTTGTTGTTGATGTTGTTGTTGTTGTTGTTTATTTGACGTTGTTGTTGTTGTTGTTTATTTGACGTTGTTGTTGTTGTTGTTTATTTGACGTTGTTTTAGTATTGTTGTTTATTTGACATTGTTGTTGTTATTTATTTGATGTTGTTATGGGTGACATTGTTGTTGTTGTTTATTTGACGTTGTTGTTGTTGTTTATTTGACATTGTTGTTGTTGTTGTTATTGTTTATTTGACGTTGTTGTTGTTGTTTATTTGACGTTGTTGTTGTTGACGTTGTTGTTGTTGTTGTTGTTTATTTGACGTTGTTGTTGTTGTTGACGTTGTTTTTGTTGTTGTTTAGTTGACATTGTTGTTGTTGTTTATTTGACGTTAATGTTGTTGTTGATTATTTGACGGTGTTATTGTTGTTGTTGTTTATTTGACGTTGTTGTTGTTGACGTTGTTGTTGTTGTTGTTTATTTGACGTTGTTGTTGTTGTTGTTGACATAGTTGTTGTTGTTGTTGATTATTTGATGTTGTTGTTGTTGTTCTTGACATTGTTGTTGTTGTTGTTTATTTGACGTTGTTGTTGTTGTTTATTTGACATTGTTGTTGTTGTTGTTGACGTTGTTATTGTTGTTGTTTATTTGACATTGTTGTTGTTGTTGTTGTTGTTGTTTATTTGACGTTGTTGTTGTTGTTGTTGTTGACATAGTTGTTGTTGTTGTTGACGTTGTTGTTGTTGTTTATTTGACGTTGTTGTTGTTGATGTTGTTTATTTGACGTTGTTGTTATTTATTTGACATTGATGTTGTTGTTGACGTTGTTGTTGTTGTTGTTGTTTATTTGACATTAGTGTTGTTGTCGTTGTTGACGTTGTTGTTGTTGTTTATTTGATGTTGTTTTGGTATTGTTGTTTATTTGACATTGTTGTTGTTATTTATTTGACATTATTGTGGGTGACATTGTTGTTGTTATTTATTTGACGTTGTTGTTGTTGTTTATTTGACGTAGTTGTTGTTGTTGTTGTTGACGTTGTTGTTGTTGTTGTTGTTTATTTGACGTTGTTGTTGTTGTTGACGTTGTTTTTGTTGTTGTTTATTTGACGTTGTTGTTGTTGTTGTTGTTTATTTGAAGTTGTTGTTGTTGTTGACGTTGTTGTTGTTGTTGTTGTTGTTGACTTAGTTGTTGTTGTTTATTTGACGTTGTTATTGTTGTTGTTTACGTTGTTGTTTATATGACGTTGTTGTTGTTGTTGTTGACATTGTTGTTTATTTGACGTTGTTGTTGTTGTTGTTTATTTGACGTTGTTGTTGTTGTTGACGTTGTTGTTGTTGTTTATTTGACGTTGTTGTTGTTATTTATTTGACATTGTTGTTGTTGTTGACGTTGTTGTTGTTGTTGTTATTTATTTGACATTGTTGTTGTTGTTGACGTTGTTGTTGTTGTTGTTGTTTATTTGACGTTGTTTTAGTATTGTTGTTTATTTGACATTGTTGTTGTTATTTATTTGACGTTATTGTGGGTGACATTGTTGTTGTTGTTGTTGTTTATTTGACGTAGTTGTTGTTGTTGTTTATTTGACGGTGTTGTTGTTGTTGTTTATTTGATTCTGTTGTTGTTGTTTATTTGACATTGTTGTTGTTGTTGTTGTTGTTGTTGTTTATTTGATGTTGTTTTAGTATTGTTGTTTATTTGACATTGTTGTTGTTATTTATTTGACGTTGTTGTGGGTGACATTGTTGTTGTTGTTTATTTGACGTTGTTGTTGTTGTTTATTTGACGTAGTTGTTGTTGTTGACGTTGTTGTTGTTGATGTTGTTGTTGATGTTGTTGTTGTTGTTGTTTATTTGACGTTGTTGTTGTTGTTGTTGTTTATTTGACGTTGTTGTTGTTGTTGTTTATTTGACGTTGTTTTAGTATTGTTGTTTATTTGACATTGTTGTTGTTATTTATTTGATGTTGTTGTGGGTGACATTGTTGTTGTTGTTGTTGTTTATTTGACGTAGTTGTTGTTATTGACGTTGTTGTTGTTGTTGTTGTTTATTTGACGTTTTTGTTATTGTTGATGTTGTTGTTGATGTTGTTGTTGTTGTTTATTTGACGTTTTTGTTGTTGTTGATGTTGTTGTTGTTTTTGTTGTTGTTTATTTGACATTGTTGTTGTTGTTTAACTGACGTTGTTGTTGTTGTTGTTGTTTATTTGACGTTGTTGTTGTTGTTATTGTTGTTGTTGTTGTTTATTTGACATTGTTGTTGTTGTTGTTGTTTATTTGTCGTTGTTGTCGTTGTTGTTGTTTATTTGACGTTGTTGTTGTTGTTGTTGTTGACATTGTTGTTGTTGTTGTTTATTTGACGTTGTTGTTGTTGTTTATTTGACATTGTTGTTGTTGTTGTTGTTATTGTTTATTTGACGTTATTGTTGTTGTTTATTTGACGTTGTTGTTGTTGTTGACATAGTTGTTGTTGTTGTGGTTGTTTATTTGATGTTGTTGTTGTTGTTCTTGACATTGTTGTTGGTTTTGTTTATTTGACGTTGTTGTTGTTTATTTGACATTGTTGTTGTTGTTGACGTTGTTGTTGTTGTTGTGGTTTATTTGACGTTGTTGTTGTTGTTATTGTTTATTTGACGTTGTTGTTGTTGTTGTTTATTTGACGTTGTTGTTGTTGTTGTTGACATAGTTGTTGTTGTTGTTGTTTATTTGACGTTTTTGTTGTTGTTGATGTTGTTGTTGTTTTTGTTGTTGTTTATTTGACATTGTTGTTGTTGTTTAATTGACGTTGTTGTTGTTGTTGTTTATTTGACGTTGTTGTTGTTGTTGTTATTGTTGTTGTTGTTTTTTATTTGACATTGTTGTTGTTGTTGTTGTTGTTTATTTGACGTTGTTGTTGTTGTTGTTGACGTTATTGTTGTTGTTGTTTATTTGACGTTGTTGTTGTTGTTTATTTGACATTGTTATTGTTGTTGTTATTGTTTATTTGACGTTGTTGTTGTTGTTTATTTGACGTTGTTGTTGTTGACGTTGTTGTTGTTGTTGTTTATTTGACGTTGTTGTTGTTGTTGACGTTGTTTTTGTTGTTGTTTATTTGACATTGTTGTTGTTGTTTATTTAATGTTAATGTTGTTGTTGTTTATTTGACGGTGTTATTGTTGTTGTTGTTTATTTGACGTTGTTGTTGTTGACGTTGTTGTTGTTGTTGTTGTTGTTTATTTGACGTTGTTGTTGTTGTTGTTGACATAGTTGTTGTTGTTGTTGATTATTTGATGTTGTTATTGTTGTTCTTGACATTGTTGTTGTTGTTGTTTATTTGACGTTGTTGTTGTTGTTTATTTGACATTGTTGTTGTTGTTGTTGACGTTGTTATTGTTGTTGTTTATTTGACATTGTTGTTGTTGTTGTTGTTGTGGTTTATTTGACGTTGTTGTTGTTGTTGTTGACATAGTTGTTGTTGTTGTTGACGTTGTTGTTGTTGTTTATTTGATGTTGTTGTTGTTGATGTTGTTTATTTGACGTTGTTGTTATTTATTTGACATTGATGTTGTTGTTGTTGTTGTTTATTTGACATTGTTGTTGTTGTTTTTGACGTTGTTGTTGTTGTTTATTTGATGTTGTTTTGGTATTGTTGTTTATTTGACATTGTTGATGTTATTTATTTGACATTATTGTGGGTGACATTGTTGTTGTTATTTATTTGACGTTGTTGTTGTTGTTTATTTGACGTAGTTGTTGTTGTTGTTGTTGACGTTGTTGTTGTTGTTGTTGTTTATTTGACGTTGTTGTTGTTGTTGACGTTGTTTTTGTTGTTGTTTATTTGACGTTGTTGTTGTTGTTGTTGTTTATTTGAAGTTGTTGTTGTTGTTGTTGTTGACGTTGTTGTTGTTGTTGTTGTTGTTGTTGACTTAGTTGTTGTTGTTTATTTGACGTTGTTGTTGTTGTTGTTTACGTTGTTGTTTATTTGACGTTGTTGTTGTTGTTGTTGACATTGTTATTTATTTGACGTTGTTGTTGTTGTTTATTTGACGTTGTTGTTGTTGTTGACGTTGTTGTTGTTGTTTATTTGACGTTGTTGTTGTTGTTGACGTTGTTGTTGTTGTTTATTTGACGTTGTTGTTGTTATTTATTTGACATTGTTGTTGTTGTTGACGTTGTTGTTGTTGTTGTTATTTATTTGACATTGTTGTTGTTGTTGACGTTGTTGTTGTTGTTGTTGTTTATTTGACGTTGTTTTAGTATTGTTGTTTATTTGACATTGTTGTTGTTATTTATTTGACGTTGTTGTGGGTGACATTGTTGTTGTTGTTGTTGTTTATTTGACGTAGTTGTTGTTTATTTGACGTTGTTGTTGTTGTTTATTTGACGTTGTTGTTGTTGACGTTGTTGTTGTTGTTATTGTTTATTTGACGTTGTTGTTGTTGTTTATTTGACGTAGTTGTTGTTGTTGTTCTTGTTGTTTATTTGACGTTTTTGTTGTTGTTGATGTTGTTGTTGTTTTTGTTTTTGTTTATTTGACGTTGTTGTTGTTGTTATTTATTTGACGTTGTTGTTGTTTATATGACGTTGTTGTTGTTGTTGTTATTGACGTTGTTGTTGTTGTTGTTGTTGTTTATTTAACGTTGTTGTTGTTGTTGTTTATTTGACATTGTTGTTGTTGTTGTTATTGTTTATTTTACGTTGTTGTTGTTGTTTATTTGAAGTTGTTGTTGTTGTTGTTGACGTTGTTGTTGTTGTTGTTGTTGTTAACTTAGTTGTTGTTGTTTATTTGACGTTGTTGTTGTTGTTTACGTAGTTGTTTATTTGACGTTGCTGTTGTTGTTGACGTTGTTGTTTATTTGACGTTGTTGTTTATTTGACGTTGTTGTTGTTGTTGATGTTTATTTGAGGTTGTTGTTGTTGTTGACGTTGTTGTTGTTGTTTATTTGATGTTGTTGTTGTTATTTATTTGACAGTGTTGTTGTTGTTGACGTTGTTGTTGTTGTTGTTATTTATTTGACATTGTTGTTGTTGTTGTTGTTGACGTTGTTGTTGTTGTTGTTGTTTATTTGACGATGTTTTAGTATTGTTGTTTATTTGATATTGTTGTTGTTATTTATTTGACGTTGTTGTGGGTGACATTGTTGTTGTTGTTGTTGTTTATTTGACGTAGTTGTTGTTGTTGACGTTGTTGTTGTTGTTTTTATTTGACGTTTTTGTTGTTGTTGATGTTGTTGTTGTTGTTGTTGACGTTGTTGTTGTTGTTGTTGTTTATTTGACATTTTTGTTGTTGTTGATGTTGTTGTTGTTGTTGTTGTTGTTTATTTGACATTGTTGTTGTTGTTTAATTGACGTTGTTGTTGTTGTTGTTGTTTATTTGACGTTGTTGTTGTTGTTGTTATTGTTGTTGTTGTTATTTATTTGACATTGTTGTTGTTGTTTATTTGTCGTTGTTGTTGTTGTTTATTTGTAGTTGTTGTTGTTTATTTGACGTTGTTGTTGTTGTTGTTTATTTGACATTGTTGTTGTTGTTGTTATTGTTTATTTGACGTTGTTGTTGTTGTTTATTTGACGTAGTTGTTGTTGTTGACGTTGTTGTTGTTGTTGTTGTTTATTTGACGTTGTTGTTGTTGTTGACGTTGTTTTTGTTGTTGTTTATTTGACGTTGTTGTTGTTGTTGTTTATTTGACATTAATGTTGTTGTTGTTTATTTGACGGTGTTGTTGTTGTTGTTGTTTATTTGATGTTGATGTTGTTGACGTTGTTGTTGTTGTTGTTTATTTGACGTTGTTGTTGTTGTTGACATAGTTGTTGTTGTTGTTGTTGTTGTTTATTTGATGTTGTTGTTGATGTTCTTGACATTGTTGTTGTTGTTGTTTATTTGACGTTGTTGTTGTTGTTTATTTGACATTGTTGTTGTTGTTGTTGTTGACGTTGTTATTGTTTTTGTTTTGTTTGACATTGTTGTTGTTGTTGTTGTTGTTTATTTGACGTTGTTGTTGTTGTTGTTGTTGACATAGTTGTTGTTGTTGTTGACGTTGTTGTTTATTTGAAGTTGTTGTTGTTTTTTATTTGACGTTGTTGTTGTTGTTTATTTGACGTTGTTGTTGTTGTTGTTGTTGTTTATTTGACGTTGTTGTTATTTATTTGACATTGTTGTTGTTGTTGTTGACGTTGTTGTTGTTGTTGTTGTTTATTTGACATTGTTGTTGTTGTTGTTGTTGACGTTGTTGTTGTTGTTTATTTGATGTTGTTTTAGTATTGTTGTTTATTTGACATTGTTGTTGTTATTTATTTGACATTGTTGTGGGTGACATTGTTGTTGTTATTTATTTGACTACGTTGTTATTGTTGTTTATTTGACGTAGTTGTTGTTGTTGACGTTGTTGTTGTTGTTGTTATTTATTTGACATTTTTGTTGTTGTGGATGTTGTTGTTGTTGTTGTTGTTTATTTGACGTTGTTGTTGTTGTTATTGTTGTTGTTCATTTGACATTGTTGTTGTTGTTGTTGTTTATTTGACGTTGTTGTTATTGTTGATGTTGTTGTTGTTTATTTGAAGTTGTTGTTGTTGTTGACATAGTTGTTGTTGTTGTTGTTGTTTATTTGATGTTGTTGTTGTTGTTGTTTATTTGACGTTGTTGTTGTTGTTGTTTATTTGACGTTGTTGTTGTTGTTGTTTGTTTGACGTTGTTGTTGTTGTTTATTTGACGTTGTTGTTGTTGTTGTTTATTTGACGTTGTTGTTGTTGTTGTTGTTGTTGTTTATTTGACGTTGTTGTTGTTGACGTTGTTTTTGTTGTTGTTTATTTGACGTTGTTGTTGTTGTTGTTTATTTGACATTGTTGTTGTTGTTGTTTATTTGACGGTGTTGTTGTTGTTGTTGTTTATTTGACGCTGTTGTTGTTGTTGTTTATTTGACATTGTTGTTGTTGTTGTTGACGTTGTTGTTGTTGTTGTTGTTTATTTGATGTTGTTTTAGTATTGTTTTTTATTTGACATTGTTGTTGTTATTTA
>OX451735.1:1331442700-1331480200 GCA_948472305.1 Vicia faba | reverse complement strand
TGTTTATTTGACGTTGTTTTAGTATTGTTGTTTATTTGACATTGTTGTTGTTATTTATTTGACGTTGTTGTGGGTGACATTATTGTTGTTGTTGTTGTTTATTTGACGTAGTTGTTGTTTATTTGTCGTTGTTGTTGTTGTTTATTTGACGTTGTTGTTGTTGACGTTGTTGTTGTTGTTATTGTTTATTTGACGTTGTTGTTGTTGTTTATATGACGTTGTTGTTGTTGTTGTTATTGACGTTGTTGTTGTTGTTGTTTATTTGACGTTGTTGTTGTTGTTTATTTGACATTGTTGTTGTTGTTGTTGTTGTTTATTTGACGTTGTTGTTGTTGTTTATTTGAAGTTGTTGTTGTTGTTGTTGTTGACGTTGTTGTTGTTGTTGTTGTTAACTTAGTTGTTGTTGTTTATTTGACGTTGTTGTTGTTGTTTACGTTGTTGTTTATTTGACGTTGCTGTTGTTGTTGACGTTGTTGTTTATTTGACGTTGTTGTTTAGTTGTTGTTGTTGTTGTTGTTGTTTATTTGACGTTGTTGTTGTTGTTATTTTTTTGATGTTGTTGTGGGTGACATTGTTGTTGTTGTTGTTTATTTGACGTAGTTGTTGTTGTTGACGTTGTTGTTATTGTTGTTGTTTATTTGACGTTTTTGTTGTTGTTGATGTTGTTGTTGATGTTGTTGTTGTTGTTGTTGTTGTTTATTTGACGTTTTTGTTGTTGTTGATGTTGTTGTTGTTTTTGTTGTTGTTTATTTGACATTGTTGTTGTTGTTTAATTGACGTTGTTGTTGTTGTTGTTTATTTGACGTTGTTGTTGTTGTTATTGTTGTTGTTGTTGTTTATTTGACATTGTTGTTGTTGTTGTTTATTTGGCGTTGTTGTTGTTGTTGTTGTTTATTTGACGTTGTTGTTGTTGTTGACGTTGTTGTTGTTGTTGTTGTTGTTTATTTGACGTTGTTGTTGTTGTTGTTTATTTGACATTGTTGTTGTTGTTGTTATTGTTTATTTGACGTTATTGTTGTTGTTTATTTGACGTTGTTGTTGTTGTTGACATAGTTGTTGTTGTTGTGGTTGTTTAATTGACGTTGTTGTTGTTGTTCTTCACATTGTTGTTGTTGTTGTTTATTTGACGTTGTTGTTGTGGTTTATTTGACATTGTTGTTGTTGTTGACGTTGTTGTTGTTGTTGTTTATTTGACGTTGTTGTTGTTGTTATTGTATATTTGACGTTGTTGTTGTTGTTGTTGTTGTTTATTTGACGTTGTTGTTGTTGTTGTTGACATAGTTGTTGTTGTTGTTTATTTGACGTTTTTGTTGTTGTTGATGTTGTTGTTGTTTTTGTTGTTGTTTATTTGACATTGTTGTTGTTGTTTAATTGACGTTGTTGTTGTTGTTGTTTATTTGACGTTGTTGTTGTTGTTGTTATTGTTGTTGTTGTTTTTTATTTGACATTGTTGTTGTTGTTTATTTGTCGTCGTTGTTGTTGTTGTTGTTTATTTGACGTTGTTGTTGTTGTTGTTGACGTTGTTGTTGTTGTTTATTTGACGTTGTTGTTGTTGTTATTGTTTATTTGACGTTGTTGTTGTTGTTTATTTGACGTTGTTGTTGTTGACGTTGTTGTTGTTGTTGTTGTTTATTTGACGTTGTTGTTGTTGTTGACGTTGTTTTTGTTGTTGTTTATTTGATGTTGTTGTTGTTGTTTATTTGACGTTAATGTTATTGTTGTTTATTTGACGGTGTTATTGTTGTTGTTGTTTATTTGATGTTGTTTTAGTATTGTTGTTTATTTGACATTGTTGTTGTTATTTATTTGACATTGTTGTGGGTGACATTGTTGTTGTTATTTATTTGACGTTGTTGTTGTTGTTGTTTATTTGACGTAGTTGTTGTTGTTGACGTTGTTGTTGTTGTTGTTATTTATTTGACGTTTTTGTTGTTGTGGATGTTGTTGTTGTTGTTGTTGTTTATTTGACGTTGTTGTTGTTGTTATTGTTGTTGTTCATTTGACATTGTTGTTGTTGTTGTTTATTTGACGTTGTTGTTATTGTTAATGTTGTTGTTGTTTATTTGAAGTTGTTGTTGTTGTTGACATAGTTGTTGTTGTTGTTGTTGTTTATTTGATGTTGTTGTTGTTGTTTATTTGACGTTGTTGTTGTTGTTGTTGTTGTTGTTGTTGTTTATTTGACGTTGTTGTTGTTGTTTGTTTGACGTTGTTGTTGTTGTTTATTTGACGTTGTTGTTGTTGTTGTTTATTTGACGTTGTTGTTGTTGTTGTTGTTGTTTATTTGACGTTGTTGTTGTTGTTGACGTTGTTTTTGTTGTTGTTTATTTGACGTTGTTGTTGTTGTTGTTTATTTGACATTGTTGTTGTTGTTGTTTATTTGACGGTGTTGTTGTTGTTGTTGTTTATTTGACGCTGTTGTTGTTGTTTATTTGACATTGTTGTTGTTGTTGTTGACGTTGTTGTTGTTGTTGTTGTTGTTGTTTATTTGATGTTGTTTTAGTATTGTTGTTTATTTGACATTGTTGTTGTTATTTATTTGACGTTGTTGTGGGTGACATTGTTGTTGTTGTTTATTTGACGTTGTTGTTGTTGTTTATTTGACGTAGTTGTTGTTGTTGACGTTGTTGTTGTTGATGTTGTTGTTGATGTTGTTGTTGTTGTTGTTGTTTATTTGACGTTGTTGTTGTTGTTGTTATTGTTGTTGTTTATTTGACATTGTTGTTGTTGTTGTTTATTTGACATTGTTTTAGTATTGTTGTTTATTTGACATTGTTGTTGTTATTTTTTTGATGTTGTTGTGGGTGACATTGTTGTTGTTGTTGTTGTTTATTTGACATTGTTGTTGTTGTTGTTGTTGTTTATTTGACGTTGTTGTTGTTGTTGTTGACATAGTTGTTGTTGTTGTTGACGTTGTTGTTGTTGTTTATTTGACGTTGTTGTTGTTGATGTTGTTTATTTGACGTTGTTGTTATTTATTTGACATTGATGTTGTTGTTGACGTTATTGTTGTTGTTGTTGTTTATTTGACATTGTTGTTATTGTTGTTGACGTTGTTGTTGTTGTTTATTTGATGTTGTTTTGGTATTGTTGTTTATTTGACATTGTTGATGTTATTTATTTGACATTATTGTGGGTGACATTGTTGTTGTTATTTATTTGACGTTGTTGTTGTTGTTTATTTGACGTAGTTGTTGTTGTTGTTGTTGACGTTGTTGTTGTTGTTGTTGTTTATTTGACGTTGTTGTTGTTGTTGAGGTTGTTTTTGTTGTTGTTTATTTGACGTTATTGTTGTTGTTGTTGTTTATTTGAAGTTGTTGTTGTTGTTGTTGTTGACGTTGTTGTTGTTGTTGTTGTTGACTTAGTTGTTGTTGTTTATTTGACGTTGTTGTTGTTGTTGTTTACGTTGTTGTTTATTTGACGTTGTTGTTGTTGTTGTTGACATTGTTGTTTATTTGACGTTGTTGTTGTTGTTTATTTGACGTTGTTGTTGTTGTTGACGTTGTTGTTGTTGTTTATTTGACGTTGTTGTTGTTATTTATTTGACATTGTTGTTGTTGTTGACGTTGTTGTTGTGGTTGTTATTTATTTGACATTGTTGTTGTTGTTGACGTTGTTGTTGTTCTTGTTGTTTATTTGACATTGTTTCAGTATTGTTGTTTATTTGACATTGTTTCAGTATTGTTGTTTATTTGACATTGTTATTGTTATTTATTTGTCGTTGTTGTGGGTGACATTGTTGTTGTCGTTGTTGTTTATTTGACGTAGTTGTTGTTTATTTGACGTTGTTGTTGTTGTTTATTTGACGTTGTTGTTGCTGACGTTGTTGTTGTTGTTATTGTTTATTTGACGTTGTTGTTGTTGTTAATTTGACGTAGTTGTTGTTGTTGACATTGTTGTTGTTGTTGTTGTTGTTTATTTGACGTTTTTGTTGTTGTTGATGTTGTTGTTGTTTTTGTTTTTGTTTATTTGACGTTGTTGTTGTTGTTATTTATTTGACGTTGTTGTTGTTGTTTATATGACGTTGTTGTTGTTGTTGTTATTGACGTTGTTGTTGTTGTTGTTGTTTATTTGACGTTGTTGTTGTTGTTTATTTGACATTGTTGTTGTTGTTGTTGTTGTTATTGTTTATTTGACGTTGTTGTTGTTGTTTATTTGAAGTTGTTGTTGTTGTTGTTGACGTTGTTGTTGTTGTTGTTGTTGTTAACTTTGTTGTTGTTGTTTATTTGACGTTGTTGTTGTTGTTTACGTTGTTATTTATTTGACGTTGCTGTTGTTGTTGACGTTGTTGTTTATTTGACGTTGTTGTTTATTTGACGTTGTTGTTGTTGTTTATTTGACGTTGTTGTTGTTGTTGACGTTGTTGTTGTTGTTTATCTGACGTTGTTGTTGTTATTTATTTGACATTGTTGTTGTTGCTGACGTTGTTGTTGTTGTTGTTATTTATTTGACATTGTTGTTGTTGTTGTTGACGTTGTTGTTGTTGTTGACGTTGTTGTTGTTGTTGTTGTTTATTTGACGTTGTTGTTGTTGTTGACGTTGTTTTTGTTGTTGTTTATTTGACGTTGTTGTTGTTGTTGTTTATTTGACATTAATGTTGTTGTTGTTTATTTGACGGTGTTGTTGTTGTTGTTGTTGTTGTTTATTTGACGTCGATGTTGTTGACGTTGTTGTTGTTGTTGTTGTTGTTTATTTGACGTTGTTGTTGTTGTTGACATAGTTGTTGTTGTTGTTGTTTATTTGATGTTGTTGTTGTTGTTCTTGACATTGTTGTTGTTGTTGTTTATTTGACGTTGTTGTTGTTGTTTATTTGACATTGTTGTTGTTGTTGTTGTTGACGTTGTTATTGTTGTTGTTTTGTTTGACATTGTTGTTGTTGTTGTTGTTTATTTGACGTTGTTGTTGTTGTTGTTGACATAGTTGTTGTTGTTGTTGACGTTGTTGTTTATTTGACGTTGTTGTTGTTTTTTATTTGACGTTGTTGTTATTGTTGTTTATTTGACGTTGTTGTTGTTGTTGTTGTTTATTTGACGTTGTTGTTATTTATTTGACATTGTTGTTGTCGTTGTTGACGTTGTTGTTGTTGTTGTTGTTGTTTATTTGACATTGTTGTTGTTGTTGTTGTTGACGTTGTTGTTGTTGTTTATTTGATGTTGTTTTAGTATTGTTGTTTATTTGACATTGTTGTTGTTATTTATTTGACATTGTTGTGGGTGACATTGTTGTTGTTATTTATTTGACGTTGTTGTTGTTGTTGTTTATTTGACGTAGTTGTTGTTGTTGACGTTGTTGTTGTTGTTGTTATTTATTTGACGTTTTTGTTGTTGTGGATGTTGTTGTTGTTGTTGTTGTTGTTGTTGTTTATTTGACGTTGTTGTTGTTATTTTTGTTGTTCATTTGACATTGTTGTTGTTGTTGTTTATTTGACGTTGTTGTTATTGTTGATGATGTTGTTGTTTATTTGAAGTTGTTGTTGTTGTTGACATAGTTGTTGTTGTTGTTGTTTATTTGACGTTGTTGTTGTTGTTTATTTGACGTTGTTGTTGTTGTTGTTTATTTGACGTTGTTGTTGTTGTTGTTTGTTTGACGTTGTTGTTGTTGTTTATTTGACGTTGTTGTTGTTGTTGTTTATTTGACGTTGTTGTTTTTGTTGTTGTTTATTTGACGTTGTTGTTGTTGACATTGTTTTTGTTGTTGCTTATTTGACGTTGTTGTTGTTGTTGTTTATTTGACATTGTTGTTGTTGTTGTTTATTTGACAGTGTTGTTGTTGTTGTTGTTTATTTGACGCTGTTGTTGTTGTTTATTTGACATTGTTGTTGTTGTTGTTGATGTTGTTGTTGTTGTTGTTGTTTATTTGATGTTGTTTTAGTGTTGTTGTTTATTTGACATTGTTATTGTTATTTATTTGACGTTGTTGTGGGTGACATTGTTGTTGTTGTTTATTTGACGTTGTTGTTGTTGTTTATTTGACGTAGTTGTTGTTGTTGACGTTGTTGTTGTTGATGTTGTTGTTGATGTTGTTGTTGTTGTTGTTGTTTATTTGACGTTGTTGTTGTTGTTGTTATTGTTGTTGTTTATTTGACATTGTTGTTGTTGTTTATTTGACGTTGTTGTTGTTGTTTATTTGACATTGTTGTTGTTATTTTTTTGATGTTGTTGTGGGTGACATTGTTGTTGTTGTTGTTTATTTGACGTAGTTGTTGTTGTTGACGTTGTTGTTGTTGACGTTGTTGTTGTTTATTTGACGTTTTTGTTGTTGTTGATGTTGTTGTTGATGTTGTTGTTGTTGTTGTTGTTGTTTATTTGACGTTTTTGTTGTTGTTGATGTTGTTGTTGTTTTTGTTGTTGTTTATTTGACATTGTTGTTGTTGTTTAATTGACGTTGTTGTTGTTGTTGTTTATTTGACGTTGTTGTTGTTGTTATTGTTGTTGTTGTTGTTGTTTATTTGACATTGTTGTTGTTGTTGTTTATTTGTCGTCGTTGTTGTTGTTGTTGTTTATTTGACGTTGTTGTTGTTGTTGTCGACGTTGTTGTTGTTGTTGTTGTTGTTGTTTATTTGACGTTGTTGTTGTTGTTTATTTGACATTGTTGTTGTTGTTGTTATTGTTTATTTGACGTTATTGTTGTTGTTTATTTGGCGTTGTTGTTGTTGTTGTTGACATAGTTGTTGTTGTTGTGGTTGTTTAATTGATGTTGTTGTTGTTGTTCTTGACATTGTTGTTGTTGTTGTTTATTTGACGTTGTTGTTGTGGTTTATTTGACATTGTTGTTGTTGTTGACGTTGTTGTTGTTGTTGTTGTTTATTTGACGTTGTTGTTGTTGTTATTGTTTATTTGACGTTGTTGTTGTTGTTGTTGTTGTTTATTTGACGTTGTTGTTGTTGTTGTTGACATAGTTGTTGTTGTTGTTTATTTGACGTTTTTGTTGTTGTTGATGTTGTTGTTGTTTTTGTTGTTGTTTATTTGACATTGTTGTTGTTGTTTAATTGACGTTGTTGTTGTTGTTGTTGTTTATTTGACGTTGTTGTTGTTGTTGTTATTGTTGTTGTTGTTTTTTATTTGACATTGTTGTTGTTGTTTATTTGTCGTTGTTGTTGTTGTTGTTGTTTATTTGACGTTGTTGTTGTTGTTGTTGTTGACGTTGTTGTTGTTGTTGTTTATTTGACGTTGTTGTTGTTGTTTATTGGAGATTGTTGTTGTTGTTGTTATTGTTTATTTGACGTTGTTGTTGTTGTTTATTTGACGTTGTTGTTGTTGACGTTGTTGTTGTTGTTGTTGTTTATTTGACGTTGTTGTTGTTGTTGACGTTGTTTTTGTTGTTGTTTATTTGATGTTGTTGTTGTTGTTTATTTGACGTTAATGTTGTTGTTGTTTATTTGACGGTGTTGTTGTTGTTGTTGTTTATTTGATGTTGTTTTAGTATTGTTGTTTATTTGACATTGTTGTTGTTATTTATTTGACATTGTTGTGGGTGACATTGTTGTTGTTATTTATTAGACGTTGTTGTTGTTGTTGTTTATTTGACGTAGTTGTTGTTGTTGACGTTGTTGTTGTTGTTGTTATTTATTTGACGTTTTTGTTGTTGTGGATGTTGTTGTTGTTGTTGTTGTTGTTTATTTGACGTTGTTGTTGTTGTTATTGTTGTTGTTCATTTGACATTGTTGTTGTTGTTGTTTATTTGACGTTGTTGTTATTGTTGATGTTGTTGTTGTTTATTTGAAGTTGTTGTTGTTGTTGACATAGTTGTTGTTGTTGTTGTTGTTTATTTGACGTTGTTGTTGTTATTTATTTGACGTTGTTGTTGTTGTTGTTGTTGTTGTTGTTTATTTGACGTTGTTGTTGTTGTTGTTTGTTTGACGTTGTTGTTGTTGTTTATTTGACGTTGTTGTTGTTGTTGTTTATTTGACGTTGTTGTTGTTGTTGTTGTTGTTTATTTGACGGTGTTGTTGTTGACGTTGTTTTTGTTGTTGTTTATTTGACGTTGTTGTTGTTGTTGTTTATTTGACATTGTTGTTGTTGTTGTTTATTTGACGGTGTTGTTGTTGTGGTTGTTTATTTGACGCTGTTGTTGTTGTTTATTTGACATTGTTGTTGTTGTTGTTGACGTTGTTGTTGTTGTTGTTTATTTGACGTTTTTGTTGTTGTTGATGTTGTTGTTGTTTTTGTTGTTGTTTATTTGACATTGTTGTTGTTGTTTAATTGACGTTGTTGTTGTTGTTGTTTATTTGACGTTTTTGTTGTTGTTATTGTTGTTGTTGTTGTTTATTTGACATTGTTGTTGTTGTTGTTTATTTGTCGTTGTTGTTGTTGTTGTTGTTTATTTGACGTTGTTGTTGTTGTTGTTGACGTTGTTGTTGTTGTTGTTGTTTATTTGACGTTGTTGTTGTTGTTTATTTGACATTGTTGTTGTTGTTGTTATTGTTTATTTGACGTTATTGTTGTTGTTTATTTGACGTTGTTGTTGTTGTTGACATAGTTGTTGTTGTTGTGGTTGTTTAATTGACGTTGTTGTTGTTGTTCTTCACATTGTTGTTGTTGTTGTTTATTTGACGTTGTTGTTGTGGTTTATTTGACATTGTTGTTGTTGTTGACGTTGTTGTTGTTGTTGTTTATTTGACGTTGTTGTTGTTGTTATTGTATATTTGACGTTGTTGTTGTTGTTGTTGTTGTTTATTTGACGTTGTTGTTGTTGTTGTTGACATAGTTGTTGTTGTTGTTTATTTGACGTTTTTGTTGTTGTTGATGTTGTTGTTGTTTTTGTTGTTGTTTATTTGACATTGTTGTTGTTGTTTAATTGACGTTGTTGTTGTTGTTGTTTATTTGACGTTGTTGTTGTTGTTGTTATTGTTGTTGTTGTTTTTTATTTGACATTGTTGTTGTTGTTTATTTGTCGTTGTTGTTGTTGTTGTTTATTTGACGTTGTTGTTGTTGTTGTTGACGTTGTTGTTGTTGTTTATTTGACGTCGTTGTTGTTGTTATTGTTTATTTGACGTTGTTGTTGTTGTTTATTTGACGTTGTTGTTGTTGACGTTGTTGTTGTTGTTGTTGTTTATTTGACGTTGTTGTTGTTGTTGACGTTGTTTTTGTTGTTGTTTATTTGATGTTGTTGTTGTTGTTTATTTGACGTTAATGTTATTGTTGTTTATTTGACGGTGTTATTGTTGTTGTTGTTTATTTGATGTTGTTTTAGTATTGTTGTTTATTTGACATTGTTGTTGTTATTTATTTGACATTGTTGTGGGTGACATTGTTGTTGTTATTTATTTGACGTTGTTGTTGTTGTTGTTGTTTATTTGACGTAGTTGTTGTTGTTGTTGACGTTGTTGTTGTTGTTGTTATTTATTTGACGTTTTTGTTGTTGTGGATGTTGTTGTTGTTGTTGTTGTTGTTGTTTATTTGACGTTGTTGTTGTTGTTATTGTTGTTGTTCATTTGACATTGTTGTTATTGTTGTTTATTTGACGTTGTTGTTATTGTTAATGTTGTTGTTGTTTTTTTGAAGTTGTTGTTGTTGTTGACATAGTTGTTGTTGTTGTTGTTTATTTGACGTTGTTGTTGTTGTTTATTTGACGTTGTTGTTGTTGTTGTTGTTGTTTATTTGACGTTGTTGTTGTTGTTTGTTTGACGTTGTTGTTGTTGTTTATTTGACGTTGTTGTTGTTGTTGTTTATTTGACGTTGTTGTTGTTGTTGTTGTTGTTTATTTGACGTTGTTGTTGTTGTTGACGTTGTTTTTGTTGTTGTTTATTTGACGTTGTTGTTGTTGTTGTTTATTTGACATTGTTGTTGTTGTTGTTTATTTGACGGTGTTGTTGTTGTTGTTGTTTATTTGACGCTGTTGTTGTTGTTTATTTGACATTGTTGTTGTTGTTGTTTATTTGACGGTGTTGTTGTTGTTGTTGTTTATTTGACGTTGTTGTTGTTGTTTATTTGACGTTGTTGTTGTTGTTGACGTTGTTGTTGTTGTTTATTTGACGTTGTTGTTGTTATTTATTTGACATTGTTGTTGTTGTTGACGTTGTTGTTGTTGTTATTTATTTGACATTGTTGTTGTTGTTGACGTTGTTGTTGTTGTTGTTGTTTATTTGACATTGTTTTAGTATTGTTGTTTATTTGACATTGTTGTTGTTATTTATTTGTCGTTGTTGTGGGTGACATTGTTGTTGTTGTTGTTGTTTATTTGACGTAGTTGTTGTTTATTTGACGTTGTTGTTGTTGTTTATTTGACGTTGTTGTTGTTGACGTTGTTGTTGTTGTTATTGTTTATTTGACGTTGTTGTTGTTGTTAATTTGACGTAGTTGTTGTTGTTGACATTGTTGTTGTTGTTGTTGTTGTTTATTTGACGTTTTTGTTGTTGTTGATGTTGTTGTTGTTTTTGTTTTTGTTTATTTGACGTTGTTGTTGTTGTTGTTATTTATTTGACGTTGTTGTTGTTGTTTATATGACGTTGTTGTTGTCGTTGTTATTGACGTTGTTGTTGTTGTTGTTCATTTGACGTTGTTGTTGTTGTTTATTTGACATTGTTGTTGTTGTTGTTGTTGTTATTGTTTATTTGACGTTGTTGTTGTTGTTTATTTGAAGTTGTTGTTGTTGTATTTGTTGACGTTGTTGTTGTTGTTGTTAACTTAGTTGTTGTTGTTTATTTGACGTTGTTGTTGTTGTTTACGTTGTTATTTATTTGACGTTGCTGTTGTTGTTGACGTTGTTGTTTATTTGACGTTGTTGTTTATTTGACGTTGTTGTTGTTGTTTATTTGACGTTGTTGTTGTTGTTGACGTTGTTGTTGTTGTTTATCTGACGTTGTTGTTGTTATTTATTTGACATTGTTGTTGTTGTTGACGTTGTTGTTGTTGTTGTTATTTATTTGACATTGTTGTTGTTGTTGTTGACGTTGTTGTTGTTGTTGACGTTGTTGTTGTTGTTGTTGTTTATTTGACGTTGTTGTTGTTGTTGACGTTGTTTTTGTTGTTGTTTATTTGACGTTGTTGTTGTTGTTGTTGTTTATTTGACATTAATGTTGTTGTTGTTTATTTGACGGTGTTGTTGTTGTTGTTGTTGTTTATTTGACGTCGATGTTGTTGACGTTGTTGTTGTTGTTGTTGTTTATTTGACGTTGTTGTTGTTGACATAGTTGTTGTTGTTGTTGTTTATTTGATGTTGTTGTTGTTGTTCTTGACATTGTTGTTGTTGTTGTTTATTTGACGTTGTTGTTGTTGTTTATTTGACATTGTTGTTGTTGTTGTTGTTGACGTTGTTATTGTTGTTGTTTTGTTTGACATTGTTGTTGTTGTTGTTGTTTATTTGACGTTGTTGTTGTTGTTGTTGTTGACATAGTTGTTATTGTTGTTGACGTTGTTGTTTATTTGACGTTGTTGTTGTTTTTTATTTGACGTTGTTGTTGTTGTTGTTTATTTGACGTTGTTGTTGTTGTTGTTGTTTATTTGACGTTGTTGTTATTTATTTGACATTGTTGTTGTCGTTGTTGACGTTGTTGTTGTTGTTGTTGTTGTTTATTTGACATTGTTGTTGTTGTTGTTGTTGTTGACGTTGTTGTTGTTGTTTATTTGATGTTGTTTTAGTATTGTTGTTTATTTGACATTGTTGTTGTTATTTATTTGACATTGTTGTTTATTTGACATTGTTGTTGTTATTTATTTGACATTGTTGTGGGTGACATTGTTGTTGTTATTTATTTGACGTTGTTGTTGTTGTTGTTTATTTGACGTAGTTGTTGTTGTTGACGTTGTTGTTGTTGTTGTTATTTATTTGACGTTTTTGTTGTTGTGGATGTTGTTGTTGTTGTTGTTGTTGTTTATTTGACGTTGTTGTTGTTATTTTTGTTGTTCATTTGACATTGTTGTTGTTGTTGTTTATTTGACGTTGTTGTTATTATTGATGATGTTGTTGTTTATTTGAAGTTGTTGTTGTTGTTGACATAGTTGTTGTTGTTGTTGTTTATTTGACGTTGTTGTTGTTGTTTATTTGACGTTGTTGTTGTTGTTGTTTATTTGACGTTGTTGTTGTTGTTGTTTGTTTGACGTTGTTGTTGTTGTTTATTTGACGTTGTTGTTGTTGTTGTTTATTTGACGTTGTTGTTTTTGTTGTTGTTTATTTGACGTTGTTGTTGTTGACATTGTTTTTGTTGTTGCTTATTTGACGTTGTTGTTGTTGTTGTTTATTTGACATTGTTGTTGTTGTTGTTTATTTGACAGAGTTGTTGTTGTTGTTGTTTATTTGACGCTGTTGTTGTTGTTTATTTGACATTGTTGTTGTCGTTGTTGACGTTGTTGTTGTTGTTGTTGTTTATTTGATGTTGTTTTAGTGTTGTTGTTTATTTGACATTGTTGTTGTTATTTATTTGACGTTGTTGTGGGTGACATTGTTGTTGTTGTTTATTTGACGTTGTTGTTGTTGTTTATTTGACGTAGTTGTTGTTGTTGACGTTGTTGTTGTTGATGTTGTTGTTGATGTTGTTGTTGTTGTTGTTGTTTATTTGACGTTGTTGTTGTTGTTGTTATTGTTGTTGTTTATTTGACATTGTTGTTGTTGTTTATTTGACGTTGTTGTTGTTGTTTATTTGACATTGTAGTTGTTATTTTTTTGATGTTGTTGTGGGTGACATTGTTGTTGTTGTTGTTTATTTGACGTAGTTGTTGTTGTTGACGTTGTTGTTGTTGTTGTTGTTTATTTGACGTTTTTGTTATTGTTGATGTTGTTGTTGATGTTGTTGTTGTTGTTGTTGTTTATTTGACGTTTTTGTTGTTGTTGATGTTGTTGTTGTTTTTGTTGTTGTTTATTTGACATTGTTGTTGTTGTTTAATTGACGTTGTTGTTGTTGTTGTTTATTTGACGTTGTTGTTGTTGTTATTGTTGTTGTTGTTGTTTATTTGACATTGTTGTTGTTGTTGTTTATTTGTCGTTGTTGTTGTTGTTGTTGTTTATTTGACGTTGTTGTTGTTGTTGTCGACGTTGTTGTTGTTGTTGTTTATTTGACGTTGTTGTTATTGTTTATTTGACATTGTTGTTGTTGTTGTTATTGTTCATTTGACGTTATTGTTGTTGTTTATTTGGCATTGTTGTTGTTGTTGTTGACATAGTTGTTGTTGTTGTGGTTGTTTAATTGATGTTGTTGTTGTTGTTCTTGACATTGTTGTTGTTGTTGTTTATTTGACGTTGTTGTTGTGGTTTATTTGACATTGTTGTTGTTGTTGACGTTGTTGTTGTTGTTGTTTATTTGACGTTGTTGTTGTTGTTATTGTTTATTTGACGTTGTTGTTGTTGTTGTTGTTGTTGTTTATTTGACGTTGTTGTTGTTGTTGTTGACATAGTTGTTGTTGTTGTTTATTTGACGTTTTTGTTGTTGTTGATGTTGTTGTTGTTTTTGTTGTTGTTTATTTGACATTGTTGTTGTTGTTTAATTGACGTTGTTGTTGTTGTTGTTTATTTGACGTTGTTGTTGTTGTTGTTATTGTTGTTGTTGTTTTTTATTTGACATTGTTGTTGTTGTTTATTTGTCGTTGTTGTTGTTGTTGTTGTTGTTTATTTGACGTTGTTGTTGTTGTTGTTGTTGACGTTGTTGTTGTTGTTGTTTATTTGACGTTGTTGTTGTTGTTTATTGGAGATTGTTGTTGTTGTTGTTATTGTTTATTTGACGTTGTTGTTGTTGTTTATTTGACGTTGTTGTTGTTGACGTTGTTGTTGTTGTTGTTGTTTATTTGACGTTGTTGTTGTTGTTGACGTTGTTTTTGTTGTTGTTTATTTGATGTTGTTGTTGTTGTTTATTTGACGTTAATGTTGTTGTTGTTTATTTGACGGTGTTGTTGTTGTTGTTGTTTATTTGATGTTGTTTTAGTATTGTTGTTTATTTGACATTGTTGTTGTTATTTATTTGACATTGTTGTGGGTGACATTGTTGTTGTTATTTATTAGACGTTGTTGTTGTTGTTGTTTATTTGACGTAGTTGTTGTTGTTGACGTTGTTGTTGTTGTTGTTATTTATTTGACGTTTTTGTTGTTGTGGATGATGTTGTTGTTGTTGTTGTTGTTGTTGTTTATTTGACGTTGTTGTTGTTGTTATTGTTGTTGTTCATTTGACATTGTTGTTGTTGTTGTTGTTTATTTGACGTTGTTGTTATTGTTGATGTTGTTGTTGTTTATTTGAAGTTGTTGTTGTTGTTGACATAGTTGTTGTTGTTGTTGTTGTTTATTTGACGTTGTTGTTGTTATTTATTTGACGTTGTTGTTGTTGTTGTTGTTGTTTATTTGACGTTGTTGTTGTTGTTGTTTGTTTAACGTTGTTGTTGTTGTTTATTTGACGTTGTTGTTGTTGTTGTTTATTTGACGTTGTTGTTGTTGTTGTTGTTGTTTATTTGACGGTGTTGTTGTTGACGTTGTTTTTGTTGTTGTTTATTTGACGTTGTTGTTGTTGTTGTTTATTTGACATTGTTGTTGTTGTTGTTTATTTGACGGTGTTGTTGTTGTGGTTGTTTATTTGACGCTGTTGTTGTTGTTTATTTGACATTGTTGTTGTTGTTGTTGACGTTGTTGTTGTTGTTGTTGTTTATTTGATGTTGTTTTAGTATTGTTGTTTATTTGACATTGTTGTTGTTATTTATTTGACGTTGTTGTGGGTGACATTGTTGTTGTTGTTTATTTGACGTTGTTGTTGTTGTTTATTTGACGTAGTTGTTGTTGTTGACGTTGTTGTTGTTGATGTTGTTGTTGATGTTGTTGTTGTTGTTGTTTATTTGACGTTGTTGTTGTTGTTGTTATTGTTGTTGTTTATTTGACATTGTTGTTGTTGTTGTTTATTTGACGTTGTTTTAGTATTGTTGTTTATTTGACATTGTTGTTGTTATTTTTTTGATGTTGTTGTGGGTGACATTGTTGTTGTTGTTGTTGTTTATTTGACATTGTTGTTGTTGTTGTTTATTTGACGTTGTTGTTGTTGTTATTGTTGACATAGTTGTTGTTGTTGTTGACGTTGTTGTTGTTGTTGTTTATTTGACGTTGTTGTTGTTGATGTTGTTTATTTGACGTTGTTGTTATTTATTTGACATTGATGTTGTTGTTGACGTTGTTGTTGTTGTTGTTGTTTATTTGACATTGTTGTTGTTGTTGTTGACGTTGTTGTTGTTGTTTATTTGATGTTGTTTTGGTATTGTTGTTTATTTGACATTGTTGATGTTATTTATTTGACATTATTGTGGGTGACATTGTTGTTGTTATTTATTTGACGTTGTTGTTGTTGTTTATTTGACGTAGTTGTTATTGTTGGTGACGTTGTTGTTGTTGTTGTTGTTTATTTGACGTTGTTGTTGTTGTTGACGTTGTTTTTGTTGTTGTTTATTTGACGTTGTTGTTGTTGTTGTTTATTTGAAGTTGTTGTTGTTGTTGTTGTTGACGTTGTTGTTGTTGTTGTTGTTGACTTAGTTGTTGTTGTTTATTTGACGTTGTTGTTGTTGTTGTTGTTTACGTTGTTGTTTATTTGACGTTGTTGTTGTTGTTGTTGTTGACATTGTTGTTTATTTGACGTTGTTGTTGTTGTTGTTTATTTGACGTTGTTGTTGTTGTTGACGTTGTTGTTGTTGTTTATTAGACGTTGTTGTTGTTATTTATTTGACATTGTTGTTGTTGTTGACGTTGTTGTTGTTGTTGTTGTTGTTGTTTATTTGACGTTGTTTTAGTATTGTTGTTTATTTGACATTGTTGTTGTTATTTATTTGACGTTGTTGTGGGTGACATTGTTGTTGTTGTTGTTGTTTATTTGACGTAGTTGTTGTTTATTTGACGTTGTTGTTGTTGTTTATTTGACGTTGTTGTTGTTGACGTTGTTGTTGTTGTTATTGTTTGTTTGACGTTGTTGTTGTTGTTTATTTGACGTAGTTGTTGTTGTTGACGTTGTTGTTGTTGTTGTTGTTGTTTATTTGACGTTTTTGTTGTTGTTGATGTTGTTGTTGTTTTTGTTTTTGTTTATTTGACGTTGTTGTTGTTGTTATTTATTTGACGTTGTTGTTGTTGTTTATATGACGTTGTTGTTGTTATTGACGTTGTTGTTGTTGTTGTTTATTTGACGTTGTTGTTGTTGTTGTTTATTTGACATTGTTGTTGTTGTTGTTGTTATTGTTTATTTGACGTTGTTGTTGTTGTTTATTTGAAGTTGTTGTTGTTGTTGTTGTTGACGTTGTTGTTGTTGTTGTTAACTTAGTTGTTGTTGTTTATTTGACGTTGTTGTTGTTGTTTACGTTGTTGTTTATTTGACGTTGCTGTTGTTGTTGACGTTGTTGTTTATTTGACGTTGTTGTTTATTTGACGTTGTTGTTGTTGTTGTTTATTTGACGTTGTTGTTGTTGTTGACGTTGTTGTTGTTGTTTATTTGACGTTGTTGTTGTTGTTTATTTGACGTTGTTGTTGTTATTTATTTGACATTGTTGTTGTTGTTGACGTTGTTGTTGTTGTTGTTATTTATTTGACATTGTTGTTGTTGTTGTTGACGTTGTTGTTGTTGTTGACGTTGTTGTTGTTGTTGTTGTTTATTTGACGTTGTTGTTGTTGTTGACGTTGTTTTTGTTGTTGTTTATTTGACGTTGTTGTTGTTGTTGTTTATTTGACATTAATGTTGTTGTTGTTTATTTGACGGTGTTGTTGTTGTTGCTGTTGTTTATTTGACGTCGATGTTGTTGACGTTGTTGTTGTTGTTGTTTATTTGACGTTGTTGTTGTTGACATAGTTGTTGTTGTTGTTGTTTATTTGATGTTGTTGTTGTTGTTCTTGACATTGTTGTTGTTGTTGTTTATTTGACGTTGTTGTTGTTGTTTATTTGACATTGTTGTTGTTGTTGTTGTTGACGTTGTTATTGTTGTTGTTTTGTTTGACATTGTTGTTGTTGTTGTTTATTTGACGTTGTTGTTGTTGTTGTTGTTGACATAGTTGTTGTTGTTGTTGTTGTTTTTTATTTGACGTTGTTGTTGTTGTTGTTTATTTGACGTTGTTGTTGTTGTTGATGTTGTTTATTTGACGTTGTTGTTATTTATTTGACATTGTTGTAGTTGTTGTTGACGTTGTTGTTGTTGTTGTTGTTGTTTATTTGACATTGTTGTTGTTGTTGTTGTTGACGTTGTTGTTGTTGTTTATTTGATGTTGTTTTAGTATTGTTGTTTATTTGACATTGTTGTTGTTATTTATTTGACATTGTTGTGGGTGACATTGTTGTTGTTATTTATTTGACGTTGTTGTTGTTGTTGTTTATTTGACGTAGTTGTTGTTGTTGACGTTGTTGTTGTTGTTGTTATTTATTTGACGTTTTTGTTGTTGTGGATGTTGTCGTTGTTGTTGTTGTTGTTGTTGTTTATTTGACGTTGTTGTTGTTATTTTTGTTGTTCATTTGACATTGTTGTTGTTGTTGTTTATTTGACGTTGTTGTTATTGTTGATGTTGTTGTTGTTTATTTGAAGTTGTTGTTGTTGTTGACATAGTTGTTGTTGTTGTTGTTGTTTATTTGACGTTGTTGTTGTTGTTTATTTGACGTTGTTGTTGTTGTTGTTTATTTGACGTTTTTGTTGTTGTTGTTTGTTTGACGTTGTTGTTGTTGTTTATTTGACATTGTTGTTGTTGTTGTTTATTTGACGTTGTTGTTGTTGTTGTTGTTTATTTGACGTTGTTGTTGTTGACGTTGTTTTTGTTGTTGTTTATTTGACGTTGTTGTTGTTGTTGTTTATTTGACATTGTTGTTGTTGTTGTTTATTTGACGGTGTTGTTGTTGTTGTTGTTTATTTGACGCTGTTGTTGTTGTTTATTTGACATTGTTGTTGTTGTTGTTGAGGTTGTTGTTGTTGTTGTTTATTTGATGTTGTTTTAGTATTGTTGTTTATTTGACATTGTTGTTGTTATTTATTTGACGTTGTTGTGGGTGACATTGTTGTTGTTGTTTATTTGACGTTGTTGTTGTTGTTTATTTGACGTTGTTGTTGTTGTTGTTGTTGACATAGTTGTTGTTGTTGTTGTTGTTGTTTTTTATTTGACGTTGTTGTTGTTGTTGTTTATTTGACGTTGTTGTTGTTGTTGATGTTGTTTATTTGACGTTGTTGTTATTTATTTGACATTGTTGTAGTTGTTGTTGACGTTGTTGTTGTTGTTGTTTATTTGACATTGTTGTTGTTGTTGTTTATTTGACATTGTTGTTGTTGTTGTTGTTGACGTTGTTGTTGTTGTTTATTTGATGTTGTTTTAGTATTGTTGTTTATTTGACATTGTTGTTGTTATTTATTTGACATTAGTGGGTGACATTGTTGTTGTTATTTATTTGACGTTGTTGTTGTTGTTGTTTATTTGACGTAGTTGTTGTTGTTGACGTTGTTGTTGTTGTTGTTATTTATTTGACGTTTTTGTTGTTGTGGATGTTGTCGTTGTTGTTGTTGTTGTTGTTGTTTATTTGACGTTGTTGTTGTTATTTTTGTTGTTCATTTGACATTGTTGTTGTTGTTGTTTATTTGACGTTGTTGTTATTGTTGATGTTGTTGTTGTTTATTTGAAGTTGTTGTTGTTGTTGACATAGTTGTTGTTGTTGTTGTTGTTTATTTGACGTTGTTGTTGTTGTTTATTTGACGTTGTTGTTGTTGTTGTTTATTTGACGTTTTTGTTGTTGTTGTTTGTTTGACGTTGTTGTTGTTGTTTATTTGACGTTGTTGTTGTTGTTGTTTATTTGACGTTGTTGTTGTTGTTGTTGTTTATTTGACGTTGTTGTTGTTGACGTTGTTTTTGTTGTTGTTTATTTGACGTTGTTGTTGTTGTTGTTTTTTATTTGACATTGTTGTTGTTGTTGTTTATTTGACGGTGTTGTTGTTGTTGTTGTTTATTTGACGCTGTTGTTGTTGTTTATTTGACATTGTTGTTGTTGTTGTTGACGTTGTTGTTGTTGTTGTTTATTTGATGTTGTTTTAGTATTGTTGTTTATTTGACATTGTTGTTGTTATTTATTTGACGTTGTTGTGGGTGACATTGTTGTTGTTGTTTATTTGACGTTGTTGTTGTTGTTTATTTGACGTAGTTGTTGTTGTTGACGTTGTTGTTGTTGATGTTGTTGTTGATGTTGTTGTTGTTGTTGTTTATTTGATGTTTTTGTTGTTGTTGATGTTGTTGTTGTTTTTGTTGTTGTTTATTTGACATTGTTGTTGTTGTTTAATTGACGTTGTTGTTGTTGTTGTTTATTTGACGTTGTTGTTGTTGTTATTGTTGTTGTTGTTGTTAATTTGACATTGTTGTTGTTGTTGTTTATTTGTCGTTGTTGTTGTTGTTGTTGTTTATTTGACGTTGTTGTTGTTGTTGTTGACGTTGTTGTTGTTGTTGTTGTTTATTTGACGTTGTTGTTGTTGTTTATTTGACATTGTCGTCGTTGTTGTTGTTATTGTTTATTTGACGTTATTGTTGTTGTTTATTTGACGTTGTTGTTGTTGTTGTTGACATAGTTGTTGTTGTTGTGGTTGTTTAATTGACGTTGTTGTTGTTGTTCTTGACATTGTTGTTTTTGTTGTTTATTTGACGTTGTTGTTGTGGTTTATTTGACATTTTGTTGTTGTTGACGTTGTTGTTGTTGTTGTTTATTTGACGTTGTTGTTGTTGTTATTGTTTATTTGACGTTGTTGTTGTTGTTGTTGTTGTTGTTTATTTGACGTTGTTGTTGTTGTTGTTGACATAGTTGTTGTTGTTGTTTATTTGACGTTTTTGTTGTTGTTGATGTTGTTGTTGTTTTTGTTGTTGTTTATTTGACATTGTTGTTGTTGTTTAATTGACGTTGTTGTTGTTGTTGTTTATTTGACGTTGTTGTTGTTGTTATTGTTGTTGTTGTTTTTTATTTGACATTGTTGTTGTTGTTTATTTGTCGTTGTTGTTGTTGT
Source organism: Vicia faba (assembly GCA_948472305.1). NCBI lineage: Eukaryota > Viridiplantae > Streptophyta > Magnoliopsida > Fabales > Fabaceae > Vicia > Vicia faba. Next base: position 1,331,460,311 of record OX451735.1, on the reverse strand, counting down.
TGTTTATTTGACGTTGTTGTTGTTATTGTTGTTGACGTTGTTGTTGTTGTTGTTTATTTGACGTTGTTGTTGTTGTTTATTTGACATTGTTGTTGTTGTTGTTATTGTTTATTTGACGTTGTTGTTGTTGTTTATTTGACGTTGTTGTTGTTGACGTTGTTGTTAATGTTGTTGTTTATTTGACGTTGTTGTTGTTGTTGACGTTGTTTTTGTTGTTGTTTATTTGATGTTGTTGTTGTTGTTTATTTGACGTTAATGTTGTTGTTGTTTATTTGACGGTGTTGTTGTTGTTGTTTATTTGATGTTGTTTTAGTATTGTTGTTTATTTGACATTGTTATTGTTGTTGTTCATTTGACATTGTTGTTGTTGTTGTTTATTTGACGTTGTTGTTATTGTTGATGTTGTTGTTGTTTATTTGAAGTTGTTGTTGTTGTTGACATAGTTGTTGTTGTTGTTGTTGTTTATTTGACGTTGTTGTTGTTGTTTATTTGACGTTGTTGTTGTTGTTGTTTATTTGACGTTGTTGTTGTTGTTGTTTGTTTGACGTTGTTGTTGTTGTTTATTTGACGTTGTTGTTGTTGTTGTTTATTTGACGTTGTTGTTGTTGTTGTTGTTGTTGTTTATTTGAAGTTGTTGTTGTTGTTGTTATTGTTGTTGTTTATTTGACATTGTTGTTGTTGTTTATTTGACGTTGTTGTTGTTGTTTATTTGACGTTGTTTTAGTATTGTTGTTTATTTGACATTGTTGTTGTTATTTTTTTGATGTTGTTGTGGGTGACATTGTTGTTGTTGTTGTTTATTTGACGTAGTTGTTGTTGTTGACGTTGTTGTTGTTGTTGTTGTTTATTTGACGTTTTTGTTGTTGTTGGTGTTGTTGTTGATGTTGTTGTTGTTGTTGTTGTTTATTTGACGTTTTTGTTGTTGTTGATGTTGTTGTTGTTTTTGTTTTTGTTAATTTGACATTGTTGTTGTTGTTTAATTGACGTTGTTGTTGTTGTTGTTTATTTGACGTTGTTGTTGTTGTTATTGTTGTTGTTGTTGTTTATTTGACATTGTTGTTGTTATTGTTTATTTGTCGTCGTTGTTGTTGTTGTTGTTGTTTATTTGACGTTGTTGTTGTTGTTGACGTTGTTGTTGTTGTTGTTGTTGTTTATTTGACGTTGTTGTTGTTGTTTATTTGACATTGTTGTTGTTGTTGTTATTGTTTATTTGACGTTATTGTTGTTGTTTATTTGACGTTGTTGTTGTTGTTGTTGACATAGTTGTTGTTGTTGTGGTTGTTTAATTGACGTTGTTGTTGTTGTTCTTGACATTGTTGTTGTTGTTGTTTATTTGACGTTGTTGTTGTGGTTTATTTGACATTGTTGTTGTTGTTGACGTTGTTGTTGTTGTTGTTTATTTGACGTTGTTGTTGTTGTTATTGTTTATTTGACGTTGTTGTTGTTGTTTATTCGTTGTTGTTGTTGTTGACATAGTTGTTGTTGTTGTTTATTTGACGTTTTTGTTGTTGTTGATGTTGTTGTTGTTTTTGTTGTTGTTTATTTGACATTGTTGTTGTTGTTTAATTGACGTTGTTGTTGTTGTTGTTTATTTGACGTTGTTGTTGTTGTTGTTATTGTTGTTGTTGTTTTTTATTTGACATTGTTGTTGTTGTTTATTTGTCGTTGTTGTTGTTGTTGTTGTTTATTTGACGTTGTTGTTATTGTTGTTGTTGATGTTGTTGTTGTTGTTGTTTATTTGACGTTGTTGTTGTTCTTTATTTGACATTGTTGTTGTTGTTGTTATTGTTTATTTGACGTTGTTGTTGTTGTTTATTTGACGTTGTTGTTGTTGACGTTGTTTTTTTGTTGTTGTTTATTTGACGTTGTTGTTGTTGTTGACGTTGTTTTTGTTGTTGTTTATTTGATGTTGTTTACGTTGTTTTTGTTGTTGTTTATTTGACGTTGTTGTGGGTGACATTGTTGTTGTTATTTATTTGACGTTGTTGTTGTTGTTTATTTGACGTAGTTGTTGTTGTTGACGTTGTTGTTGTTGTTATTTATTTGACGTTTTTGTTGTTGTGGATGTTGTTGTTGTTGTTGTTGTTGTTGTTGTTTATTTGACGTTGTTGTTGTTATTTTTGTTGTTCATTTGACATTGTTGTTGTTGTTGTTTATTTGACGTTGTTGTTATTGTTGATGTTGTTGTTGTTTATTTGAAGTTGTTGTTGTTGACATAGTTGTTGTTGTTGTTGTTGTTGTTTATTTGACGTTGTTGTTGTTGTTTATTTGACGTTGTTGTTGTTGTTGTTTATTTGACGTTGTTGTTGTTGTTGTTTGTTTGACGTTGTTGTTGTTGTTTATTTGACGTTGTTGTTGTTGTTGTTTATTTGACGTTGTTGTTGTTGTTTTTGTTGTTTATTTGACGTTGTTGTTGTTGACGTTGTTTTTGTTGTTGTTTATTTGACGTTGTTGTTGTTGTTGTTTATTTGACATTGTTGTTGTTGTTGTTTATTTGACGGTGTTGTTGTTGTTGTTGTTGTTTATTTGACGCTGTTGTTGTTGTTTATTTGACATTGTTGTTGTTGTTGTTGACGTTGTTGTTGTTGTTGTTGTTGTTGTTTATTTGATGTTGTTTTAGTATTGTTGTTTAGTTGACATTGTTGTTGTTATTTATTTGACGTTGTTGTGGGTGACATTGTTGTTGTTGTTTATTTGACGTTGTTGTTGTTGTTTATTTGACGTAGTTGTTGTTGTTGACGTTGTTGTTGTTGATGTTGTTGTTGATGTTGTTGTTGTTGTTGTTGTTTATTTGACGTTGTTGTTGTTGTTGTTGTTGTTATTGTTGTTGTTTATTTGACATTGTTGTTGTTGTTTATTTGACGTTGTTGTTGTTGTTTATTTCACATTGTTGTTGTTATTTTTTTGATGTTGTTGTGGGTGACATTGTTGTTGTTGTTGTTTATTTGACGTAGTTGTTGTTGTTGACGTTGTTGTTGTTGTTGTTGTTTATTTGACGTTTTTGTTGTTGTTGATGTTGTTGTTGTTGTTGTTTATTTGACGTTTTTGTTGTTGTTGATGTTGTTGTTCTTTTTGTTGTTGTTTATTTAACATTGTTGTTGTTGTTTAATTGACGTTGTTGTTGTTGTTGTTTATTTGACGTTGTTGTTGTTGTTATTGTTGTTGTTGTTGTTTATTTGACATTGTTGTTGTTGTTGTTTATTTGTCGTTGTTGTTGTTGTTGTTGTTTATTTGACGTTGTTGTTGTTGTTGTTGACGTTGTTGTTGTTGTTGTTGTTGTTGTTTATTTGACGTTGTTGTTGTTGTTTATTTGACATTGTTGTTGTTGTTGTTATTGTTTATTTGACGTTATTGTTGTTGTTTATTTGACGTTGTTGTTGTTGTTGTTGACATAGTTGTTGTTGTTGTGGTTGTTTAATTGACGTTGTTGTTGTTGTTCTTGACATTGTTGTTGTTGTTGTTTATTTGACGTTGTTGTTGTGGTTTATTTGACATTGTTGTTGTTGTTGACGTTGTTGTTGTTGTTGTTTATTTGACGTTGTTGTTGTTGTTATTGTTTATTTGACGTTGTTGTTGTTGTTGTTGTTGTAGTTTATTTGACGTTGTTGTTGTTGTTGTTGACATAGTTGTTGTTGTTGTTTATTTGACGTTTTTGTTGTTGTTGATGTTGTTGTTGTTTTTGTTGTTGTTTATTTGACATTGTTGTTGTTGTTTAATTGACGTTGTTGTTGTTGTTGTTTTTGTTTATTTGACGTTGTTGTTGTTGTTGTTATTGTTGTTGTTGTTTTTTATTTGACATTGTTGTTGTTGTTTATTTGTCGTTGTTGTTGTTGTTGTTTATTTGACATTGTTGTTGTTGTTGTTGTTGACGTTGTTGTTGTTGTTGTTTATTTGACGTTGTTGTTGTTTATTTGACATTGTTGTTGTTGTTGTTATTGTTTATTTGACGTTGTTGTTGTTGTTTATTTGACGTTGTTGTTGTTGACGTTGTTGTTGTTGTTGTTGTTTATTTGACGTTGTTGTTGTTGTTGACGTTGTTTTTGTTGTTGTTTATTTGATGTTGTTGTTGTTGTTTATTTGACGTTAATGTTGTTGTTGTTTATTTGACGGTGTTGTTGTTGTTGTTGTTGTTTATTTGATGTTGTTTTAGTATTGTTGTTTATTTGACATTGTTGTTGTTATTTATTTGACATTGTTGTGGGTGACATTGTTGTTGTTATTTATTTGACGTTGTTGTTGTTGTTGTTTATTTGACGTAGTTGTTGTTGTTGACGTTGTTGTTGCTGTTGTTATTTATTTGACGTTTTTGTTGTTGTGGATGTTGTTGTTGTTGTTGTTTATTTGACGTTGTTGTTGTTGTTATTGTTGTTGTTCATTTGACATTGTTGTTGTTGTTGTTTATTTGACGTTGTTGTTATTGTTGATGTTGTTGTTGTTTATTTGAAGTTGTTGTTGTTGTTGACATAGTTGTTGTTGTTGTTGTTGTTTATTTGACGTTGTTGTTGTTGTTTATTTGACGTTGTTGTTGTTGTTGTTTATTTGACATTGTTGTAGTTGTTGTTTGTTTGACGTTGTTGTTGTTGTTTATTTGACGTTGTTGTTGTTGTTGTTTATTTGACGTTGTTGTTGTTGTTGTTGTTATTGTTGTTGTTTATTTGACATTGTTGTTGTTGTTTATTTGACGTTGTTGTTGTTGTTTATTTGACGTTGTTTTAGTATTGTTGTTTATTTGACATTGTTGTTGTTATTTTTTTGATGTTGTTGTGGGTGACATTGTTGTTGTTGTTGTTTATTTGACGTAGTTGTTGTTGTTGACGTTGTTGTTGTTGTTGTTGTTGTTTATTTGACGTTTTTGTTGTTGTTGATGTTGTTGTTGATGTTGTTGTTGTTGTTGTTTATTTGACGTTTTTGTTGTTGTTGATGTTGTTGTTGTTTTTGTTGTTGTTTATTTGACATTGTTGTTGTTGTTTAATTGACGTTGTTGTTGTTGTTGTTTATTTGACGTTGTTGTTGTTGTTATTGTTGTTGTTGTTGTTTATTTGACATTGTTGTTGTTGTTGTTGTTTATTTGTCGTTGTTGTTGTTGTTGTTGTTTATTTGACGTTGTTGTTGTTGTTGACGTTGTTGTTGTTGTTGTTGTTGTTGTTTATTTGACGTTGTTGTTGTTGTTTATTTAACATTGTTGTTGTTGTTGTTATTGTTTATTTGACGTTATTGTTGTTGTTTATTTGACGTTGTTGTTGTTGTTGTTGACATAGTTGTTGTTGTTGTGGTTGTTTAATTGACGTTGTTGTTGTTGTTCTTGACATTGTTGTTGTTGTTGTTTATTTGACGTTGTTGTTGTGGTTTATTTGAAATTGTTGTTGTTGTTGACGTTGTTGTTGTTGTTGTTGTTTATTTGACGTTGTTGTTGTTGTTATTGTTTATTTGACGTTGTTGTTGTTGTTGTTGTTTATTTGACGTTGTTGTTGTTGTTGACATAGTTGTTGTTGTTGTTTATTTGACGTTTTTGTTGTTGTTGATGTTGTTGTTGTTTTTGTTGTTGTTTATTTGACATTGTTGTTGTTGTTTAATTGACGTTGTTGTTGTTGTTGTTGTTTATTTGACGTTGTTGTTGTTGTTGTTATTGTTGTTGTTGTTTTTTATTTGACATTGTTGTTGTTGTTTATTTGTCGTTGTTTTTGTTGTTGTTTATTTGACGTTGTTGTTGTTGTTGTTGACGTTGTTGTTGTTGTTGCTTATTTGACGTTGTTGTTGTTGTTTATTTGACATTGTTGTTGTTGTTGTTATTGTTTATTTGACGTTGTTGTTGTTGTTTATTTGACGTTGTTGTTGTTGACATTGTTGTTGTTGTTGTTGTTTATTTGACGTTGTTGTTGTTGTTGACGTTGTTTTTGTTGTTGTTTATTTGATGTTGTTGTTGTTGTTTATTTGACGTTAATGTTGTTGTTGTTTATTTGACGGTGTTGTTGTTGTTGTTGTTTATTTGATGTTGTTTTAGTATTGTTGTTTATTTGACATTGTTGTTGTTATTTATTTGACATTGTTGTGGGTGACAGTGTTGTTGTTATTTATTTGACGTTGTTGTTGTTGGTGTTTATTTGACGTAGTTGTTGTTGTTGACGTTGTTGTTGTTGTTGTTATTTATTTGACGTTTTTGTTATTGTGGATGTTGTTGTTGTTGTTGTTGTTGTTGTTTATTTGACGTTGTTGTTGTTGTTATTGTTGTTGTTCATTTGACATTGTTGTTGTTGTTGTTTATTTGACGTTGTTGTTATTGTTGATGTTGTTGTTGTTTATTTGAAGTTGTTGTTGTTGTTGACATAGTTGTTGTTGTTGTTGTTTATTTGACGTTGTTGTTGTTGTTTATTAGACGTTGTTGTTGTTGTTGTTTATTTGACGTTGTTGTTGTTGTTGTTGTTTGTTTGACGTTGTTGTTGTTGTTTATTTGACGTTGTTGTTGTTGTTGTTTATTTGACGTTGTTGTTGTTGTTGTTTATTTGACGTTGTTTTAGTATTGTTGTTTATTTGACATTGTTGTTGTTATTTTTTTGATGTTGTTGTGGGTGACATTGTTGTTGTTGTTGTTTATTTGACGTAGTTGTTGTTGTTGATGTTGTTGTTGTTGTTGTTGTTTATTTGACGTTTTTGTTGTTGTTGATGTTGTTGTTGATGTTGTTGTTGTTGTTGTTTATTTGACGTTTTTGTTGTTGTTGATGTTGTTGTTGTTTTTGTTGTTGTTTATTTGACATTGTTGTTGTTGTTTAATTGACGTTGTTGTTGTTGTTGTTTATTTGACGTTGTTGTTGTTGTTATTGTTGTTGTTGTTGTTTATTTGACATTGTTGTTGTTGTTGTTTATTTGTCGTTGTTGTTGTTTATTTGACGTTGTTGTTGTTGTTGTTGACGTTGTTGTTGTTGTTGTTGTTTATTTGACGTTGTTGTTATTGTTTATTTGACATTGTTGTTGTTGTTGTTATTGTTTATTTGACGTTATTGTTGTTGTTTATTTGACATTGTTGTTGTTGTTGTTGACATAGTTGTTGTTGTGGTTGTTTAATTGACGTTGTTGTTGTTGTTCTTGACATTGTTGTTGTTGTTGTTTATTTGACGTTGTTGTTGTGGTTTATTTGAAATTGTTGTTGTTGTTGACGTTGTTGTTGTTGTTGTTGTTTATTTGACGTTGTTGTTGTTGTTATTGTTTATTTGACGTTGTTGTTGTTGTTGTTGTTGTTTATTTGACGTTGTTGTTGTTGTTGTTGACATAGTTGTTGTTGTTGTTTATTTGACGTTTTTGTTGTTGTTGATGTTGTTGTTGTTTTTGTTGTTGTTTATTTGACATTGTTGTTGTTGTTTAATTGACGTTGTTGTTGTTGTTGTTTATTTGACGTTGTTGTTGTTGTTGTTATTGTTGTTGTTGTTTTTTATTTGACATTGTTGTTGTTGTTTATTTGTCGTTGTTGTTGTTGTTGTTGTTTATTTGACGTTGTTGTTGTTGTTGTTGTTGACGTTGTTGTTGTTGTTTATTTGACGTTGTTGTTGTTGTTTATTTGACATTGTTGTTGTTGTTGTTATTGTTTATTTGACGTTGTTGTTGTTGTTTATTTGACGTTGTTGTTGTTGACGTTGTTGTTGTTGTTGTTGTTGTTTATTTGACGTTGTTGTTGTTGTGGACGTTGTTTTTGTTGTTGTTTATTTGATGTTGTTGTTGTTGTTTATTTGACGTTAATGTTGTTGTTGTTTATTTGACGGTGTTGTTGTTGATGTTTTTTATTTGATGTTGTTTTAGTATTGTTGTTTATTTGACATTGTTGTTGTTATTTATTTGACATTGTTGTGGGTGACATTGTTGTTGTTATTTATTTGACGTTGTTGTTGTTGTTGTTTATTTGACGTAGTTGTTGTTGTTGACGTTGTTGTTGTTGTTGTTATTTATTTGACGTTTTTGTTGTTGTGGATGTTGTTGTTGTTGTTGTTGTTGTTTATTTGACGTTGTTGTTGTTGTTATTGTTGTTGTTCATTTGACATTGTTGTTGTTGTTGTTTATTTGACGTTGTTGTTATTGTTGATGTTGTTGTTGTTTATTTGAAGTTGTTCTTGTTGTTGACATAGTTGTTGTTGTTGTTGTTGTTGTTTATTTGACGTTGTTGTTGTTGTTTATTTGACGTTGTTGTTGTTGTTGTTTATTTGACGTTGTTGTTGTTGTTGTTGTTTGTTTGACGTTGTTGTTGTTGTTTATTTGACGTTGTTGTTGTTGTTGTTTATTTGACGTTGTTGTTGTTGTTGTTGTTTATTTGACGTTGTTGTTGTTGTTGTTGTTGTTGTTGTTGTTTATTTGACATTGTTGTTGTTGTTTATTTGACGTTGTTGTTGTTGTTTATTTGACGTTGTTTTAGTATTGTTGTTTATTTGACATTGTTGTTGTTATTTTTTTGATGTTGTTGTGGGTGACATTGTTGTTGTTGTTGTTTATTTGACGTACTTGTTGTTGTTGACGTTGTTGTTGTTGTTGTTGTTTATTTGACGTTTTTGTTGTTGTTGATGTTGTTGTTGATGTTGTTGTTGTTGTTGTTGTTTATTTGACGTTTTTGTTGTTGTTGATGTTGTTGTTGTTTTTGTTGTTGTTTATTTGACATTGTTGTTGTTGTTTAATTGACGTTGTTGTTGTTGTTGTTTATTTGACGTTGTTGTTGTTGTTATTGTTGTTGTTGTTGTTTATTTGACATTGTTGTTGTTGTTGTTTATTTGTCGTTGTTGTTGTTGTTGTTGTTTATTTGACGTTGTTGTTGTTGTTGTTGACGTTGTTGTTGTTGTTGTTGTTGTTTATTTGACGTTGTTGTTGTTGTTTATTTGACATTGTTGTTGTTGTTGTTATTGTTTATTTGACGTTATTGTTGTTGTTTATTTGACGTTGTTATTGTTGACATAGTTGTTGTTGTTGTGGTTGTTTAATTGACGTTGTTGTTGTTGTTCTTGACATTGTTGTTGTTGTTGTTTATTTGACGTTGTTGTTGTGGTTTATTTGAAATTGTTGTTGTTGTTGACGTTGTTGTTATTGTTGTTTATTTGACGTTGTTGTTGTTGTTATTGTTTATTTGACGTTGTTGTTGTTGTTGTTGTTGTTTATTTGACGTTGTTGTTGTTGTTGTTGACATAGTTGTTGTTGTTGTTTATTTGACGTTGTTGTTGTTGTTTAATTGACATTGTTGTTGTTGTTGTTTATTTGACGTTGTTGTTGTTGTTGTTGTTATTGTTGTTGTTGTTTTTTATTTGACATTGTTGTTGTTGTTTATTTGTCGTTGTTGTTGTTGTTGTTGTTTATTTGACGTTGTTGTTGTTGTTGTTGATGTTGTTGTTGTTGTTGTTTATTTGACGTTGTTGTTGTTGTTTATTTGACATTGTTGTTGTTGTTGTTATTGTTTATATGACGTTGTTGTTGTTTTTTATTTGACGTTGTTGTTGTTGACGTTGTTGTTGTTGTTGTTGTTGTTGTTTATTTGACGTTGTTGTTGTTGTTGACGTTGTTTTTGTTGTTGTTTATTTGATGTTGTTGTTGTTGTTTATTTGACGTTAATGTTGTTGTTGTTTATTTGACGGTGTTGTTGTTGTTGTTTATTTGATGTTGTTTTAGTATTGTTGTTTATTTGACATTGTTGTTGTTATTTATTTGACATTGTTGTGGGTGACATTGTTGTTGTTATTTATTTGACGTTGTTGTTGTTGTTGTTGTTTATTTGATGTAGTTGTTGTTGTTGACGTTGTTGTTGTTGTTGTTATTTATTTGACGTTTTTGTTGTTGTGGATGTTGTTGTTGTTGTTGTTGTTGTTTATTTGACGTTGTTGTTGTTGTTATTGTTGTTGTTCATTTGACATTGTTGTTGTTGTTGTTTATTTGACGTTGTTGTTATTGTTGATGTTGTTGTTGTTTATTTGAAGTTGTTGTTGTTGTTGACATAGTTGTTGTTGTTGTTGTTGTTTATTTGACGTTGTTGTTGTTGTTTATTTGACGTTGTTGTTGTTGTTGTTGTTGTTTATTTGACGTTGTTGTTGTTGTTGTTTGTTTGACGTTGTTGTTGTTGTTTATTTGACGTTGTTGTTGTTGTTGTTTATTTGACGTTGTTGTTGTTGTTGTTGTTTATTTGACGTTGTTGTTGTTGACATTGTTTTTGTTGTTGTTTATTTGACGTTGTTGTTGTTGTTGTTTATTTGACATTGTTGTTGTTGTTGTTTATTTGACGGTGTTGTTGTTGTTGTTGTTTATTTGACGCTGTTGTTGTTGTTTATTTGACATTGTTGTTGTTGTTGTTGACGTTGTTGTTGTTGTTGTTGTTTATTTGATGTTGTTTTAGTATTGTTGTTTATTTGACATTGTTGTTGTTATTTATTTGACGTTGTTGTGGGTGACATTGTTGTTGTTGTTTATTTGACGTTGTTGTTGTTGTTTATTTGACGTAGTTGTTGTTGTTGACGTTGTTGTTGTTGATGTTGTTGTTGATGTTGTTGTTGTTGTTATTGTTTATTTGACGTTGTTGTTGTTGTTGTTGTTATTGTTGTTGTTTATTTGACATTGTTGTTGTTGTTGTTTATTTGACGTTGTTTTAGTATTGTTGTTTATTTGACATTGTTGTTGTTATTTTTTTGATGTTGTTGTGGGTGACATTGTTGTTGTTGTTGTTGTTTATTTGACATTGTTGTTGTTGTTGTTGTTGTTGTTGTTTATTTGACTTTGTTGTTGTTGTTGTTGACATAGTTGTTGTTGTTGTTGACGTTGTTGTTGTTGTTTATTTGACGTTGTTGTTGTTGATGTTGTTTATTTGACGTTGTTGTTATTTATTTGACATTGATGTTGTTGTTGACGTTGTTGTTGTTGTTGTTGTTGTTGTTTATTTGACATTGTTGTTGTTGTTGTTGACGTTGTTGTTGTTGTTTATTTGACGTTGTTGTTGTTGATGTTGTTTATTTGACGTTGTTGTTATTTATTTGACATTGATGTTGTTGTTGACGTTGTTGTTGTTGTTGTTTATTTGACATTGTTGTTGTTGTTGTTGACGTTGTTGTTGTTGTTTATTTGATGTTGTTTTGGTATTGTTGTTTATTTGACATTGTTGATGTTATTTATTTGACATTATTCTTGGTGACATTGTTGTTGTTATTTATTTGACATTGTTGTTGTTATTTATTTGACGTAGTTGTTGTTGTTGTTGTTGACGTTATTATTGTTGTTGTTGTTTATCTGACGTTGTTGTTGTTGTTGACGTTGTTTTTGTTGTTGTTTATTTGACGTTGTTGTTGTTGTTGTTTATTTGAAGTTGTTGTTGTTGTTGTTGTTGACGTTGTTGTTGTTGTTGTTGTTGTTGACTTAGTTGTTGTTGTTTATTTGACGTTGTTGTTGTTGTTGTTTACGTTGTTGTTTATTTGACGTTGTTGTTGTTGTTGTTGTTGACATTGTTGTTTATTTGACGTTGTTGTTGTTGTTTATTTGACGTTGTTGTTGTTGTTGACGTTGTTGTTGTTGTTTATTTGACGTTCTTGTTGTTATTTATTTGACATTGTTGTTGTTGTTGACGTTGTTGTTGTTGTTGTTGTTATTTATTTGACATTGTTGTTGTTGTTGACGTTGTTGTTGTTGTTGTTGTTTATTTGACGTTGTTTTAGTATTGTTGTTTATTTGACATTGTTGTTGTTATTTATTTGACGTTGTTGTGGGTGACATTGTTGTTGTTGTTGTTGTTGTTTATTTGACGTAGTTGTTGTTTATTTGACGTTGTTGTTGTTGTTTATTTGACGTTGTTGTTGTTGACGTTGTTGTTGTTGTTATTGTTTATTTGACGTTGTTGTTGTTGTTTATTTGACGTAGTTGTTGTTGTTGACGTTGTTGTTGTTGTTGTTGTTGTTTATTTGACGTTTTTGTTGTTGTTGATGTTGTTGTTGTTTTTGTTTTTGTTTATTTGACGTTGTTGTTGTTGTTATTTATTTGACGTTGTTGTTGTTGTTTATATGACGTTGTTGTTGTTGTTGTTATTGACGTTGTTGTTGTTGTTGTTGTTTATTTGACGTTGTTGTTGTTGTTTATTTGACATTGTTGTTGTTGTTGTTGTTGTTATTGTTTATTTGACGTTGTTGTTGTTGTTTACTTAGTTGTTGTTGTTTATTTGACGTTGTTGTTGTTGTTTACGTTGTTGTTTATTTGACGTTGCTGTTGTTGTTGACGTTGTTGTTTATTTGACGTTGTTGTTTATTTGACGTTGTTGTTTATTTGACGTTGTTGTTGTTGTTGTTTATTTGACGTTGTTGTTGTTGTTGACGTTGTTGTTGTTGTTTATTTGACGTTGTTGTTGTTATTTATTTGACATTGTTGTTGTTGTTGACGTTGTTGTTGTTGTTGTTATTTATTTGACATTGTTGTTGTTGTTGTTGACGTTGTTGTTGTTGTTGTTTATTTGACGTTGTTTTAGTATTGTTGTTTATTTGACATTGTTGTTGTTATTTATTTGACGTTGTTGTGGGTGACATTGTTGTTGTTGTTGTTGTTGTTTATTTGACGTAGTTGTTGTTGTTGACGTTGTTGTTGTTGTTGTTTTTATTTGACGTTTTTGTTGTTGTTGATGTTGTTGTTGTTGTTGTTGACGTTGTTGTTGTTGTTGTTTATTTGACGTTTTTGTTGTTGTTGATGTTGTTGTTGTTTTTGTTGTTGTTTATTTGACATTGTTGTTGTTGTTTAATTGACGTTGTTGTTGTTGTTGTTGTTTATTTGACGTTGTTATTGTTGTTGTTATTGTTGTTGTTGTTATTTATTTGACATTGTTGTTGTTGTTTATTTGTCGTTGTTGTTGTTGTTGTTTATTTGTAGTTGTTGTTGTTGTTTATTTGACGTTGTTGTTGTTGTTGACGTTGTTGTTGTTGTTGTTTATTTGACGTTGTTGTTGTTGTTGACGTTGTTTTTGTTGTTGTTTATTTGACGTTGTTGTTGTTGTTGTTTATTTGGCATTAATGTTGTTGTTGTTTATTTGACGGTGTTGTTGTTGTTGTTGTTTATTTGACGTCGATGTTGTTGACGTTGTTGTTGTTGTTGTTTATTTGACGTTGTTGTTGTTGTTGACATAGTTGTTGTTGTTGTTGTTGTTTATTTGATGTTGTTGTTGTTGTTCTTGACATTGTTATTGTTGTTGTTTATTTGACGTTGTTGTTGTTGTTTATTTGACATTGTTGTTGTTGTTGTTGTTGTTGACGTTGTTATTGTTGTTGTTTTGTTTGACATTGTTGTTGTTGTTGTTGTTGTTGTTGTTTATTTGACGTTGTTGTTGTTGTTGTTGACATAATTGTTGTTGTTGTTGACGTTGTTGTTTATTTGACGTTGTTGTTGTTTTTTATTTGACGTTGTTGTTGTTGTTGTTTATTTGACGTTGTTGTTGTTGTTGTTGTTGTTTATTTGACGTTGTTGTTATTTATTTGACATTGTTGTTGTTGTTGACGTTGTTGTTGTTGTTGTTGTTGTTTATTTGACATTGTTGTTGTTGTTGTTGTTGTTGACGTTGTTGTTGTTGTTTATTTGACGTTGTTTTAGTATTGTTGTTTATTTGACATTGTTGTTGTTATTTATTTGACATTGTTGTGGGTGACATTGTTGTTGTTATTTATTTGACGTTGTTGTTGTTGTTGTTGTTTATTTGACGTAGTTGTTGTTGTTGACGTTGTTGTTGTTGTTGTTATTTATTTGACGTTTTTGTTGTTGTGGATGTTGTTGTTGTTGTTGTTGTTGTTTATTTGACGTTGTTGTTGTTATTGTTGTTGTTCATTTGACATTGTTGTTGTTGTTGTTTATTTGACGTTGTTGTTATTGTTGATGTTGTTGTTGTTTATTTGAAGTTGTTGTTGTTGTTGACATAGTTGTTGTTGTTGTTGTTGTTTATTTGACATTGTTGTTGTTGTTTATTTGACGTTGTTGTTGTTGTTGTTGTTTATTTGACGTTGTTGTTGTTGTTGTTTGTTTGACGTTGTTGTTGTTGTTTATTTGACGTTGTTGTTGTTGTTGTTTATTTGACGTCGTTGTTGTTGTTGTTGTTGTTGTTTATTTGACGTTGTTGTTGTTGACGTTGTTTTTGTTGTTGTTTATTTGACGTTGTTGTTGTTGTTGTTGTTTATTTGACATTGTTGTTGTTGTTGTTTATTTGACGGTGTTGTTGTTGTTGTTGTTGTTGTTTATTTGACGCTGTTGTTGTTGTTTATTTGACATTGTTGTTGTTGTTGTTGACGTTGTTGTTGTTGTTGTTGTTTATTTGATGTTGTTTTAGTATTGTTGTTTATTTGACATTGTTGTTGTTATTTATTTGACGTTGTTGTGGGTGACATTGTTGTTGTTGTTTATATGACGTTGTTGTTGTTGTTTATTTGACGTAGTTGTTGTTGTTGACGTTGTTGTTGTTGATGTTGTTGTTGATGTTGTTGTTGTTGTTGTTGTTTATTTGACGTTGTTGTTGTTATTGTTGTTGTTTATTTGACATTGTTGTTGTTGTTGTTTATTTGACGTTGTTGTTGTTGTTTATTTGACGTTGTTTTAGTATTGTTGTTTATTTGACATTGTTGTTGTTATTTTTTTAATGTTGTTGTGGGTGACATTGTTGTTATTGTTGTTTATTTGACGTAGTTGTTGTTGTTGACGTTGTTGTTGTTGTTGTTGTTTATTTGACGTTTTTGTTGTTGTTGATGTTGTTGTTGTTGTTGTTGTTTATTTGACGTTTTTGTTGTTGTTGATGTTGTTGTTGTTTTTGTTGTTGTTTATTTGACATTGTTGTTGTTGTTTAATTGACGTTGTTGTTGTTGTTGTTTATTTGACATTGTTGTTGTTGTTATTGTTGTTGTTGTTGTTTATTTGACATTGTTGTTGTTGTTGTTTATTTGTCGTTGTTGTTGTTGTTGTTTATTTGACGTTGTTGTTGTTGTTGTTGACGTTGTTGTTGTTGTTGTTGTTTATTTGACGTTGTTGTTGTTGTTTATTTGACATTGTTGTTGTTGTTGTTATTGTTTATTTGACGTTATTGTTGTTGTTTATTTGACGTTGTTGTTGTTGTTGTTGACATAGTTGTTGTTGTTGTGGTTGTTTAATTGACGTTGTTGTTGTTGTTCTTGACATTGTTGTTGTTGTTGTTTATTTGACGTTGTTGTTGTGGTTTATTTGACATTGTTGTTGTTGTTGACGTTGTTGTTGTTGTTGTTGTTTATTTGACGTTGTTGTTGTTGTTATTGTTTATTTGACGTTGTTGTTGTTGTTGTTGTTGTTTATTTGACGTTGTTGTTGTTGTTGTTGACATAGTTGTTGTTGTTGTTGTTTATTTGACGTTTTTGTTGTTGTTGATGTTGTTGTTGTTTTTGTTGTTGTTTATTTGACATTGTTGTTGTTGTTTAATTGACGTTGTTGTTGTTGTTGTTTATTTGACGTTGTTGTTGTTGTTGTTATTGTTGTTGTTGTTTTTTATTTGACATTGTTGTTGTTGTTTATTTGTCGTTGTTGTTGTTGTTGTTGTTGTTTATTTGACGTTGTTGTTGTTGTTGTTGACGTTGTTGTTGTTGTTGTTTATTTGACGTTGTTGTTGTTGTTTATTTGACATTGTTGTTGTTGTTGTTATTGTTTATTTGACGTTGTTGTTGTTGTTGTTTATTTGACGTTGTTGTTGTTGACGTTGTTGTTGTTGTTGTTGTTGTTTATTTGACGTTGTTGTTGTTGTTGACGTTGTTTTTGTTGTTGTTTATTTGATGTTGTTGTTGTTGTTTATTTGACGTTAATGTTGTTGTTGTTTATTTGACGGTGTTGTTGTTGTTGTTGTTGTTTATTTGAAGTTGTTGTTGTTGACGTTGTTGTTGTTGTTGTTTATTTGACGTTGTTGTTGTTGTTGTTGACATAGTTGATGTTGTTGTTGATTATTTGATGTTGTTGTTGTTGTTCTTGACATTGTTGTTGTTGTTGTTTATTTGACGTTGTTGTTGTTGTTTATTTGACATTGTTGTTGTTGTTGTTGTTGACGTTGTTATTGTTGTTGTTTATTTGACATTGTTGTTGTTGTTGTTGTTGTTGTTTATTTGACGTTGTTGTTGTTGTTGTTGACATAGTTGTCGTTGTTGTTGACGTTGTTGTTGTTGTTTATTTGACGTTGTTGTTGTTGATGTTGTTTATTTGACGTTGTTGTTATTTATTTGACATTGATGTTGTTGTTGACGTTGTTGTTGTTGTTGTTGTTTATTTGACATTGTTGTTGTTGTTGTTGACGTTGTTGTTGTTGTTTATTTGATGTTGTTTTAGTATTGTTGTTTATTTGACATTGTTGTTGTTATTTATTTGACATTATTGTGGGTGACATTGTTGTTGTTATTTATTTGACGTTGTTGTTGTTGTTTATTTGACGTAGTTGTTGTTGTTGTTGACGTTGTTGTTGTTGTTGTTGTTTATTTGACGTTGTTGTTGTTGTTGACGTTGTTTTTGTTGTTGTGTATTTGACGTTGTTGTTGTTGTTGTTTATTTGAAGTTGTTGTTGTTGTTGTTATTGACGATGTTGTTGTTGTTGTTTACTTAGTTGTTGTTGTTTATTTGACGTTGTTGTTGTTGTTGTTTACGTTGTTGTTTATTTGACGTTGTTGTTGTTGTTGTTGACGTTGTTGTTTATTTTACGTTGTTGTTGTTGTTGTTTATTTGACGTTGTTGTTGTTGTTGACGTTGTTGTTGTTGTTGTTTATTTGACGTTGTTGTTGTTATTTATTTGACATTGTTGTTGTTGTTGACGTTGTTGTTGTTGTTGTTGTTTATTTGACATTGTTGTTGTTGTTGACGTTGTTGTTGTTGTTGTTGTTTATTTGACGTTGTTTTAGTATTGTTGTTTATTTGGCATTGTTGTTGTTATTTATTTGACGTTGTTGTGGGTGACATTGTTGTTGTTGTTGTTGTTTATTTGACGTAGTTGTTGTTTATTTGACGTTGTTGTTGTTGTTTATTTGGCGTTGTTGTTGTTGATGTTGTTGTTGTTGTTATTGTTTATTTGACGTTGTTGTTGTTGTTTATTTGACTTAGTTGTTGTTGTTGACGTTGTTGTTGTTGTTGTTGTTGTTGTTTATTTGACGTTTTTGTTGTTGTTGACGTTGTTGTTGTTTTTGTTTTTGTTTATTTGACGTTGTTGTTGTTGTTGTTGTTGTTTATTTGACGTTGTTGTTGTTGTTTATATGACGTTGTTGTTGTTGTTGATGACGTTGTTGTTGTTGTTGTTTATTTGACGTTGTTGTTGTTGTTTATTTGACATTGTTGTTGTTGTTGTTATTGTTTATTTGACGTTGTTGTTGTTGTTTATTTGAAGTTGTTGTTGTTGTTGTTGTTGACGTTGTTGTTGTTGTTGTTGTTGTTGTTAACTTAGTTGTTGTTGTTTATTTGACGTTGTTGTTGTTGTTTACGTTGTTGTTTATTTGACGTTGTTGTTGTTGTTGACGTTGTTGTTGTTGTTTACGTTGTTGTTTATTTGACGTTGTTGTTGTTGTTGACGTTGTTGTTTATTTGACGTTGTTGTTGTTGTTTATTTGACGTTGTTGTTGTTGTTTACGTTGTTGTTGTTGTTTATTTGACGTTGTTGTTGTTA
>OX451735.1:1331412700-1331440200 GCA_948472305.1 Vicia faba | reverse complement strand
ATTTGACGTTGTTGTTGTTATTTATTTGACATTCTTGTTGTTGTTGACGTTGTTGTTGTTGTTGTTGTTGTTTATTTGACGTTGTTTTAGTATTGTTATTTATTTGACATTGTTGTTGTTATTTATTTGACGTTGTTATGGGTGACATTGTTGTTATTGTTGTTGTTTATTTGACGTAGTTGTTGTTGTTGACGTTGTTGTTGTTGTTTTTATTTGACGTTTTTGTTGTTGTTGATGTTGTTGTTGTTGTTGTTGTTGACGTTGTTGTTGTTGTTGTTTATTTGACGTTGTTTTTGTTTTTGTTGTTGTTTATTTGACATTATTGTTGTTGTTTAATTGACGTTGTTGTTGTTGTTGTTGTTTATTTGACGTTGTTGTTGGTGTAATTGTTGTTGTTGTTATTTATTTGACATTGTTGTTGTTGTTGACGTTGTTGTTGTTGTTGTTGTTTATTTGACGTTGTTTTAGTATTGTTGTTTATTTGACATTGTTGTTATTATTTATTTGACGTTGTTGTGGGTGACATTGTTGTTGTTGTTGTTGTTTATTTGACGTAGTTGTTGTTTATTTGACGTTGTTGTTGTTGTTTATTTGACGTTGTTGTTGTTGACGTTGTTGTTGTTGTTATTGTTTATTTGACGTTGTTGTTGTTGTTTATTTGACGTAGTTGTTGTTGTTGACGTTGTTGTTGTTGTTGTTGTTGTTGTTGTTTATTTGACGTTTTTGTTGTTGTTGATGTTGTTGTTGTTTTTGTTTTTGTTTATTTGACGTTGTTGTTGTTGTTATTGACGTTGTTGTTGTTGTTGTTTATTTGACGTTGTTGTTGTTGTTTATTTGACATTGTTGTTTATTTGACGTTGTTGTTGTTGTTTATTTGAAGTTGTTGTTGTTGTTGTTGACGTTGTTGTTGTTGTTGTTGTTAACTTAGTTGTTGTTGTTTATTTGACGTTGTTGTTTTGTTTACGTTGTTGTTTATTTGACGTTGTTGTTGTTGTTGTTGACGTTGTTGTTTATTTGACGTTGTTGTTGTTGTTGTTTATTTGACGTTGTTGTTGTTGTTGTTGACGTTGTTGTTGTTGTTTATTTGACGTTGTTGTTGTTATTTATTTGACATTCTTGTTGTTGTTGACGTTGTTGTTGTTGTTGTTATTTATTTGACATTGTTGTTGTTGTTGACGTTGTTGTTGTTGTTGTTGTTTATTTCACGTTGTTTTAGTATTGTTGTTTATTTGACATTGTTGTTGTTATTTATTTGACGTTGTTGTGGGTAACATTGATGTTGTTGTTGTTGTTGACGTTGTTGTTGTTGTTGTTTATTTGACGTTTTTGTTGTTGTTGTTGATGTTGTTGTTGTTTTTGTTGTTGTTTATTTGACATTGTTGTTGTTGTTTAATTGACGTTGTTATTGTTGTTGTTGTTTATTTGACGTTGTTGTTGTTGTTGTTATTGTTGTTGTTGTTATTTATTTGACATTGTTGTTGTTGTTTATTTGTCGTTGTTGTTGTTGTTTATTTGTTGTTGTTGTTGTTGTTTATTTGACGTTGTTGTTGTTGTTTATTTGATATTGTTGTTGTTGTTGTTGTTGTTTATTTGACGTTGTTGTTGTTGACGTTGTTGTTGTTGTCATTGTTTATTTGACGTTGTTGTTGTTGTTTATTTGACGTAGTTGTTGTTGTTGACGTTGTTGTTGTTGTTATTGTTGTTTATTTGACGTTTTTGTTGTTGTTGACGTTGTTGTTGTTTTTGTTTTTGTTTATTTGACGTTGTTGTTGTTGTTGTTGTTTATTTGACGTTGTTGTTGTTGTTTATATGACGTTGTTGTTGTTGTTGATGACGTTGTTGTTGTTGTTGTTTATTTGACGTTGTTGTTGTTGTTTATTTGACATTGTTGTTGTTGTTGTTATTGTTTATTTGACGTTGTTGTTGTTGTTTATTTGAAGTTGTTGTTGTTGTTGTTGACGTTGTTGTTGTTGTTGTTGTTAACTTAGTTGTTGTTGTTTATTTGACGTTGTTGTTGTTGTTTACGTTGTTGTTTATTTGACGTTGTTGTTGTTGTTGACGTTGTTGTTTATTTGACGTTGTTGTTGTTGTTTATTTGACGTTGTTGTTGTTGTTGTTGACGTTGTTGTTGTTGTTTATTTGACGTTGTTGTTGTTATTTATTTGACATTTTTGTTGTTGTTGACGTTGTTGTTGTTGTTGTTGTTGTTGTTGTTTATTTGACGTTGTTTTAGTATTGTTGTTTATTTGACATTGTTGTTGTTATTTATTTGACGTTGTTGTGGGTGACATTGTTGTTCTTGTTGTTGTTTATTTGACGTAGTTGTTGTTGTTGACGTTGTTGTTGTTGTTTTTATTTGACGTTTTTGTTGTTGTTGATGTTGTTGTTGTTGTTGTTGACGTTGTTGTTGTTGTTGTTTATTTGACGTTTTTGTTGTTGTTGATGTTGTTTTTGTTTTTGTTGTTGTTTATTTGACATTATTGTTGTTGTTTAATTGACGTTGTTGTTGTTGTTGTTTATTTGACGTTGTTGTTGTTGTTATTGTTGTTGTTGTTATTTATTTGACATTGTTGTTGTTGTTGACGTTGTTGTTGTTGTTGTTGTTGTTTATTTGACGTTGTTTTAGTATTGTTGTTTATTTGACATTGTTGTTGTTATTTATTTGACGTTGTTGTGGGTGACATTGTTGTTGTTGTTGTTGTTTATTTGACGTAGTTGTTGTTTATTTGACGTTGTTGTTGTTGTTTATTTGACGTTGTTGTTGTTGACGTTGTTGTTGTTGTTATAATTTATTTGACGTTGTTGTTGTTGTTTATTTGACGTAGTTGTTGTTGTTGACGTTGTTGTTGTTGTTGTTGTTGTTGTTGTTTATTTGACGTTTTTGTTGTTGTTGATGTTGTTGTTGTTTTTGTTTTTGTTTATTTGACGTTGTTGTTGTTGTTGTTTATTTGACGTTGTTGTTGTTGTTTATATGACGTTGTTGTTGTTGTTGTTATTGACGTTGTTGTTGTTGTTGTTGTTTATTTGACGTTGTTGTTGTTGTTTATTTGACATTGTTGTTGTTGTTGTTATTGTTTATTTGACGTTGTTGTTGTTGTTTATTTGAAGTTATTGTTGTTGTTGTTGTTGACGTTGTTGTTGTTGTTGTTGTTGTTAACTTAGTTGTTGTTGTTTATTTGACGTTGTTGTTGTTGTTTACGTTGTTGTTTATTTGACGTTGTTGTTGTTGTTGTTGACGTTGTTGTTTATTTGACGTTGTTGTTGTTGTTGTTTATTTGACGTTGTTGTTGTTGTTGTTGACGTTGTTGTTGTTGTTTATTTGACGTTGTTGTTGTTATTTATTTGACATTCTTGTTGTTGTTGACGTTGTTGTTGTTGTTGTTATTTATTTGACATTGTTGTTGTTGTTGACGTTGTTGTTGTTGTTGTTGTTGTTGTTTATTTGATGTTGTTTTAGTATTGTTGTTTATTTGACATTGTTGTTGTTATTTATTTGACGTTGTTGTGGGTGACATTGTTGTTGTTGTTGTTTATTTGACGTAGTTGTTGTTGTTGACGTTGTTGTTGTTGTTTTTATTTGACGTTTTTGTTGTTGTTGATGTTGTTGTTGTTGTTGTTGACGTTGTTGTTGCTGTTGTTGTTTATTTGATGTTTTTGTGGTTGTTGATGTTGTTGTTGTTTTTGTTGTTGTTTATTTGACATTGTTGTTGTTGTTTAATTGATGTTGTTATTGTTGTTGTTGTTTATTTGACGTTGTTGTTGTTGTTGTTATTGTTGTTGTTGTTATTTATTTGACATTGTTGTTGTTGTTTATTTGTCGTTGTTGTTGTTGTTGTTTATTTGTCGTTGTTGTTGTTGTTTATTTGACGTTGTTGTTGTTGTTTATTTGACATTGTTGTTGTTGTTGTTATTGTTTATTTGACGTGGTTGTTGTTGTTTATTTGACGTTGTTGTTGTTGTTGACGTTGTTGTTGTTGTTGTTGTTTATTTGACGTTGTTGTTGTTGTTGACGTTGTTTTTGTTGTTGTTTATTTGACGTTGTTGTTGTTGTTGTTTATTTGACGTTAATGTTGTTGTTGTTTATTTGACGGTGTTGTTGTTGTTGTTGTTGTTGTTGTTTATTTGACGTTGATGTTGTTGACGTTGTTGTTGTTGTTGTTGTTGTTTATTTGACGTTGTTGTTGTTGACATAGTTGTTGTTGTTGTTGTTTATTTGATGTTGTTGTTGTTGTTCTTGACATTGTTGTTGTTGTTTATTTGACATTATTGTTGTTGTTTATTTGACATTGTTGTTGTTGTTTATTTGACATTGTTGTTGTTGTTGTTGTTGTTGACGTTGTTATTGTTGTTGTTTATTTGACATTGTTGTTGTTGTTGTTGTTTATTTGACGTTGTTTTTGTTGTTGTTGTTGACATAGTTGTTGTTGTTGTTGACGTTGTTGTTTATTTGATGTTGTTGTTGTATTTTATTTGACGTTGTTGTTGTTGTTTATTTGACGTTGTAGTTGTTGTTGTTTATTTGACGTTGTTGTTATTTATTTGACATTGTTGTTGTTGTTGACGTTGTTGTTGTTGTTGTTTATTTGACATTGTTGTTGTTGTTGTTGTTGACGTTGTTGTTGTTGTTTATTTGATGTTGTTTTAGTATTGTTGTTTATTTGACATTGTTGTTGTTATTTATTTGACATTGTTGTGGGTGACATTGTTGTTGTTATTTATTTGACGTTGTTGTTGTTGTTGTTTATTTGACGTAGTTGTTGTTGTTGACGTTGTTGTTGTTGTTGTTGTTATTTATTTTACGTTTTTGTTGTTGTGGATGTTGTTGTTGTTGTTTATTTGACGTTGTTGTTGTTGTTATTGTTGTTGTTCATTTGACATTGTTGTTGTTGTTGTTGTTTATTTGACGTTGTTGTTATTGTTGATGTTGTTGTTCTTGTTTATTTGAAGTTGTTGTTGTTGTTGACATAGTTGTTGTTGTTGTTGTTGTTTATTTGACGTTGTTGTTGTTGTTTATTTGACGTTGTTGTTGTTGTTATTTATTTGACGTTGTTGTTGTTGTTGTTTATTTGACGTTGTTGTTGTTGTTGTTTATTTGACGTTGTTGTTGTTGACGTTGTTTTTGTTGTTGTTTATTTGACGTTGTTGTTGTTGTTGTTTATTTGACGTTGTTGTTGTTGTTGTTGTTTATTTGACGGTGTTGTTGTTGTTGTTGTTTATTTGACGTTGTTGTTGTTATTTATTTGACATTGTTGTTGTTGTTGTTGTTGACGTTGTTGTTGTTGTTGTTTATTTGATGTTGTTTTAGTATTGTTGTTTATTTGACATTGTTGTTGTTATTTATTTGACGTTGTTGTGGGTGACATTGTTGTTGTTGTTTATTTGACGTTGTTGTTGTTGTTTATTTGACGTAGTTGTTGTTGTTGACGTTGTTGTTGTTGATGTTGTTGTTGATGTTGTTGTTGTTGTTGTTTATTTGACGTTGTTGTTGTTGTTGTTATTGTTGTTGTTTATTTGACATTGTTGTTGTTGTTGTTTATTTGACGTTGTTGTTGTTGTTTATTTGACGTTGTTTTAGTATTGTTGTTTATTTGACATTGTTGTTGTTATTTATTTGATGTTGTTGTGGGTGACATTGTTGTTGTTGTTGTTTATTTGACGTAGTTGTTGTTGTTGACGTTGTTGTTGTTGTTGTTTATTTGACGTTTTTGTTGTTGTTGATGTTGTTGTTGATGTTGTTATTGTTGTTGTTGTTTATTTGACGTTTTTGTTGTTGTTGATGTTGTTGTTGTTTTTGTTGTTGTTTATTTGACATTGTTGTTGTTGTTTAATTGACGTTGTTGTTGTTGTTGTTGTTTATTTGACGTTGTTGTTGTTATTGTTGTTGTTGTTGTTGTTTATTTAACATTGTTGTTGTTGTTGTTTATTTGTTTATTTGTCGTTGTTGTCGTTGTTGATGTTGTTGTCGTTGTTGTTGTTGTTGACGTTGTTGTTGTTGTTGTTGTTGTTTATTTGACGTTGTTGTTGTTGTTTATTTGACATTGTTGTTGTTGTTGTTATTGTTTATTTGACGTTGTTGTTGTTGTTTATTTGACGTTGTTGTTGTTGACATTGTTGTTGTTGTTGTTGTTTATTTGACGTTGTTGTTGTTGTTGAGGTTGTTTTTGTTGTTGTTTATTTGACGTTGTTGTTGTTGTTTATTTGACGGTGTTGTTGTTGTTGTTGTTTATTTGACGTTGTTATTGTTGTTGTTGACATAGTTGTTGTTGTTGTTGACGTTGTTGTTGTTGTTTATTTGACGTTGTTGTTGTTGATGTTGTTTATTTGACGTTGTTGTTATTTATTTGACATTGTTGTTGTTGTTGACGTTGTTGTTGTTGTTGTTGTTGTTTATTTGACATTATTGTTGTTGTTGTTGACGTTGTTGTTGTTGTTTATTTGATGTTGTTTTAGTATTGTTGTTTATTTGACATTGTTGTTGTTATTTATTTGACATTATTGTGGGTGACATTGTTGTTGTTATTTATTTGACGTTGTTGTTGTTGTTTATTTGACGTAGTTGTTGTTGTTGTTGTTGACGTTGTTGTTGTTGTTGTTGTTTATTTGACGTTGTTGTTGTTGTTGACGTTGTTTTTGTTGTTGTTTATTTGACGTTGTTGTTGTTGTTTATTTGAAGTTGTTGTTGTTGTTGTTGTTTTTGTTGACTTAGTTGTTGTTGTTTATTTGACGTTGTTGTTGTTGTTTACGTTGTTGTTTATTTGACGTTGTTGTTGTTGTTGTTGACGTTGTTGTTTATTTGACGTTGTTGTTGTTGTTTATTTGACGTTGTTGTTGTTGTTGACGTTGTTGTTGTTGTTTATTTGACGTTGTTGTTGTTATTTATTTGACATTGTTGTTATTGTTGACGTTGTTGTTGTTGTTGTTGTTATTTATTTGACATTGTTGTTGTTGTTGACGTTGTTGTTGTTGTTGTTGTTTATTTGACGTTGTTTTAGTATTGTTGTTTATTTGACATTGTTGTTGTTATTTATTTGACGTTGTTGTGGGTGACATTGTTGTTGTTGTTGTTGTTTATTTGACGTAGTTGTTGTTGTTGACGTTGTTGTTGTTGTTTTTATTTGACGTTTTTGTTGTTGTTGATGTTGTTGTTGTTGTTGTTGTTGATGATGTTGTTGTTGTTGTTGTTGTTTATTTGACGTTTTTGTTGTTGTTGATGTTGTTGTTGTTTTTGTTGTTGTTTATTTGACATTGGTGTTGTTGTTTAATTGACGTTGCTATTGTTGTTGTTTATTTGACGTTGTTGTTGTTGTTATTGTTGTTGTTGTTATTTATTTGACATTGTTGTTGTTGTTTATTTGTCGTTGTTGTTGTTGTTGTTTATTTGTCGTTGTTGTTGTTATTGTTTATTTGACGTTGTTGTTGTTGTTTATTTGACGTTGTTGTTGTTGTTGACGTTGTTGTTGTCGTTGTTATTTATTTGACGTTCTTGTTGTTGTTGACGTTGTTTTTGTTGCTGTTTATTTGACGTTGTTGTTGTTGTTTATTTGACGTTAATGTTGTTGTTGTTGTTGTTGTTGTTGTTGTTGTTTATTTGACGTTGATGTTGTTGACGTTGGTGTTGTTGTTGTTTATTTGACGTTGTTGTTGTTGTTGACATAGTTGTTGTTGTAGTTGTTATTTATATGATGTTGTTGTTGTTGTTCTTGACATTGTTGTTGTTGTTGTTTATTTGACGTTGTTGTTGTTTATTTGACATTGTTGTTGTTGTTGTTATTGACGTTGTTATTGTTGTTGTTTATTTGACATTGTTGTTGTTGTTGTTGTTTATTTGACGTTGTTGTTGTTGTTGTTGTTGTTGTTGTTGTTGACATAGTTGTTGTTGTTGTTGACGTTGTTGTTGTTGTTTATTTGACGTTGTTGTTGTTGTTGTTTATTTGACGTTGTTGTTATTTATTTGACATTGTTGTTGTTGTTGACGTTGTTGTTGTTGTTGTTGTTTATTTGACATTGTTGTTGTTGTTGTTGTTGACGTTGTTGTTGTTGTTTATTTGATGTTGTTTTAGTATTGTTGTTTATTTGACATTGTTGTTGTTATTTATTAGACATTGTTGTGGGTGACATTGTTGTTGTTATTTATTTGACGTTGTTGTTGTTGTTGTTTATTTGACGTAGTTGTTGTTGTTGACGTTGTTGTTGTTGTTGTTATTTATTTGACGTTTTTGTTGTTGTGGATGTTGTTGTTGTTGTTGTTGTTTATTTGACGTTGTTGTTGTTGTTATTGTTGTTGTTTATTTGACATTGTTGTTGTTGTTGTTGTTTATTTGACGTTGTTGTTATTGTTGACGTTGTTGTTGTTGTTGTTTATTTGAAGTTGTTGTTGTTGTTGAAATAGTTGTTGTTGTTGTTGTTGTTTATTTGACGTTGTTGTTGTTGTTGTTGTTTATTTGACGTTGTTGTTGTTGTTGTTGTTGTTGTTTATTTGACGTTGTTGTTGTTGTTGTTGTTTATTTGACGTTGTTGTTGTTGACGTTGTTTTTGTTGTTGTTTATTTGACGTTGTTGTTGTTGTTGTTTATTTGACGTTGTTGTTGTTGTTGTTGTTTATTTGACGGTGTTGTTGTTGTTGTTGTTTATTTGACGTTGTTGTTGTTGTTTATTTGACATTGTTGTTGTTGTTGTTGTTGTTGACGTTGTTGTTGTTGTTGTTTATTTGATGTTGTTTTAGTATTGTTGTTTATTTGACATTGTTGTTGTTATTTATTTGACGTTGTTGTGGGTGACATTGTTGTTGTTGTTTATTTGACGTTGTTGTTGTTGTTTATTTGACGTAGTTGTTGTTGTTGACGTTGTTGTTGTTGATGTTGTTGTTGATGTTGTTGTTGTTGTTGTTTATTTGACGTTGTTGTTGTTGTTGTTATTGTTGTTGTTTATTTGACATTGTTGTTGTTGTTGTTTATTTGACGTTGTTGTTGTTGTTTATTTGACGTTGTTTTAGTATTGTTGTTTATTTGACATTGTTGTTGTTATTTATTTGATGTTGTTGTGGGTGACATTGTTGTTGTTGTTGTTTATTTGACGTAGTTGTTGTTGTTGACGTTGTTGTTGTTGTTGTTTATTTGACGTTTTTGTTGTTGTTGATGTTGTTGTTGATGTTGTTATTGTTGTTGTTGTTTATTTGACGTTTTTGTTGTTGTTGATGTTGTTGTTGTTTTTGTTGTTGTTTATTTGACATTGTTGTTGTTGTTTAATTGACGTTGTTGTTGTTGTTGTTGTTTATTTGACGTTGTTGTTGTTATTGTTGTTGTTGTTGTTGTTTATTTAACATTGTTGTTGTTGTTGTTTATTTGTTTATTTGTCGTTGTTGTCGTTGTTGATGTTGTTGTCGTTGTTGTTGTTGTTGACGTTGTTGTTGTTGTTGTTGTTGTTTATTTGACGTTGTTGTTGTTGTTTATTTGACATTGTTGTTGTTGTTGTTATTGTTTATTTGACGTTGTTGTTGTTGTTTATTTGACGTTGTTGTTGTTGACATTGTTGTTGTTGTTGTTGTTTATTTGACGTTGTTGTTGTTGTTGAGGTTGTTTTTGTTGTTGTTTATTTGACGTTGTTGTTGTTGTTTATTTGACGGTGTTGTTGTTGTTGTTGTTTATTTGACGTTGTTATTGTTGTTGTTGACATAGTTGTTGTTGTTGTTGACGTTGTTGTTGTTGTTTATTTGACGTTGTTGTTGTTGATGTTGTTTATTTGACGTTGTTGTTATTTATTTGACATTGTTGTTGTTGTTGACGTTGTTGTTGTTGTTGTTGTTGTTTATTTGACATTATTGTTGTTGTTGTTGACGTTGTTGTTGTTGTTTATTTGATGTTGTTTTAGTATTGTTGTTTATTTGACATTGTTGTTGTTATTTATTTGACATTATTGTGGGTGACATTGTTGTTGTTATTTATTTGACGTTGTTGTTGTTGTTTATTTGACGTAGTTGTTGTTGTTGTTGTTGACGTTGTTGTTGTTGTTGTTGTTTATTTGACGTTGTTGTTGTTGTTGACGTTGTTTTTGTTGTTGTTTATTTGACGTTGTTGTTGTTGTTTATTTGAAGTTGTTGTTGTTGTTGTTGTTTTTGTTGACTTAGTTGTTGTTGTTTATTTGACGTTGTTGTTGTTGTTTACGTTGTTGTTTATTTGACGTTGTTGTTGTTGTTGTTGACGTTGTTGTTTATTTGACGTTGTTGTTGTTGTTTATTTGACGTTGTTGTTGTTGTTGACGTTGTTGTTGTTGTTTATTTGACGTTGTTGTTGTTATTTATTTGACATTGTTGTTATTGTTGACGTTGTTGTTGTTGTTGTTGTTATTTATTTGACATTGTTGTTGTTGTTGACGTTGTTGTTGTTGTTGTTGTTTATTTGACGTTGTTTTAGTATTGTTGTTTATTTGACATTGTTGTTGTTATTTATTTGACGTTGTTGTGGGTGACATTGTTGTTGTTGTTGTTGTTTATTTGACGTAGTTGTTGTTGTTGACGTTGTTGTTGTTGTTTTTATTTGACGTTTTTGTTGTTGTTGATGTTGTTGTTGTTGTTGTTGTTGATGATGTTGTTGTTGTTGTTGTTGTTTATTTGACGTTTTTGTTGTTGTTGATGTTGTTGTTGTTTTTGTTGTTGTTTATTTGACATTGGTGTTGTTGTTTAATTGACGTTGCTATTGTTGTTGTTTATTTGACGTTGTTGTTGTTGTTATTGTTGTTGTTGTTATTTATTTGACATTGTTGTTGTTGTTTATTTGTCGTTGTTGTTGTTGTTGTTTATTTGTCGTTGTTGTTGTTATTGTTTATTTGACGTTGTTGTTGTTGTTTATTTGACGTTGTTGTTGTTGTTGACGTTGTTGTTGTCGTTGTTATTTATTTGACGTTCTTGTTGTTGTTGACGTTGTTTTTGTTGCTGTTTATTTGACGTTGTTGTTGTTGTTTATTTGACGTTAATGTTGTTGTTGTTGTTGTTGTTGTTGTTGTTGTTTATTTGACGTTGATGTTGTTGACGTTGGTGTTGTTGTTGTTTATTTGACGTTGTTGTTGTTGTTGACATAGTTGTTGTTGTAGTTGTTATTTATATGATGTTGTTGTTGTTGTTCTTGACATTGTTGTTGTTGTTGTTTATTTGACGTTGTTGTTGTTTATTTGACATTGTTGTTGTTGTTGTTATTGACGTTGTTATTGTTGTTGTTTATTTGACATTGTTGTTGTTGTTGTTGTTTATTTGACGTTGTTGTTGTTGTTGTTGTTGTTGTTGTTGTTGACATAGTTGTTGTTGTTGTTGACGTTGTTGTTGTTGTTTATTTGACGTTGTTGTTGTTGTTGTTTATTTGACGTTGTTGTTATTTATTTGACATTGTTGTTGTTGTTGACGTTGTTGTTGTTGTTGTTGTTTATTTGACATTGTTGTTGTTGTTGTTGTTGACGTTGTTGTTGTTGTTTATTTGATGTTGTTTTAGTATTGTTGTTTATTTGACATTGTTGTTGTTATTTATTAGACATTGTTGTGGGTGACATTGTTGTTGTTATTTATTTGACGTTGTTGTTGTTGTTGTTTATTTGACGTAGTTGTTGTTGTTGACGTTGTTGTTGTTGTTGTTATTTATTTGACGTTTTTGTTGTTGTGGATGTTGTTGTTGTTGTTGTTGTTTATTTGACGTTGTTGTTGTTGTTATTGTTGTTGTTTATTTGACATTGTTGTTGTTGTTGTTGTTTATTTGACGTTGTTGTTATTGTTGACGTTGTTGTTGTTGTTGTTTATTTGAAGTTGTTGTTGTTGTTGAAATAGTTGTTGTTGTTGTTGTTGTTTATTTGACGTTGTTGTTGTTGTTGTTGTTTATTTGACGTTGTTGTTGTTGTTGTTGTTGTTGTTTATTTGACGTTGTTGTTGTTGTTGTTGTTTATTTGACGTTGTTGTTGTTGACGTTGTTTTTGTTGTTGTTTATTTGACGTTGTTGTTGTTGTTGTTTATTTGACGTTGTTGTTGTTGTTGTTGTTTATTTGACGGTGTTGTTGTTGTTGTTGTTTATTTGACGTTGTTGTTGTTGTTTATTTGACATTGTTGTTGTTGTTGTTGTTGTTGACGTTGTTGTTGTTGTTGTTGTTGTTGTTTATTTGATGTTGTTTTAGTATTGTTGTTTATTTGACATTGTTGTTGTTATTTATTTGACGTTGTTGTGGGTGACATTGTTGTTGTTTATTTGACGTTGTTGTTGTTGTTGTTTATTTGACGTAGTTGTTGTTGTTGACGTTGTTGTTGTTGATGTTGTTGTTGTTGTTGTTTATTTGACGTTGTTGTTGTTGTTGTTATTGTTGTTGTTTATTTGACATTGTTGTTGTTGTTGTTTATTTGACGTTGTTGTTGTTGTTTATTTGATGTTGTTTTAGTATTGTTGTTTATTTGACATTATTGTTGTTATTTATTTGATGTTGTTGTGGGTGACATTGTTGTTGTTGTTGTTTATTTGACGTAGTTGTTGTTGTTGACGTTGTTGTTGTTGTTGTTTATTTGACGTTTTTGTTGTTGTTGATGTTGTTGTTGATGTTGTTGTTGTTGTTGTTGTTGTTTATTTGACGTTTTTGTTGTTGTTGATGTTGTTTTTGTTGTTGTTTATTTGGCGTTGTTGTTGTTGTTTATTTGACGTTAATGTTGTTGTTGTTTATTTGACGGTGTTGTTGTTGTTTATTTGACGTTGTTGTTGTTGACGTTGTTGTTGTTGTTGTTTATTTGAAGTTGTTGTTGTTGTTGTTGACATAGTTGTTGTTGTTGTTGTTTATTTGACGTTGTTGTTGTTGTTTATTTGACATTGTTGTTGTTGTTGTTGTTGTTTATTTGACGTTGTTGTTGTTGACGTTGTTGTTGTTGTTTATTTGACGTTGTTGTTGTTGATGTTGTTTATTTGACGTTGTTGTTATTTATTTGACATTGTTGTTGTTGTTGTTGACGTTGTTGTTGTTGTTTATTTGACATTGTTGTTGTTGTTGTTGACGTTGTTGTTGTTGTTTATTTGACGTTGTTGTTGTTGTTGTTTATTTGACGTTGTTGTTATTTATTTGACATTGTTGTTGTTGTTGACGTTGTTGTTGTTGTTGTTTATTTGACATTGTTGTTGTTGTTGTTGTTGACGTTGTTGTTGTTGTTTATTTGATGTTGTTTTAGTATTGTTGTTTATTTGACATTGTTGTTGTTATTTATTAGACATTGTTGTGGGTGACATTGTTGTTGTTATTTATTTGACGTTGTTGTTGTTGTTGTTTATTATTTGACGTTGTTGTTGACGTTGTTGTTGTTGTTGTTATTTATTTGACGTTTTTGTTGTTATGGATGTTGTTTTTGTTGTTGTTTATTTGACGTTGTTGTTGTTGTTATTGTTGTTGTTTATTTGACATTGTTGTTGTTGTTGTTTATTTGACGTTGTTGTTATTGTTGACGTTGTTGTTGTTGTTTATTTGAAGTTGTTGTTGTTGTTGAAATAGTTGTTGTTGTTGTTGTTGTTTATTTGACGTTGTTGTTGTTGTTTATTTGACGTTGTTGTTGTTGTTGTTTATTTGACGTTGTTGTTGTTGTTGTTTATTTGACGTTGTTGTTGTTGACGTTGTTTTTGTTGTTGTTTATTTGACGTTGTTGTTGTTGTTTATTTGACGTTGTTGTTGTTGTTGTTGTTTATTTGACGGTGTTGTTGTTGTTGTTGTTTATTTGACGTTGTTGTTGTTGTTTATTTGACATTGTTGTTGTTGTTGTTGTTGTTGACGTTGTTGTTGTTGTTGTTGTTTATTTGATGTTGTTTTAGTATTGTTGTTTATTTGACATTGTTGTTGTTATTTATTTGACGTTGTTGTGGGTGACATTGTTGTTGTTTATTTGACGTTGTTGTTGTTGTTGTTTATTTGACGTAGTTGTTGTTGTTGACGTTGTTGTTGTTGATGTTGTTGTTGATGTTGTTGTTGTTGTTGTTTATTTGACGTTGTTGTTGTTGTTGTTATTGTTGTTGTTTATTTGACATTGTTGTTGTTGTTGTTTATTTGACGTTGTTGTTGTTGTTTATTTGATGTTGTTTTAGTATTGTTGTTTATTTGACATTATTGTTGTTATTTATTTGATGTTGTTGTGGGTGACATTGTTGTTGTTGTTGTTTATTTGACGTAGTTGTTGTTGTTGACGTTGTTGTTGTTGTTGTTTATTTGACGTTTTTGTTGTTGTTGATGTTGTTGTTGATGTTGTTGTTGATGTTGTTGTTGATGTTGTTGTTGTTTATTTGACGTTTTTGTTGTTGTTGATGTTGTTTTTGTTTTTGTTTATTTGGCGTTGTTGTTGTTGTTTATTTGACGTTAATGTTGTTGTTGTTTATTTGACGGTGTTGTTGTTGTTGTTTATTTTACGTTGTTGTTGTTGACGTTGTTGTTGTTGTTGTTTATTTGACATTGTTGTTGTTGTTGTTGACATAGTTGTTGTTGTTGTTGTTTATTTGACGTTGTTGTTGTTGTTTATTTGACATTGTTGTTGTTGTTGTTGACGTTGTTATTGTTGTTGTTTATTTGACATTGTCGTTGTTGTTGTTGTTGTTTATTTGACGTTGTTGTTCTTGTTGACGTTGTTGTTGTTGTTTATTTGACGTTTTTGTTGTTGATGTTGTTTATTTGACGTTGTTGTTATTTATTTGACATTGTTGTTGTTGTTGTTGACGTTGTTGTTGTTGTTGTTTATTTGACATTGTTGTTGTTGTTGACGTTGTTGTTGTTGTTTATTTGATGTTGTTTTAGTATTGTTGTTTATTTGACATTGTTGTTGTTATTTATTTGACATTATTGTGGGTGACATTGTTGTTGTTATTTATTCGACGTTGTTGTTGTTGTTTATTTGACGTAGTTGTTGTTGTTGTTGACGTTGTTGTTGTTGTTGTTTATTTGACGTTGTTGTTGTTGTTGACGTTGTTTTTGTTGTTGTTTATTTGATGTTGTTGTTGTTGTTGTTGTTTATTTGACGTTAATGTTGTTGTTGTTTATTTGACGGTGTTGTTGTTGTTGTTGTTTATTTAACGTTGTTGTTGTTGACGTTGTTGTTGTTGTTGTTTATTTAACGTTGTTGTTGTTGTTGACATAATTGTTGTTGTTGTGGTTGTTTATTTGACGTTGTTGTTGTTGTTCTTGACATTGTTGTTGTTGTTGTTGTTGTTGTTTATTTGACGATGTTGTTGTTGTTTATTTGACATTGTTGTTGTTGTTGACGTTGTTGTTGTTGTTGTTGTTTATTTGACGTTGTTGTTGTTGTTGTTGTTGTTTATTTGACGTTGTTGTTGTTGTTGTTGTTTATTTGGCGTTGTTGTTGTTGTTGACATAGTTGTTGTTGTTGTTTATTTGACGTTGTTTTTGTTGTTGTTGACGTTGTTGTTTATTTGACGTTGTTGTTGTTGTTTATTTGACGTTGTTGTTGTTGTTGTTGTTGTTGTTTATTTGACGTTGTTGTTGTTATTTATTTGACATTCTTGTTTTTGTTGACGTTGTTGTTGTTATTGTTGTTTATTTGACATTCTTGTTGTTGTTGTTGTTGACGTTGTTGTTGTTGATGTTGTTGTTTATTTGATGTTGTTTTAGTATTGTTGTTTATTTGACATTATTGTTGTTATATATTTGACGTTGTTGTGGGTGACATTGTTGTTGTTGTTTATTTGACGTTGTTGTTGTTGTTGTTTATTTGACGTAGTTATTGTTGTTGACGTTGTTGTTGTTGATGTTATTGTTGATGTTGTTGTTGTTGTTTATTTGACGTTGTTGTTGTTTTTATTGTTGTTGTTTATTTGACATTGTTGTTGTTGTTGTTTATTTGACGTTGTTGTTGTTGTTGTTTATTTGACGTTGTTGCTGTTTTTATTTATTTGACGTTGTTGCTGTTGTTGTTATTGTTTATTTAACGTTGTTGTTGTTGTTGTTTATTTGACATTGTTATTGTTGTTTATTTGACGTTGTTGTTGTTGTTGTTTATATGACATTGTTGTTGTTGTTGTTGTTGTTGTTGTTTATTTGACGTTGTTGTTGTTGTTGTTGTTGACATAGTTGTTGTTGTTGTTGACGTTGTTGTTGTTGTTTATTTGACGTTGTTGTTGTTGATGTTGTTTATTTGACGTTGTTGTTATTTATTTGACATTGTTGTTGTTGTTGATGTTGTTGTTGTTGTTGTTTATTTGACATTGTTGTTGTTGTTGTTGACGTTGTTGTTGTTGTTTATTTGATGTTGTTTTAGTATTGTTGTTTATTTGACATTGTTGATGTTATTTATTTGACATTATTGTGGGTGACATTATTGTTGTTATTTATTTGTCGTTGTTGTTGTTGTTTATTTGACGTAGTTGTTGTTGTTGTTGTTGACGTTGTTGTTGTTGTTGTTGTTTATTTGACGTTGTTGTTGTTGTTGACGTTGTTTTTGTTGTTGTTTATTTGACGTTGTTGTTGTTGTTTATTTGAAGTTGTTGTTGTTGTTGTTTTTGACGTTGTTGTTGTTGTTGTTGTTGACTTAGTTGTTGTTGTTTATTTGACGTTGTTGTTGTTGTTTACGTTGTTGTTTATTTGACGTTGTTGTTGTTATTGACGTTGTTGTTTATTTGACGTTGTTGTTGTTGTTTATTTGACGTTGTTGTTGTTGTTGACGTTGTTGTTGTTGTTTATTTGACGTTGTTGTTGTTATTTATTTGACATTGTTGTTATTGTTGACGTTGTTGTTGTTGTTATTTATTTGACATTGTTGTTGTTGTTGACGTTGTTGTTGTTGTTGTTGTTTATTTGACGTTGTTTTAGTATTGTTGTTTATTTGACATTGTTGTTGTTATTTATTTGACGTTGTTGTGGGTGACATTGTTGTTGTTGTTGTTGTTTATTTGACGTAGTTGTTGTTGTTGACGTTGTTGTTGTTGTTGTTGTTTTTATTTGACGTTTTTGTTGTTGTTGATGTTGTTGTTGTTGTTGTTGTTGATGTTGTTGTTCTTGTTGTTGTTTATTTGAAGTTTTTTTTGTTGTTGATGATGTTGTTGTTGTTTTTGTTGTTGTTTATTTGACATTGGTGTTGTTGTTTAATTGACGTTGTTGTTGTTGTTGTTTATTTGACGTTGTTGTTGTTATTGTTGTTGTTGTTGTTATTTATTTGACATTGTTGTTGTTGTTTATTTGTCGTTGTTGTTGTTGTTGTTTATTTGTCGTTGTTGTTGTTATTGTTTATTTGACGTTGTTGTTGTTGTTTATTTGACGTTGTTGTTGTTGTTGACGTTGTTGTTGTTGTTGTTATTTATTTGACGTTGTTGTTGTTGTTGACGTTGTTTTTGTTGTTGTTTATTTGACGTTGTTGGTGTTGTTGTTTATTTGACGTTAATGTTGTTGTTGTTTATTTGACGTTGTTGTTGTTGTTGTTGTTGTTGTTGTTTATTTGACGTTGATGTTGTTGACGTTGTTGTTGTTGTTGTTTATTTGACGTTGTTGTTGTTGTTGACATAGTTGTTGTTGTTGTTGTTGTTGTTTATATGATGTTGTTGTTGTTGTTCTTGACATTGTTGTTGTTGTTGTTGTTTATTTGACGTTGTTGTTGTTGTTGTTGACGTTGTTATTGTTGTTGTTTATTTGACATTGTTGTTGTTGTTGTTGTTGTTGTTGTTTATTTGACGTTGTTGTTGTTGTTGTTGACATTGTTGTTGTTGTTGTTGACGTTGTTGTTGTTGTTTATTTGACGTTGTTGTTGTTGTTGTTTATTTGACGTTGTTGTTGTTGTTGTTTATTTGACGTTGTTGTTATTTATTTGACATTGTTGTTGTTGTTGACGTTGTTGTTGTTGTTGTTGTTGTTTATTTGACATTGTTGTTGTTGTTGTTGTTGACGTTGTTGTTGTTGTTTATTTGATGTTGTTTTAGTATTGTTGTTTATTTGACATTGTTGTTGTTATTTATTAGACATTGTTGTGGGTGACATTGTTGTTGTTATTTATTTGACGTTGTTGTTGTTGTTGTTGTTTATTTGACGTAGTTGTTGTTGTTGACGTTGTTGTTGTTGTTGTTATTTATTTGACGTTTTTGTTGTTGTGGATGTTGTTGTTGTTGTTGTTTATTTGACGTTGTTGTTGTTGTTGTTATTGTTGTTGTTTATTTGACATTGTTGTTGTTGTTGTTTATTTGAAGTTGTTGTTGTTGTTGACATAGTTGTTGTTGTTGTTGTTGTTGTTTATTTGACGTTGTTGTTGTTGTTTATTTGACGTTGTTGTTGTTGTTGTTTATTTGACGTTGTTGTTGTTGTTGTCGTTTATTTGACGTTGTTGTTGTTGACGTTGTTTTTGTTGTTGTTTATTTGACGTTGTTGTTGTTGTTGTTTATTTGACGTTGTTGTTGTTGTTGTTTATTTGACGGTGTTGTTGTTGTTGTTGTTTATTTGACGTTGTTGTTGTTGTTTATTTGACATTGTTGTTGTTGTTGTTGTTGACGTTGTTGTTGTTGTTTATTTGATGTTTTTATAGTATTGTTGTTTATTTGACATTGTTGTTGTTATTTATTTGATGTTGTTGTGGGTGACATTGTTGTTGTTTATTTGACGTTGTTGTTGTTGTTGTTGTTGTTTATTTGACGTAGTTGTTGTTGTTGACGTTGTTGTTATTGATGTTATTGTTGATGTTGTTGTTGTTGTTGTTTATTAAACGTTGTTGTTGTTGTTATTGTTGTTGTTTATTTGACATTGTTGTTGTTGTTGTTTATTTGACGTTGTTGTTGTTGTTGTTTATTTGACGTTGTTTTAGTATTGTTGTTTATTTGACATTGTTGTTGTTATTTATTTGATGTTGTTGTGGGTGACATTGTCGTTGTTGTTGTTTATTTAACGTAGTTGTTGTTGTTGACGTTGTTGTTGTTGTTGTTTATTTGACGTTTTTGTTGTTGTTGATGTTGTTGTTGTTGTTGTTTATTTGACGTTTTTGTTGTTGTTGATGTTGTTTTTGTTGTTGTTTATTTGGCGTTGTTGTTGTTGTTGTTTATTTGACGTTAATGTTGTTGTTGTTTATTTGACGGTGTTGTTGTTGTTGTTTATTTGACGTTGCCGTTGTTGTTGTTGTTTATTTGACGTTTTTGTTGTTGTTGACATAGTTGTTGTTGTTGTTGTTGTTTATTTGACGTTGTTGTTGTTGTTTATTTGACATTGTTGTTGTTGTTGACGTTGTTATTGTTGTTGTTTATTTGACATTGTTGTTGTTGTTGTTGTTATTTATTTGACGTTGTTGTTGTTGTTGTTGTTGTTTATTTGACGTTGTTGTTGTTGTTGACATAGTTGTTGTTGTTGTTGACGTTGTTGTTGTTGTTTATTTGACGTTGTTGTTGTTGATGTTGTTTATTTGACGTTGTTGTTATTTATTTGACATTGTTGTTGTTGTTGACGTTGTTGTTGTTGTTGTTGTTTATTTGACATTGTTGTTGTTGTTGACGTTGTTGTTGTTGTTTATTTGATGTTGTTTTAGTATTGTTGTTTATTTGACATTGTTGTTGTTATTTATTTGACATTATTGTGGGTGACATTGTTGTTGTTATTTATTTGACGTTGTTGTTGTTGTTTATTTGACGTAGTTGTCGTTGTTGTTGTTGACGTTGTTGTTGTTGTTTATTTGACGTTGTTGTTGTTGTTGACGTTGTTTTTGTTGTTGTTTATTTGACGTTGTTGTTGTTGTTGTTTATTTGACATTAATTTTGTTGTTGTTTATTTGACGGTGTTGTTGTTGTTGTTGTTAATTTAACGTTGTTGTTGTTGACGTTGTTGTTGTTGTTGTTTATTTGACGTTGTTGTTGTTGTTGACATAATTGTTGTTGTTGTTGTTGTGGTTGTTTATTTGACGTTGTTGTTGTTGTTCTTGACATTGTTTTTGTTGTTGTTGTTGTTGTTTATTTGACAATGTTATTGTTGTTTATTTGACATTGTTGTTGTTGTTGACGTTGTTGTTGTTGTTGTTGTTGTTGTTGTTGTTTATTTGACGTTGTTGTTGTTGTTGTTTATTTGACGTTGTTGTTGTTATTGTTGTTTATTTGGCGTTGTTGTTGTTGTTGTTGACATAGTTGTTGTTGTTGTTTATTTGACGTTGTTGTTGTTGACGTTGTTGTTTATTTGACATTGTTGTTGTTGTTTATTTGACGTTGTTGTTGTTGTTGTTGTTTATTTGACGTTGTTGTTGTTATTTATTTGACATTCTTGTTGTTGTTGACGTTGTTGTTGTTATTGTTGTTTATTTGACATTCTTGTTGTTGTTGTTGACGTTGTTGTTGTTGATGTTGTTGTTTATTTGATGTTGTTTTAGTATTGTTGTTTATTTGACATTGTTGTTGTTATATATTTGACGTTGTTGTGGGTGACATTGTTGTTGTTGTTTATTTGACGTTGTTGTTGTTGTTTATTTGACGTAGTTATTCTTGTTGATGTTGTTGTTGTTGATGTTATTGTTGATGTTGTTGTTGTTGTTTATTTGACGTTGTTGTTGTTGTTATTGTTGTTGTTTATTTGACATTGTTGTTGTTGTTGTTTATTTGACGTTGTTGTTGTTGTTGTTTATTTGACGTTGTTGCTGTTTTTATTTATTTGACGTTGTTGCTGTTGTTGTTATTGTTTATTTAACGTTGTTGTTGTTGTTGTTGTTTATTTGACATTGTTATTGTTGTTTATTTGACACTGTTTTTGTTATTTGACGTTGTTGTTGTTGTCGTTGTTGTATTTGTTGTTGTTGTTGTTGTTGTTGCTTATTTGACGTTATTGTTCTTGATGTTGTTTATTTGACGTTGTCGTTGTTTATTTGACGTTGTCGTTGTTTATTTGACGTTGTTGTTGTTGTTGTTTATTTGACGTTGTTGTTGTTGTTGTTTATTTGACGTTGTTGTTGTTGTTGTTGACGTTGTTGTTGTATTTGTTGTTGTTGTTGTTGTTGTTTATTTGACGTTGTTGTTGTTGTTTTTGTTTATTTGACGTTATTGTTGTTGTTGTTTATTTGACGTTGTTATTGTTGTTGTTGTTGTTGTTGTTTATTTGATGTTTTTGTTGTTGTTGACGTTGTTGTTGTTGTTTATTTGACGTTGTTAATGTTGTTGACGTTGTTGTTGTTGTTATTTATTTGACATTGTTGTTGTTGTTGACGTTGTTGTTGTTGTTGTTGTTTATTTGACGTTGTTTTAGTATTGTTGTTTATTTGACACTGTTGTTGTTATTTATTTGACGTTGTTGTGGGTGACATTGTTGTTGTTGTTGTTGTTTATTTGACGTAGTTGTTGTTTATTTGACGTTGTTATTGTTGTTTATTTGACGTTGTTGTTGTTGTTGTTGTTATTGTTGTTGTTTATTTGACATTG
This sequence comes from Vicia faba, assembly GCA_948472305.1. Lineage (NCBI taxonomy): Eukaryota > Viridiplantae > Streptophyta > Magnoliopsida > Fabales > Fabaceae > Vicia > Vicia faba. The sequence goes on along the minus strand of OX451735.1, from coordinate 1,331,418,845 downwards.
TTGTTGTTGTTGTTTATTTGACGTTGTTGTTGTTGTTTATTTGATGTTGTTTTAGTATTGTTGTTTATTTGACATTATTGTTGTTATTTATTTGATGTTGTTGTGGGAGACATTGTTGTTGTTGTTGTTTATTTGACGTAGTTGTTGTTGTTGACGTTGTTGTTGTTGTTGTTTATTTGACGTTTTTGTTGTTGTTGATGTTGTTGTTGATGTTGTTGTTGATGTTGTTGTTGATGTTGTTGTTGTTTATTTGACGTTTTTGTTGTTGTTGATGTTGTTTTTGTTGTTGTTTATTTGGCGTTGTTGTTGTTGTTTATTTGACGTTAATGTTGTTGTTGTTTATTTGACGGTGTTGTTGTTGTTGTTTATTTGACGTTGTTGTTGTTGACGTTGTTGTTGTTGTTGTTTATTTGACGTTGTTGTTGTTGTTGTTGACATAGTTGTTGTTGTTGTTGTTTATTTGACGTTGTTGTTGTTGTTTATTTGACATTGTTGTTGTTGTTGACGTTGTTATTGTTGTTGTTTATTTGACATTGTTGTTGTTGTTGTTGTTGTTTATTTGACGTTGTTGTTCTTGTTGACGTTGTTGTTGTTGTTTATTTGACGTTTTTGTTGTTGATGTTGTTTATTTGACGTTGTTGTTATTTATTTGACATTGTTGTTGTTGTTGTTGACGTTGTTGTTGTTGTTGTTTATTTGACATTGTTGTTGTTGTTGACGTTGTTGTTGTTGTTTATTTGATGTTGTTTTAGTATTGTTGTTTATTTGACATTGTTGTTGTTATTTATTTGACATTATTGTGGGTGACATTGTTGTTGTTATTTATTTGACGTTGTTGTTGTTGTTTATTTGACGTAGTTGTTGTTGTTGTTGACGTTGTTGTTGTTGTTTATTTGACGTTGTTGTTGTTGTTGACGTTGTTTTTGTTGTTGTTGTTGTTGTTGTTTATTTGACGTTAATGTTGTTGTTGTTTATTTGACGGTGTTGTTGTTGTTGTTGTTGTTTATTTAACGTTGTTGTTGTTGACGTTGTTGTTGTTGTTGTTGTTTATTTAACGTTGTTGTTGTTGACGTTGTTGTTGTTGTTGTTTATTTAACGTTGTTGTTGTTGTTGACATAATTGTTATTGTTGTGGTTGTTTATTTGACGTTGTTGTTGTTCTTGACATTGTTGTTGTTGTTGTTGTTGTTTATTTGACGATGTTGTTGTTGTTTATTTGACATTGTTGTTGTTGTTGACGTTGTTGTTGTTGTTGTTGTTGTTTATTTGACGTTGTTGTTGTTGTTGTTGTTGTTGTTTATTTGACGTTGTTGTTGTTGTTGTTCATTTGGCGTTGTTGTTGTTGTTGACATAGTTGTTGTTGTTGTTTATTTGACGTTGTTTTTGTTGTTGTTGACGTTGTTGTTTATTTGACGTTGTTGTTGTTGTTTATTTGACGTTGTTGTTGTTGTTGTTGTTTATTTGACGTTGTTGTTGTTATTTATTTGACATTCTTGTTTTTGTTGACGTTGTTGTTGTTATTGTTGTTTATTTGACATTCTTGTTGTTGTTGTTGTTGACGTTGTTGTTGTTGATGTTGTTGTTTATTTGATGTTTTTTTAGTATTGTTGTTTATTTGACATTATTGTTGTTATATATTTGACGTTGTTGTGGGTGACATTGTTGTTGTTGTTTATTTGACGTTGTTGTTGTTGTTGTTTATTTGACGTAGTTATTGTTGTTGACGTTGTTGTTGTTGATGTTATTGTTGATGTTGTTGTTGTTGTTTATTTGACGTTGTTGTTGTTGTTGTTATTGTTGTTGTTTATTTGACATTGTTGTTGTTGTTGTTTATTTGACGTTGTTGTTGTTGTTGTTTATTTGACGTTGTTGCTGTTTTTATTTATTTGACGTTGTTGCTGTTGTTGTTATTGTTTATTTAACGTTGTTGTTGTTGTTGTTGTTTATTTGACATTGTTATTGTTGTTTAATTGACGTTGTTGTTGTTGTTGTTTATATGACATTGTTGTTGTTGTTGTTGTTGTTGTTTATTTGACGTTGTTGTTGTTGTTGTTGTTGACATAGTTGTTGTTGTTGTTGACGTTGTTGTTGTTGTTTATTTGACGTTGTTGTTGTTGATGTTGTTTATTTGACGTTGTTGTTATTTATTTGACATTGTTGTTGTTGTTGATGTTGTTGTTGTGTTTGTTTATTTGACATTGTTGTTGTTGTTGTTGACGTTGTTGTTGTTGTTTATTTGATGTTGTTTTAGTATTGTTGTTTATTTGACATTGTTGATGTTATTTATTTGACATTATTGTGGGTGACATTATTGTTGTTATTTATTTGTCGTTGTTGTTGTTGTTTATTTGACGTAGTTGTTGTTGTTGTTGTTGACGTTGTTGTTGTTGTTGTTGTTTATTTGACGTTGTTGTTGTTGTTGACGTTGTTTTTGTTGTTGTTTATTTGACGTTGTTGTTGTTGTTTATTTGAAGTTGTTGTTGTTGTTGTTTTTGACGTTGTTGTTGTTTTTGTTGTTGACTTAGTTGTTGTTGTTTATTTGACGTTGTTGTTGTTGTTTACGTTGTTGTTTATTTGACGTTGTTGTTGTTATTGACGTTGTTGTTTATTTGACGTTGTTGTTTATTTGACGTTGTTGTTATTGTTTATTTAACGTTGTTGTTGTTGTTGTTTATTTGACATTGTTATTGTTGTTTATTTGACGTTGTTGTTGTTGTTGTTTATATGACATTGTTGTTGTTGTTGTTGTTGTTGTTGTTTATTTGACGTTGTTGTTGTTGTTGTTGTTGTTGACATAGTTGTTGTTGTTGTTGACGTTGTTGTTGTTGTTTATTTGACGTTGTTGTTGTTGATGTTGTTTGTTTGACGTTGTTGTTATTTATTTGACATTGTTGTTGTTGTTGATGTTGTTGTTGTTGTTGTTTATTTGACATTGTTGTTGTTGTTGTTGACGTTGTTGTTGTTGTTTATTTGATGTTGTTTTAGTATTGATGTTTATTTGACATTGTTGATGTTATTTATTTGACATTATTGTGGGTGACATTATTGTTGTTATTTATTTGTCGTTGTTGTTGTTGTTTATTTGACGTAGTTGTTGTTGTTGTTGTTGACGTTGTTGTTGTTGTTGTTGTTTATTTGACGTTGTTGTTGTTGTTGACGTTGTTTTTGTTGTTGTTTATTTGACGTTGTTGTTGTTGTTTATTTGAAGTTGTTGTTGTTGTTGTTTTTGACGTTGTTGTTGTTGTTGTTGTTGACTTAGTTGTTGTTGTTTATTTGACGTTGTTGTTGTTGTTTACGTTGTTGTTTATTTGACGTTGTTGTTGTTATTGACGTTGTTGTTTATTTGACGTTGTTGTTGTTGTTTATTTGACGTTGTTGTTGTTGTTGACGTTGTTGTTGTTGTTTATTTGACGTTGTTGTTGTTATTTATTTGACATTGTTGTTATTGTTGACGTTGTTGTTGTTGTTATTTATTTGACATTGTTGTTGTTGTTGACGTTGTTGTTGTTGTTGTTGTTTATTTGACGTTGTTTTAGTATTGTTGTTTATTTGACATTGTTGTTGTTATTTATTTGACGTTGTTGTGGGTGACATTGTTGTTGTTGTTGTTTATTTGACGTAGTTGTTGTTGTTGACGTTGTTGTTGTTGTTGTTTTTATTTGACGTTTTTGTTGTTGTTGATGTTGTTGTTGTTGTTGTTGTTGATGTTGTTGTTCTTGTTGTTGTTTATTTGAAGTTTTTTTTGTTGTTGATGATGTTGTTGTTGTTTTTGTTGTTGTTTATTTGACATTGGTGTTGTTGTTTAATTGACGTTGTTGTTGTTGTTGTTTATTTGACGTTGTTGTTGTTGTTGTTATTGTTGTTGTTGTTATTTATTTGACATTGTTGTTGTTGTTTATTTGTCGTTGTTGTTGTTGTTGTTTATTTGTCGTTGTTGTTGTTATTGTTTATTTGACGTTGTTGTTGTTGTTTATTTGACGTTGTTGTTGTTGTTGACGTTGTTGTTGTTGTTGTTATTTATTTGACGTTGTTGTTGTTGTTGACGTTGTTTTTGTTGTTGTTTATTTGACGTTGTTGGTGTTGTTGTTTATTTGACGTTAATGTTGTTGTTGTTTATTTGACGTTGTTGTTGTTGTTGTTGTTGTTGTTGTTGTTTATTTGACGTTGATGTTGTTGACGTTGGTGTTGTTGTTGTTTATTTGACGTTGTTGTTGTTGTTGACATAGTTGTTGTTGTTGTTGTTGTTTATATGATGTTGTTGTTGTTGTTCTTGACATTGTTGTTGTTGTTGTTGTTTATTTGACGTTGTTGTTGTTGTTTATTTGACATTGTTGTTGTTGTTGTTGTTGACGTTGTTATTGTTGTTGTTTATTTGACATTGTTGTTGTTGTTGTTGTTGTTGTTGTTGTTTATTTGACGTTGTTGTTGTTGTTGTTGACATAGTTGTTGTTGTTGTTGACGTTGTTGTTGTTGTTTATTTGACGTTGTTGTTGTTGTTTATTTGACGTTGTTGTTGTTGTTGTTTATTTGACGTTGTTGTTATTTATTTGACATTGTTGTTGTTGTTGACGTTGTTATTGTTGTTGTTGTTGTTTATTTGACATTGTTGTTGTTGTTGTTGTTGACGTTGTTGTTGTTGTTTATTTGATGTTGTTTTAGTATTGTTGTTTATTTGACATTGTTGTTGTTATTTATTAGACATTGTTGTGGGTGACATTGTTGTTGTTATTTATTTGACGTTGTTGTTGTTGTTGTTGTTTATTTGACGTAGTTGTTGTTGTTGACGTTGTTGTTGTTGTTGTTATTTATTTGACGTTTTTGTTGTTGTGGATGTTGTTGTTGTTGTTGTTTATTTGACGTTGTTGTTGTTGTTATTGTTGTTGTTTATTTGACATTGTTGTTGTTGTTGTTTATTTGAAGTTGTTGTTGTTGTTGACATAGTTGTTGTTGTTGTTGTTGTTTATTTGACGTTGTTGTTGTTGTTTATTTGACGTTGTTGTTGTTGTTGTTTATTTGACGTTGTTGTTGTTGTTGTCGTTTATTTGACGTTGTTGTTGTTGACGTTGTTTTTGTTGTTGTTTATTTGACATTGTTGTTGTTGTTGTTTATTTGACGTTGTTGTTGTTGTTGTTTATTTGACGGTGTTGTTGTTGTTGTTGTTTATTTGACGTTGTTGTTGTTGTTTATTTGACATTGTTGTTGTTGTTGTTGTTGACGTTGTTGTTGTTGTTTATTTGATGTTTTTATAGTATTGTTGTTTATTTGACATTGTTGTTGTTATTTATTTGATGTTGTTGTGGGTGACATTGTTGTTGTTTATTTGACGTTGTTGTTGTTGTTGTTTATTTGACGTAGTTGTTGTTGTTGACGTTGTTGTTATTGATGTTGTTGTTGATGTTGTTGTTGTTGTTGTTTATTAAACGTTGTTGTTGTTGTTATTGTTGTTGTTTATTTGACATTGTTGTTGTTGTTGTTTATTTGACGTTGTTGTTGTTGTTGTTTATTTGACGTTGTTTTAGTATTGTTGTTTATTTGACATTGTTGTTGTTATTTATTTGATGTTGTTGTGGGTGACATTGTCGTTGTTGTTGTTTATTTAACGTAGTTGTTGTTGTTGACGTTGTTGTTGTTGTTGTTTATTTGACGTTTTTGTTGTTGTTGATGTTGTTGTTGTTGTTGTTGTTTATTTGACGTTTTTGTTGTTGTTGATGTCATTTTTGTTGTTGTTTATTTGGCGTTGTTGTTGTTGTTGTTTATTTGACGTTAATGTTGTTGTTGTTTATTTGACGGTGTTGTTGTTGTTGTTTATTTGACGTTGACGTTGTTGTTGTTGTTTATTTGACGTTGTTGTTGTTGTTGACATAGTTGTTGTTGTTGTTGTTGTTTATTTGACGTTGTTGTTGTTGTTTATTTGACATTGTTGTTGTTGTTGACGTTGTTATTGTTGTTGTTTATTTGACATTGTTGTTGTTGTTGTTGTTATTTATTTGACGTTGTTGTTGTTGTTGTTGTTGTTTATTTGACGTTGTTGTTGTTGTTGACATAGTTGTTGTTGTTGTTGACGTTGTTGTTGTTGTTTATTTGACGTTGTTGTTGTTGATGTTGTTTATTTGACGTTGTTGTTATTTATTTGACATTGTTGTTGT
>OX451735.1:1331307700-1331407700 GCA_948472305.1 Vicia faba | reverse complement strand
GTTGTTGACGTTGTTGTTGTTGATGTTATTGTTGATGTTGTTGTTGTTGTTTATTTGACGTTGTTGTTGTTGTTGTTATTGTTGTTGTTTATTTGACATTGTTGTTGTTGTTGTTTATTTGACGTTGTTGTTGTTGTTGTTTATTTGACGTTGTTGCTATTTTTATTTATTTGACGTTGTTGTTGTTGTTGTTATTTTTTATTTAACGTTGTTGTTGTTGTTGTTGTTTATTTGACATTGTTATTGTTGTTTATTTGACACTGTTTTTGTTATTTGACGTTGTTGTTGTTGTCGTTGTTGTATTTGTTGTTGTTGTTGTTGTTGTTGTTGCTTATTTGACGTTATTGTTCTTGATGTTGTTTATTTGACGTTGTCGTTGTTTATTTGACGTTGTTGTTGTTGTTGTTTATTTGACGTTGTTGTTGTTGTTGTTTATTTGACGTTGTTGTTGTTGTTGTTGACGTTGTTGTTGTTGTATTTGTTGTTGTTGTTGTTGTTTATTTGACGTTGTTGTTGTTGTTTTTGTTTATTTGACGTTATTGTTGTTGTTGTTTATTTGACGTTGTTATTGTTGTTGTTGTTGTTGTTGTTTATTTGATGTTTTTGTTGTTGTTGACGTTGTTGTTGTTGTTTATTTGACGTTGTTAATGTTGTTGACGGTGTTGTTGTTGTTGTTATTTATTTGACATTGTTGTTGTTGTTGACGTTGTTGTTGTTGTTGTTGTTGTTTATTTGACGTTGTTTTAGTATTGTTGTTTATTTGACATTTTTGTTGTTATTTATTTGACGTTGTTGTGGGTGACATTGTTGTTGTTGTTGTTGTTTATTTGACGTAGTTGTTGTTTATTTGACGTTGTTGTTGTTGTTTATTTGACGTTGTTGTTGTTGACGTTGTTGTTGTTGTTATTGTTTATTTGACGTTGTTGTTGTTGTTGTTATTTATTTGACATTGTTGTTGTTGTTGACGTTGTTGTTGTTGTTGTTTATTTGACGCTGTTTTAGTATTGTTGTCTATTTGACATTGTTGTTGTTATTTATTTGACGTTGTTGTGGGTGACATTGTTGTTGTTGTTGTTGTTGTTTATTTGACGTAGTTGTTGTTGTTGACGTTGTTGTTGTTGTTTTTATTTGACGTTTTTGTTGTTGTTGATGTTGTTGTTGTTGTTGTTGACGTTGTTGTTGTTGTTGTTGTTGTTTATTTGACGTTTTTGTTGTTGTTGATGTTATTGTTGTTTTTGTTGTTGTTTATTTGACATTGTTGTTGTTGTTTAATTGACGTTGTTGTTGCTTATTTGACGTTGTTGTTGTTGTTGTTGTTGTTGTTATTTATTTGACATTGTTGTTGTTGTTTATTTGTCGTTGTTGTTGTTGTTTATTTGTCGTTGTTGTTGTTGTTTATTTGACGTTGTTGTTGTTGTTGTTTATTTGACATTGTTGTTGTTGTTGTTATTGTTTATTTGACGTTATTGTTGTTGTTTATTTGACGTTGTTGTTGTTGTTGACGTTGTTGTTGTTGTTGTTGTTGTTTATTTGACGTTGTTGTTGTTGTTGACGTTGTTTTTGTTGTTGTTTATTTGACGTTGTTGTTGTTGTTTATTTGACGTTAATGTTGTTGTTGTTTATTTGACGATGTTGTTGTTGTTGTTGTTGTCTATTTGACGTTGATGTTGTTGACGTTGTCGTTGTTGTTGTTTATTTGATGTTGTTGTTGTTGTTGACATAGTTGTTGTTGTTGTTGTTTATTTGATGTTGTTGTTGTTGTTCTTGACATTGTTGTTGTTGTTTATTTGACGTTGTTGTTGTTATTTATTTGACATTGTTATTGTTGTTGTTGTTGACGTTGTTATTGTTGTTGTTTATTTGACATTGTTGTTGTTGTTGTTGTTGTTGTTATTTATTTGACGTTGTTGTTGTTGACGTTGTTGTTTATTTGATGTTGTTGTTGTTTTTTATTTGACGTTGTTGTTGTTGTTTATTTGACGTTGTTGTTGTTGTTGTTTATTTGACGTTGTTGTTATCTATTTGACATTGTTGTTGTTGTTGACGTTGTTGTTGTTGTTGTTGTTGTTGTTTATTTGACGTAGTTGTTGTTTATTTGACGTTGTTGTTGTTGTTGTTTATTTGACGTTGTTGTTGTTGACGTTGTTGTTGTTGTTATTATTTATTTGACGTTGTTGTTGTTGTTTATTTGACGTAGTTGTTGTTGTTGACGTTGTTGTTGTTGTTGTTGTTGTTTATTTGACATTTTTGTTGTTGTTGATGTTGTTGTTGTTTATTTGACATTTTTGTTGTTGTTGATGTTGTTGTTGTTTTTGTTTTTGTTTATTTGACGTTGTTGTTGTTGTTGTTTATTTGACATTGTTGTTGTTTATATGATGTTGTTGTTGTTGTTGTTATTGACGTTGTTGTTGTTGTTATTTATTTGACGTTGTTGTTGTTGTTTATTTGACATTGTTGTTGTTGTTGTTATTGTTTATTTGACGTTGTTGTTGTTGTTTATTTGAAGTTGTTGTTGTTGTTGTTGACGTTGTTGTTGTTGTTGTTGTTAACTTAGTTGTTGTTGTTTATTTGACGTTGTTGTTGTTGTTTACGTTGTTGTTTATTTGACGTTGTTGTTGTTGTTGACGTTGTTGTTTATTTGACGTTGTTGTTGTTGTTTATTTGACATTGTTGTTGTTGTTGTTGACGTTGTTGTTGTTGTTTATTTGACGTTGTTGTTGTTGTTTATTTGACGTTGTTGTTGTTATTTATTTGACATTCTTGTTGTTGTTGACGTTGTTGTTGTTGTTGTTATTTATTTGACATTGTTGTTGTTGTTGACGTTGTTGATGTTGTTGTTGTTTATTTGACGTTGTTGTTGTTGTTGTTGTTTATTTGACATTGTTGTTGTTGTTGTTGACGTTGTTATTGTTGTTGTTTATTTGACATTGTTGTTGTTGTTGTTGTTGTTTATTTGACGTTGTTGTTGTTGTTGACATAGTTGTTGTTGTTGTTGACGTTGTTGTTGTTGTTTATTTGACGTTGTTGTTGTTGATGTTGTTTATTTGACGTTGTTGTTATTTATTTGACATTGTTGTTGTTGTTGACGTTGTTGTTGTTGTTGTTGTTGTTGTTTATTTGACATTGTTGTTGTTGTTGTTGACGTTGTTGTTGTTGTTTATTTGATGTTGTTTTAGTATTGTTGTTTATTTGACATTGTTGTTGTTATTTATTTGACATTATTGTGGGTGACATTGTTGTTGTTATTTATTTGACGTTGTTGTTGTTGTTTATTTGACGTTGTTGTTGTTGTTGTTTATTTGACGTTGTTGTTGTTGTTGACGTTGTTTTTGTTGTTGTTTATTTGACGTTGTTGTGGTTGTTGTTTATTTGACGTTAATGTTGTTGTTGTTTATTTGACGGTGTTGTTGTTGTTGTTGTTGTTTATTTAACGTTGTTGTTGTTGACGTTGTTGTTGTTGTTGTTTATTTGACGTTGTTGTTGTTGTTGACATAATTGTTGTTGTTGTGGTTGTTTATTTGACGTTGTTGTTGTTGTTCTTGAAATTGTTGTTGTTGTTGTTGTTGTTGTTTATTTGACGATGTTGTTGTTGTTTATTTGATATTGTTGTTGTTGTTGTTGTTGTTGTTGTTGTTGTTGTTTATTTGACGTTGTTGTTGTTGTTGTTGTTTATTTGACGTTGTTGTTGTTGTTGTTGTTTATTTGGCGTTGTTGTTGTTGTTGACATAGTTGTTGTTGTTGTTTATTTGACGTTGTTATTGTTGTTGACGTTGTTGTTTATTTGACGTTGTTGTTGTTGTTGTTTATTTGACGTTGTTGTTGTTGTTGTTATTGTTGTTGTTTATTTGACGTTGTTGTTGTTGTTGTTTATTTGACGTTAATGTTGTTGTTGTTTATTTGACGGTGTTGTTGTTGTTGTTGTTGTTTATTTGACGTTGTTGTTGTTGACGTTGTTGTTGTTGTTGTTTATTTGACGTTGTTGTTGTTGTTGACATAGTTGTTGTTGTTTGTGTTTATTTGATGTTGTTGTTGTTGTTCTTGACATTGTTGTTGTTGTTTATTTGACGTTGTTGTTGTTATTTAGTTGACATTGTTGTTGTTGTTGTTGTTGACGTTGTTATTGTTGTTGTTTATTTGACATTGTTGTTGTTGTTATTGTTTATTTGACGTTGTTGTTATTGACGTTGTTGTTTATTTGATGTTGTTGTTGTTTTTTATTTGACGTTGTTGTTGTTGTTTATTTTACGTTGTTGTTGTTGTTTACTTGACGTTGTTTTAGTATTGTTGTTTATTTGACATTGTTGTTGTTATTTATTTGACGTTGTTGTGGGTGACATTGTTGTTGTTGTTGTTGTTGTTGTTTATTTGACGTAGTTGTTGTTGTTGACGTTGTTGTTTTTATTTGACGTTTTTGTTGTTGTTGATGTTGTTGTTGTTGTTGACGTTGTTGTTGTTGTTGTTTATTTGACGTTTTTGTTGTTGTTGATGTTGTTGTTGTTTTTGTTGTTGTTTATTTGACATTGTTGTTGTTGTTTAGTTGACGTTGTTGTTGTTGTTGTTGTTTATTTGACGTTGTTGTTGCAGTTGTTATTGTTGTTGTTGTTATTTATTTGACATTGTTGTTGTTGTTTATTTGTCGTTGTTGTTGTTGTTGTTTATTTGTCGTCGTTGTTGTTGTTTATTTGACGTTGTTGTTGTTGTTTATTTGACATTGTTGTTGTTGTTGTTATTGTTTATTGTACGTTATTGTTGTTGTTTATTTGACGTTGTTGTTGTTATTGACATTGTTGTTGTTGTTGTTGTTTATTTGACGTTGTTGTTGTTGTTTATTTGACGTTAATGTTGTTGTTGTTTATTTGACGGTGTTGTTGTTGTTGTTGTTGTTGTTGTTTATTTGACGTTGATGTTGTTGACGTTGTTGTTGTTTATTTGACGTTGTTGTTGTTATTTATTTGACATTGTTGTTGTTGTTGTTGTTGACGTTGTTATTGTTGTTGTTTATTTGACATTGTTGTTGTTGTTGTTGTTGTTTATTTGACGTTGTTGTTGTTGACGTTGTTGTTTATTTGATGTTGTTGTTGTTTTTTATTTGACGTTGTTGTTGTTGTTTATTTGACGTTGTTGTTGTTGTTGTTGTTTATTTGACGTTGTTGTTATTTATTTGACATTGTTGTTGTTGTTGACGTTGTTGTTGTTGTTGTTGTTGTTTATTTGACATTGTTGTTGTTGTTGTTGTTGACGTTGTTGTTGTTGTTTATTTGATGTTGTTTTAGTATTGTTGTTTATTTGACATTGTTGTTGTTGTTGATGTTGTTGTTGTTGACGTTGTTGTTCTTGTTTATTTGATGTTGTTTTAGTATTGTTATTTATTTGACATTGTTGTGGGTGACATTGTTGTTGTTATTTATTTGACGTTGTTGTTGTTGTTGTTTATTTGACGTAGTTGTTGTTGTTGACGTTGTTGTTGTTGTTGTTATTTATTTGACGTTTTTGTTGTTGTGGATGTTGTTGTTGTTGTTGTTTATTTGACGTTGTTGTTGTTGTTATTCTTGTTGTTCATTTGACATTGTTGTTGTTGTTGTTGTTTATTTGACGTTGTTGTTATTGTTGACGTTGTTGTTGTTGTTTATTTGAAGTTGTTGTTGTTGTTGACATAGTTGTTGTTGTTGTTGTTGTTTATTTGACGTTGTTGTTGTTGTTGTTTATTTGACGTTGTTGTTGTTGTTGTTTATTTGACGTTGTTGTTGTTGTTGTTGTCGTTTATTTGACGTTGTTGTTGTTGACGTTGTTTTTGTTGTTGTTTATTTCACGTTGTTGTTGTTGTTGTTTATTTGACGTTGTTGTTGTTGTTGTTGTTTATTTGACGTTGTTGTTGTTGTTGTTGTTTATTTGACGCTGTTGTTGTTGTTTATTTGACATTGTTGTTGTTGTTGTTGTGGACGTTGTTGTTGTTGTTGTTGTTGTTTAATTGATGTTGTTTTAGTATTGTTGTTTATTTGACATTGTTGTTGTTATTTATTTGACGTTGTTGTGGGTGACATTGTTGTTGTTGTTTATTTGACGTTGTTGTTGTTGTTTATTTGACGTAGTTGTTGTTGTTGACGTTGTTGTTGTTGATGTTGTTGTTGTTGTTATTGTTTATTTGACGTTGTTATTGTTGTTGTTGTTATTGTTGTTGTTTATTTGACATTATTGTTGTTGTTGTTTATTTGACGTTGTTGTTGTTGTTTATTTGACGTTGTTTTAGTATTGTTGTTTATTTGACATTGTTGTTGTTATTTATTTGATGTTGTTGCGGGTGACATTGTTGTTGTTGTTGTTTATTTGACGTAGTTGTTGTTGTTGACGTTGTTGTTGTTGTTGTTTATTTGACATTTTTGTTGTTGTTGATGTTGTTGTTGATGTTGCTGTTGTTGTTGTTGTTGTTGTTTATTTGACGTTTTTGTTGTTATTGATGTTGTTGTTGTTTTTGTTGTTGTTTATTTGACATTGTTGTTGTTGTTTAATTGACGTTGTTGTTGTTGTTGTTTATTTGACGTTGTTGTTGTTATTGTTGTTGTTGTTGTTTATTTGACGTTATTGTTGTTGTTGTTGTTTATTTGTCGTTTTTGTTGTTGTTGTTGTTTATTTGACGTTGTTGTTGTTGTTGTTGACGTTGTTGTTGTTGTTTATTTGACGTTGTTGTTGTTGTTTATTTTACATTGTTGTTGTTGTTATTGTTTATTTGACGTTATTGTTGTTGTTTATTTGACGTTGTTGTTGTTGTTGACATAGTTGTTGTTGTTGTGGTTGTTTATTTGACGTTGTTGTTGTTGTTCTTGACATTATTGTTGTTGTTGTTTATTTGACGTTGTTGTTGTTGTTTATTTGACATTGTTGTTGTTGTTGACGTTGTTGTTGTTGTTGTTTATTTGACGTTGTTGTTGTTATTGTTTATTTGACGTTGTTGTTGTTGTTGTTTATTTGACGTTGTTGTTGTTGTTGTTGACATAGTTGTTGTTGTTGTTGTTGTTTATTTGACGTTTTTGTTGTTGTTGATGTTGTTGTTGTTTTTGTTGTTGTTAATTTGACATTGTTGTTGTTGTTTAATTGACGTTGTTGTTGTTGTTGTTTATTTGACGTTGTTGTTGTTGTTGTTATTGTTGTTGTTGTTTTTTATTTGACATTGTTGTTGTTGTTGTTTATTTGTCGTCGTTGTTGTTGTTGTTTATTTGACGTTGTTGTTGTTGTTGACGTTGTTGTTGTTGTTGTTTATTTGACGTTGTTGTTGTTGTTTATTTGACATTGTTGTTGTTGTTATTGTTTATTTGACGTTGTTGTTGTTGTTTGTTTGACGTTGTTGTTGTTGACGTTGTTGTTGTTGTTGTTTATTTGACGTTGTTGTTGTTGTTGACGTTGTTTTTGTTGTTGTTTATTTGACGTTGTTGTTGTTGTTTATTTGACGTTAATGTTGTTGTTGTTTATTTGACGGTGTTGTTGTTGTTGTTGTTTATTTGACGTTGTTGTTGTTGACGTTGTTGTTGTTGTTGTTGTTTATTTGACGTTGTTGTTGTTGTTGTTGACATAGTTGTTGTTGTTGTTGTTGATTATTTGATGTTGTTGTTGTTGTTCTTGACATTGTTGTTGTTGTTGTTGTTTATTTGACGTTGTTGTTGTTGTTTATTTGACATTGTTGTTGTTGTTGTTGTTGTTGACGTTGTTATTGTTGTTGTTTATTTGACATTGTTGTTGTTGTTGTTGACGTTGTTATTGTTGTTGTTTATTTGACGTTGTTGTTGTTGTTGACATAGTTGTTGTTGTTGTTGTTTATTTGACGTTGTTGTTGTTTTTGACATAGTTGTTGTTGTTGTTGTTTATTTGACGTTGTTGTTGTTGTTTATTTGACATAGTTGTTGTTGTTGTTGACGTTGTTGTTGTTGTTTATTTGACGTTGTTGTTGTTGATGTTGTTTATTTGACGTTGTTGTTATTTATTTGACATTGTTGTTGTTGTTGACGTTGTTGTTGTTGTTGTTGTTTATTTGACATTGTTGTTGTTGTTGTTGACGTTGTTGTTGTTGTTTATTTGATGTTGTTTTAGTATTGTTGTTTATTTGACATTGTTGTTGTTATTTATTTGACATTATTGTGGGTGACATTGTTGTTGTTATTTATTTGACGTTGTTGTTGTTGTTTATTTGACGTAGTTGTTGTTGTTGTTGTTGTTGACGTTGTTGTTGTTGTTGTTGTTTATTTGACGTTGTTGTTATTGTTGACGTTGTTTTTGTTGTTGTTTATTTGACGCTGTTGTTATTGTTGTTTATTTGAAGTTGTTGTTGTTGTTGTTGACGTTGTTGTTGTTGTTGTTGTTGACTTAGTTGTTGTTGTTTATTTGACGTTGTTGTTGTTGTTGTTGTTTACGTTGTTGTTTATTTGACGTTGTTGTTGTTGTTGACGTTGTTGTTTATTTGACGTTGTTGTTGTTTATTTGACGTTGTTGTTGTTGTTGACGTTGTTGTTGTTGTTTATTTGACGTTGTTGTTGTTATTTATTTGACATTGTTGTTGTTGTTGACGTTGTTGTTGTTGTTGTTATTTATTTGACATTGTTGTTGTTGTTGACGTTGTTGTTGTTGTTTATTTGACGTTGTTTTAGTATTGTTGTTTATTCGACATTGTTGTTGTTATTTATTTGACGTTGTTGTGGGTGACATTGTTGTTGTTGTTGTTGTTTATTTGACGTAGTTGTTGTTGTTGACGTTGTTGTTGTTGTTGTTTTTATTTGACGTATTTGTTGTTGTTGATGTTGTTGTTGTTGTTGTTGACGTTGTTGTTGTTGTTGTTGTTTATTTGACGTTTTTGTTGTTGTTGATGTTGTTGTTGTTTTTGTTGTTGGTTATTTGACATTGTTGTTGTTGTTTAATTGACGTTGTTGTTGTTGTTGTTTATTTGACGTTGTTGTTGTTGTTGTTATTGTTGTTGTTATTTATTTGACATTGTTGTTGTTGTTTATTTGTCGTTGTTGTTGTTGTTGTTTATTTGACGTTGTTGTTGTTGTTTATTTGACGTTGTTGTTGTTGACGTTGTTTTTGTTATTGTTTATTTGACGTTGTTGTTGTTGTTGTTGTTTATTTGACGTTAATGTTGTTGTTGTTTATTTGACGTTGTTGTTGTTGTTGTTGTTGTTGTTTATTTGACGTTGATGTTGTTGACGTTGTTGTTGTTGTTGTTGTTTATTTGACGTTGTTGTTGTTGTTGACATAGTTGTTGTTGACATAGTTGTTGTTGACATAGTTGTTGTTGTTGTTATTGTTGTTGTTTATTTGATGTTGTTGTTGTTGTTTATTTGACATTGTTGTTGTTGTTGTTGTTGACGTTGTTATTGTTGTTGTTTATTTGACATAGTTGTTGTTGTTGTTGTTGTTATTGTTGTTGTTTATTTGATGTTGTTGTTGTTGTTTATTTGACATTGTTGTTGTTGTTGTTGTTGACGTTGTTATTGTTGTTGTTTATTTGACATTGTTGTTGTTGTTGTTGTTGTTTATTTGACGTTGTTGTTGTTGTTGTTGTTGACATAGTTGTTGTTGTTGTTGTTGACATTGTTGTTTATTTGACGCTGTTGTTGTTGTTTATTTGACGTTGTTGTTGTTTATTTGACGTTGTTGTTGTTGTTGTTGTTTATTTGACGTTGTTGTTATTTATTTGACATTGTTGTTGTTGTTGACGTTGTTGTTGTTGTTGTTGTTTATTCGACATTGTTGTTGTTGTTGTTGTTGACGTTGTTGTTGTTGTTTATTTGATGGTGTTTTAGTATTGTTGTTTATTTGACATTGTTGTTGTTATTTATTAGACATTGTTGTGGGTGACATTATTGTTGTTATTTATTTGACGTTGTTGTTGTTGTTGTTGTTGTTGTTGTTTATTTGACGTAGTTGTTGTTATTGACGTTGTTGTTGTTGTTATTTATTTGACGTTTTTGTTGTTGTGGATGTTATTGTTGTTGTTTATTTGACGTTGTTATTGTTGTTATTGTTGTTGTTTATTTGACATTGTTGTTGTTGTTGTTGTTGTTGTTTATTTGACGTTGTTGTTATTGTTGACGTTGTTGTTGTTGTTTATTTGAAGTTGTTGTTGTTGTTGACATAGTTGTTGTTGTTGTTGTTGTTGTTTATTTGACGTTGTTGTTGTTGTTTATTTGACGTTGTTGTTGTTGTTGTTGTTGTTGTTTATTTGACGTTGTTGTTGTTGACGTTGTTTTTGTTGTTGTTTATTTGACGTTGTTGTTGTTGTTGTTTATTTGACGTTGTTGTTGTTGTTGTTTATTTGACGGTGTTGTTGTTGTTGTTGTTGACGTTGTTATTGTTGTTGTTTATTTGACATTGTTGTTGTTGTTGTTGTTGACGTTGTTATTGTTGTTGTTTATTTGACGTTGTTGTTGTTGTTGACATAGTTGTTGTTGTTGTTGTTGTTGTTTATTTGACGTTGTTGTTGTTGTTTTTGACATAGTTGTTGTTGTTGTTGACGTTGTTGTTGTTGTTTATTTGACGTTGTTGTTGTTGATGTTGTTTATTTGACGTTGTTGTTATTTATTTGACATTGTTGTTGTTGTTGACGTTGTTGTTGTTGTTGTTGTTGTTGTTGTTTATTTGACATTGTTGTTGTTGTTGACGTTGTTGTTGTTATTTATTTGACATTGTTGTGGGTGACATTGTTGTTGTTGTTGTTGTTGACGTTGTTGTTGTTGTTGTTTATTTGATGTTGTTTTAGTATTGTTGTTTATTTGACATTGATGTTGTTATTTATTTGACATTGTTGTGGGTGACATTGTTGTTGTTATTTATTTGACGTTGTTGTTGTTGTTGTTGTTGTTTATTTGACCTAGTTGTTGTTGTTGACGTTGTTGTTGTTGTTGTTATTTATTTGACGTTTTTGTTGTTGTGGATGTTATTGTTGTTGTTGTTTATTTGACGTTGTTGTTGTTGTTATTGTTGTTGTTTATTTGACATTGTTGTTGTTGTTGTTGTTTATTTGACGTTGTTGTTGTTGTTGACGTTGTTGTTGTTGTTTATTTGAAGTTGTTGTTGTTGTTGACATAGTTGTTGTTGTTGTTGTTTATTTGACGTTGTTGTTGTTGTTTATTTGACGTTGTTGTTGTTGTTGTTGTTGTTGTTGTTTATTTGACGTTGTTGTTGTTGACGTTGTTTTTGTTATTGTTTATTTGACGTTGTTGTTGTTGTTGTTGTTTATTTGACGTTGTTGTTGTTGTTGTTTATTTGACGGTGTTGTTGTTGTTGTTGTTTATTTGACGTTGTTGTTGTTTATTTGACGTTGTTGTTGTTTATTTGACATTGTTATTGTTGTTGTTGTTGACGTTGTTGTTGTTGTTGTTGTTGTTTATTTGACATTGTTATTGTTGTTGTTGTTGACGTTGTTGTTGTTGTTGTTGTTGTTTATTTGATGTTGTTTTAGTATTGTTGTTTATTTGACATTGTTGTTGTTATTTATTTGACGTTGTTGTGGGTGACATTGTTGTTGTTGTTTATTTGACGTAGTTGTTGTTGTTGACGTTGTTGTTGTTGATGTTGATGTTGTTGTTGATGTTGTTGTTGTTGTTGTTTATTTGACGTTGTTGTTGTTGTTATTGTTGTTGTTTATTTGACATTGTTGTTGTTGTTGTTTATTTGACGTTGTTGTTGTTGTTTATTTGACGTTGTTTTAGTATTGTTGTTTATTTGACATTGTTGTTGTTATTTATGTGATGTTGTTGTGGGTGACATTGTTGTTGTTGTTGTTTATTTGACGTAGTTGTTGTTGTTGACGTTTTGTTGTTGTTGTTTATTTGACGTTTTTGTTGTTGTTGATGTTGTTGTTGATGTTGTTGTTGTTGTTGTTTATTTGACGTTTTTGTTGTTGTTGATGTTGTTGTTGTTTTTGTTGTTGTTTATTTGACATTGTTGTTGTTGTTTAATTGACGTTGTTGTTGTTGTTGTTGTTGTTTATTTGACGTTGTTGTTGTTGTTATTGTTGTTGTTGTTGTTTATTTGACATTGTTGTTGTTGTTGTTTAGTTGTCGTTGTTGTTGTTGTGGTTTATTTGACGTTGTTGTTGTTGTTGTTGACATTGTTGTTGTTGTTTATTTGACGTTGTTGTTGTTGTTTATTTGACATTGTTGTTGTTGTTATTGTTTATTTGATGTTGTTGTTGTTGTTTATTTGACGTTGTTGTTGTTGTTGACATAATTGTTGTTGTTGTGGTTGTTTATTTGACGTTGTTGTTGTTGTTCTTGACATTATTGTTGTTGTTGTTTATTTGACGTTGTTGTTGTTGTTTATTTGACGTTAATGTTGTTGTTGTTTATTTGACAGTGTTGTTGTTGTTGTTGGTGTTTATTTGACGTTGTTGTTGTTGACGTTGTTGTTGTTGTTGTTGTTTATTTGACGTTGTTGTTGTTGTTGACATAGTTGTTGTTGTTGTTTATTTGATGTTGTTGTTGTTGTTCTTGACATTGTTGTTGTTGTTGTTTATTTGACATTGTTGTTGTTGTTGTTTATTTGACATTGTTGTTGTTGTTGTTGACGTTGTTATTGTTGTTGTTTATTTAACATTGTTGTTGTTGTTGTTGTTTATTTGATGTTGTTGTTGTTGTTGACATAGTTGTTGTTGTTGTTGACGTTGTTGTTTATTTGATGTTGTTGTTGTTGTTTATTTGACGTTGTTATTGTTGTTGTTGTTTATTTGACGTTGTTGTTATTTATTTGACATTGTCGTTGTTGTTGACGTTGTTGTTGTTGTTGTTGTTTACATGATATTTTTGTTGTTTTTGTTGTTGACGTTGTTGTTGTTGTTTATTTGATGTTATTTTAGTATTGTTGTTAATTTGACATTGTTGTTGTTATTTATTTGAAATTGTTGTGGGTGACATTGTTGTTGTTATTTATTTGATGTTGTTGTTGTTGTTGTTTATTTGACATTGTTGTTGTTGTTTATTTGACGTTGTTGTTGTTGTTTATTTGACGTTGTTGTTGTTGACGGTGTTGTTGTTGTTGTTGTTTATTTGACATTGTTGTTG
This sequence comes from Vicia faba, assembly GCA_948472305.1. Taxonomy (NCBI): domain Eukaryota; kingdom Viridiplantae; phylum Streptophyta; class Magnoliopsida; order Fabales; family Fabaceae; genus Vicia; species Vicia faba. The sequence goes on along the minus strand of OX451735.1, from coordinate 1,331,394,654 downwards.
TTGTTGTTGTTGACGTTGTTGTTGTTTATTTGACGTTGTTGTTATTGTTGTTCTTTATTTGACGTTATTGTTGTTTATTTGACGTTGTTGTTGTTGTTGTTGTTCTTTATTTTACGTTGTTTTTGTTTATTTGACGTTGTTGTTGTTGTTTATTTGACGTTGATGTTGTTGACGTTATTGTTGTTGTTATTTTTTATTTGACGTTGTTGTTGTTGTTTATTTGACGTAGTTGTTGTTGTTGACGTTGTTGTTGTTGTTTATTTGACGTTTTTGTTGTTGTTGATGTTGTTGTTGTTTTTGTTTTTGTTTATTTGACGTTGTTGTTGTTATTGTTTATTTGACGTTGTTGTTGTTGTTTATATGACGTTGTTGTTGTTGTTGTTGTTTGTTTGACGTTGTTGTTGTTGTTTATTTGACATTGTTGTTGTTGTTGTTATTGTTTATTTGACGTTGTTGTTGTTGTTTATTTGATGTTGTTGTTGTTGTTGACATAGTTGTTGTTGTTGTTGACGTTGTTGTTTATTTGATGTTGTTGTTGTTGTTTATTTGACGTTGTTATTGTTGTTGTTGTTTATTTGACGTTGTTGTTATTTATTTGACATTGCCGTTGTTGTTGACGTTGTTGTTGTTGTTGTTTACATGACATTGTTGTTGTTTTTGTTGTTGACGTTGTTGTTTTTGTTTATTTGATGTTGTTTTAGTATTGTTGTTTATTTGACATTGTTGTTGTTATTTATTTGAAATGGTTGTGGGTGACATTGTTGTTGTTATTTATTTGATGTTGTTGTTGTTGTTGTTGTTGTTTATTTGACGTTGTTGTTTATTTGACATTGTTGTTGTTGTTTATTTGACGTTGTTGTTGTTGTTTATTTGACGTTGTTGTTGTTGACGACGTTGTTGTTGTTGTTGTTCTTTATTTGACGTTGTTGTTGTTTATTTGACGTTGTTGTTGTTGTTCTTCTTTATTTTACGTTGTTGTTGTTTATTTGACGTTGTTGTTGTTGTTTATTTGGCGTTGATGTTGTTGACGTTGTTGTTGTTGTTGTTGTTTATTTGACGTTGTTGTTGTTGTTGACATAGTTGTTGTTGTTGTTGTTTATTTGATGTTGTTGGTGTTGTTCTTGACATTGTTGTTGTTGTTGTTGTTTATTTGACATTGTTGTTGTTGTTGTTGACGTTGTTATTGTTGTTATTTATTTGACATTGTTGTTGTTGTTGTTGTTTATTTGACGTTGTTGTTATTGTTGTTGACATAGTTGTTGTTGTTGTTGAGGTTGTTGTTTATTTGACGTTGTTGTTGTTGTTTATTTGACGTTGTTGTTGTTGTTGTTTATTTGACGTTGTTGTTGTTGTTGTTTATTTGACGTTGTTGTTATTTATTTGACATTGTTGTTGTTGTTGACGTTGTTGTTGTTGTTGTTTATTTGACATTGTTGTTGTTGTTGTTGTTGACGTTGTTGTTGTTGTTTATTTGATGTTGTTTTAGTATTGTTGTTTATTTGACATTGATGTTGTTATTTATTTGACATTGTTGTGGGTGACATTGTTGTTGTTGTTGTTGTTGTTTATTTGATGTTGTTTTAGTATTGTTGTTTATTTGACATTGATGTTGTTATTTATTTGACATTGTTGTGGGTGACATTGTTGTTGTTATTTATTTAACGTTGTTGTCTTTGTTGTTGTTGTTGTTTATTTGACGTAGTTGTTGTTGTTGACGTTGTTGTTGTTGTTGTTATTTATTTGACGTTTTTGTTGTTGTGGATGTTATTGTTGTTGTTGTTTATTTGACGTTGTTGTTGTTGTTATTGTTGTTGTTTATTTGACATTGTTGTTGTTGTTGTTTATTTGACGTTGTTGTTGTCGTTGACGTTGTTGTTGTTGTTTATTTGAAGTTGTTGTTGTTGTTGACATAGTTGTTGTTGTTGTTGTTATTTATTTCACGTTGTTGTTGTTGTTGTTGTTGTTGTTTATTTGACGTTGTTGTTGTTGACGTTGTTTTTGTTATTGTTTATTTGACGTTGTTGTTGTTGTTGTTTATTTGACGTTGTTGTTGTTGTTGTTTATTTGACGGTGTTGTTGTTGTTGTTGTTTATTTGACGTTGTTGTTGTTTATTTGACATTGTTGTTGTTGTTGTTGTTGACGTTGTTGTTGTTGTTGTTTATTTGATGTTGTTTTAGTATTGTTGTTTATTTGACATTGTTGTTGTTATTTATTTGACGTTGTTGTGGGTGACATTGTTGTTGTTGTTTATTTGACGTAGTTGTTGTTGTTGACGTTGTTGTTGTTGTTGATGTTGTTGTTGTTGTTGTTTATTTGACGTTGTTGTTGTTGTTATTGTTGTTGTTTATTTGACATTGTTGTTGTTGTTGTTTATTTGACGTTGTTGTTGTTGTTTATTTGACGTTGTTTTAGTATTGTTGTTTATTTGACATTGTTGTTGTTATTTATGTGATGTTGTTGTGGGTGACATTGTTGTTGTTGTTGTTTATTTGACGTAGTTGTTGTTGTTGACGTTTTGTTGTTGTTGTTTATTTGACGTTTTTGTTGTTGTTGATGTTGTTGTTGATGTTGTTGTTGTTGTTGTTTATTTGACGTTTTTGTTGTTGTTGATGTTGTTGTTATTTTTGTTGTTGTTTATTTGACATTGTTGTTGTTGTTTAATTGACGTTGTTGTTGTTGTTGTTGTTGTTTATTTGACGTTGTTGTTGTTATTGTTGTTGTTGTTGTTTATTTGACATTGTTGTTGTTGTTGTTTAGTTGTCGTTGTTGTTGTTGTGGTTTATTTGACGTTGTTGTTGTTGTTGTTGACATTGTTGTTGTTGTTTATTTGACGTTGTTGTTGTTGTTTATTTGACATTGTTGTTGTTGTTGTTATTGTTTATTTGACGTTGTTGTTGTTGTTTATTTGACGTTGTTGTTGTTGTTGACGTTGTTGTTGTTGTTTATTTGACGTTGTTGTTGTTGGTGACATTGTTTTTGTTGTTATTTATTTGACGTTGTTGTTGTTGTTTATTTGACGTTAATGTTGTTGTTGTTTATTTGACGGTGTTGTTGTTGTTGTTGGTGTTTATTTGACGTTGTTGTTGTTGACGTTGTTGTTGTTGTTGTTTATTTGACGTTGTTGTTGTTGTTGACATAGTTGTTGTTGTTGTTTATTTGATGTTGTTGTTGTTGTTCTTGACATTGTTGTTGTTGTTGTTTATTTGACATTGTTGTTGTTGTTGTTTATTTGACATTGTTGTTGTTGTTGTTGACGTTGTTATTGTTGTTGTTTATTTAACATTGTTGTTGTTGTTGTTGTTTATTTGATGTTGTTGTTGTTGTTGACATAGTTGTTGTTGTTGTTGACGTTGTTGTTTATTTAATGTTGTTGTTGTTGTTTATTTGACGTTGTTATTGTTGTTGTTGTTTATTTGACGTTGTTGTTATTTATTTGACATTGTCGTTGTTGTTGACGTTGTTGTTGTTGTTGTTTACATGACATTGTTGTTGTTTTTGTTGTTGACGTTGTTGTTGTTGTTTATTTGATGTTGTTTTAGTATTGTTGTTTATTTGACATTGTTGTTGTTATTTATTTGAAATTGTTGTGGGTGACATTGTTGTTGTTATTTATTTGATGTTGTTGTTGTTGTTGTTTATTTGACGTTGTTGTTTATTTGACATTGTTGTTGTTGTTTATTTGACGTTGTTGTTGTTGTTTATTTGACGTTGTTGTTGTTGACGGTGTTGTTGTTGTTGTTGTTTATTTGACATTGTTGTTGTTGTTGTTGACGTTGTTGTTGTTTATTTGACGTTGTTGTTATTGTTGTTCTTTATTTGACGTTGTTGTTGTTTATTTGACGTTGTTGTTGTTGTTGTTGTTGTTCTTTATTTTACGTTGTTTTTGTTTATTTGACGTTGTTGTTGTTGTTTATTTGACGTTGATGTTGTTGACGTTATTGTTGTTGTTATTTTTTATTTGACGTTGTTGTTGTTGTTTATTTGACGTAGTTGTTGTTGTTGACGTTGTTGTTGTTGTTTATTTGACGTTTTTGTTGTTGTTGATGTTGTTGTTGTTTTTGTTTTTGTTTATTTGACGTTGTTGTTGTTGTTGTTTATTTGACGTTGTTGTTGTTGTTTATATGACGTTGTTGTTGTTGTTGTTTATTTGACGTTGTTGTTGTTGTTTATTTGACATTGTTGTTGTTGTTATTGTTTATTTGACGTTGTTGTTGTTGTTTATTTGATGTTGTTGTTGTTGTTGACATAGTTGTTGTTGTTGTTGACGTTGTTGTTTATTTGATGTTGTTGTTGTTGTTTATTTGACGTTGTTATTGTTGTTGTTGTTTATTTGACGTTGTTGTTATTTATTTGACATTGTCGTTGTTGTTGACGTTGTTGTTGTTGTTGTTTACATGACATTGTTGTTGTTTTTGTTGTTGACGTTGTTGTTGTTGTTTATTTGATGTTGTTTTAGTATTGTTGTTTATTTGACATTGTTGTTGTTATTTATTTGAAATTGTTGTGGGTGACATTGTTGTTGTTATTTATTTGATGTTGTTGTTGTTGTTGTTTATTTGACGTTGTTGTTTATTTGACATTGTTGTTGTTGTTTATTTGACGTTGTTGTTGTTGTTTATTTGACGTTGTTGTTGTTGACGGTGTTGTTGTTGTTGTTTATTTGACATTGTTGTTGTTGTTGTTGTTGACGTTGTTGGTGTTTATTTGACGTTGTTGTTGTTGTTGTTGTTGTTGTTCTTTATTTGACGTTGTTGTTGTTTATTTGACGTTGTTGTTGTTGTTCTTCTTTATTTTACGTTGTTGTTGTTTATTTGACGTTGTTGTTGTTGTTTATTTGGCGTTGATGTTGTTGACGTTGTTGTTGTTGTTGTTTATTTGACGTTGTTGTTGTTGTTGACATAGTTGTTGTTGTTGTTGTTTATTTGATGTTGTTGTTGTTGTTCTTGACATTGTTGTTGTTGTTGTTGTTGTTTATTTGACATTGTTGTTGTTGTTGTTGACGTTGTTATTGTTGTTGTTTATTTGACATTGTTGTTGTTGTTGTTTATTTGACGTTGTTGTTATTGTTGTTGACATAGTTGTTGTTGTTGTTGAGGTTGTTGTTTATTTGACGTTGTTGTTGTTGTTTATTTGACGTTGTTGTTGTTGTTGTTGTTGTTTATTTGACGTTGTTGTTGTTGTTGTTTATTTGATGTTGTTGTTATTTATTTGACATTGTTGTTGTTGTTGACGTTGTTGTTGTTGTTGTTTATTTGACATTGTTGTTGTTGTTGTTGTTGACGTTGTTGTTGTTGTTTATTTGATGTTGTTTTAGTATTGTTGTTTATTTGACATTGATGTTGTTATTTATTTGACATTGTTGTGGGTGACATTGTTGTTGTTGTTGTTGTTGACGTTGTTGTTGTTGTTGTTTATTTGATGTTGTTTTAGTATTGTTGTTTATTTGACATTGATGTTGTTATTTATTTGACATTGTTGTGGGTGACATTGTTGTTGTTATTTATTTGACGTTGTTGTTGTTGTTGTTGTTTATTTGACGTAGTTGTTGTTGTTGACGTTGTTGTTGTTGTTGTTATTTATTTGACGTTTTTGTTGTTGTGGATGTTATTGTTGTTGTTGTTTATTTGACGTTGTTGTTGTTGTTATTGTTGTTGTTTATTTGACATTGTTGTTGTTGTTGTTGTTTATTTGACGTTGTTGTTGTTGTTGACGTTGTTGTTGTTGTTTATTTGAAGTTGTTGTTGTTGTTGACATAGTTGTTGTTGTTGTTGTTTATTTGACGTTGTTGTTGTTGTTGTTGTTGTTGTTATTGTTTATTTGACGTTGTTGTTGTTGACGTTGTTTTTGTTATTGTTTATTTGACGTTGTTGTTGTTGTTGTTTATTTGACGTTGTTGTTGTTGTTGTTTATTTGACGGTGTTGTTGTTGTTGTTGTTTATTTGACGTTGTTGTTGTTTATTTGACATTGTTGTTGTTGTTGTTGACGTTGTTGTTGTTGTTGTTTATTTGATGTTGTTTTAGTATTGTTGTTTATTTGACATTGTTGTTGTTATTTATTTGACGTTGTTGTGGGTGACATTGTTGTTGTTGTTTATTTGACGTAGTTGTTGTTGTTGACGTTGTTGTTGTTGTTGATGTTGTTGTTGTTGTTGTTTATTTGACGTTGTTGTTGTTGTTATTGTTGTTGTTTATTTGACATTGTTGTTGTTGTTGTTTATTTGACGTTGTTGTTGTTGTTTTAGTATTGTTGTTTATTTGACATTGTTGTTGTTATTTATGTGATGTTGTTGTGGGTGACATTGTTGTTGTTGTTGTTTATTTGACGTAGTTGTTGTTGTTGACGTTTTGTTGTTGTTGTTTATTTGACGTTTTTGTTGTTGTTGATGTTGTTGTTGATGTTGTTGTTGTTGTTGTTGTTTATTTGACGTTTTTGTTGTTGTTGATGTTGTTGGTATTTTTGTTGTTGTTTATTTGACATTGTTGTTGTTGTTTAATTGACGTTGTTGTTGTTGTTGTTTACTTGACGTTGTTGTTGTTGTTATTGTTGTTGTTGTTGTTTATTTGACATTGTTGTTGTTGTTGTTGTTTAGTTGTCGTTGTTGTTGTTGTGGTTTATTTGACGTTGTTGTTGTTGTTGTTGACATTGTTGTTGTTGTTTATTTGACGTTGTTGTTGTTGTTTATTTGACATTGTTGTTGTTGTTGTTATTGTTTATTTGACGTTGTTGTTGTTGTTTATTTGACGTTGTTGTTGTTGTTGACGTTGTTGTTGTTGTTTATTTGACGTTGTTGTTGTTGGTGACATTGTTTTTGTTGTTGTTTATTTGACGTTGTTGTTGTTGTTTATTTGACGTTAATGTTGTTGTTGTTTATTTGACGGTGTTGTTGTTGTTGTTGTTGGTGTTTATTTGACGTTGTTGTTGTTGACGTTGTTGTTGTTGTTGTTGTTTATTTGACGTTGTTGTTGTTGTTGACATAGTTGTTGTTGTTGTTTATTTGATGTTGTTGTTGTTGTTCTTGACATTGTTGTTGTTGTTGTTTATTTGACATTGTTGTTGTTGTTGTTTATTTGACATTGTTGTTGTTGTTGTTGTTTATTTGATGTTGTTGTTGTTGTTGACATAGTTGTTGTTGTTGTTGACGTTGTTGTTTATTTAATGTTGTTGTTGTTGTTTATTTGACGTTGTTATTGTTGTTGTTGTTTATTTGACGTTGTTGTTATTTATTTGACATTGTCGTTGTTGTTGACGTTGTTGTTGTTGTTGTTTACATGACATTGTTGTTGTTTTTGTTGTTGACGTTGTTGTTGTTGTTTATTTGATGTTTTTTTAGTATTGTTGTTTATTTGACATTGTTGTTGTTATTTATTTGAAATTTTTGTGGGTGACATTGTTGTTGTTATTTATTTGATGTTGTTGTTTTTGTTGTTTATTTGACGTTGTTGTTTATTTGACATTGTTGTTGTTGTTTATTTGACGTTGTTGTTGTTGTTTATTTGACGTTGTTGTTGTTGACGGTGTTGTTGTTGTTGTTGTTGTTGTTTATTTGACATTGTTGTTGTTGTTGTTGTTGACGTTGTTGTTGTTTATTTGACGTTGTTGTTATTGTTGTTGTTTATTTGACGTTGTTGTTGTTTATTTGACGTTGTTGTTGTTGTTCTTTATTTTACGTTGTTTTTGTTTATTTGACGTTGTTGTTGTTGTTTATTTGACGTTGATGTTGTTGACGTTATTGTTGTTGTTATTTTTTATTTGACGTTGTTGTTGTTGTTTATTTGACGTAGTTGTTGTTGTTGACGTTGTTGTTGTTGTTTATTTGACGTTTTTGTTGTTGTTGATGTTGTTGTTGTTTTTGTTTTTGTTTATTTGACGTTGTTGTTGTTGTTGTTTATTTGACGTTGTTGTTGTTGTTTATATGACGTTGTTGTTGTTGTTGTTGTTTATTTGACGTTGTTGTTGTTGTTTATTTGACATTGTTGTTGTTGTTGTTATTGTTTATTTGACGTTGTTGTTGTTGTTTATTTGATGTTGTTGTTGTTGTTGACATAGTTGTTGTTGTTGTTGACGTTGTTGTTTATTTGATGTTGTTGTTGTTGTTTATTTGACGTTGTTATTGTTGTTGTTGTTTATTTGACGTTGTTGTTATTTATTTGACATTGTCGTTGTTGTTGACGTTGTTGTTGTTGTTGTTTACATGACATTGTTGTTGTTTTTGTTGTTGACGTTGTTGTTGTTGTTTATTTGATGTTGTTTTAGTATTGTTGTTTATTTGACATTGTTGTTGTTATTTATTTGAAATTGTTGTGGGTGACATTGTTGTTGTTATTTATTTGATGTTGTTGTTGTTGTTGTTGTTTATTTGACGTTGTTGTTTATTTGACATTGTTGTTGTTGTTTATTTGACGTTGTTGTTGTTGTTTATTTGACGTTGTTATTGTTGACGGTGTTGTTGTTGTTGTTGTTGTTTATTTGACATTGTTGTTGTTGTTGTTGACGTTGTTGGTGTTTATTTGACGTTGTTGTTGTTGTTGTTGTTGTTCTTTATTTGACGTTGTTGTTGTTTATTTGACGTTGTTGTTGTTGTTCTTCTTTATTTTACGTTGTTGTTGTTTATTTGACGTTGTTGTTGTTATTTATTTGGCGTTGATGTTGTTGACGTTGTTGTTGTTGTTGTTTATTTGACGTTGTTGTTGTTGTTGTCATAGTTGTTGTTGTTGTTGTTTATTTGATGTTGTTGTTGGTTTTCTTGACATTGTTGTTGTTGTTGTTGTTGTTTATTTGACATTGTTGTTGTTGTTGTTGACGTTGTTATTGTTGTTGTTTATTTGACATTGTTGTTGTTGTTGTTGTTTATTTGACGTTGTTGTTATTGTTGTTGACATAGTTGTTGTTGTTGTTGAGGTTGTTGTTTATTTGATGTTGTTGTTGTTGTTTATTTGACGTTGTTGTTGTTGTTGTTTATTTGACGTTGTTGTTGTTGTTGTTGTTTATTTGACGTTGTTGTTATTTATTTGACATTGTTGTTGTTGTTGACGTTGTTGTTGTTGTTGTTTATTTGACATTGTTGTTGTTGTTGTTGTTGACGTTGTTGTTGTTGTTTATTTGATGTTGTTTTAGTATTGTTGGTTATTTGACATTGATGTTGTTATTTATTTGACATTATTGTGGGTGACATTGTTGTTGTTGTTGTTGACGTTGTTGTTGTTGTTTATTTGATGCTGTTTTCGTATTGTTGTTTATTTGACATTGATGTTGTTATTTATTTGACATTGTTGTGGGTGACATTGTTGTTGTTATTTATTTGACATTGTTGTTGTTGTTGTTGTTTATTTGACGTAGTTGTTGTTGTTGACGTTGTTGTTGTTGTTGTTATTTATTTGACGTTTTTGTTGTTGTGGATGTTATTGTTGTTGTTGTTTATTTGACGTTGTTGTTGTTGTTATTGTTGTTGTTTATTTGACATTGTTGTTGTTGTTGTTTATTTGACGTTGTTGTTGTTGTTGACGTTGTTGTTGTTGTTTATTTGAAGTTGTTGTTGTTGTTGACATAGTTGTTGTTGTTGTTGTTTATTTGACGTTGTTGTTGTTGTTTATTTGACGTTGTTGTTGTTGTTGTTGTTGTTGTTGTTTATTTGACGTTGTTGTTGTTGACGTTGTTTTTGTTATTGTTTATTTGACGTTGTTGTTGTTGTTGTTGTTTATTTGACGTTGTTGTTGTTGTTGTTTATTTGACGGTGTTGTTGTTGTTGTTGTTTATTTGATGTTGTTGTTGTTTATTTGACATTGTTGTTGTTGTTGTTGACGTTGTTGTTGTTGTTGTTGTTTATTTGATGTTGTTTTAGTATTGTTGTTTATTTGACATTGTTGTTGTTATTTATTTGACGTTGTTGTGGGTGACATTGTTGTTGTTGTTTATTTGACGTAGTTGTTGTTGTTGACGTTGTTGTTGTTGATGTTGTTGTTGATGTTGTTGTTGTTGTTGTTTATTTGACGTTGTTGTTGTTGTTATTGTTGTTGTTTATTTGACATTGTTGTTGTTGTTGTTTATTTGACGTTGTTGTTGTTGTTTATTTGACGTTGTTTTAGTATTGTTGTTTATTTGACCTTGTTGTTGTTATTTATGTGATGTTGTTGTGGGTGACATTGTTGTTGTTGTTGTTTATTTGACGTAGTTGTTGTTGTTGACGTTTTATTGTTGTTGTTTATTTGACGTTTTTGTTGTTGTTGAGGTTGTTGTTGATGTTGTTGTTGTTGTTGTTTATTTGACGTTTTTGTTGTTGTTGATGTTGTTGTTGTTTTTGTTGTTGTTTATTTGACATTGTTGTTGTTGTTTAATTGACGTTGTTGTTGTTGTTGTTGTTGTTTATTTGACGTTGTTGTTGTTGTTATTGTTGTTGTTGTTGTTTATTTGACATTGTTGTTGTTGTTGTTTAGTTGTCGTTGTTGTTGTTGTGGTTTATTTGACGTTGTTGTTGTTGTTGTTGACATTGTTGTTGTTGTTTATTTGACGTTGTTGTTGTTGTTTATTTGACATTGTTGTTGTTGTTGTTATTGTTTATTTGACGTTGTTGTTGTTGTTTATTTGACGTTGTTGTTGTTGTTGACGTTGTTGTTGTTGTTTATTTGACGTTGTTGTTGTTGGTGACATTGTTTTTGTTGTTGTTTATTTGACGTTGTTGTTGTTGTTTATTTGACGTTAATTTTGTTGTTGTTTATTTGACGGTGTTGTTGTTGTTGTTGGTGTTTATTTGACGTTGTTGTTGTTGACGTTGTTGTTGTTGTTGTTTATTTGACGTTGTTGTTGTTGTTGACATAGTTGTTGTTGTTGTTTATTTGATGTTGTTGTTGTTGTTCTTGACATTGTTGTTGTTGTTGTTTATTTGACATTGTTGTTGTTGTTGTTTATTTGACATTGTTGTTGTTGTTGTTGACGTTGTTATTGTTGTTGTTTATTTAACATTGTTGTTGTTGTTGTAGTTGTTTATTTGATGTTGTTGTTGTTGTTGACATAGTTGTTGTTGTTGTTGACATAGTTGTTGTTGTTGTTGACGTTGTTGTTTATTTGATGTTGTTGTTGTTGTTTATTTGACGTTGTTATTGTTGTTGTTGTTTATTTGACGTTGTTGTTATTTATTTGACATTGTCGTTGTTGTTGACGTTGTTGTTGTTGTTGTTTACATGACATTGTTGTTGTTTTTGTTGTTGACGTTGTTGTTGTTGTTTATTTGATGTTGTTTTAGTATTGTTGTTTATTTGACATTGTTGTTGTTATTTATTTGAAATTGTTGTGGGTGACATTGTTGTTGTTATTTATTTGATGTTGTTGTTGTTGTTGTTTATTTGACGTTGTTGTTTATTTGACATTGTTGTTGTTGTTTATTTGACGTTGTTGTTGTTGTTTATTTGACGTTGTTGTTGTTGACGGTGTTGTTGTTGTTGTTGTTGTTGTTGTTTATTTGACATTGTTGTTGTTGTTGTTGACGTTGTTGTTGTTTATTTGACGTTGTTGTTATTGTTGTTCTTTATTTGACGTTGTTGTTGTTTATTTGACGTTGTTGTTGTTGTTGTTGTTCTTTATTTTACGTTGTTTTTGTTTATTTGACGTTGTTGTTGTTGTTTATTTGACGTTGATGTTGTTGACGTTATTGTTGTTGTTATTTTTTATTTGACGTTGTTGTTGTTGTTTATTTGACGTAGTTGTTGTTGTTGACGTTGTTGTTGTTGTTTATTTGACGTTTTTGTTGTTGTTGATGTTGTTGTTGTTTTTGTTTTTGTTTATTTGACGTTGTTGTTGTTGTTGTTGTTTATTTGACGTTGTTGTTGTTGTTTATATGACGTTGTTTTTGTTGTTGTTGTTTATTTGACGTTGTTGTTGTTGTTTATTTGACATTGTTGTTGTTGTTGTTATTGTTTATTTGACGTTGTTGTTGTTGTTTATTTGATGTTGTTGTTGTTGTTGACATAGTTGTTGTTGTTGTTGACGTTGTTGTTTATTTGATGTTGTTGTTGTTGTTTATTTGACGTTGTTATTGTTGTTGTTGTTTATTTGACGTTGTTGTTATTTATTTGACATTGTCGTTGTTGTTGACGTTGTTGTTGTTGTTGTTGTTTACATGACATTGTTGTTGTTTTTGTTGTTGACGTTGTTGTTGTTGTTTATTTGATGTTGTTTTAGTATTGTTGTTTATTTGACATTGTTGTTGTTATTTATTTGAAATTGTTGTGGGTGACATTGTTGTTGTTATTTATTTGATGTTGTTGTTGTTGTTGTTTATTTGACGTTGTTGTTTATTTGACATTGTTGTTGTTGTTTATTTGACGTTGTTGTTGTTGTTTATTTAACGTTGTTGTTGTTGACGGTGTTGTTGTTGTTGTTGTTGTTTATTTGACATTGTTGTTGTTGTTGTTGACGTTGTTGGTGTTTATTTGACGTTGTTGTTGTTGTTGTTCTTTATTTGACGTTGTTGTTGTTTATTTGACGTTGTTGTTGTTGTTCTTCTTTATTTTACGTTGTTGTTGTTTATTTGACGTTGTTGTTGTTGTTTATTTGGCGTTGATGTTGTTGACGTTATTGTTGTTGTTATTTTTTATTTGACATTGTTGTTGTTGTTTATTTGACGTAGTTGTTGTTGTTGACGTTGTTGTTGTTGTTGTTTATTTGACGTTTTTGTTGTTGTTGATGTTGTTGTTGTTTTTGTTTTTGTTTATTTGACGTTGTTGTTGATGTTGTTTATTTGACGTTGTTGTTGTTGTTTATATGACGTTGTTGTTGTTGTTGTTGTTGTTTATTTGACGTTGTTGTTTTTGTTTATTTGACATTGTTGTTGTTGTTGTTATTGTTTATTTGACGTTGTTGTTGTTGTTTATTTGAAGTTGTTGTTGTTGTTGTTGTTGACGTTGTTGTTGTTGTTGTTGACTTAGTTGTTGTTGTTTATTTGACGTTGTTGTTGTTGTTTACGTTGTTGTTTATTTAACGTTGTTGTTGTTGACGTTGTTGTTTATTTGACGTTGTTGTTGTTGTTATTTATTTGACGTTATTGTTGTTGACGTTGTTGTTGTTGTTGTTTATTTGACGTTGTTGTTGTTATTTATTTGACATTGTTGTTGTTGTTGACGTTGTTGTTGTTGTTGTTATTTATTTGACATTGTTGTTGTTGTTGACGTTGTTGTTGTTGTTGTTTATTTGACGTTGTTTTAGTATTGTTGTTTATTTGACATTGTTGTTGTTATTTATTTGACGTTTTTGTGGGTGACATTGTATGTGTTGTTGTTTATTTGACGTAGTTGTTGTTGTTGACGTTGTTTATGTTGTTGTTTATTTGACGTTTTTGTTGTTGTTGATGTTGTTTTTGTTGTTGTTGTTGTTGACGTTGTTGTTGTTGTTGTTTATTTGACATTTTTGTTGTTGTTGATGTTGTTGTTGTTTTTGTTGTTGTTTATTTGACATTGTTGTTGTTGTTTAATTGATGTTGTTGTTGTTGTTGTTTATTTGACATTGTTGTTGTTGTTGTTATTGTTGTTGTTGTTTATTTGACATTGTTGTTGTTGTTGTTTATTTGTCGTTGTTGTTGTTGTTGTTTATTTGACGTTGTTGTTGTTGTTGTTGACGTTGTTGTTGTTGTTGTTGTTGTTTATTTGATGTTGTTATTGTTGTTTATTTGACATTGTTGTTGTTGTTGTTATTTTTTATTTGACGTTGTTGTTGTTGTTTATTTGACGTTGTTGTTGTTGTTGACGTTGTTCTTGTTGTTGTTGTTTATTTGACGTTGTTGTTGTTGTTGACGTTGTTTTTGTTGTTGTTTATTTGATGTTGTTCTTGTTGATTATTTGACGTTAATCTTGTTGTTGTTTATTTGAAGGTGTTGTTCTTGTTGTTGTTTATTTGATGTTGTTGTTGTTGACGTTGTTGTTGTTGTTGTTGTTTATTTGACGTTGTTGTTGACGTTGTTGCTGTTGATGTTGTTGTTGTTGTTGTTTATTTGACATTGTTGTTGTTGTTGACATAGTTGTTGTTGTTGTTGTTTATTTGATGTTGTTGTTGTTGTTCTTGACATTGTTGTTGTTGTTGTTGTTTATTTGACGTTGTTGTTGTAGTTGTTGTTGACGTTGTTATTGTTGTTGTTTATTTGACATTGTTGTTGTTGTTGTTGTTTATTTGACGTTGTTGTTGTTGTTATTGTTGACATAGTTGTTGTTGTTGTTGACGTTGTTGTTGTTGTTTATTTGACGTTGTTGTGGTTGTTGTTGTTTATTTGACGTTGTTGTTATTTATTTGACATTGTTGTTGTTGTTGACGTTGTTGTTGTTGTTGTTATTTATTTGACATTGTTGTTGTTGTTGTTGTTGACGTTGTTGTTGTTGTTTTTTTGATGTTGTTTTAGTATTGTTGTTTATTTGACATTGTTGTTGTTATTTATTTGACATTGTTGTGGGTGACATTGTTGTTGTTATTTATTTGACGTTGTTGTTGTTGTTGTTTATTTGACGTAGTTGTTGTTGTTGTTGACGTTGTTGTTGTTGTTGTTTATTTGACGTTGTTGTTGTTGTTGACGTTGTTTTTGTTGTTGTTTATTTGACGTTGTTGTTGTTGTTGTTTATTTGATGTTAATGTTGTGGTTGTTTATTTGACGTTGTTGTTGTTGTTTTTGACATTGTTGTTGTTGTTATTTAATTGACATTGTTGTTGTTGTTTATTTATCGTTGTTGTTGTTGTTTATTTGACGTTGTTGTTGTTGTTGTTGACGTTGTTGTTGTTGTTTATTTGACGTTGTTGTTGTTGTTTATTTGACATTGTTGTTGTTGTTGTTATTGTTTATTTGACGTTGTTGTTGTTGTTTATTTGACGTTGTTGTTGTTGTTGACGTTGTTGTTGTTGTTGTTGTTTATTTGACGTTGTTGTTGTTGTTGACGTTGACGTTGTTGTTGTTGTTGTTTATTTGACGTTTTTGTTGTTGTTGATGTTGTTGTTGTTGTTGTTGTTGACGTTGTTGTTGTTGTTGTTTATTTGACATTTTTGTTGTTGTTGATGTTGTTGTTGTTTTTGTTGTTGTATATTTGACATTGTTGTTGTTGTTTAATTGACGTTGTTGTTGTTGTTGTTTATTTGACGTTGTTGTTGTTGTTGTTATTGTTGTTGTTGTTTATTTGACATTGTTGTTGTTGTTGTTTATTTGTCATTGTTGTTGTTGTTGTTTATTTGACGTTGTTGTTGTTGTTGTTGATGTTGTTGTTGTTGTTGTTGTTTATTTGACGTTGTTGTTGTTGTTTATTTGACATTGTTGTTGTTGTTGTTATTTTTTATTTGACGTTGTTGTTGTTGTTTATTTGACGTTGTTGTTGTTGTTGACGTTGTTCTTGTTGTTGTTGTTTATTTGACGTTGTTATTGTTGTTGACGTTGTTTTTGTTGTTGTTTATTTGACGTTGTTCTTGTTGATTATTTGACGTTAATGTTGTTGTTGTTTATTTGAAGGTGTTGTTGTTGTTGTTGTTTATTTGACGCTGTTGTTGTTGACGTTGTTGTTGTTGTTGTTTATTTGACGTTGTTGTTGTTGACGTTGTTGTTGTTGTTGTTTATTTGACATTGTTGTTGTTGTTGACATAGTTGTTGTTGTTGTTGTTTATTTGATGTTGTTGTTGTTGTTCTTGACATTGTTGTTGTTGTTGTTGTTTATTTGACGTTGTTGTTGTTGTTGTTGACGTTGTTATTGTTGTTGTTTATTTGACATTGTTGTTGTTGTTGTTGTTTATTTGACGTTGTTGTTGTTGTTATTGTTGACATAGTTGTTGTTGTTGTTGACGTTGTTGTTGTTGTTTATTTGACGTTGTTGTGGTTGTTGTTGTTTATTTGACGTTGTTGTTATTTATTTGACATTGTTGTTGTTGTTGACGTTGTTGTTATTGTTGTTATTTATTTGACATTGTTGTTGTTGTTGTTGTTGACGTTGTTGTTGTTGTTTTTTTTATGTTGTTTTAGTATTGTTGTTTATTTGACATTGTTGTTGTTATTTATTTGACATTGTTGTGGGTGACATTGTTGTTGTTATTTATTTGACGTTGTTGTTGTTGTTTATTTGACGTAGTTGTTGTTGTTGTTTATTTGACGTTGTTATTGTTGTTGACGTTGTTTTTGTTGTTGTTTATTTGACGTTGTTGTTGTTGTTGTTTATTTGACGTTAATGTTGTGGTTGTTTATTTGACGTTGTTGTTGTTGTTCTTGACATTGTTGTTGTTGTTATTTATTTGACATTGTTGTTGTTGTTTATTTATCGTTGTTGTTGTTGTTTATTTGACGTTGTTGTTGTTGTTGTTGACGTTGTTATTGTTGTTTATTTGACGTTGTTGTTGTTGTTTATTTGACATTGTTGTTGTTGTTGTTATTGTTTATTTGACGTTGTTGTTGTTGTTTATTTGACGTTGTTGTTGTTGTTGACGTTGTTGTTGTTGTTATTGTTTATTTGACGTTGTTGTTGTTGACGTTGTTTTTGTTGTTGTTTATTTGACGTTGTTGTTGTTGTTGTTTATTTGACGTTAATGTTGTTGTTGTTTATTTGACGTTGATGTTATTGACGTTGTTGTTGTTGTTGTTTATTTGACGTTGTTGTTGTTGTTGACATAGTTGTTGTTGTTGTTGTTTATTTGATGTTGTTGTTGTTGTTCTTGACATTGTTGTTGTTGTTGTTTATTTGACGTTGTTGTTGTTGTTTATTTGACATTGTTGTTGTTGTTGTTGACATTGTTATTGTTGTTGTTTATTTGACATTGTTGTTGTTGTTGTTGTTGTTGTTGTTTATTTGACGTTGTTGTTGTTGTTGTTGACATAGTTGTTATTGTTGTTGACGTTGTTGTTTATTTGACATTGTTGTTGTTGTTTATTTGACGTTGTTGTAGTTGTTGTTGTTTATTTGACGTTGTTGTTGTTGTTGTTTATTTGACGTTGTTGTTATTTATTTGACATTGTTGTTGTTGTTGACGTTGTTGTTGTTGTTGTTGTTGTTTATTTGACATTGTTGTTGTTGTTGTTGTTGTTGTTGTTGTTGACGTTGTTGTTGTTGTTTATTTGATGTTGTTTTAGTATTGTTGTTTATGTGACATTGTTGTTGTTATTTATTTGACATTGTTGTGGGTGACATTGTTGTTGTTATTTATTTGACATTGTTGTTGTTGTTGTTTATTTGACGTAGTTGTTGTTGTTGACGTTGTTGTTGTTGTTTTGACGTTGTTGTTGTTGTTGTTGACATAGTTGTTGTTGTTGTTGACGTTGTTGTTTATTTAATGTTGTTGTTGTTGTTTATTTGACGTTGTTATTGTTGTTGTTGTTTATTTGACGTTGTTGTTATTTATTTGACATTGTCGTTGTTGTTGACGTTGTTGTTGTTGGGTTTACATGACATTGTTGTTGTTTTTGTTGTTGACGTTGTTGTTGTTGTTTATTTGATGTTGTTTTAGTATTGTTGTTTATTTGACATTGTTGTTGTTATTTATTTGAAATTGTTGTGGGTGACATTGTTGTTGTTATTTATTTGATGTTGTTGTTGTTGTTGTTTATTTGACGTTGTTGTTTATTTGACATTGTTGTTGTTGTTTATTTGACGTTGTTGTTGTTGTTTATTTGACGTTGTTATTGTTGACGGTGTTGTTGTTGTTGTTGTTGTTTATTTGACATTGTTGTTGTTGTTGTTGACGTTGTTGGTGTTTATTTGACGTTGTTGTTGTTGCTGTTGTTCTTTATTTGACGTTGTTGTTGTTTATTTGACGTTGTTGTTGTTGTTCTTCTTTATTTTACGTTGTTGTTGTTTATTTGACGTTGTTGTTGTTATTTATTTGGCGTTGATGTTGTTGACGTTGTTGTTGTTGTTGTTTATTTGACGTTGTTGTTGTTGTTGTCATAGTTGTTGTTGTTGTTGTTTATTTGATGTTGTTGTTGGTTTTCTTGACATTGTTGTTGTTGTTGTTGTTGTTGTTTATTTGACATTGTTGTTGTTGTTGTTGACGTTGTTATTGTTGTTGTTTATTTGACATTGTTGTTGTTGTTGTTGTTTATTTGACGTTGTTGTTATTGTTGTTGACATAGTTGTTGTTGTTGTTGAGGTTGTTGTTTATTTGACGTTGTTGTTGTTGTTTATTTGACGTTGTTGTTGTTGTTGTTTATTTGACGTTGTTGTTGTTGTTGTTGTTTATTTGACGTTGTTGTTATTTATTTGACATTGTTGTTGTTGTTGACGTTGTTGTTGTTGTTGTTTATTTGACATTGTTGTTGTTGTTGTTGTTGACGTTGTTGTTGTTGTTTATTTGATGTTGTTTTAGTATTGTTGGTTATTTGACATTGATGTTGTTATTTATTTGACATTATTGTGGGTGACATTGTTGTTGTTGTTGTTGACGTTGTTGTTGTTGTTGTTTATTTGATGTTGTTTTAGTATTGTTGTTTATTTGACATTGATGTTGTTATTTATTTGACATTGTTGTGGGTGACATTGTTGTTGTTATTTATTTGACATTGTTGTTGTTGTTGTTGTTTATTTGACGTAATTGTTGTTGTTGACGTTGTTGTTGTTGTTGTTATTTATTTGACGTTTTTGTTGTTGTGGATGTTATTGTTGTTGTTGTTTATTTGACGTTGTTGTTGTTGTTATTGTTGTTGTTTATTTGACATTGTTGTTGTTGTTGTTTATTTGACGTTGTTGTTGTTGTTGACGTTGTTGTTGTTGTTTATTTGAAGTTGTTGTTGTTGTTGACATAGTTGTTGTTGTTGTTGTTTATTTGACGTTGTTGTTGTTGTTTATTTGACGTTGTTGTTGTTGTTGTTGTTGTTGTTGTTGTTGTTTATTTGACGTTGTTGTTGTTGACGTTGTTTTTGTTATTGTTTATTTGACGTTGTTGTTGTTGTTGTTGTTTATTTGACGTTGTTGTTATTGTTGTTTATTTGTCGGTGTTGTTGTTGTTGTTGTTTATTTGATGTTGTTGTTGTTTATTTGACATTGTTGTTGTTGTTGTTGACGTTGTTGTTGTTGTTGTTGTTTATTTGATGTTGTTTTAGTATTGTTGTTTATTTGACATTGTTGTTGTTATTTATTTGACGTTGTTGTGGGTGACATTGTTGTTGTTGTTTATTTGACGTAGTTGTTGTTGTTGACGTTGTTGTTGTTGATGTTGTTGTTGATGTTGTTGTTGTTGTTGTTTATTTGACGTTGTTGTTGTTGTTATTGTTGTTGTTTATTTGACATTGTTGTTGTTGTTGTTTATTTGACGTTGTTGTTGTTGTTTATTTGACGTTGTTTTAGTATTGTTGTTTATTTGACATTGTTGTTGTTATTTATGTGATGTTGTTGTGGGTGACATTGTTGTTGTTGTTGTTTATTTGACGTAGTTGTTGTTGTTGACGTTTTGTTGTTGTTGTTTATTTGACGTTTTTGTTGTTGTTGAGGTTGTTGTTGATGTTGTTGTTGTTGTTGTTTATTTGACGTTTTTGTTGTTGTTGATGTTGTTGTTGTTTTTGTTGTTGTTTATTTGACATTGTTGTTGTTGTTTAATTGACGTTGTTGTTGTTGTTGTTGTTGTTTATTTGACGTTGTTGTTGTTGTTATTGTTGTTGTTGTTGTTTATTTGACATTGTTGTTGTTGTTGTTTAGTTGTCGTTGTTGTTGTTGTGGTTTATTTGACGTTGTTGTTGTTGTTGTTGACATTGTTGTTGTTGTTTATTTGACGTTGTTGTTGTTGTTTATTTGACATTGTTGTTGTTGTTGTTATTGTTTATTTGACGTTGTTGTTGTTGTTTATTTGACGTTGTTGTTGTTGTTGACGTTGTTGTTGTTGTTTATTTGACGTTGTTGTTGTTGGTGACATTGTTTTTGTTGTTGTTTATTTGACGTTGTTGTTGTTGTTTATTTGACGTTAATGTTGTTGTTGTTTATTTGACGGTGTTGTTGTTGTTGTTGGTGTTTATTTGACGTTGTTGTTGTTGACGTTGTTGTTGTTGTTGTTTATTTGACGTTGTTGTTGTTGTTGACATAGTTGTTGTTGTTGTTTATTTGATGTTGTTGTTGTTGTTCTTGACATTGTTGTTGTTGTTGTTTATTTGACATTGTTGTTGTTGTTGTTTATTTGACATTGTTGTTGTTGTTGTTGACGTTGTTATTGTTGTTGTTTATTTAACATTGTTGTTGTTGTTGTAGTTGTTTATTTGATGTTGTTGTTGTTGTTGACATAGTTGTTGTTGTTGTTGACATAGTTGTTGTTGTTGTTGACGTTGTTGTTTATTTGATGTTGTTGTTGTTGTTTATTTGACGTTGTTATTGTTGTTGTTGTTTATTTGACGTTGTTGTTATTTATTTGACATTGTCGTTGTTGTTGACGTTGTTGTTGTTGTTGTTTACATGACATTGTTGTTGTTTTTGTTGTTGACGTTGTTGTTGTTGTTTATTTGATGTTGTTTTAGTATTGTTGTTTATTTGACATTGTTGTTGTTATTTATTTGAAATTGTTGTGGGTGACATTGTTGTTGTTATTTATTTGATGTTGTTGTTGTTGTTTATTTGACGTTGTTGTTTATTTGACATTGTTGTTGTTGTTTATTTGACGTTGTTGTTGTTGTTTATTTGACGTTGTTGTTGTTGACGGTGTTGTTGTTGTTGTTGTTGTTGTTTATTTGACATTGTTGTTGTTGTTGTTGACGTTGTTGTTGTTTATTTGACGTTGTTGTTATTGTTGTTCTTTATTTGACGTTGTTGTTGTTTATTTGACGTTGTTGTTGTTGTTGTTGTTCTTTATTTTACGTTGTTTTTGTTTATTTGACGTTGTTGTTGTTGTTTATTTGACGTTGATGTTGTTGACGTTATTGTTGTTGTTATTTTTTATTTGACGTTGTTGTTGTTGTTTATTTGACGTAGTTGTTGTTGTTGACGTTGTTGTTGTTGTTTATTTGACGTTTTTGTTGTTGTTGATGTTGTTGTTGTTTTTGTTTTTGTTTATTTGACGTTGTTGTTGTTGTTGTTTATTTGACGTTGTTGTTGTTGTTTATATGACGTTGTTTTTGTTGTTGTTGTTTATTTGACGTTGTTGTTGTTGTTGTTTATTTGACATTGTTGTTGTTGTTGTTATTGTTTATTTGACGTTGTTGTTGTTGTTTATTTGATGTTGTTGTTGTTGTTGACATAGTTGTTGTTGTTGTTGACGTTGTTGTTTATTTGATGTTGTTGTTGTTGTTTATTTGACGTTGTTATTGTTGTTGTTGTTTATTTGACGTTGTTGTTATTTATTTGACATTGTCGTTGTTGTTGACGTTGTTGTTGTTGTTTACATGACATTGTTGTTGTTTTTGTTGTTGACGTTGTTGTTGTTGTTTATTTGATGTTGTTTTAGTATTGTTGTTTATTTGACATTGTTGTTGTTATTTATTTGAAATTGTTGTGGGTGACATTGTTGTTGTTATTTATTTGATGTTGTTGTTGTTGTTGTTGTTTATTTGACGTTGTTGTTTATTTGACATTGTTGTTGTTGTTTATTTGACGTTGTTGTTGTTGTTTATTTGACGTTGTTGTTGTTGACGGTGTTGTTGTTGTTGTTGTTGTTTATTTGACATTGTTGTTGTTGTTGTTGACGTTGTTGGTGTTTATTTGACGTTGTTGTTGTTGTTGTTCTTTATTTGACGTTGTTGTTGTTTATTTGACGTTGTTGTTGTTGTTCTTCTTTATTTTACGTTGTTGTTGTTTATTTGACGTTGTTGTTGTTGTTTATTTGGCGTTGATGTTGTTGACGTTATTGTTGTTGTTATTTTTTATTTGACATTGTTGTTGTTGTTTATTTGACGTAGTTGTTGTTGTTGACGTTGTTGTTGTTGTTGTTTATTTGACGTTTTTGTTGTTATTGATGTTGTTGTTGTTTTTGTTTTTGTTTATTTGACGTTGTTGTTGATGTTGTTTATTTGACGTTGTTGTTGTTGTTTATATGACGTTGTTGTTGTTGTTGTTGTTGTTGTTTATTTGACGTTGTTGTTTTTGTTTATTTGACATTGTTGTTGTTGTTGTTATTGTTTATTTGACGTTGTTGTTGTTGTTTATTTGAAGTTGTTGTTGTTGTTGTTGTTGACGTTGTTGTTGTTGTTGTTGACTTAGTTGTTGTTGTTTATTTGACGTTGTTGTTGTTGTTTACGTTGTTGTTTATTTAACGTTGTTGTTGTTGACGTTGTTGTTTATTTGACGTTGTTGTTGTTGTTATTTATTTGACGTTATTGTTGTTGACGTTGTTGTTGTTGTTGTTTATTTGACGTTGTTGTTGTTATTTATTTGACATTGTTGTTGTTGTTGACGTTGTTGTTGTTGTTGTTATTTATTTGACATTGTTGTTGTTGTTGACGTTGTTGTTGTTGTTGTTTATTTGACGTTGTTTTAGTATTGTTGTTTATTTGACATTGTTGTTGTTATTTATTTGACGTTTTTGTGGGTGACATTGTATGTGTTGTTGTTTATTTGACGTAGTTGTTGTTGTTGACGTTGTTTATGTTGTTGTTTATTTGACGTTTTTGTTGTTGTTGATGTTGTTTTTGTTGTTGTTGTTGTTGACGTTGTTGTTGTTGTTGTTTATTTGACATTTTTGTTGTTGTTGATGTTGTTGTTGTTTTTGTTGTTGTTTATTTGACATTGTTGTTGTTGTTTAATTGATGTTGTTGTTGTTGTTGTTTATTTGACATTGTTGTTGTTGTTGTTATTGTTGTTGTTGTTTATTTGACATTGTTGTTGTTGTTGTTTATTTGTCGTTGTTGTTGTTGTTGTTTATTTGACGTTGTTGTTGTTGTTGTTGACGTTGTTGTTGTTGTTGTTGTTTATTTGATGTTGTTATTGTTGTTTATTTGACATTGTTGTTGCTGTTGTTATTTTTTTTTTGACGTTGTTGTTGTTGTTTATTTGATGTTGTTGTTGTTGTTGACGTTGTTCTTGTTGTTGTTGTTTATTTGACGTTGTTGTTGTTGTTGACGTTGTTTTTGTTGTTGTTTATTTGATGTTGTTCTTGTTGATTATTTGACGTTAATCTTGTTGTTGTTTATTTGAAGGTGTTGTTCTTGTTGTTGTTTATTTGACGTTGTTGTTGTTGACGTTGTTGTTGTTGTTGTTGTTTATTTGACGTTGTTGTTGACGTTGTTGCTGTTGACGTTGTTGTTGTTGTTGTTTATTTGACATTGTTGTTGTTGTTGACATAGTTGTTGTTGTTGTTGTTTATTTAATGTTGTTGTTGTTGTTCTTGACATTGTTGTTGTTGTTGTTGTTTATTTGACGTTGTTGTTGTTGTTGTTGTTTATTTGACGTTGTTGTTATTGTTGTTGACATAGTTGTTGTTGTTGTTGAGGTTGTTGTTTATTTGACGTTGTTGTTGTTGTTTATTTGACGTTGTTGTTGTTGTTGTTTATTTGACGTTGTTGTTGTTGTTGTTGTTTATTTGACGTTGTTGTTATTTATTTGACATTGTTGTTGTTGTTGACGTTGTTGTTGTTGTTGTTTATTTGACATTGTTGTTGTTGTTGTTGACGTTGTTGTTGTTGTTTATTTGATGTTGTTTTAGTATTGTTGGTTATTTGACATTGATGTTGTTATTTATTTGACATTATTGTGGGTGACATTGTTGTTGTTGTTGTTGACGTTGTTGTTGTTGTTGTTTATTTGATGTTGTTTTAGTATTGTTGTTTATTTGACATTGATGTTGTTATTTATTTGACATTGTTGTGGGTGACATTGTTGTTGTTATTTATTTGACATTGTTGTTGTTGTTGTTGTTTATTTGACGTAATTGTTGTTGTTGACGTTGTTGTTGTTGTTGTTATTTATTTGACGTTTTTGTTGTTGTGGATGTTATTGTTGTTGTTGTTTATTTGACGTTGTTGTTGTTGTTATTGTTGTTGTTTATTTGACATTGTTGTTGTTGTTGTTTATTTGACGTTGTTGTTGTTGTTGACGTTGTTGTTGTTGTTTATTTGAAGTTGTTGTTGTTGTTGACATAGTTGTTGTTGTTGTTGTTTATTTGACGTTGTTGTTGTTGTTTATTTGACGTTGTTGTTGTTGTTGTTGTTGTTGTTGTTGTTGTTTATTTGACGTTGTTGTTGTTGACGTTGTTTTTGTTATTGTTTATTTGACGTTGTTGTTGTTGTTGTTGTTTATTTGACGTTGTTGTTATTGTTGTTTATTTGACGGTGTTGTTGTTGTTGTTGTTTATTTGACATTGTTGTTGTTGTTGTTGACGTTGTTGTTGTTGTTGTTGTTTATTTGATGTTGTTTTAGTATTGTTGTTTATTTGACATTGTTGTTGTTATTTATTTGACGTTGTTGTGGGTGACATTGTTGTTGTTGTTTATTTGACGTAGTTGTTGTTGTTGACGTTGTTGTTGTTGATGTTGTTGTTGATGTTGTTGTTGTTGTTGTTTATTTGACGTTGTTGTTGTTGTTATTGTTGTTGTTTATTTGACATTGTTGTTGTTGTTGTTTATTTGACGTTGTTGTTGTTGTTTATTTGACGTTGTTTTAGTATTGTTGTTTATTTGACATTGTTGTTGTTATTTATGTGATGTTGTTGTGGGTGACATTGTTGTTGTTGTTATTTATTTGACGTAGTTGTTGTTGTTGACGTTTTGTTGTTGTTGTTTATTTGACGTTTTTGTTGTTGTTGAGGTTGTTGTTGATGTTGTTGTTGTTGTTGTTTATTTGACGTTTTTGTTGTTGTTGATGTTGTTGTTGTTTTTGTTGTTGTTTATTTGACATTGTTGTTGTTGTTTAATTGACGTTGTTGTTGTTGTTGTTGTTGTTTATTTGACGTTGTTGTTGTTGTTATTGTTGTTGTTGTTGTTTATTTGACATTGTTGTTGTTGTTGTTTAGTTGTCGTTGTTGTTGTTGTGGTTTATTTGACGTTGTTGTTGTTGTTGTTGACATTGTTGTTGTTGTTTATTTGACGTTGTTGTTGTTGTTTATTTGACATTGTTGTTGTTGTTGTTATTGTTTATTTGACGTTGTTGTTGTTGTTTATTTGACGTTGTTGTTGTTGTTGACGTTGTTGTTGTTGTTTATTTGACGTTGTTGTTGTTGGTGACATTGTTTTTGTTGTTGTTTATTTGACGTTGTTGTTGTTGTTTATTTGACGTTAATGTTGTTGTTGTTTATTTGACGGTGTTGTTGTTGTTGTTGGTGTTTATTTGACGTTGTTGTTGTTGACGTTGTTGTTGTTGTTGTTTATTTGACGTTGTTGTTGTTGTTGACATAGTTGTTGTTGTTGTTTATTTGATGTTGTTGTTGTTGTTCTTGACATTGTTGTTGTTGTTGTTTATTTGACATTGTTGTTGTTGTTGTTTATTTGACATTGTTGTTGTTGTTGTTGACGTTGTTATTGTTGTTGTTTATTTAACATTGTTGTTGTTGTTGTAGTTGTTTATTTGATGTTGTTGTTGTTGTTGACATAGTTGTTGTAGTTGTTGACATAGTTGTTGTTGTTGTTGACGTTGTTGTTTATTTGATGTTGTTGTTGTTGTTTATTTGACGTTGTTATTGTTGTTGTTGTTTATTTGACGTTGTTGTTATTTATTTGACATTGTCGTTGTTGTTGACGTTGTTGTTGTTGTTGTTTACATGACATTGTTGTTGTTTTTGTTGTTGACGTTGTTGTTGTTGTTTATTTGATGTTGTTTTAGTATTGTTGTTTATTTGACATTGTTGTTGTTATTTATTTGAAATTGTTGTGGGTGACATTGTTGTTGTTATTTATTTGATGTTGTTGTTGTTGTTTATTTGACGTTGTTGTTTATTTGACATTGTTGTTGTTGTTTATTTGACGTTGTTGTTGTTGTTTATTTGACGTTGTTGTTGTTGACGGTGTTGTTGTTGTTGTTGTTGTTGTTTATTTGACATTGTTGTTGTTGTTGTTGACGTTGTTGTTGTTTATTTGACGTTGTTGTTATTGTTGTTCTTTATTTGACGTTGTTGTTGTTTATTTGACGTTGTTGTTGTTGTTGTTGTTCTTTATTTTACGTTGTTTTTGTTTATTTGACGTTGTTGTTGTTGTTTATTTGACGTTGATGTTGTTGACGTTATTGTTGTTGTTATTTTTTATTTGACGTTGTTGTTGTTGTTTATTTGACGTAGTTGTTGTTGTTGACGTTGTTGTTGTTGTTTATTTGACGTTTTTGTTGTTGTTGATGTTGTTGTTGTTTTTGTTTTTGTTTATTTGACGTTGTTGTTGTTGTTGTTTATTTGACGTTGTTGTTGTTGTTTATATGACGTTGTTTTTGTTGTTGTTGTTTATTTGACGTTGTTGTTGTTGTTGTTTATTTGACATTGTTGTTGTTGTTGTTATTGTTTATTTGACGTTGTTGTTGTTGTTTATTTGATGTTGTTGTTGTTGTTGACATAGTTGTTGTTGTTGTTGACGTTGTTGTTTATTTGATGTTGTTGTTGTTGTTTATTTGACGTTGTTATTGTTGTTGTTGTTTATTTGACGTTGTTGTTATTTATTTGACATTGTCGTTGTTGTTGACGTTGTTGTTGTTGTTGTTTACATGACATTGTTGTTGTTTTTGTTGTTGACGTTGTTGTTGTTGTTTATTTGATGTTGTTTTAGTATTGTTGTTTATTTGACATTGTTGTTGTTATTTATTTGAAATTGTTGTGGGTGACATTGTTGTTGTTATTTATTTGATGTTGTTGTTGTTGTTTATTTGACGTTGTTGTTTATTTGACATTGTTGTTGTTGTTTATTTGACGTTGTTGTTGTTGTTTATTTGACGTTGTTGTTGTTGACGGTGTTGTTGTTGTTGTTGTTGTTGTTTATTTGACATTGTTGTTGTTGTTGACGTTGTTGTTGTTTATTTGACGTTGTTGTTATTGTTGTTCTTTATTTGACGTTGTTGTTGTTTATTTGACGTTGTTGTTGTTGTTGTTGTTCTTTATTTTACGTTGTTTTTGTTTATTTGACGTTGTTGTTGTTGTTTATTTGACGTTGATGTTGTTGACGTTATTGTTGTTGTTATTTTTTATTTGACGTTGTTGTTGTTGTTTATTTGACGTAGTTGTTGTTGTTGACGTTGTTGTTGTTGTTTATTTGACGTTTTTGTTGTTGTTGATGTTGTTGTTGTTTTTGTTTTTGTTTATTTGACGTTGTTGTTGTTGTTGTTTATTTGACGTTGTTGTTGTTGTTTATATGACGTTGTTTTTGTTGTTGTTGTTTATTTGACGTTGTTGTTGTTGTTGTTTATTTGACATTGTTGTTGTTGTTGTTATTGTTTATTTGACGTTGTTGTTGTTGTTTATTTGATGTTGTTGTTGTTGTTGACATAGTTGTTGTTGTTGTTGACGTTGTTGTTTATTTGATGTTGTTGTTGTTGTTTATTTGACGTTGTTATTGTTGTTGTTGTTTATTTGACGTTGTTGTTATTTATTTGACATTGTCGTTGTTGTTGACGTTGTTGTTGTTGTTGTTTACATGACATTGTTGTTGTTTTTGTTGTTGACGTTGTTGTTGTTGTTTATTTGATGTTGTTTTAGTATTGTTGTTTATTTGACATTGTTGTTGTTATTTATTTGAAATTGTTGTGGGTGACATTGTTGTTGTTATTTATTTGATGTTGTTGTTGTTGTTGTTGTTTATTTGACGTTGTTGTTTATTTGACATTGTTGTTGTTGTTTATTTGACGTTGTTGTTGTTGTTTATTTGACGTTGTTGTTGTTGACGGTGTTGTTGTTGTTGTTGTTGTTTATTTGACATTGTTGTTGTTGTTGTTGACGTTGTTGGTGTTTATTTGACGTTGTTGTTGTTGTTGTTCTTTATTTGACGTTGTTGTTGTTTATTTGACGTTGTTGTTGTTGTTCTTCTTTATTTTACGTTGTTGTTGTTTATTTGACGTTGTTGTTGTTGTTTATTTGGCGTTGATGTTGTTGACGTTATTGTTGTTGTTATTTTTTATTTGACATTGTTGTTGTTGTTTATTTGACGTAGTTGTTGTTGTTGACGTTGTTGTTGTTGTTGTTTATTTGACGTTTTTGTTGTTGTTGATGTTGTTGTTGTTTTTGTTTTTGTTTATTTGACGTTGTTGTTGATGTTGTTTATTTGACGTTGTTGTTGTTGTTTATATGACGTTGTTGTTGTTGTTGTTGTTGTTGTTTATTTGACGTTGTTGTTTTTGTTTATTTGACATTGTTGTTGTTGTTGTTATTGTTTATTTGACGTTGTTGTTGTTGTTTATTTGAAGTTGTTGTTGTTGTTGTTGTTGACGTTGTTGTTGTTGTTGTTGTTGACTTAGTTGTTGTTGTTTATTTGACGTTGTTGTTGTTGTTTACGTTGTTGTTTATTTAACGTTGTTGTTGTTGACGTTGTTGTTTATTTGACGTTGTTGTTGTTGTTATTTATTTGACGTTATTGTTGTTGACGTTGTTGTTGTTGTTGTTTATTTGACGTTGTTGTTGTTATTTATTTGACATTGTTGTTGTTGTTGACGTTGTTGTTGTTGTTGTTATTTATTTGACATTGTTGTTGTTGTTGACGTTGTTGTTGTTGTTGTTTATTTGACGTTGTTTTAGTATTGTTGTTTATTTGACATTGTTGTTGTTATTTATTTGACGTTTTTGTGGGTGACATTGTATGTGTTGTTGTTTATTTGACGTAGTTGTTGTTGTTGACGTTGTTTATGTTGTTGTTTATTTGACGTTTTTGTTGTTGTTGATGTTGTTTTTGTTGTTGTTGTTGTTGACGTTGTTGTTGTTGTTTATTTGACATTTTTGTTGTTGTTGATGTTGTTGTTGTTTTTGTTGTTGTTTATTTGACATTGTTGTTGTTGTTTAATTGATGTTGTTGTTGTTGTTGTTTATTTGACATTGTTGTTGTTGTTGTTATTGTTGTTGTTGTTTATTTGACATTGTTGTTGTTGTTGTTTATTTGTCGTTGTTGTTGTTGTTGTTTATTTGACGTTGTTGTTGTTGTTGTTGACGTTGTTGTTGTTGTTGTTGTTTATTTGATGTTGTTATTGTTGTTTATTTGACATTGTTGTTGCTGTTGTTATTTTTTATTTGACGTTGTTGTTGTTGTTTATTTGACGTTGTTGTTGTTGTTGACGTTGTTCTTGTTGTTGTTGTTTATTTGACGTTGTTGTTGTTGTTGACGTTGTTTTTGTTGTTGTTTATTTGATGTTGTTCTTGTTGATTATTTGACGTTAATCTTGTTGTTGTTTATTTGAAGGTGTTGTTCTTGTTGTTGTTTATTTGACGTTGTTGTTGTTGACGTTGTTGTTGTTGTTGTTGTTTATTTGACGTTGTTGTTGACGTTGTTGCTGTTGACGTTGTTGTTGTTGTTGTTTATTTGACATTGTTGTTGTTGTTGACATAGTTGTTGTTGTTGTTGTTTATTTAATGTTGTTGTTGTTGTTCTTGACATTGTTGTTGTTGTTGTTGTTTATTTGACGTTGTTGTTGTTGTTGTTGTTGACGTTGTTATTGTTGTTGTTTATTTGACATTGTTGTTGTTGTTGTTGTTGTTTATTTGACGTTGTTGTTGTTGTTATTGTTGACATAGTTGTTGTTGTTGTTGACGTTGTTGTTGTTGTTTATTTGACGTTGTTGTGGTTGTTGTTGTTTATTTGACGTTGTTGTTATTTATTTGACATTGTTGTTGTTGTTGACGTTGTTGTTGTTGTTGTTATTTATTTGACATTGTTGTTGTTGTTGTTGTTGACGTTGTTGTTGTTGTTTTTTTGATGTTGTTTTAGTATTGTTGTTTATTTGACATTGTTGTTGTTATTTATTTGACATTGTTGTGGGTGACATTGTTGTTGTTATTTATTTGACGTTGTTGTTGTTGTTGTTTATTTGACGTAGTTGTTGTTGTTGTTGACGTTGTTGTTGTTGTTGTTTATTTGACGTTGTTGTTGTTGTTGACGTTGTTTTTGTTGTTGTTTATTTGACGTTGTTGTTGTTGTTGTTTATTTGATGTTAATGTTGTGGTTGTTTATTTGACGTTGTTGTTGTTGTTCTTGACATTGTTGTTGTTGTTATTTAATTGACATTGTTGTTGTTGTTTATTTATCGTTGTTGTTGTTGTTTATTTGACGTTGTTGTTGTTGTTGTTGACGTTGTTGTTGTTGTTTATTTGACGTTGTTGTTGTTGTTTATTTGACATTGTTGTTGTTGTTGTTATTGTTTATTTGACGTTGTTGTTGTTGTTTATTTGACGTTGTTGTTGTTGTTGACGTTGTTGTTGTTGTTGTTGTTTATTTGACGTTGTTGTTGTTGTTGACGTTGTTGTTGTTGTTGTTGTTTATTTGACGTTTTTGTTGTTGTTGATGTTGTTGTTGTTGTTGTTGTTGACGTTGTTGTTGTTGTTGTTTATTTGACATTTTTGTTGTTGTTGATGTTGTTGTTGTTTTTGTTGTTGTATATTTGACATTGTTGTTGTTGTTTAATTGACGTTGTTGTTGTTGTTGTTTATTTGACGTTGTTGTTGTTGTTGTTATTGTTGTTGTTGTTTATTTGACATTGTTGTTGTTGTTGTTTATTTGTCGTTGTTGTTGTTGTTGTTTATTTGACGTTGTTGTTGTTGTTGATGATGTTGTTGTTGTTGTTGTTGTTTATTTGACGTTGTTGTTGTTGTTTATTTGACATTGTTGTTGTTGTTGTTATTTTTTATTTGACGTTGTTGTTGTTGTTTATTTGACGTTGTTGTTGTTGTTGACGTTGTTCTTGTTGTTGTTGTTTATTTGACGTTGTTATTGTTGTTGACGTTGTTTTTGTTGTTGTTTATTTGACGTTGTTCTTGTTGATTATTTGACGTTAATGTTGTTGTTGTTTATTTGAAGGTGTTGTTGTTGTTGTTGTTTATTTGACGTTGTTGTTGTTGACGTTGTTGTTGTTGTTGTTTATTTGACGTTGTTGTTGTTGACGTTGTTGTTGTTGTTGTTTATTTGACATTGTTGTTGTTGTTGACATAGTTGTTGTTGTTGTTGTTTATTTGATGTTGTTGTTGTTGTTCTTGACATTGTTGTTGTTGTTGTTGTTTATTTGACGTTGTTGTTGTTGTTGTTGACGTTGTTATTGTTGTTGTTTATTTGACATTGTTGTTGTTGTTGTTGTTTATTTGACGTTGTTGTTGTTGTTATTGTTGACATAGTTGTTGTTGTTGTTGACGTTGTTGTTGTTGTTTATTTGACGTTGTTGTGGTTGTTGTTGTTTATTTGACGTTGTTATTATTTATTTGACATTGTTGTTGTTGTTGACGTTGTTGTTATTGTTGTTATTTATTTGACATTGTTGTTGTTGTTGTTGTTGACGTTGTTGTTGTTGTTTTTTTTATGTTGTTTTAGTATTGTTGTTTATTTGACATTGTTGTTGTTATTTATTTGACATTGTTGTGGGTGACATTGTTGTTGTTATTTATTTGACGTTGTTGTTGTTGTTTATTTGACGTAGTTGTTGTTGTTGTTTATTTGACGTTGTTATTGTTGTTGACGTTGTTTTTGTTGTTGTTTATTTGACGTTGTTGTTGTTGTTGTTTATTTGACGTTAATGTTGTGGTTGTTTATTTGACGTTGTTGTTGTTGTTCTTGACATTGTTGTTGTTGTTATTTATTTGACATTGTTGTTGTTGTTTATTTATCGTTGTTGTTGTTGTTTATTTGACGTTGTTGTTGTTGTTGTTGACGTTGTTATTGTTGTTTATTTGACGTTGTTGTTGTTGTTTATTTGACATTGTTGTTGTTGTTGTTATTGTTTATTTGACGTTGTTGTTGTTGTTTATTTGACGTTGTTGTTGTTGTTGACGTTGTTGTTGTTGTTATTGTTTATTTGACGTTGTTGTTGTTGACGTTGTTTTTGTTGTTGTTTATTTGACGTTGTTGTTGTTGTTTATTTGACGTTAATGTTGTTGTTGTTTATTTGACGTTGATGTTATTGACGTTGTTGTTGTTGTTGTTTATTTGACGTTGTTGTTGTTGTTGACATAGTTGTTGTTGTTGTTGTTTATTTGATGTTGTTGTTGTTGTTCTTGACATTGTTGTTGTTGTTGTTTATTTGACGTTGTTGTTGTTGTTTATTTGACATTGTTGTTGTTGTTGTTGTTGTTGTTGTTTATTTGACGTTGTTGTTGTTGTTGTTGACATAGTTGTTATTGTTGTTGACGTTGTTGTTTATTTGACATTGTTGTTGTTGTTTATTTGACGTTGTTGTAGTTGTTGTTGTTTATTTGACGTTGTTGTTGTTGTTGTTTATTTGACGTTGTTGTTATTTATTTGACATTGTTGTTGTTGTTGACGTTGTTGTTGTTGTTGTTGTTTATTTGACATTGTTGTTGTTGCTGTTGTTGTTGTTGTTGTTGTTGACGTTGTTGTTGTTGTTTATTTGATGTTGTTTTAGTATTGTTGTTTATGTGACATTGTTGTTGTTATTTATTTGACATTGTTGTGGGTGACATTGTTGTTGTTATTTATTTGACATTGTTGTTGTTGTTGTTTATTTGACGTAGTTGTTGTTGTTGACGTTGTTGTTGTTGTTGTTATTTATTTGACGTTTTTGTTGTTATGGATGTTGTTGTTGTTGTTGTTTATTTGATGTTGTTGTTGTTGTTATTATTGTTGTTTATTTGACATTGTTGTTGTTGTTGTTTATTTGACGTTGTTGTTGTTGTTGACGTTGTTGTTTTTGTTTATTTGAAGTTGTTGTTGTTGTTGACATAGTTGTTGTTGTTGTTGTTGTTGTTGTTTATTTGACGTTATTGTTGTTGTTTATTTGACGTTGTTGTTGTTGTTTATTTGACGTTGTTGTTGTTGTTGTTGTTGTTTATTTGACGTTGTTGTTGTTGACGTTGTTTTTGTTATTGTTTATTTGACGTTGTTGTTGTTGTTGTTTATTTGACGTTGTTGTTGTTGTTGTTTACTTGACGGTATTGTTGTTGTTGTTGTTTATTTGACGTTGTTGTTGTTGTTGTTTATTTGACATTGTTGTTGTTGTTGTTGATGTTGTTGTTGTTGTTGTTATTTATTTGATGTTGTTTTAGTATTGTTGTTTATTTGACATTGTTGTTGTTATTTATTTGACGTTGTTGTGGGTGACATTGTTGTTGTTGTTTATTTGACGTTGTTGTTGTTGTTTATTAGACGTAGTTGTTGTTGTTGACGTTGTTGTTGTTGATGTTGTTGTTGATGTTGTTGTTGTTGTTTATTTGACGTTGTTGTTGTTGTTGTTGTTATTGTTGTTGTATATTTGGCATTGTTGTTGTTGTTGTTTATTTGACGTTGTTGTTGTTGTTTATTTGACGTTGTTTTAGTATTGTTGTTTATTTGACATTGTTGTTTTTATTTATTTGATGTTGTTGTGGGTGACATTGTTGTTGTTGTTGACGTTTTGTTGTTGTTGTTTATTTGACGTTTTTGTTGTTGTTGATGTTGTTGTTGATGTTGTTGTTGTTGTTGTTTATTTGACGTTTTTTGTTGTTGTTTATTTGACATTGTTGTTGTTGTTTAATTGACGTTGTTGTTGTTGTTGTTTTTTATTTGACGTTGTTGTTGTTATTGTTGTTGTTGTTGTTTATTTGACATTGTTGTTGTTGTTGTTTATTTGTCGTTGTTGTTGTTGTTGTTTATTTGACGTTGTTGTTGTTGTTGTTGTTGACATTGTTGTTGTTGTTTATTTGACGTTGTTGTTGTTGTTTATTTGACATTGTTGTTGTTGTTGTTATTGTTTATTTGACATTGTTGTTGTTTATTTGACGTTGTTGTTGTTGTTGTTGACGTTGTTGTTGTTGTTGTTTGTTTGACGTTGTTGTTGTTGTTGACATTGTTTTTGTTGTTGTTTATTTGACGTTGTTGCTGTTGTTTATTTGACGTTAATGTTGTTGTTGTTTATTTGACGGTGTTGTTGTTGTTGGTGGTGTTTATTTGACGTTGTTGTTGTTGATGTTGTTGTTGTTGTTGTTTATTTGACGTTGTTGTTGTTGTTGACATAGTTGTTGTTGTTGTTGTTGTTTATTTGATGTTGTTGTTGTTGTTCTTGACATTGTTGTTGTTGTTGTTTATTTGACATTGTTGTTGTTGTTGACGTTGTTATTGTTGTTGTTTATTTGACATTGTTGTTGTTGTTGTTGTTGTTGTTGTTTATTTGATGATGTTGTTGTTGTTGTTGTTGACATAATTGTTGTTGTTGTTGACGTTGTTGTTTATTTGACGTTGTTGTTGTTGTTGTTTATTTGACATTGTTATTGTTATTGTTGTTTATTTGACGTTGTTGTTATTTATTTGACATTGTTGTTGTTGTTGACGTTGTTGTTGTTGTTGTTGTTGTTGTTTACATGACATTGTTGTTGTTTTAGTTGTTGACGTTGTTGTTGTTGTTTATTTGATGATGTTTTAGTATTGTTGTTTATTTGACATTGTTGTTGTTATTTATTTGAAATTGTTGTGGGTGACATTGTTGTTGTTATTTATTTGACGTTGTTGTTGTTGTTGTTTATTTGACGTTGTTGTTTATTTGACATTGTTGTTGTTGTTTATTTGACGTTGTTGTTGTTGTTGTTTATTTGACGTTGTTGTTGTTGACGGTGTTGTTGTTGTTGTTGTTGTTGTTTATTTGACATTGTTGTTGTTGTTGTTGACGTTGTTGTTGTTTATTTAACGTTGTTGTTGTTGTTCTTTATTTGACGTTGTTGTTGTTTATTTGACGTTGTTAGTGTTGTTTATTTGACGTTGATGTTGTTGACGTTATTGTTGTTGTTATTGTTTATTTGACGTTGTTGTTGTTGTTTATTTGACGTAGTAGTTGTTGTTGACGTTGTTGTTGTTCTTGTTTATTTGACGTTTTTGTTGTTGTTGATGTTGTTGTTTTTGTTTTTGTTTATTTGACGTTGTTGTTGTTGTTTATTTGACGTTGTTGTTGTTGTTTATATGACGTTGTTGTTGTTGTTATTGACGTTGTTGTTGTTGTTGTTTATTTGACGTTGTTGTTGTTGTTTATTTGACGTTAATGTTGTTGTTGTTTATTTGACGGTGTTGTTGTTGTTGTTGGTGTTTATTTGACGTTGTTGTTGTTGACGTTGTTGTTGTTGTTGTTTATTTGACATTGTTGTTGTTGTTGACATAGTTGTTGTTGTTGTTGTTTATTTGATGTTGTTGTTGTTGTTCTTGACATTGTTGTTGTTGTTGTTTATTTGACATTGTTGTTGTTGTTGTTGACGTTGTTATTGTTGTTGTTTATTTGACATTGTT
The DNA here is from genome assembly GCA_948472305.1 of Vicia faba. Taxonomy (NCBI): domain Eukaryota; kingdom Viridiplantae; phylum Streptophyta; class Magnoliopsida; order Fabales; family Fabaceae; genus Vicia; species Vicia faba. The sequence continues at coordinate 1,331,359,452 of OX451735.1, read as the reverse complement.
ATTGTTGTTGTTGTTGTTGTTTATTTGATGTTGTTGTTGTTGTTGTTGACATAGTTGTTGTTGTTGTTGACGTTGTTGTTTATTTGACGTTGTTGTTGTTGTTTATTTGACATTGTTGTTATTTATTTGACATTGTTGTTGTTGTTGACGTTGTTGTTGTTGTTGTTGTTTACATGACATTGTTGTTGTTTTTGTTGTTGACGTTGTTGTTGTTGTTTATTTGATGTTGTTTTAGTATTGTTGTTTATTTGACATTGTTGTTGTTATTTATTTGAAATTGTTATGGGTGACATTGTTGTTGTTATTTATTTGACGTTGTTGTTGTTGTTTATTTGACGTTGTCGTTTATTTGACATTGTTGTTGTTGTTTATTTGACGTTGTTGTTGTTGTTTATTTGACGTTGTTGTTGTTGACGTTGTTGTTGTTGTTGTTGTTTATTTGACATTGTTGTTGTTGTTGTTGACGTTGTTGTTGTTTATTTGACGTTGTTGTTGTTGTTGTTCTTTATTTGACGTTGTTGTTGTTTATTTGACATTGTTGTTGTTGTTGTTGTTCTTTATTTGACGTTGTTGTTGTTTATTTGACGTTGTTAGTGTTGTTTATTTGATGTTGATGTTGTTGACGTTATTGTTGTTGTTGTTTATTTGACGTAGTTGTTGTTGTTGACGTTGTTGTTGTTGTTGTTTATTTGACGTTTTTGTTGTTGTTGATGTTGTTGTTGTTTTTGTTTTTATTTATTTGACGTTGTTGTTGTTTTTTATTTGACGTTGTTGTTGTTGTTTATATGACGTTGTTGTTGTTGTTATTGACGTTGTTGTTGTTGTTGTTTATTTGACGTTGTTGTTGTTGTTTATTTGACATTGTTGTTGTTGTTGTTATTGTTTATTTAACGTTGTTGTTGTTGTTTATTTGAAGTTGTTGTTGTTGTTGTTGACGTTGTTGTTGTTGTTGTTGTTGACTTAGTTGTTCTTGTTTATTTGACGTTGTTGTTGTTGTTTACGTTGTTATTTATTTAACGTTGTTGTTGTTGTTGACGTTGTTGTTTATTTGACGTTGTTGTTGTTGTTGTTTATTTGACGTTGTTGTTGTTGACGTTTTTGTTGTTGTTGGTATTTATTTGACATTGTTGTTGTTGTTGACGTTGTTGTTGTTGTTGTTATTTATTTGACATTGTTGTTGTTGTTGACGTTGTTGTTGTTGTTGTTTATTTGACGTTGTTTTAGTATTGTTGTTTATTTGACATTGTTGTTGTTATTTATTTGACGTTGTTGTGGGTGACATTGTATGTGTTGTTGTTTATTTGACGTAGTTGTTGTTGTTGACGTTGTTGCTGTTGTTGTTTATTTGACGTTTTTGTTGTTGTTGATGTTTATTTGACGATGTTGTTGTTGTTGTTATTTATTTGACGTTGTTGTTGTTGTTGTTTATGTGACGTTGTTGTTGTTGTTGTTGTTGTTTATTTGACATTGTTGACGTTGTTATTGTTGTTGTATATTTGACGATGTTGTTGTTGTTGTTGTTTATTTGACGTTGTTGTTGTTGTTTATGTGACGTTGTTGTTGTTGTTGTTTATTTGATGTTGTTTTAGTATTGTTGTTTATTTGACATTGTTGTTGTTATTTATTGGACGTTGTTCTGGGTGACATTGTTGTTGTTGTTGTTGTTTATTTGACAATGTTGTTGTTGTTGTTTATTTGACGTAGTTGCTGTTATTGACATTGTTGTTGTTGTTGTTTATTTGACGTTTTTGTTGTTGTTGATGTTCTTGTTGTTGTTGTTGTTTATTTGACGTTGTTGTTGTTGACGGTGTTGTTGTTGTTGTTGTTTATTTGACATTGTTGTTGTTGTTGACGTTGTTGTTGTTTATTTGACGTTGTTGTTGTTGTTGTTCTTTATTTGACGTTGTTGTTGTTTATTTGACGTTGTTGTTGTTGTTGTTGTTTATTTGACGTTGTTGTTATTTATTTGACGTTGTTGTTATTGTTTATTTGACGTTGTTGATGTTGACGTTATTGTTGTTGTTGCTGTTTATTTGACGTGGTGGTTGTTGTTTATTTGACATTGTTGTTGTTGTTGTTGACGTCGTTATTGTTGTTGTTTATTTGACATTGTTGTTGTTGTTGTTGTTGTTTATTTGACGTTGTTGTTGTTGTTGTTGACATAGTTGTTGTTGTTGTTGACATAGTTGTTGTTGTTGTTGACGTTGTTGTTTATTTGACGTTGTTGTTGTTGTTTATTTGACGTTGTTGTTGTTGTTGTTTATTTGACGTTGTTGTTATTTATTTGACATTGTTGTTGTTGTTGACGTTGTTGTTGTTGTTGTTGTTTATTTGACATTGTTGTTGTTTTTGTTGTTGACGTTGTTGTTGTTGTTTATTTGATGTTGTTTTAGTATTGTTGTTTATTTGACATTGTTGTTGTTATTTATTTAACATTGTTGTGGGTGACATTGTTGTTGTTATTTATTTGACGTTGTTGTTGTTGTTGTTTATTTCATGTAGTTGTTGTTGTTGACGTTGTTGTTGTTGTTGTTATTTATTTGACGTTGTTGTTGTTGTGGATGTTGTTGTTGTTGTTTATTTGACGTTGTTGTTGTTGTTATTGTTGTTGTTTATTTGACATTGTTGTTGTTGTTGTTGTTGTTTATTTGACGTTGTTGTTGTTGTTGACGTTGTTCTTGTTGTTTATTTGACGTTGTTGTTGTTGTTGACATAGTTGTTGTTGTTGTTGTTGTTTATTTGACGTTGTTGTTGTTGTTGACATAGTTGTTGTTGTTGTTGTTGTTTATTTGACGTTGTTGTTGTTGTTTATTTGACGTTGTTGTTGTTGTTGTTGTTGTTTATTTGACGTTGTTGTTGTTGACGTTGTTGTTGTAGTTTATTTGATGTTGTTGTTGTTGTTTAATTGACGTTGTTGTTGTTGTTGTTTATTTGACGTTGTTGTTGTTGTTGTTATTGCTGTTGTTGTTGTTTATTTGACATTGTTGTTGTTGTTGTTTATTTGTCATTGTTGTTGTTGTTTATTTGACGTTGTTGTTGTTGTTCTTGACATTGTTGTTGTTGTTGTTTATTTGACATTGTTGTTGTTGTTGTTGACGTTGTTATTGTTGTTGTTTATTTGACATTGTTATTGTTGTTGTTGTTGTTGTTTATTTGATGTTGTTGTTGTTGTTGTTGACATAGTTGTTGTTGTTGTTGACGTTGTTGTTTATTTGACGTTGTTGTTGTTGTTTATTTGACATTGTTGTTATTTATTTGACATTGTTGTTGTTGTTGACGTTGTTGTTGTTGTTGTTGTTTACATGACATTGTTGTTGTTTTTGTTGTTGACGTTGTTGTTGTTGTTTATTTGATGTTGTTTTAGTATTGTTGTTTATTTGACATTGTTGTTGTTATTTATTTGAAATTGTTATGGGTGACATTGTTGTTGTTATTTATTTGACGTTGTTGTTGTTGTTTATTTGACGTTGTCGTTTATTTGACATTGTTGTTGTTGTTTATTTGACGTTGTTGTTGTTGTTTATTTGACGTTGTTGTTGTTGACGGTGTTGTTGTTGTTGTTGTTTATTTGACATTGTTGTTGTTGTTGTTGACGTTGTTGTTGTTTATTTGACGTTGTTGTTGTTGTTGTTCTTTATTTGACGTTGTTGTTGTTTATTTGACATTGTTGTTGTTGTTGTTGTTCTTTATTTGACGTTGTTGTTGTTTATTTGACGTTGTTAGTGTTGTTTATTTGACGTTGATGTTGTTGACGTTATTGTTGTTGTTGTTTATTTGACGTAGTTGTTGTTGTTGACGTTGTTGTTGTTGTTGTTTATTTGACGTTTTTGTTGTTGTTGATGTTGTTGTTGTTTTTGTTTTTTATTTTTTTTAGTTGTTGTTGTTGTTTATTTGACGTTGTTGTTGTTGTTTATATGACGTTGTTGTTGTTGTTATTGACGTTGTTGTTGTTGTTGTTTATTTGACGTTGTTGTTGTTGTTTATTTGACATTGTTGTTGTTGTTGTTATTGTTTATTTAACGTTGTTGTTGTTGTTTATTTGAAGTTGTTGTTGTTGTTGTTGACGTTTTTGTTGTTGTTGTTGACTTAGTTGTTCTTGTTTATTTGACGTTGTATTTGTTGTTTACGTTGTTATTTATTTAACGTTGTTGTTGTTGTTGACGTTGTTGTTTATTTGACGTTGTTGTTGTTGTTTATTTGACGTTGTTGTTGTTGACGTTGTTGTTGTTGTTGGTATTTATTTGACATTGTTGTTGTTGTTGACGTTGTTGTTGTTGTTGTTATTTATTTGACATTGTTGTTGTTGTTGACGTTGTTGTTGTTGTTGTTTATTTGACGTTGTTTTAGTATTGTTGTTTATTTGACATTGTTGTTGTTATTTATTTGACGTTGTTGTGGGTGACATTGTATGTGTTGTTGTTTATTTGACGTAGTTGTTGTTGTTGACGTTGTTGCTGTTGTTGTTTATTTGACGTTTTTGTTGTTGTTGATGTTTATTTGACGATGTTGTTGTTGTTGTTATTTATTTGACGTTGTTGTTGTTGTTGTTGTTTATGTGACGTTGTTGTTGTTGTTGTTGTTGTTTATTTGACATTGTTGACGTTGTTATTGTTGTTGTATATTTGACGATGTTGTTGTTGTTGTTGTTCATTTGACGTTGTTGTTGTTGTTTATGTGACATTGTTGTTGTTGTTGTTTATTTGATGTTGTTTTAGTATTGTTGTTTATTTGACATTGTTGTTGTTATTTATTGGACGTTGTTCTGGGTGACATTGTTGTTGTTGTTGTTGTTTATTTGACATTGTTGTTGTTGTTGTTTATTTGACGTAGTTGCTGTTATTGACATTGTTGTTGTTGTTGTTTATTTGACGTTTTTGTTGTTGTTGATGTTCTTGTTGTTGTTGTTGTTTATTTGACGTTGTTGTTGTTGACGGTGTTGTTGTTGTTGTTGTTTATTTGACATTGTTGTTGTTGTTGACGTTGTTGTTGTTTATTTGACGTTGTTGTTGTTGTTGTTCTTTATTTGACGTTGTTGTTGTTTATTTGACGTTGTTGTTGTTGTTGTTTATTTGACGTTGTTGTTGTTTATTTGACGTTGTTGTTATTGTTTATTTGACGTTGTTGATGTTGACGTTATTGTTGTTGTTGCTGTTTATTTAACGTGGTGGTTGTTGTTTATTTGACATTGTTGTTGTTGTTGTTGTTGACGTCGTTATTGTTGTTGTTTATTTGACATTGTTGTTGTTGTTGTTGTTGTTTATTTGACGTTGTTGTTGTTGTTGTTGACATAGTTGTTGTTGTTGTTGACGTTGTTGTTTATTTGACGTTGTTGTTGTTGTTTATTTGACGTTGTTGTTGTTGTTGTTGTTTATTTGACGTTGTTGTTATTTATTTGACATTGTTGTTGTTGTTGACGTTGTTGTTGTTGTTGTTGTTTATTTGACATTGTTGTTGTTTTTGTTGTTGACGTTGTTGTTGTTGTTTATTTGATGTTGTTTTAGTATTGTTGTTTATTTGACATTGTTGTTGTTATTTATTTAACATTGTTGTGGGTGACATTGTTGTTGTTATTTATTTGACGTTGTTGTTGTTGTTGTTTATTTCATGTAGTTGTTGTTGTTGACGTTGTTGTTGTTGTTGTTATTTATTTGACGTTGTTGTTGTTGTGGATGTTGTTGTTGTTGTTGTTGTTTATTTGACGTTGTTGTTGTTGTTATTGTTGTTGTTTATTTGACATTGTTGTTGTTGTTGTTGTTTATTTGACGTTGTTGTTGTTGTTGACGTTGTTCTTGTTGTTTATTTGACGTTGTTGTTGTTGTTGACATAGTTGTTGTTGCTGTTGTTGTTTATTTGACGTTGTTGTTGTTGTTGACATAGTTGTTGTTGTTGTTGTTGTTTATTTGACGTTGTTGTTGTTGTTTATTTGACGTTGTTGTTGTTGTTGTTGTTTATTTGACGTTGTTGTTGTTGACGTTGTTGTTGTAGTTTATTTGATGTTGTTGTTGTTGTTTAATTGACGTTGTTGTTGTTGTTTATTTGACGTTGTTGTTGTTGTTGTTATTGCTGTTGTTGTTGTTTATTTGACATTGTTGTTGTTGTTGTTTATTTGTCGTTGTTGTTGTTGTTTATTTGACGTTGTTGTTGTTGTTTATTTGACATTGTTGTTGTTGTTGTTATTGTTTATTTGACATTGTTGTTGTTGTTTATTTGACGTTGTTGTTGTTGTTTATTTGACGTTGTTGTTGTTGTTGACGTTGTTTTGGTTGTTGTTTATTTAACGTTGTTGTTGTTGTTTATTTGACGTTAATGTTGTTGTTGTTTATTTGACGGTGTTGTTGTTATTGTTGTTTATTTGACATTGTTGTCGTTGACGTTATTGTTGTTGTTGTTGTTTATTTGACGTTGTTGTTGTTGTTGACATAGTTGTTGTTGTTGTTGTTGTTTATTTGACATTGTTGTTGTTGTTGTTGTTTCTTTAACGTTGTTGTTGTTGTTGTTTATTTGACGTTGTTGTTGTTGACGGTGTTGTTGTTGTTGTTGTTTATTTGACATTGTTGTTGTTGTTGTTGTTGTTGATGTTGTTGTTGTTTATTTGACGTTGTTGTTGTTGTTGTTCTTTATTTGACGTTGTTGTTGTTTATTTGACGTTGTTGTTGTTGTTGTTCTTTATTTGATGTTGTTGTTGTTTATTTGACGTTGTTGTTGTTGTTTATTTGACGTTGTTGTTGTTGACGTTATTATTGTTGTTATTGTTTATTTGACGTTGTTGTTGTTGTTTATTTGACGTAGTTGTTGTTGTTGACGTTGTTGTTGTTGTTGTTGCTTATTTGACGTTTTTGTTGTTGTTGTTTATTTAACGTTGTTTTTGTTGTTGTTTATTTGACGTTGTTGTTTGTTGTTGTTTATTTGACGTCGTTGTTGTTGTTGTTGTTGTTTATTTGACATTGTTATTGTTGTTTATTTGACGTTGTTTTTGTTATTTGATGTTGTTGTTGTTGTTGTATTTTTTGTAGTTGTTGTTGTTGTTGTTGCTTATTTGACGTTGTTGTTATTGTTGCTATTTATTTGATGTTGTTGTTGTTGTTGTTATTTATTTGACGTTGTTGTTGTTGTTTATTTGACGTTGACGTTGTTGTTGTTGTTGTTGTTTATTTGACGTTGTTGTTGTTGTTGTTGTATTTGTTGTTGTTGTTATTGTTGTTGTTTATTTGACGTTGTTGTTATTGTTGTTGTTTATTTGACGTTGTTGTTGTTATTCATTTGACGTTGTTGTTGTTTATTTGACGTTGTTGTTGTTGTTGTTTATTTAATGTTGTTGTTGTCGTTGTCTTTGTTATTTATTTGACGGTGTTGTTGTTGTTGTTGTTTATTTGACGTTATTGTTGTTTATTTGACGTTGTAGTTGTTTTGACATTGTTGTTGTTGTTTATTTGACGTTGTTGTTGTTGTTGTTTATTTGACGTTGTTGTTGTTGTTAACGTTGTTGTTGTTGTTTATTTGATGTTGTTGTTATTGTTGTCGTTGACATAGTTGCTGTTGTTTATTTGACATTGTTGTTGTTGTTGTTGACGTTGTTGTTTATTTGACGTTGTTGTTGTTGTTGTTGTTGACATTGTTGTTGTTGTTGTTTATTGGACGTTGTTGTTGTTGTTGTTTATTTGACATTGTTGTTGTTGTTGACGGTGGTGTTGTTGTTGTTTATTTGACATTGTTGTTGTTGTTATTTATTTGACGTTGTTGTTGTTGTTGTTTATTTGATGTTGTTGTTGTTGTTGTTTATTTGACGTTGTTGTTGTTGTTGTTGACGTTGTTGTTGTTGTTGTTGTTTATTTGATGTTGTTGTTGTTATTGTTGACATAGTTGTTGTTGTTTATTTCACGTTGTTGTTGTTGACGTTGTTGTTTATTTGACGTTGCTGTTGTTGTTTATTTGACGTTGTTGTTGTTGTTGTTTATTTGACGTTGTTAATGTTGTTGTTATTTATTTGACATTGTTGTTGTCGTTGACGGTGTTGTTGTTGTTGTTTATTTGACGTTGTTGTTGTTGTTGTTGTATTTGTTGTTGTTGTTATTGTTGTTGTTTATTTGACGTTGTTGTTATTGTTGTTGTTTATTTAACGTTGTTGTTGTTATTCATTTGACGTTGTTGTTGTTTATTTGACGTTGTTGTTGTTGTTGTTTATTTAATGTTGTTGTTGTCGTTGTCTTTGTTATTTATTTGACGTTGTTGTTGTTGTTGTTTATTTGACGTTATTGTTGTTTATTTGACGTTGTAGTTGTTTTGACATTGTTGTTGTTGTTTATTTGACGTTGTTGTTGTTGTTGTTTATTTGACGTTGTTGTTGTTGTTAACGTTGTTGTTGTTGTTTATTTGATGTTGTTGTTATTGTTGTCGTTGACATAGTTGCTGTTGTTTATTTGACGTTGTTGTTGTTGTTGTTGACGTTGTTGTTTATTTGACGTTGTTGTTGTTGTTGTTGTTGTTGACATTGTTGTTGTTGTTGTTTATTGGACGTTGTTGTTGTTGTTGTTTATTTGACATTGTTGTTGTTGTTGACGGTGGTGTTGTTGTTGTTTATTTGACATTGTTGTTGTTGTTATTTATTTGACGTTGTTGTTGTTGTTGTTTATTTGATGTTGTTGTTGTTGTTTATTTGACGTTGTTGTTGTTGTTGTTGACGTTGTTGTTGTTGTTGTTGTTGTTTATTTGATGTTGTTGTTGTTATTGTTGACATAGTTGTTGTTGTTTATTTCACGTTGTTGTTGTTGACGTTGTTGTTTATTTGACGTTGCTGTTGTTGTTTATTTGACGTTGTTGTTGTTGTTGTTTATTTGACGTTGTTAATGTTGTTGTTGTTTATTTGACATTGTTGTTGTCGTTGACGGTGTTGTTGTTGTTGTTTATTTGACGTTGTTGTTGTTGTTGTTGTATTTGTTGTTGTTGTTATTGTTGTTGTTTATTTGACGTTGTTGTTATTGTTGTTGTTTATTTGACGTTGTTGTTGTTATTCATTTGACGTTGTTGTTGTTTATTTGACGTTGTTGTTGTTGTTGTTTATTTAATGTTGTTGTTGTCGTTGTCTTTGTTATTTATTTGACGTTGTTGTTGTTGTTGTTGTTTATTTGACGTTATTGTTGTTTATTTGACGTTGTAGTTGTTTTGACATTGTTGTTGTTGTTTATTTGACGTTGTTGTTGTTGTTGTTTATTTGACGTTGTTGTTGTTGTTAACGTTGTTGTTGTTGTTTATTTGATGTTGTTGTTATTGTTGTCGTTGACATAGTTGCTGTTGTTTATTTGACGTTGTTGTTGTTGTTGTTGTTTATTTGATGTTGTTGTTGTTATTGTTGACATAGTTGTTGTTGTTTATTTCACGTTGTTGTTGTTGACGTTGTTGTTTATTTGACGTTGCTGTTGTTGTTTATTTGACGTTGTTGTTGTTGTTGTTTATTTGACGTTGTTAATGTTGTTGTTGTTTATTTGACATTGTTGTTGTCGTTGACGGTGTTGTTGTTGTTGTTTATTTGACATTCTTGTTGTTGTTGTTGTTTATTTAACGTTGTTGTTTATTTGACGTTTTTGTTGTTGTTGATGTTGTTGTTTTTGTTTTTGTTTATTTGACGTTGTTGTTGTTGTTGTTTATTTGACGTTGTTGTTGTTGTTTATATGACGTTTTTGTTGTTGTTGTTATTGACGTTGTTGTTCTTGTTGTTTATTTAACGTTGTTGTTGTTGTTTATTTGATATTGTTGTTGTTGTTGTTATTGTTTATTTGACGTTGTTGTTGTTGTTTATTTGAAGTTGTTGTTGTTGTTGACGTTGTTGTTGTTGTTGTTGTTGACTTAGTTGTTGTTGTTTATTTGACGTTGTTGTTATTGTTGTTGTTTATTTGACGTTGTTGTTGTTATTCATTTGACGTTGTTGTTGTTTATTTGACGTTGTTGTTGTTGTTGTTTATTTAATGTTGTTGTTGTCGTTGTCTTTGTTATTTATTTGACGGTGTTGTTGTTGTTGTTGTTTATTTGACGTTATTGTTGTTTATTTGACGTTGTAGTTGTTTTGACATTGTTGTTGTTGTTTATTTGACGTTGTTGTTGCTGTTGTTTATTTGACGTTGTTGTTGTTGTTAACGTTGTTGTTGTTGTTTATTTGATGTTGTTGTTATTGTTGTCGTTGACATAGTTGCTGTTGTTTATTTGACATTGTTGTTGTTGTTGTTGACGTTGTTGTTTATTTGACGTTGTTGTTGTTGTTGTTGTTGACATTGTTGTTGTTGTTGTTTATTGGACGTTGTTGTTGTTGTTGTTTATTTGACATTGTTGTTGTTGTTGACGGTGGTGTTGTTGTTGTTTATTTGACATTGTTGTTGTTGTTATTTATTTGACGTTGTTGTTGTTGTTGTTTATTTGATGTTGTTGTTGTTGTTGTTTATTTGACGTTGTTGTTGTTGTTGTTGACGTTGTTGTTGTTGTTGTTGTTTATTTGATGTTGTTGTTGTTATTGTTGACATAGTTGTTGTTGTTTATTTCACGTTGTTGTTGTTGATGTTGTTGTTTATTTGACGTTGCTGTTGTTGTTTATTTGACGTTGTTGTTGTTGTTGTTTATTTGACGTTGTTAATGTTGTTGTTATTTATTTGACATTGTTGTTGTCGTTGACGGTGTTGTTGTTGTTGTTTATTTGACGTTGTTGTTGTTGTTGTTGTATTTGTTGTTGTTGTTATTGTTGTTGTTTATTTGACGTTGTTGTTATTGTTGTTGTTTATTTAACGTTGTTGTTGTTATTCATTTGACGTTGTTGTTGTTTATTTGACGTTGTTGTTGTTGTTGTTTATTTAATGTTGTTGTTGTCGTTGTCTTTGTTATTTATTTGACGTTGTTGTTGTTGTTGTTTATTTGACGTTATTGTTGTTTATTTGACGTTGTAGTTGTTTTGACATTGTTGTTGTTGTTTATTTGACGTTGTTGTTGTTGTTGTTTATTTGACGTTGTTGTTGTTGTTAACGTTGTTGTTGTTGTTTATTTGATGTTGTTGTTATTGTTGTCGTTGACATAGTTGCTGTTGTTTATTTGACGTTGTTGTTGTTGTTGTTGACGTTGTTGTTTATTTGACGTTGTTGTTGTTGTTGTTGTTGTTGACATTGTTGTTGTTGTTGTTTATTGGACGTTGTTGTTGTTGTTGTTTATTTGACATTGTTGTTGTTGTTGACGGTGGTGTTGTTGTTGTTTATTTGACATTGTTGTTGTTGTTATTTATTTGACGTTGTTGTTGTTGTTGTTTATTTGATGTTGTTGTTGTTGTTTATTTGACGTTGTTGTTGTTGTTGTTGACGTTGTTGTTGTTGTTGTTGTTTATTTGATGTTGTTGTTGTTATTGTTGACATAGTTGTTGTTGTTTATTTCACGTTGTTGTTGTTGACGTTGTTGTTTATTTGACGTTGCTGTTGTTGTTTATTTGACGTTGTTGTTGTTGTTGTTTATTTGACGTTGTTAATGTTGTTGTTGTTTATTTGACATTGTTGTTGTCGTTGACGGTGTTGTTGTTGTTGTTTATTTGACGTTGTTGTTGTTGTTGTTGTATTTGTTGTTGTTGTTATTGTTGTTGTTTATTTGACGTTGTTGTTATTGTTGTTGTTTATTTGACGTTGTTGTTGTTATTCATTTGACGTTGTTGTTGTTTATTTGACGTTGTTGTTGTTGTTGTTTATTTAATGTTGTTGTTGTCGTTGTCTTTGTTATTTATTTGACGTTGTTGTTGTTGTTGTTGTTTATTTGACGTTATTGTTGTTTATTTGACGTTGTAGTTGTTTTGACATTGTTGTTGTTGTTTATTTGACGTTGTTGTTGTTGTTGTTTATTTGACGTTGTTGTTGTTGTTAACGTTGTTGTTGTTGTTTATTTGATGTTGTTGTTATTGTTGTCGTTGACATAGTTGCTGTTGTTTATTTGACGTTGTTGTTGTTGTTGTTTATTTGATGTTGTTGTTGTTATTGTTGACATAGTTGTTGTTGTTTATTTCACGTTGTTGTTGTTGACGTTGTTGTTTATTTGACGTTGCTGTTGTTGTTTATTTGACGTTGTTGTTGTTGTTGTTTATTTGACGTTGTTAATGTTGTTGTTGTTTATTTGACATTGTTGTTGTCGTTGACGGTGTTGTTGTTGTTGTTTATTTGACATTCTTGTTGTTGTTGTTGTTTATTTAACGTTGTTGTTTATTTGACGTTTTTGTTGTTGTTGATGTTGTTGTTTTTGTTTTTGTTTATTTGACGTTGTTGTTGTTGTTGTTTATTTGACGTTGTTGTTGTTGTTTATATGACGTTTTTGTTGTTGTTGTTGTTATTGACGTTGTTGTTCTTGTTGTTTATTTAACGTTGTTGTTGTTGTTTATTTGATATTGTTGTTGTTGTTGTTATTGTTTATTTGACGTTGTTGTTGTTGTTTATTTGAAGTTGTTGTTGTTGTTGACGTTGTTGTTGTTGTTGTTGTTGACTTAGTTGTTGTTGTTTATTTGACGTTGTTGTTGTTGTTTACATTGTTGTTTATTTGACGTTGTTGTTGTTGTTGACGTTGTTGTTTATTTGACGTTGTTGTTGTTGTTTATTTGACGTTGTTGTTGTTGTTGACGTTGTTGTTGTTGTTTATTTGACGTTGTTGTTGTTATTTATTTGACATTGTTGTTGTTGTTGATGTTGTTGTTGTTGTTGTTATTTATTTGACATTGTTGTTGTTGTTGTTGTTGACGTTGTTGTTGTTGTTGTTTATTAGACGTTGTTTTAGTATTGTTGTTTATTTGACATTGTTGTTGTTATTTATTTGATGTTGTTGTGGGTGACATTGTTGTTGTTGTTGTTGTTGTTGTTGTTGACGTTGTTGTTTATTTGACGTAGTTGTTGTTGTTGACGTTGTTGTTGTTGTTGTTGTTTATTTGACGTTTTTGTTGTTGTTGATGTTGTTGTTGTTGTTGACGTTGTTGTTGTTGTTGTTTATTTGATGTTTTTGTTGTTGTTGATGTTGTTGTTGTTTTTGTTGTTGTTTATTTGACATTGTTGTTGTTGTTTAATTGACGTTATTGTTGTTGTTGTTTATTTGACGTTGTTGTTGTTTTTGTTATTGTTGTTGTTGTTGTTTATTTGAAATTGTTGTTGTTGTTGTTTATTTGTCGTTGTTGTTGTTGTCGTTTATTTGAGGTTGTTGTTGTTGTTGTTGACGTTATTGTTGTTGTTGTTTATTTGACGTTGTTGTTGTTGTTTATTTGACATTGTTGTTGTTGTTGTTATTGTTTATTTGACGTTGTTGTTGTTGTTTATTTGACGTTGTTGCTGTTATTGACATTGTTGTTGTTGTTGTTGTTTATTTGACGTTTTTGTTGTTGTTGATGTTCTTGTTGTTGTTGTTGTTTATTTGACGTTGTTGTTGTTGACGGTGTTGTTGTTGTTGTTTATTTGTCATTGTTGTTGTTGTTGACGTTGTTGTTGTTTATTTGACGTTGTTGTTGTTGTTGTTCTTTATTTGACGTTGTTGTTGTTGTTGTAGTTGTTGTTTATTTGACGTTGTTGTTGTTTATTTGACGTTGTTGTTATTGTTTATTTGACGTTGTTGATGTTGACGTTATTGTTGTTGTTGCTGTTTATTTGACGTGTTGGTTGTTGTTTATTTGACATTGTTGTTGTTGTTGTTGTTGACGTCGTTATTGTTGTTGTTTATTTGACATTGTTGTTGTTGTTGTTGTTGTTTATTTGACGTTGTTGTTGTTGTTGTTGACATAGTTGTTGTTGTTGTTGACGTTGTTGTTTATTTGACGTTGTTGTTGTTGTTTATTTGACGTTGTTGTTGTTGTTGTTGTTTATTTGACGTTGTTGTTATTTATTTGACATTGTTGTTGTTGTTGACGTTGTTGTTGTTGTTGTTTATTTGACATTGTTGTTGTTTTTGTTGTTGACGTTGTTGTTGTTGTTTGTTTGATGTTGTTTTAGTATTGTTGTTTATTTGACATTGTTGTTGTTATTTATTTAACATTGTTGTGGGTGACATTGTTGTTGTTATTTATTTGACGTTGTTGTTGTTGTTGTTTATTTCATGTAGTTGTTGTTGTTGACGTTGTTGTTGTTGTTGTTATTTATTTGACGTTGTTGTTGTTGTGGATGTTGTTGTTGTTGTTGTTTATTTGACGTTGTTGTTGTTGTTATTGTTGTTGTTTATTTGACATTGTTGTTGTTGTTGTTGTTGTTTATTTGACGTTGTTGTTGTTGTTGACGTTGTTCTTGTTGTTTATTTGACGTTGTTGTTGTCGTTGACATAGTTGTTGTTGTTGTTGTTGTTTATTTGACGTTGTTGTTGTTGTTGACATAGTTGTTGTTGTTGTTGTTGTTTATTTGACGTTGTTGTTGTTGTTTATTTGACGTTGTTGTTGTTGTTGTTGTTGTTTATTTGACGTTGTTGTTGTTGACGTTGTTGTTGTAGTTTATTTGATGTTGTTGTTGTTGTTTAATTGACGTTGTTGTTGTTGTTGTTTATTTGACGTTGTTGTTGTTTTTGTTATTGCTGTTGTTGTTGTTTATTTGACATTGTTGTTGTTGTTGTTTATTTGTCGTTGTTGTTGTTGTTTATTTGACGTTGTTGTTGTTGTTGTTGACGTTGTTGTTGTTGTTTATTTGACGTTGTTGTTGTTGTTTATTTGACATTGTTGTTGTTGTTGTTATTGTTTATTTGACATTGTTGTTGTTGTTTATTTGACGTTGTTGTTGTTGTTTATTTGACGTTGTTGTTGTTGTTGACGTTGTTTTGGTTGTTGTTTATTTAACGTTGTTGTTGTTGTTTATTTGACGTTAATGTTGTTGTTGTTTATTTGACGGTGTTGTTGTTATTGTTGTTTATTTGACATTGTTGTCGTTGACGTTGTTGTTGTTGTTGTTGTTTATTTGACGTTGTTGTTGTTGTTGACATAGTTGTTGTTGTTGTTGTTGTTTATTTGACATTGTTGTTGTTGTTGTTTCTTTAACGTTGTTGTTGTTGTTGTTTATTTGACGTTGTTGTTGTTGACGGTGTTGTTAATGTTGTTGTTTATTTGACATTGTTGTTGTTGTTGTTGTTGATGTTGTTGTTGTTTATTTGACGTTGTTGTTGTTGTTGTTCTTTATTTGACGTTGTTGTTGTTTATTTGACGTTGTTGTTGTTGTTGTTTTTTATTTGATGTTGTTGTTGTTTATTTGACGTTGTTGTTGTTGTTTATTTGACATTGTTGTTGTTGACGTTATTATTGTTGTTATTGTTTATTTGACGTTGTTGTTGTTGTTTATTTGACGTAGTTGTTGTTGTTGACGTTGTTGTTGTTGTTGTTGTTGTTGCTTATTTGACGTTTTTGTTGTTGTTGTTGTTTATTTAACGTTGTTTTTGTTGTTGTTTATTTGACGTTGTTGTTTGTTGTTGTTTATTTGACGTTGTTGTTGTTGTTGTTGTTTATTTGACATTGTTATTGTTGTTTATTTGACGTTGTTTTTGTTATTTGATGTTGTTGTTGTTGTTGTATTTTTTGTAGTTGTTGTTGTTGTTGTTGCTTATTTGACGTTGTTGTTATTGTTGCTATTTATTTGACGTTGTTGTTGTTGTTGTTATTTATTTGACGTTGTTGTTGTTGTTTATTTGACGTTGTTGTTGTTGTTGTTGTTGTTGTTTATTTGACGTTGTTGTTGTTGTGGTTGTATTTGTTGTTGTTGTTATTGTTGTTGTTTATTTGACGTTGTTGTTATTGTTGTTGTTTATTTGACGTTGTTGTTGTTATTCATTTGACGTTGTTGTTGTTTATTTGACGTTGTTGTTGTTGTTTATTTAATGTTGTTGTTGTCGTTGTCTTTGTTATTTATTTGACGTTGTTGTTGTTGTTGTTTATTTGACGTTATTGTTTTTTATTTGACGTTGTAGTTGTTTTGACATTGTTGTTGTTGTTTATTTGACGTTGTTGTTGTTGTTGTTATTTATTTGACGTTGTTGTTGTTGTTAACGTTGTTGTTGTTGTTTATTTGATGTTGTTGTTATTGTTGTCGTTGACATAGTTGCTGTTGTTTATTTGACGTTGTTGTTGTTGTTGTTGACGTTGTTGTTTATTTGACGTTGTTGTTGTTGTTGTTGTTGTTGACATTGTTGTTGTTGTTGTTTATTGGACGTTGTTGTTGTTGTTGTTTATTTGACATTGTTGTTGTTGTTGACGGTGGTGTTGTTGTTGTTTATTTGACATTGTTGTTGTTTATTTGACGTTGTTGTTGTTGTTGTTTATTTGATGTTGTTGTTGTTGTTTATTTGACGTTGTTGTTGTTGTTGTTGACGTTGTTGTTGTTGTTGTTGTTTATTTGATGTTGTTGTTGTTATTGTTGACATAGTTGTTGTTGTTTATTTCACGTTGTTGTTGTTGACGTTGTTGTTTATTTGACGTTGCTGTTGTTGTTTATTTGACGTTGTTGTTGTTGTTGTTTATTTGACGTTGTTAATGTTGTTGTTGTTTATTTGACATTGTTGTTGTCGTTGACGGTGTTGTTGTTGTTGTTTATTTGACGTTGTTGTTGTTGTTGTATTTGTTGTTGTTGTTATTGTTGTTGTTTATTTGACGTTGTTGTTATTGTTGTTGTTTATTTGACGTTGTTGTTGTTATTCATTTGACGTTGTTGTTGTTTATTTGACGTTGTTGTTGTTGTTGTTTATTTAATGTTGTTGTTGTCGTTGTCTTTGTTATTTATTTGACGTTGTTGTTGTTGTTGTTTATTTGACGTTATTGTTGTTTATTTGACGTTGTAGTTGTTTTGACATTGTTGTTGTTGTTTATTTGACGTTGTTGTTGTTGTTGTTTATTTGACGTTGTTGTTGTTGTTAACGTTGTTGTTGTTGTTTATTTGATGTTGTTGTTATTGTTGTCGTTGACATAGTTGCTGTTGTTTATTTGACGTTGTTGTTGTTGTTGTTGTTGTTGCTGTTGTTTATTTGACGTTGTTGTTGTTGTTAACGTTGTTGTTGTTGTTTATTTGACGTTGTTGTTGTTTATTTGACATTGTTGTTGTTGTTGACGGTGGTGTTGTTGTTGTTTATTTGACATTGTTGTTGTTGTTATTTATTTGACGTTGTTGTTGTTGTTGTTTATTTGATGTTGTTGTTGTTGTTTATTTGACGTTGTTGTTGTTGTTGACGTTGTTGTTGTTGTTGTTGTTTATTTGATGTTGTTGTTGTTATTGTTGACATAGTTGTTGTTGTTTATTTCACGTTGTTGTTGTTGACGTTGTTGTTTATTTGACGTTGCTGTTGTTGTTTATTTGACGTTGTTGTTGTTGTTGTTTATTTGACGTTGTTAATGTTGTTGTTGTTTATTTGACATTGTTGTTGTCGTTGACGGTGTTGTTGTTGTTGTTTATTTGACATTCTTGTTGTTGTTGTTGTTTATTTAACGTTGTTGTTTATTTGACGTTTTTGTTGTTGTTGATGTTGTTAATTTTGTTTTTGTTTATTTGACGTTGTTGTTGTTGTTGTTTATTTGACGTTGTTGTTGTTGTTTATATGACGTTTTTGTTGTTGTTGTTATTAACGTTGTTGTTCTTGTTGTTTATTTAACGTTGTTGTTGTTGTTTATTTGACATTGTTGTTGTTGTTGTTATTGTTTATTTGACGTTGTTGTTGTTGTTTATTTGAAGTTGTTGTTGTTGTTGACGTTGTTGTTGTTGTTGTTGTTGTTGACTTAGTTGTTGTTGTTTATTTGACGTTGTTGTTGTTGTTTACATTGTTGTTTATTTGACGTTGTTGTTGTTGTTGACGTTGTTGTTTATTTGACGTTGTTGTTGTTGTTTATTTGACGTTGTTGTTGTTGTTGACGTTGTTGTTGTTGTTTATTTGACGTTGTTGTTGTTATTTATTTGACATTGTTGTTGTTGTTGACGTTGTTGTTGTTGTTGTTATTTATTTGACATTGTTGTTGTTGTTGTTGTTGACGTTGTTGTTGTTGTTGTTTATTTGACGTTGTTTTAGTATTGTTGTTTATTTGACATTGTTGTTGTTATTTATTTGACGTTGTTGTGGGTGACATTGTTGTTGTTGTTGTTGTTGTTGACGTTGTTGTTTATTTGACGTAGTTGTTGTTGTTGACGTTGTTGTTGTTGTTGTTTATTTGACGTTTTTGATGTTGTTGATGTTGTTGTTGTTGTTGACGTTGTTGTTGTTGTTGTTTATTTGATGTTTTTGTTGTTGTTGATGTTGTTGTTGTTTTTGTTGTTGTTTATTTGACATTGTTGTTGTTGTTTAATTGACGTTATTGTTGTTGTTGTTTATTTGACGTTGTTGTTGTTTTTGTTATTGTTGTTGTTGTTGTTTATTTGAAATTGTTGTTGTTGTTGTTGTTGTTTATTTGTCGTTGTTGTTGTTGTCGTTTATTTGACGTTGTTGTTGTTGTTGTTGACGTTATTGTTGTTGTTGTTTATTTGACGTTGTTGTTGTTGTTTATTTGACATTGTTGTTGTTGTTGTTGTTATTGTTTATTTGACGTTGTTGTTGTTGTTTATTTGACGTTGTTGTTGTTGTTGACGTTGTTGTTGTCGTTGTTGTTGTTTATTTGACGTTGTTGTTGTTGTTGACATTGTTTTTGTTGTTGTTTATTTGACGTTGTTGTTGTTGTTTATTTGACGTTAATGTTGTTGTTGTTTATTTGGTGTTGTTGTTGTTGTTGTTGTTTATTTGACGTTGTTGTTGTTGACGTTGTTGTTGTTGTTGTTTATTTGACGTTGTTGTTGTTGTTGTTTATTTGATGTTGTTGTTGTTGTTCTTGACATTGTTGTTGTTGTTGTTTATTTGACATTGTTGTTGTTGTTTATTTGACATTGTTGTTGTTGTTGTTGACGTTGTTATTGTTGTTGTTTATTTTACATCGTTGTTGTTGTTGTTGTTTATTTGACGTTGTGGTTGTTGTTGTTGTTGTTGTTGTTGACATAGTTGTTGTTGTTGTTGTTTATTTGACGTTGTTGTTGTTGTTTATTTGACGTTGTTGTTGTTGTTGTTTATTTGATGTTGTTGTTATTTATTTGACATTGTTGTTGTTGTTGACGTTGTTGTTGTTGTTGTTTATTTGACATTGTTGTTGTTGTTGTTGTTGTTGTTGTTGTTTATTTGACATTGTTGTTGTTGTTGTTGATGTTGTTGTTGTTTATTTGACATTGTTGTGGGTGACATTGTTGTTGTTATTTATTTGACGTTGTTGTTGTTGTTTATTTGACGTAGTTGTTGTTGTTGTTTATTTGACGTTGTTGTTGTTGTTGACGTTGTTTTTGTTGTTGTTTATTTGACGTTGTTGTTGTTGTTTATTTGACATTAATGTTGTTGTTGGTTATTTGACGGTGTTGTTGTTGTTGTTGTTTATTTAACATTGTTGTTGGCGTTGTTGTTGTTTGGTGTTTATTTGACGTTCTTGTTGTTGTTGACATAGTTGTTGTTGTTGTGGTTGTTTATTTGACGTTGTTGTTGTTGTTCTTGACATTGTTGTTGTTGTTGTTTATTTGACGTTGTTGTTGTTGTTTATTTGACATTGTTGTTGTTGTTGACGTTGTTGTTGTTGTTGTTGTTTATTTGACGTTGTTGTTGTTGTTGTTATTGTTTATTTGACGTTGTTGTTGTTGTTGTTGTTGTTGTTTATTTGACGTTGTTGTTGTTGTTGTTGACATAGTTGTTGTTGTTGTTGTTTATTTGACGTTTTTGTTGTTATTGATGTTGTTGTTGTTTTTGTTGTTGTTTATTTGACATTGTTGTTGTTGTTTAATTGACGTTGTTGTTGTTGTTGTTGTTGTTTATTTGACGTTGTTGTTGTTGTTGTTATTGTGGTTGTTGTTGTTTATTTGACATTATTGTTGTTGTTGTTTATTTGTCGTTGTTGTTGTTGTTGATTATTTGACGTTGTTGTTGTTGTTGTTGATGTTGTTGTTGTTGTTGTTTATTTGACGTTGTTGTTGTTGTTTATTTGACATTGTTGTTGTTGTTGTTATTGTTTATTTGACGTTGTTGTTGTTGTTTAGTTGATGTTGTTGTTGTTGTTGACGTTGTTGTTGTTGTTGTTTATTTGACGTTGTTGTTATTGTTGACGATGTTTTTGTTGTTGTTTATTTGACGTTGTTGTTTATTTGATGTTAATGTTGTTGTTGTTTATTTGACGGTGTTGTTGTTGTTGTTTATTTGACGTTGTTGTTGTTGACGTTGTTGTTGTTCTTGTTTATTTGACGTTGTTGTTGTTGTTGACATAGTTGTTGTTGTTGTTGTTGTTTATTTGATGTTGTTGTTGTTGTTCTTGACATTGTTGTTGTTGTTTTATATTTGACGTTGTTGTTGTTGTTTATTTGACATTGTTGTTGTTGTTGTTGACATTGTTGTTGTTGTTGTTATTGTTGTTGTTTATTTGACGTTGTTGTTGTTGTTGACATTGTTGTTGTTGTTGTTGTTGTTGTTTATTTGACGTTGTTGTTGTTGTTGTTGTTGTTGTTGTTTATTTGACGTTGTTGTTGTTGTTGTTGTCATAGTTGTTGTTGTTGTTGACGTTGTTGTTTATTTGACTTTGTTGTTGTTGTTTATTTGACGTTGTTGTTGTTGATGTTGTTTATTTGACGTTGTTGTTATTTATTTGACATTGTTGTTGTTGTTGACGTTGTTGTTGTTGTTGTTGTTGTTGTTTATTTGACATTATTGTTGTTGTTGTTGTTTACGTTGTTGTTGTTGTTTATTTGATGTTCTTGTTATTTATTTGACATTGTTGTGGGTGACATTGTTGTTGTTATTTATTTGACGTTGTTGTTGTTGTTTATTTGACGTAGTTGTTGTTGTTGTTGACGTTGTTGTTGTTGTTTATTTGACGTTGTTGTTGTTGTTGACGTTGTTTTTGTTGTTGTTTATTTGATGTTGTTGTTGTTGTTGTTTATTTGACGTTAATGTTATTGTTGTTTATTTGACGGTGTTGTTGTTGTTGTTGTTTATTTAACGTTGTTGTTGTTGACGTTGTTGTTGCTGTTGTTTATTTGACGTTGTTGTTGTTGTTGACATAGTTGTTGTTGTTGTGGTTGTTTATTTGATGTTGTTGTTGTTGTTCTTGACATTGTTGTTGTTGTTGTTTATTTGACGTTGTTGTTGTTGTTTATTTGACATTGTTGTTGTTGTTGACGTTGTTGTTGTTGTTGTTTATTTGACGTTGTTGTTGTTGTTGTTTATTTGACGTTGTTGTTGTTGTTGTTGTTTATTTGACGTTGTTGTTGTTGTTGTTGTTTATTTGACGTTGTTGTTGTTGTTGACGTTGTTGTTTATTTGACGTTGTTGTTTATTTGACGTTGGTGTTGTTGTTTTTAGTTGACGTTGTTGTTGTTGTTGTTGTTGTTGTTTATTTGACGTTGTTGTTGTTGACGTTGTTGTTGTTGTTGTTTATTTGACGTTGTTGTTGTTGTTGACATAGTTGTTGTTGTTGTTGTTTATTTGATGTTGTTGTTGTTGTTCTTGACATTGTTGTTGTTGTTGTTTATTTGACATTGTTGTTGTTGTTTATTTGACATTGTTGTTGTTGTTGTTGTTGACGTTGTTATTGTTGTTGTTTATTTGACATTGTTGTTGTTGTTGTTGTTTATTTGACGTTGTTGTTGTTGTTGACGTTGTTGTTTATTTGACGTTGTTGTTGTTGTTGTTTATTTGACGTTGTGGTTGTTGTTGTTGTTGTTTATTTGACGTTGTTGTTATTTATTTGACATTGTTGTTGTTGTTGACGTTGTTGTTGTTGTTGTTTATTTGACATTATTGTTGTTGTTGTTGACGTTGTTGTTGTTTATTTGACATTGTTGTGGGTGACATTGTTGTTGTTATTTATTTGACGTTGTTGTTGTTGTTTATTTGACGTAGTTGTTGTTGTTGTTGTTTATTTGACGTTGTTCTTGTTGTTGACGTTGTTTTTGTTGTTGTTTATTTGACGTTCTTGTTGTTGTTTATTTGACATTAATGTTGTTGTTGTTTATTTGACGGTGTTGTTGTTGTTGTTGTTTATTTAACGTTATTGTTGTTGACGTTGTTGTTGTTTGGTGTTTATTTGACGTTCTTGTTGTTGTTGACATAGTTGTTGTTGTTGTGGTTGTTTATTTGACGTTGTTGTTGTTGTTCTTGACATTGTTGTTGTTGTTGTTTATTTGACGTTGTTGTTGTTTATTTGACATTATTGTTGTTGTTGACGTTGTTGTTGTTGTTGTTGTTTATTTGACGTTCTTGTTGTTGTTGACATAGTTGTTGTTGTTGTGGTTGTTTATTTGACGTTGTTGTTGTTGTTCTTGACATTGTTGTTGTTGTTGTTTATTTGACGTTGTTGTTGTTTATTTGACATTATTGTTGTTGTTGACGTTGTTGTTGTTGTTGTTGTTTATTTGACGTTGTTGTTGTTGTTGTTATTGTTTATTTGACATTGTTGTTGTTGTTGTTATTTATTTGACGTTGTTGTTGTTGTTGTTGACATAGTTGTTGTTGTTGTTGTTTATTTGACGTTTTTCTTGTTATTGATGTTGTTGTTGTTTTTGTTGTTGTTTATTTGACATTGTTGTTGTTGTTTAATTGACGTTGTTGTTGTTGTTGTTGTTTATTTGACGTTGTTGTTGTTGTTATTATTGTGGTTGTTGTTGTTTATTTGACATTGTTGTTGTTGTTGTTTATTTGTCGTTGTTGTTGTTGATTATTTGACGTTGTTGTTGTTGTTGTTGACGTTGTTGTTGTTGTTGTTTATTTGACGTTGTTGTTGTTGTTTATTTGACATTGTTGTTGTTGTTGTTATTGTTTATTTGATGTTGTTGTTGTTGTTTATTTGACGTTGTTGTTGTTGTTGAAGTTGTTGTTGTTGTTGTTTATTTGACGTTGTTGTTATTGTTGACGATGTTTTTGTTGTTGTTTATTTGACGTTGTTGTTGTTGTTTATTTGACGTTAATGTTGTTGTTGTTTATTTAATGGTGTTGTTGTTGTTGTTGTTTATTTGACGTTGTTGTTGTTGACGTTGTTGTTGTTGTTGTTTATTTGACGTTGTTGTTGTTGACGTTGTTGTTGTTGTTTATTTGACGTTGTTGTTGTTGTTGACATAGTTGTTGTTGTTGTTGTTTATTTGATGTTGTTGTTGTTGTTCTTGACATTGTTGTTGTTGTTGTTTATTTGACGTTGTTGTTGTTGTTTATTTGACATTGTTGTTGTTGTTGTTGACATTGTTGTTGTTGTTGTTGTTTATTTGACGTTGTTGTTGTTGTTGTTGTCATAGTTGTTGTTGTTGTTGACGTTGTTGTTTATTTGACGTTGTTGTTGTTGTTTATTTGACGTTGTTGTTGTTGATGTTGTTTATTTGACGTTGTTGTTATTTATTTGACATTGTTGTTGTTGTTGACGTTGTTGTTGTTGTTGTTGTTGTTGTTTATTTGACATTGTTGTTGTTGTTGTTTACGTTGTTGTTGTTGTTTATTTGATGTTATTTTAGTATTGTTGTTTATTTGACATTGTTGTTGTTATTTATTTGACATTGTTGTGGGTGACATTGTTGTTGTTATATATTTGACGTTGTTGTTGTTGTTTATTTGACGTAGTTGTTGTTGTTGTTGACGTTGTTGTTGTTGTTGTTTATTTGACGTTGTTGTTGTTGTTGACGTTGTTTTTGTTGTTGTTTTTTTGATGTTGTTGTTGTTGTTGTTGTTTATTTGACGTTAATGTTATTGTTGTTTATTTGACGGTGTTGTTGTTGTTGTTGTTGTTGTTGTTTATTTGACATTGTTGTTGTTGTTTATTTGTCGTTGTTGTTGTTTATTTGACGTTGTTGTTGTTGTTGTTGTTTATTTGACGTTGTTGGTGTTGTTTATTTGACATTGTTGTTGTTGTTGTTGTTATTGTTTATTTGACATTGTTGTTGTTGTTTATTTGACGTTGTTGTTGTTGTTTATTTAACGTTGTTGTTGTTGTTGACGTTGTTTTGGTTGTTGTTTATTTGACGTTGTTGTTGTTGTTTATTTGACGTTAATGTTGTTGTTGTTTATTTGATGGTGTTGTTGTTATTGTTGTTTATTTGACGTTGTTGTTGTTGTTGTTTATTTGACGTTGTTGTTGTTGTTGTTTATTTGACGTTGTTGTTGTTGTTGACATAGTAGTTATTGTTGTTGCTGTTGTTTATTTGACATTGTTGTTGTTGTTGTTGTTTCTTTAACGTTGTTGTTGTTGTTTATTTGACGTTGTTGTTGTTGACGGTGTTGTTGTTGTTGTTTATTTGACATTGTTGTTGTTGTTGTTTATTTGACATTGTTGTTGTTGTTTATTTGACGTTGTTGTTGTTGTTGTTCTTTATTTGACGTTGTTGTTGTTTATTTGACGTTGTTGTTGTTGTTGTTCTTTATTTGACGTTGTTGTTGTTGACGTTATTATTGTTGTTATTGTTTATTTGACGTTGTTGTTGTTGTTTATTTGACGTAGTTTTTGTTGTTGACGTTGTTGTTGTTGTTGTTGTTTATTTGACGTTTTTGTTGTTGTTGATGTTGTTGTTTTTGTTTTTGTTTATTTGACGTTGTTGTTGTTGTTTATTTGAAGTTGTTGTTGTTGTTGACGTTGTTGTTGTTGTTGTTGTTGTTGACTTAGTTGTTGTTGTTTATTTGACGTTGTTGTTGTTGTTTACGTTGTTGTTTATTTGACGTTGTTTTTGTTGTTGACGTTGTTGTTTATTTGACGTTGTTGTTGTTGTTTATTTGACGTTGTTGTTGTTGTTGACGTTGTTGTTGTTATTTATTTGACATTGTTGTTGTTATTTATTTGACATTGTTGTTGTTGTTGACGTTGTTGTTGTTGTTGTTATTTATTTGACATTGTTGTTGTTGTTGTTGTTATTGACGTTGTTGTTGTTGTTGTTGTTTATTTGACGTTGTTTTAGTATTGTTGTTTATTTGACATTGTTGTTGTTATTTATTTGACGTTGTTATGGGTGACATTGTTGTTGTTGTTGTTTATTTGACGTAGTTGTTGTTGTTGACGTTGTTGTTGTTGTTGTTGTTGTTTATTTGACGTTTTTGTTGTTGTTGATGTTGTTGTTGTTGTTGTTAACATTGTTGTTGTTGTTGTTTATTTGATGTTTTTGTTGTTGGTGATGTTGTTGTTGTTTTTGTTGTTGTTTATTTGACATTGTTGTTGTTGTTTAATTGACGTTGTTGTTGTTGTTTATTTGACGTTGTTGTTGTTTTTGTTATTGTTGTTGTTGTTGTTGTTTATTTGAAATTGTTGTTGTTGTTGTTTATTTGTCGTTGTTGTTGTTGTCGTTTATTTGACGTTGTTGTTGTTGTTGTTGACGTTATTGTTGTTGTTGTTTATTTGACGTTGTTGTTGTTGTTTATTTGACATTGTTGTTGTTGTTGTTATTGTTTATTTGACGTTGTTGTTGTTGTTTATTTGACGTTGTTGTTGTTGTTGACGTTGTTGTTGTTGTTGTTGTTGTTGTTTATTTGACGTTGTTGTTGTTGTTGACATTGTTTTTGTTGTTGTTTATTTGACGTTGTTGTTGTTGACGTTGTTGTTGTTGTTGTTTATTTGACGTTGTTGTTGTTGTTGACATAGTTGTTGTTGTTGTTGTTTATTTGATGATGTTGTTGTTGTTCTTGGCATTGTTGTTGTTGTTGTTTATTTGACATTGTTGTTGTTGTTGTTGACGTTGTTATTGTTGTTGTTTATTTGACATTGTTGTTGTTGTTGTTGTTGTTTATTTGACGTTGTTGTTGTTGTTGTTGACATAGTTGTTGTTGTTGTTGACGTTGTTGTTAATTTTACGTTGTTGTTGTTGTTTATTTGACGTTGTTGCTGTTGTTTATTTGACGTTGTTGTTATTTATTTGACATTGTTGTTATTGTTGACGTTGTTGTTGTTGTTGTTGTTGTTTATTTGACATTGTTGTTGTTGTTGTTGATGTTGTTGTTGTTTATTTGACATTGTTGTGGGTGACATTGTTGTTGTTATTTATTTGACGTTGTTGTTGTTGTTTATTTGATGTAGTTGTTGTTGTTGTTGTTTATTTGACGTTGTTGTTGTTGTTGACATAGTTGTTGTTGTTGTTGACGTTGTTGTTTATTTGACGTTGTTGTTGTTGTTTATTTGACGTTGTTGTTGTTGTTGTTTATTTGACGTTGTTGATATTTATTTGACATTGTTGTTGTTGTTGACGTTGTTGTTGTTGTTGTTGTTTATTTGACATTGTTGTTGTTGTTGTTGACGTTGTTGTTGTTTATTTGACATTGTTGTGGGTGACATTGTTGTTGTTATTTATTTGACATTGTTGTTGTTGTTTACTTGACGTAGTTGTTGTTGTTGTTGTTTATTTGACGTAGTTGTTGTTGTTGTTGTTTATTTGACGTTGTTTTTGTTGTTGTTTATTTGACGTTCTTGTTGTTGTTTATTTGACATTAATGTTGTTGTTGTTTATTTGACGGTGTTGTTGTTGTTGTTTATTTAACGTTGTTGTTGTTGACGTTGTTGTTGTTTGGTGTTTATTTGACGTTCTTGTTGTTGTTGACATAACTGTTGTTGTTGTGGTTGTTTATTTGACGTTGTTGTTGTTGTTCTTGACATTGTTGTTGTTGTTGTTTATTTGACGTTGTTGTTGTTGTTTATTTGACATTGTTGTTGTTGTTGACGTTGATGTTGTTGTTGTTTATTTGACGTTGTTGTTGTTGTTGTTATTGTTTATTTAACGTTGTTGTTGTTGTTGTTATTTATTTGACGTTGTTGTTGTTGTTGACATAGTTGTTGTTGTTGTTTATTTGACGTTGTTGTTGTTGTTGACATAGTTGTTGTTGTTGTTGTTGTTTATTTGATGTTGTTGTTGTTGTTCTTGACATTGTTGTTGTTGTTGTTTATTTGACGTTGTTGTTGTTGTTTATTTGACATTGTTGTTGTTGTTGTTGACATTGTTGTTGTTGTTGTTGTTTATTTGACGTTGTTGTTGTTGTTGTTGTCATAGTTGTTGTTGTTGTTGACGTTGTTGTTTATTTGACGTTGTTGTTGTTGTTTATTTGACGTTGTTGTTGTTGATGTTGTTTATTTGACGTTGTTGTTATTTATTTGACATTGTTGTTGTTGTTGACGTTGTTGTTGTTGTTGTTGTTGTTTATTTGACATTGTTGTTGTTGTTGTTTACGTTGTTGTTGTTGTTTATTTGATGTTATTTTAGTATTGTTGTTTATTTGACATTGTTGTTGTTATTTATTTGACATTGTTGTGGGTGACATTGTTGTTGTTATATATTTGACGTTGTTGTTGTTGTTTATTTGACGTAGTTGTTGTTGTTGTTGACGTTGTTGTTGTTGTTGTTTATTTGACGTTGTTGTTGTTGTTGACGTTGTTTTTGTTGTTGTTTTTTTGATGTTGTTGTTGTTGTTGTTGTTTATTTGACGTTAATGTTATTGTTGTTTATTTGACGGTGTTGTTGTTGTTGTTGTTGTTGTTGTTTATTTGACATTGTTGTTGTTGTTGTTTATTTGTCGTTGTTGTTGTTTATTTGACGTTGTTGTTGTTGACGTTGTTGTTGTTGTTGTTGTTTATTTGACGTTGTTGGTGTTGTTTATTTGACATTGTTGTTGTTGTTGTTGTTATTGTTTATTTGACATTGTTGTTGTTGTTTATTTGACGTTGTTGTTGTTGTTTATTTAACGTTGTTGTTGTTGTTGACGTTGTTTTGGTTGTTGTTTATTTGACGTTGTTGTTGTTGTTTATTTGACGTTAATGTTGTTGTTGTTTATTTGATGGTGTTGTTGTTATTGTTGTTTATTTGACGTTGTTGTTGTTGTTGTTTATTTGACGTTGTTGTTGTTGTTGACATAGTAGTTATTGTTGTTGCTGTTGTTTATTTGACATTGTTGTTGTTGTTGTTGTTTCTTTAACGTTGTTGTGGTTGTTTATTTGACGTTGTTGTTGTTGACGGTGTTGTTGTTGTTGTTTATTTGACATTGTTGTTGTTGTTGTTTATTTGACATTGTTGTTGTTGTTTATTTGACGTTGTTGTTGTTGTTGTTCTTTATTTGACGTTGTTGTTGTTTATTTGACGTTGTTGTTGTTGTTGTTCTTTATTTGACGTTGTTGTTGTTGACGTTATTATTGTTGTTATTGTTTATTTGACGTTGTTGTTGTTGTTTATTTGACGTAGTTTTTGTTGTTGACGTTGTTGTTGTTGTTGTTTATTTGACGTTTTTGTTGTTGTTGATGTTGTTGTTTTTGTTTTTGTTTATTTGACGTTGTTGTTGTTGTTTATTTGAAGTTGTTGTTGTTGTTGACGTTGTTGTTGTTGTTGTTGTTGTTGACTTAGTTGTTGTTGTTTATTTGACGTTGTTGTTGTTGTTTACGTTGTTGTTTATTTGACGTTGTTTTTGTTGTTGACGTTGTTGTTTATTTGACGTTGTTGTTGTTGTTTATTTGACGTTGTTGTTGTTGTTGACGTTGTTGTTGTTATTTATTTGACATTGTTGTTGTTATTTATTTGACATTGTTGTTGTTGTTGACGTTGTTGTTGTTGTTGTTATTTATTTGACATTGTTGTTGTTGTTGTTGTTATTGACGTTGTTGTTGTTGTTGTTGTTTATTTGACGTTGTTTTAGTATTGTTGTTTATTTGACATTGTTGTTGTTATTTATTTGACGTTGTTGTGGGTGACATTGTTGTTGTTGTTGTTTATTTGACGTAGTTGTTGTTGTTGACGTTGTTGTTGTTGTTGTTGTTGTTTATTTGACGTTTTTGTTGTTGTTGATGTTGTTGTTGTTGTTGTTAACATTGTTGTTGTTGTTGTTTATTTGATGTTTTTGTTGTTGGTGATGTTGTTGTTGTTTTTGTTGTTGTTTATTTGACATTGTTGTTGTTGTTTAATTGACGTTGTTGTTGTTGTTTATTTGACGTTGTTGTTGTTTTTGTTATTGTTGTTGTTGTTGTTGTTTATTTGAAATTGTTGTTGTTGTTGTTTATTTGTCGTTGTTGTTGTTGTCGTTTATTTGACGTTGTTGTTGTTGTTGTTGACGTTATTGTTGTTGTTGTTTATTTGACGTTGTTGTTGTTGTTTATTTGACATTGTTGTTGTTGTTGTTATTGTTTATTTGACGTTGTTGTTGTTGTTTATTTGACGTTGTTGTTGTTGTTGACGTTGTTGTTGTTGTTGTTGTTGTTTATTTGACGTTGTTGTTGTTGTTGACATTGTTTTTGTTGTTGTTTATTTGACGTTGTTGTTGTTGACGTTGTTGTTGTTGTTGTTTATTTGACGTTGTTGTTGTTGTTGACATAGTTGTTGTTGTTGTTGTTTATTTGATGATGTTGTTGTTGTTCTTGGCATTGTTGTTGTTGTTGTTTATTTGACATTGTTGTTGTTGTTGTTGTTGACGTTGTTATTGTTGTTGTTTATTTGACATTGTTGTTGTTGTTGTTGTTTATTTGACGTTGTTGTTGTTGTTGTTGTTGTTGACATAGTTGTTGTTGTTGTTGACGTTGTTGTTAATTTTACGTTGTTGTTGTTGTTTATTTGACGTTGTTGCTGTTGTTTATTTGACGTTGTTGTTATTTATTTGACATTGTTGTTATTGTTGACGTTGTTGTTGTTGTTGTTGTTGTTTATTTGACATTGTTGTTGTTGTTGTTGATGTTGTTGTTGTTTATTTGACATTGTTGTGGGTGACATTGTTGTTGTTATTTATTTGACGTTGTTGTTGTTGTTTATTTGATGTAGTTGTTGTTGTTGTTGTTTATTTGACGTTGTTGTTGTTGTTGACATAGTTGTTGTTGTTGTTGACGTTGTTGTTTATTTGACGTTGTTGTTGTTGTTTATTTGACGTTGTTGTTGTTGTTGTTGTTTATTTGACGTTGTTGTTATTTATTTGACATTGTTGTTGTTGTTGACGTTGTTGTTGTTGTTGTTGTTTATTTGACATTGTTGTTGTTGTTGTTGACGTTGTTGTTGTTTATTTGACATTGTTGTGGGTGACATTGTTGTTGTTATTTATTTGACATTGTTGTTGTTGTTTATTTGACGTAGTTGTTGTTGTTGTTGTTTATTTGACGTAGTTGTTGTTGTTGTTTATTTGACGTTGTTTTTGTTGTTGTTTATTTGACGTTCTTGTTGTTGTTTATTTGACATTAATGTTGTTGTTGTTTATTTGACGGTGTTGTTGTTGTTGTTTATTTAACGTTGTTGTTGTTGACGTTGTTGTTGTTTGGTGTTTATTTGACGTTCTTGTTGTTGTTGACATAACTGTTGTTGTTGTGGTTGTTTATTTGACGTTGTTGTTGTTGTTCTTGACATTGTTGTTGTTGTTGTTTATTTGACGTTGTTGTTGTTGTTTATTTGACATTGTTGTTGTTGTTGACGTTGATGTTGTTGTTGTTTATTTGACGTTGTTGTTATTGTTGTTATTGTTTATTTAACGTTGTTGTTGTTGTTGTTATTTATTTGACGTTGTTGTTGTTGTTGACATAGTTGTTGTTGTTGTTGTTTATTTGACGTTTTTGTTGTTATTGATGTTGTTGTTGTTTTTGTTGTTGTTTATTTGACATTGTTGTTGTTGTTTAATTGACGTTGTTGTTGTTGTTGTTGTTTATTTGACGTTGTTGTTGTTGTTATTGTGGTTGTTGTTGTTTATTTGACATTGTTGTTGTTGTTGTTTATTTGTCGTTGTTGTTGTTGTTGATTATTTGACGTTGTTGTTGTTGTTGTTGACGTTGTTGTTGTTGTTGTTGTTGTTTATTTGACGTTGTTGTTGTTGTTTATTTGACATTGTTGTTGTTGTTGTTATTGTTTATTTGACGTTGTTGTTGTTGTTTATTTGACGTTGTTGTTGTTGTTGTTGACGTTGTTGTTGTTGTTTATTTGACGTTGTTGTTATTGTTGACGATGTTTTTGTTGTTGTTTATTTGACGTTGTTGTTGTTGTTTATTTGACGTTAATGTTGTTGTTGTTTATTTGATGGTGTTGTTGTTGTTGTTATTTATTTGACGTTGTTGTTGTTGACGTTGTTGTTGTTGTTGTTTATTTGACGTTGTTGTTGTTATTGACATAGTTTTTGTTGTTGTTGTTTATTTGATGTTGTTGTTGTTGTTCTTGACATTGTTGTTGTTGTTGTTTATTTGACGTTGTTGTTGTTGTTTATTTGACATTGTTGTTGTTGTTGTTGACATTGTTGTTGTTGTTGTTGTTGTTTATTTGACGTTGTTGTTGTTGTTGTTGTTGTCATAGTTGTTGTTGTTGTTGACGTTGTTGTTTATTTGACGTTGTTGTTGTTGTTTATTTGACGTTGTTGTTGTTGATGTTGTTTATTTGACGTTGTTGTTATTTATTTGACATTGTTGTTGTTGTTGACGTTGTGGTTGTTGTTGTTGTTGTTTATTTGACATTGTTGTTGTTGTTGTTGTTTACGTTGTTGTTGTTGTTTATTTGATGTTGTTTTAGTATTGTTGTTTATTTGACATTGTTGTTGTTATTTATTTGACATTGTTGTGGGTGACATTGTTGTTGTTATTTATTTGACGTTGTTGTTGTTGTTTATTTGGCATAGTTGTTGTTGTTGTTGTTGACGTTGTTGTTGTTGTTGTTTATTTGACGTCGTTGTTATTGTTGACGATGTTTTTGTTGTTGTTTATTTGAAGTTGTTGTTGTTGTTTATTTGACGTTAATGTTGTTGTTGTTTATTTGACGGTGTTGTTGTTGTTTATTTGACGTTGTTGTTGTTGACGTTGTTGTTGTTGTTTTTTATTTGACGTTGTTGTTGTTGTTGACATAGTTGTTGTTGTTGTTGTTGTTTATTTGATGTTGTTGTTGTTGTTCTTGACATTGTTGTTGTTGTTGTTTATTTGACGTTGTTGTTGTTGTTTATTTGACATTGTTGTTGTTGTTGTTGACATTGTTGTTGTTGTTGTTGTTGTTGTTGTTGTTTATTTGACGTAGTTGTTGTAGTTGTCATAGTTGTTGTTGTTGTTGACGTCGTTGTTTATTTGACGTTGTTGTTGTTGTTTATTTGATGTTGTTGTTGTTGATGTTGTTTATTTGACGTTGTTGTTATTTATTTGACATTGTGATTGTTGTTGACGTTGTTGTTGTTGTTGTTGTTGTTTATTTGACATTATTGTTGTTGTTGTTGTTGTTGTTTACGTTGTTGTTGTTGTTGTTTATTTGATGTTGTTTTAGTATTGTTGTTTATTTGACATTGTTGTTGTTATTTATTTGACATTGTTGTGGGTGACATTGTTGTTGTTATTTATTTGACGTTGTTGTTGTTGTTGTTTATTTGACGTAGTTGTTGTTGTTGTTGACGTTGTTGTTGTTGTTGTTGTTTATTTGACGTTGTTGTTGTTGTTGACGTTGTTTTTGTTGTTGTTTTTTTGATGTTGTTGTTGTTGTTGTTTATTTGACGTTAATGTTATTGTTGTTTATTTGACGGTGTTGTTGTTGTTGTTGTTGTTGTTTATTTGACATTGTTGTTGTTGTTGTTTATTTGTCGTTGTTGTTGTTTATTTGACGTTGTTGTTGTTGTTGTTGACGTTGTTGTTGTTGTTGTTTATTTGACGTTGTTGGTGTTGTTTATTTGACATTGTTGTTGTTGTTGTTGTTATTGTTTATTTGACATTGTTGTTGTTGTTTATTTGACGTTGTTGTTGTTGTTTATTTAACGTTGTTGTTGTTGTTGACGTTGTTTTGGTTGTTGTTTATTTGACGTTGTTGTTGTTGTTTATTTGACGTTAATGTTGTTGTTGTTTATTTAATGGTGTTGTTGTTATTGTTGTTTATTTGACGTTGTTGTTGTTGTTGTTTATTTGACGTTGTTGTTGTTGTTGACATAGTAGTCATTGTTGTTGCTGTTGTTTATTTGACATTGTTGTTGTTGTTGTTGTTTCTTTAACGTTGTTGTTGTTGTTTATTTAACGTTGTTGTTGTTGACGGTGTTGTTGTTGTTGTTTATTTGACATTGTTGTTGTTGTTGTTTATTTGACATTGTTGTTGTTGTTTATTTGACGTTGTTGTTGTTGTTGTTCTTTATTTGACGTTGTTGTTGTTTATTTGACGTTGTTGTTGTTGTTGTTCTTTATTTGACGTTGTTGTTGTTGACGTTATTATTGTTGTTATTGTTTATTTGACGTTGTTGTTGTTGTTTATTTGACGTAGTTTTTGTTGTTGACGTTGTTGTTGTTGTTGTTTATTTGACGTTTTTGTTGTTGTTGATGTTGTTGTTTTTGTTTTTGTTTATTTGACGTTGTTGTTGTTGTTTATTTGAAGTTGTTGTTGTTGTTGACGTTGTTGTTGTTGTTGTTGTTGTTGACTTAGTTGTTGTTGTTTATTTGACGTTGTTGTTGTTGTTTACGTTGTTGTTTATTTGACGTTGTTTTTGTTGTTGACGTTGTTGTTTATTTGACGTTGTTGTTGTTGTTTATTTGACGTTGTTGTTGTTGTTGACGTTGTTGTTGTTATTTATTTGACATTGTTGTTGTTATTTATTTGACATTGTTGTTGTTGTTGACGTTGTTGTTGTTATTTATTTGACATTGTTGTTGTTGTTGTTGTTATTGACGTTGTTGTTGTTGTTGTTGTTTATTTGACGTTGTTTTAGTATTGTTGTTTATTTGACATTGTTGTTGTTATTTATTTGACGTTGTTGTGGGTGACATTGTTGTTGTTGTTGTTTATTTGACGTAGTTGTTGTTGTTGACGTTGTTGTTGTTGTTGTTGTTGTTGTTTATTTGACGTTTTTGTTGTTGATGTTGTTGTTGTTGTTGTTAACGTTGTTGTTGTTGTTGTTTATTTGATGTTTTTGTTGTTGGTGATGTTGTTGTTGTTTTTGTTGTTGTTTATTTGACATTGTTGTTGTTGTTTAATTGACGTTGTTGTTGTTGTTTATTTGACGTTGTTGTTGTTTTTGTTATTGTTGTTGTTGTTGTTGTTTATTTGAAATTGTTGTTGTTGTTGTTTATTTGTCGTTGTTGTTGTTGTCGTTTATTTGACGTTGTTGTTGTTGTTGTTGACGTTATTGTTGTTGTTGTTTATTTGACGTTGTTGTTGTTGTTTATTTGACATTGTTGTTGTTGTTGTTATTGTTTATTTGACGTTGTTGTTGTAGTTTATTTGACGTTGTTGTTGTTGTTGACGTTGTTGTTGTTGTTGTTGTTGTTGTTTATTTGACGTTGTTGTTGTTGTTGACATTGTTTTTGTTGTTGTTTATTTGACGTTGTTGTTGTTGACGTTGTTGTTGTTGTTGTTTATTTGACGTTGTTGTTGTTGTTGACATAGTTGTTGTTGTTGTTGTTTATTTGATGATGTTGTTGTTGTTCTTGGCATTGTTGTTGTTGTTGTTTATTTGACATTGTTGTTGTTGTTGTTGTTGACGTTGTTATTGTTGTTGTTTATTTGACATTGTTGTTGTTGTTGTTGTTTATTTGACGTTGTTGTTGTTGTTGTTGTTGTTGTTGTTGACATAGTTGTTGTTGTTGTTGACGTTGTTGTTAATTTTACGTTGTTGTTGTTGTTTATTTGACGTTGTTGCTGTTGTTTATTTGACGTTGTTGTTATTTATTTGACATTGTTGTTATTGTTGACGTTGTTGTTGTTGTTGTTGTTTATTTGACATTGTTGTTGTTGTTGTTGATGTTGTTGTTGTTTATTTGACATTGTTGTGGGTGACATTGTTGTTGTTATTTATTTGACGTTGTTGTTGTTGTTTATTTGATGTAGTTGTTGTTGTTGTTGTTTATTTGACGTTGTTGTTGTTGTTGACATAGTTGTTGTTGTTGTTGACGTTGTTGTTTATTTGACGTTGTTGTTGTTGTTTATTTGACGTTGTTGTTGTTGTTGTTTATTTGACGTTGTTGTTATTTATTTGACATTGTTGTTGTTGTTGACGTTGTTGTTGTTGTTGTTGTTTATTTGACATTGTTGTTGTTGTTGTTGACGTTGTTGTTGTTTATTTGACATTGTTGTGGGTGACATTGTTGTTGTTATTTATTTGACATTGTTGTTGTTGTTTATTTGACGTAGTTGTTGTTGTTATTGTTTATTTGACGTAGTTGTTGTTGTTATTGTTTATTTGACGTTGTTTTTGTTGTTGTTTATTTGACGTTCTTGTTGTTGTTTATTTGACATTAATGTTGTTGTTGTTTATTTGACGGTGTTGTTGTTGTTGTTTATTTAACGTTGTTGTTGTTGACGTTGTTGTTGTTTGGTGTTTATTTGACGTTCTTGTTGTTGTTGACATAACTGTTGTTGTTGTGGTTGTTTATTTGACGTTGTTGTTGTTGTTCTTGACATTGTTGTTGTTGTTGTTTATTTGACGTTGTTGTTGTTGTTTATTTGACATTGTTGTTGTTGTTGACGTTGATGTTGTTGTTGTTTATTTGACGTTGTTGTTGTTGTTGTTATTGTTTATTTAACGTTGTTGTTGTTGTTATTTATTTGACGTTGTTGTTGTTGTTGTTGACATAGTTGTTGTTGTTGTTGTTTATTTGACGTTTTTGTTGTTATTGATGTTGTTGTTGTTTTTGTTGTTGTTTATTTGACATTGTTGTTGTTGTTTAATTGACGTTGTTGTTGTTGTTGTTGTTTATTTGACGTTGTTGTTGTTGTTATTGTGGTTGTTGTTGTTTATTTGACATTGTTGTTGTTGTTGTTTATTTGTCGTTGTTGTTGTTGTTGATTATTTGACGTTGTTGTTGTTGTTGTTGACGTTGTTGTTGTTGTTGTTGTTTATTTGACGTTGTTGTTGTTGTTTATTTGACATTGTTGTTGTTGTTGTTATTGTTTATTTGACGTTGTTGTTGTTGTTTATTTGACGTTGTTGTTGTTGTTGTTGACGTTGTTGTTGTTGTTTATTTGACGTTGTTGTTATTGTTGACGATGTTTTTGTTGTTGTTTATTTGACGTTGTTGTTGTTGTTTATTTGACGTTAATGTTGTTGTTGTTTATTTGATGGTGTTGTTGTTGTTGTTATTTATTTGACGTTGTTGTTGTTGACGTTGTTGTTGTTGTTGTTTATTTGACGTTGTTGTTGTTATTGACATAGTTTTTGTTGTTGTTGTTGTTTATTTGATGTTGTTGTTGTTGTTCTTGACATTGTTGTTGTTGTTGTTTATTTGACGTTGTTGTTGTTGTTTATTTGACATTGTTGTTGTTGTTGTTGACATTGTTGTTGTTGTTGTTGTTTATTTGACGTTGTTGTTGTTGTTGTTGTTGTTGTCATAGTTGTTGTTGTTGTTGACGTTGTTGTTTATTTGACGTTGTTGTTGTTGTTTATTTGACGTTGTTGTTGTTGATGTTGTTTATTTGACGTTGTTGTTATTTATTTGACATTGTTGTTGTTGTTGACGTTGTGGTTGTTGTTGTTGTTGTTTATTTGACATTGTTGTTGTTGTTGTTGTTTACGTTGTTGTTGTTGTTTATTTGATGTTGTTTTAGTATTGTTGTTTATTTGACATTGTTGTTGTTATTTATTTGACATTGTTGTGGGTGACATTGTTGTTGTTATTTATTTGACGTTGTTGTTGTTGTTTATTTGGCATAGTTGTTGTTGTTGTTGTTGACGTTGTTGTTGTTGTTTATTTGACGTCGTTGTTATTGTTGACGATGTTTTTGTTGTTGTTTATTTGAAGTTGTTGTTGTTGTTTATTTGACGTTAATGTTGTTGTTGTTTATTTGACGGTGTTGTTGTTGTTTATTTGACGTTGTTGTTGTTGACGTTGTTGTTGTTGTTTTTTATTTGACGTTGTTGTTGTTGTTGACATAGTTGTTGTTGTTGTTGTTTATTTGATGTTGTTGTTGTTGTTCTTGACATTGTTGTTGTTGTTGTTTATTTGACGTTGTTGTTGTTGTTTATTTGACATTGTTGTTGTTGTTGTTGACATTGTTGTTGTTGTTGTTGTTGTTGTTTATTTGACGTAGTTGTTGTAGTTGTCATAGTTGTTGTTGTTGTTGACGTTGTTGTTTATTTGACGTTGTTGTTGTTGTTTATTTGATGTTGTTGTTGTTGATGTTGTTTATTTGACGTTGTTGTTATTTATTTGACATTGTGATTGTTGTTGACGTTGTTGTTGTTGTTGTTGTTTATTTGACATTATTGTTGTTGTTGTTGTTGTTGTTTACGTTGTTGTTGTTGTTTATTTGATGTTGTTTTAGTATTGTTGTTTATTTGACATTGTTGTTGTTATTTATTTGACATTGTTGTGGGTGACATTGTTGTTGTTATTTATTTGACGTTGTTGTTGTTGTTTATTTGACGTAGTTGTTGTTGTTGTTGACGTTGTTGTTGTTGTTGTTGTTGTTTATTTGACGTTGTTGTTGTTGTTGACGTTGTTTTTGTTGTTGTTTATTTGATGTTGTTGTTGTTGTTGTTTATTTGACGTTAATGTTATTGATGTTTATTTGACTGTGTTGTTGTTGTTGTTGTTTATTTAACGTTGTTGTTGTTGACGTTGTTGTTGTTGTTGTTTATTTGACGTTGTTGTTGTTGTTGACATAGTTGTTGTTGTTGTTTATTTGACGTTGTTGTTGTTGTTGACGTTGTTGTTTATTTGACGTTGTTGTTGTTGTTTATTTGACGTTGTTGTTGTTGTTGTTTATTTGACGTTGTTGTTTTTATTTATTTGACGTTGTGGTTGTTTATTTAACGTTGTTGTTGTTGTTATTTATTTTACATTGTTGTTGTTTTTTAATTGACGTTGTTGTTGTTGTTGTTGTTGTTTATTTGACGTTGTTGTTGTTGTTGTTTATTTGGCATTGTTGTTGTTGTTGTTGTTGATTATTTGACGTTGTTGTTGTTGTTGTTGACGTTGTTGTTGTTGTTGTTTATTTGACGTTGTTGTTGTTGTTTATTTGACATTGTTGTTGTTGTTGTTTATTTGACGTTGTTGTTGTTGTTTATTTGACATTGTTGTTGTTGTTGTTATTGTTTATTTGACGTTGTTGTTGTTGTTTATTTGATGTTGTTGTTGCTGTTGACGTTGTTGTTGTTGTTGTTTATTTGACGTCGTTGTTATTGTTGACGATGTTTTTGTTGTTGTTTATTTGACGTTGTTGTTGTTGTTTATTTGACGTTAATGTTGTTGTTGTTTATTTGACGATGTTGTTGTTGTTGTTGTTTATTTGACGTTGTTGTTGTTGACGTTGTTGTTGTTGTTTTTTATTTGACGTTGTTGTTGTTGTTGACATAGTTGTTGTTGTTGTTGTTGTTTATTTGACGTTGTTGTTGTTGTTCTTGACATTGTTGTTGTTGTTGTTTATTTGACGTTGTTGTTGTTGTTGATGTTGTTGTTGTTGTTGTTAACATTGTTGTTGTTGTTGTTTATTTGATGTTTTTGTTGTTGGTGATGTTGTTGTTGTTTTTGTTGTTGTTTATTTGACATTGTTGTTGTTGTTTAATTGACGTTGTTGTTGTTGTTTATTTGACGTTGTTGTTGTTTTTGTTATTGTTGTTGTTGTTGTTGTTTATTTGAAATTGTTGTTGTTGTTGTTTATTTGTCGTTGTTGTTGTTGTCGTTTATTTGACGTTGTTGTTGTTGTTGTTGACGTTATTGTTGTTGTTGTTTATTTGACGTTGTTGTTGTTGTTTATTTGACATTGTTGTTGTTGTTGTTATTGTTTATTTGACGTTGTTGTTGTTGTTTATTTGACGTTGTTGTTGTTGTTGACGTTGTTGTTGTTGTTGTTGTTGTTTATTTGACGTTGTTGTTGTTGTTGACATTGTTTTTGTTGTTGTTTATTTGACGTTGTTGTTGTTGACGTTGTTGTTGTTGTTGTTTATTTGACGTTGTTGTTGTTGTTGACATAGTTGTTGTTGTTGTTGTTTATTTGATGATGTTGTTGTTGTTCTTGGCATTGTTGTTGTTGTTGTTTATTTGACATTGTTGTTGTTGTTGTTGTTGACGTTGTTATTGTTGTTGTTTATTTGACATTGTTGTTGTTGTTGTTGTTTATTTGACGTTGTTGTTGTTGTTGTTGTTGTTGACATAGTTGTTGTTGTTGTTGACGTTGTTGTTAATTTTACGTTGTTGTTGTTGTTTATTTGACGTTGTTGCTGTTGTTTATTTGACGTTGTTGTTATTTATTTGACATTGTTGTTATTGTTGACGTTGTTGTTGTTGTTGTTGTTGTTTATTTGACATTGTTGTTGTTGTTGTTGATGTTGTTGTTGTTTATTTGACATTGTTGTGGGTGACATTGTTGTTGTTATTTATTTGACGTTGTTGTTGTTGTTTATTTGATGTAGTTGTTGTTGTTGTTGTTTATTTGACGTTGTTGTTGTTGTTGACATAGTTGTTGTTGTTGTTGACGTTGTTGTTTATTTGACGTTGTTGTTGTTGTTTATTTGACGTTGTTGTTGTTGTTGTTTATTTGACGTTGTTGTTATTTATTTGACATTGTTGTTGTTGTTGACGTTGTTGTTGTTGTTGTTGTTTATTTGACATTGTTGTTGTTGTTGTTGACGTTGTTGTTGTTTATTTGACATTGTTGTGGGTGACATTGTTGTTGTTATTTATTTGACATTGTTGTTGTTGTTTATTTGACGTAGTTGTTGTTGTTGTTGTTTATTTGACGTAGTTGTTGTTGTTGTTTATTTGACGTTGTTTTTGTTGTTGTTTATTTGACGTTCTTGTTGTTGTTTATTTGACATTAATGTTGTTGTTGTTTATTTGACGGTGTTGTTGTTGTTGTTTATTTAACGTTGTTGTTGTTGACGTTGTTGTTGTTTGGTGTTTATTTGACGTTCTTGTTGTTGTTGACATAACTGTTGTTGTTGTGGTTGTTTATTTGACGTTGTTGTTGTTGTTCTTGACATTGTTGTTGTTGTTGTTTATTTGACGTTGTTGTTGTTGTTTATTTGACATTGTTGTTGTTGTTGACGTTGATGTTGTTGTTGTTTATTTGACGTTGTTGTTATTGTTGTTATTGTTTATTTAACGTTGTTGTTGTTGTTGTTATTTATTTGACGTTGTTGTTGTTGTTGACATAGTTGTTGTTGTTGTTGTTTATTTGACGTTTTTGTTGTTATTGATGTTGTTGTTGTTTTTGTTGTTGTTTATTTGACATTGTTGTTGTTGTTTAATTGACGTTGTTGTTGTTGTTGTTGTTTATTTGACGTTGTTGTTGTTGTTATTGTGGTTGTTGTTGTTTATTTGACATTGTTGTTGTTGTTGTTTATTTGTCGTTGTTGTTGTTGTTGATTATTTGACGTTGTTGTTGTTGTTGTTGACGTTGTTGTTGTTGTTGTTGTTGTTTATTTGACGTTGTTGTTGTTGTTTATTTGACATTGTTGTTGTTGTTGTTATTGTTTATTTGACGTTGTTGTTGTTGTTTATTTGACGTTGTTGTTGTTGTTGTTGACGTTGTTGTTGTTGTTTATTTGACGATGTTTTTGTTGTTGTTTATTTGACGTTGTTGTTGTTGTTTATTTGACGTTAATGTTGTTGTTGTTTATTTGATGGTGTTGTTGTTGTTGTTATTTATTTGACGTTGTTGTTGTTGACGTTGTTGTTGTTGTTGTTTATTTGACGTTGTTGTTGTTATTGACATAGTTTTTGTTGTTGTTGTTTATTTGATGTTGTTGTTGTTGTTCTTGACATTGTTGTTGTTGTTGTTTATTTGACGTTGTTGTTGTTGTTTATTTGACATTGTTGTTGTTGTTGACATTGTTGTTGTTGTTGTTGTTGTTTATTTGACGTTGTTGTTGTTGTTGTTGTTGTCATAGTTGTTGTTGTTGTTGACGTTGTTGTTTATTTGACGTTGTTGTTGTTGTTTATTTGACGTTGTTGTTGTTGATGTTGTTTATTTGACGTTGTTGTTATTTATTTGACATTGTTGTTGTTGTTGACGTTGTGGTTGTTGTTGTTGTTGTTTATTTGACATTGTTGTTGTTGTTGTTGTTTACGTTGTTGTTGTTGTTTATTTGATGTTGTTTTAGTATTGTTGTTTATTTGACATTGTTGTTGTTATTTATTTGACATTGTTGTGGGTGACATTGTTGTTGTTATTTATTTGACGTTG
The DNA here is from genome assembly GCA_948472305.1 of Vicia faba. Classification (NCBI taxonomy): domain Eukaryota; kingdom Viridiplantae; phylum Streptophyta; class Magnoliopsida; order Fabales; family Fabaceae; genus Vicia; species Vicia faba. The sequence goes on along the minus strand of OX451735.1, from coordinate 1,331,318,443 downwards.
TTGTTGTTGTTTATTTGGCATAGTTGTTGTTGTTGTTGTTGACGTTGTTGTTGTTGTTGTTTATTTGACGTCGTTGTTATTGTTGACGATGTTTTTGTTGTTGTTTATTTGAAGTTGTTGTTGTTGTTTATTTGACGTTAATGTTGTTGTTGTTTATTTGACGGTGTTGTTGTTGTTTATTTGACGTTGTTGTTGTTGACGTTGTTGTTGTTGTTTTTTATTTGACGTTGTTGTTGTTGTTGACATAGTTGTTGTTGTTGTTGTTGTTTATTTGATGTTGTTGTTGTTGTTCTTGACATTGTTGTTGTTGTTGTTTATTTGACGTTGTTGTTGTTGTTTATTTGACATTGTTGTTGTTGTTGTTGACATTGTTGTTGTTGTTGTTGTTGTTGTTGTTGTTTATTTGACGTAGTTGTTGTAGTTGTCATAGTTGTTGTTGTTGTTGACGTCGTTGTTTATTTGACGTTGTTGTTGTTGTTTATTTGATGTTGTTGTTGTTGATGTTGTTTATTTGACGTTGTTGTTATTTATTTGACATTGTGATTGTTGTTGACGTTGTTGTTGTTGTTGTTGTTGTTTATTTGACATTATTGTTGTTGTTGTTGTTGTTGTTTACGTTGTTGTTGTTGTTGTTTATTTGATGTTGTTTTAGTATTGTTGTTTATTTGACATTGTTGTTGTTATTTATTTGACATTGTTGTGGGTGACATTGTTGTTGTTATTTATTTGACGTTGTTGTTGTTGTTGTTTATTTGACGTAGTTGTTGTTGTTGTTGACGTTGTTGTTGTTGTTGTTGTTTATTTGACGTTGTTGTTGTTGTTGACGTTGTTTTTGTTGTTGTTTTTTTGATGTTGTTGTTGTTGTTGTTTATTTGACGTTAATGTTATTGTTGTTTATTTGACGGTGTTGTTGTTGTTGTTGTTGTTGTTTATTTGACATTGTTGTTGTTGTTGTTTATTTGTCGTTGTTGTTGTTTATTTGACGTTGTTGTTGTTGTTGTTGACGTTGTTGTTGTTGTTGTTTATTTGACGTTGTTGGTGTTGTTTATTTGACATTGTTGTTGTTGTTGTTGTTATTGTTTATTTGACATTGTTGTTGTTGTTTATTTGACGTTGTTGTTGTTGTTTATTTAACGTTGTTGTTGTTGTTGACGTTGTTTTGGTTGTTGTTTATTTGACGTTGTTGTTGTTGTTTATTTGACGTTAATGTTGTTGTTGTTTATTTAATGGTGTTGTTGTTATTGTTGTTTATTTGACGTTGTTGTTGTTGTTGTTTATTTGACGTTGTTGTTGTTGTTGACATAGTAGTCATTGTTGTTGCTGTTGTTTATTTGACATTGTTGTTGTTGTTGTTGTTTCTTTAACGTTGTTGTTGTTGTTTATTTAACGTTGTTGTTGTTGACGGTGTTGTTGTTGTTGTTTATTTGACATTGTTGTTGTTGTTGTTTATTTGACATTGTTGTTGTTGTTTATTTGACGTTGTTGTTGTTGTTGTTCTTTATTTGACGTTGTTGTTGTTTATTTGACGTTGTTGTTGTTGTTGTTCTTTATTTGACGTTGTTGTTGTTGACGTTATTATTGTTGTTATTGTTTATTTGACGTTGTTGTTGTTGTTTATTTGACGTAGTTTTTGTTGTTGACGTTGTTGTTGTTGTTGTTTATTTGACGTTTTTGTTGTTGTTGATGTTGTTGTTTTTGTTTTTGTTTATTTGACGTTGTTGTTGTTGTTTATTTGAAGTTGTTGTTGTTGTTGACGTTGTTGTTGTTGTTGTTGTTGTTGACTTAGTTGTTGTTGTTTATTTGACGTTGTTGTTGTTGTTTACGTTGTTGTTTATTTGACGTTGTTTTTGTTGTTGACGTTGTTGTTTATTTGACGTTGTTGTTGTTGTTTATTTGACGTTGTTGTTGTTGTTGACGTTGTTGTTGTTATTTATTTGACATTGTTGTTGTTATTTATTTGACATTGTTGTTGTTGTTGACGTTGTTGTTGTTATTTATTTGACATTGTTGTTGTTGTTGTTGTTATTGACGTTGTTGTTGTTGTTGTTGTTTATTTGACGTTGTTTTAGTATTGTTGTTTATTTGACATTGTTGTTGTTATTTATTTGACGTTGTTGTGGGTGACATTGTTGTTGTTGTTGTTTATTTGACGTAGTTGTTGTTGTTGACGTTGTTGTTGTTGTTGTTGTTGTTGTTTATTTGACGTTTTTGTTGTTGATGTTGTTGTTGTTGTTGTTAACGTTGTTGTTGTTGTTGTTTATTTGATGTTTTTGTTGTTGGTGATGTTGTTGTTGTTTTTGTTGTTGTTTATTTGACATTGTTGTTGTTGTTTAATTGACGTTGTTGTTGTTGTTTATTTGACGTTGTTGTTGTTTTTGTTATTGTTGTTGTTGTTGTTGTTTATTTGAAATTGTTGTTGTTGTTGTTTATTTGTCGTTGTTGTTGTTGTCGTTTATTTGACGTTGTTGTTGTTGTTGTTGACGTTATTGTTGTTGTTGTTTATTTGACGTTGTTGTTGTTGTTTATTTGACATTGTTGTTGTTGTTGTTATTGTTTATTTGACGTTGTTGTTGTAGTTTATTTGACGTTGTTGTTGTTGTTGACGTTGTTGTTGTTGTTGTTGTTGTTGTTTATTTGACGTTGTTGTTGTTGTTGACATTGTTTTTGTTGTTGTTTATTTGACGTTGTTGTTGTTGACGTTGTTGTTGTTGTTGTTTATTTGACGTTGTTGTTGTTGTTGACATAGTTGTTGTTGTTGTTGTTTATTTGATGATGTTGTTGTTGTTCTTGGCATTGTTGTTGTTGTTGTTTATTTGACATTGTTGTTGTTGTTGTTGTTGACGTTGTTATTGTTGTTGTTTATTTGACATTGTTGTTGTTGTTGTTGTTTATTTGACGTTGTTGTTGTTGTTGTTGTTGTTGTTGTTGACATAGTTGTTGTTGTTGTTGACGTTGTTGTTAATTTTACGTTGTTGTTGTTGTTTATTTGACGTTGTTGCTGTTGTTTATTTGACGTTGTTGTTATTTATTTGACATTGTTGTTATTGTTGACGTTGTTGTTGTTGTTGTTGTTTATTTGACATTGTTGTTGTTGTTGTTGATGTTGTTGTTGTTTATTTGACATTGTTGTGGGTGACATTGTTGTTGTTATTTATTTGACGTTGTTGTTGTTGTTTATTTGATGTAGTTGTTGTTGTTGTTGTTTATTTGACGTTGTTGTTGTTGTTGACATAGTTGTTGTTGTTGTTGACGTTGTTGTTTATTTGACGTTGTTGTTGTTGTTTATTTGACGTTGTTGTTGTTGTTGTTTATTTGACGTTGTTGTTATTTATTTGACATTGTTGTTGTTGTTGACGTTGTTGTTGTTGTTGTTGTTTATTTGACATTGTTGTTGTTGTTGTTGACGTTGTTGTTGTTTATTTGACATTGTTGTGGGTGACATTGTTGTTGTTATTTATTTGACATTGTTGTTGTTGTTTATTTGACGTAGTTGTTGTTGTTATTGTTTATTTGACGTAGTTGTTGTTGTTATTGTTTATTTGACGTTGTTTTTGTTGTTGTTTATTTGACGTTCTTGTTGTTGTTTATTTGACATTAATGTTGTTGTTGTTTATTTGACGGTGTTGTTGTTGTTGTTTATTTAACGTTGTTGTTGTTGACGTTGTTGTTGTTTGGTGTTTATTTGACGTTCTTGTTGTTGTTGACATAACTGTTGTTGTTGTGGTTGTTTATTTGACGTTGTTGTTGTTGTTCTTGACATTGTTGTTGTTGTTGTTTATTTGACGTTGTTGTTGTTGTTTATTTGACATTGTTGTTGTTGTTGACGTTGATGTTGTTGTTGTTTATTTGACGTTGTTGTTGTTGTTGTTATTGTTTATTTAACGTTGTTGTTGTTGTTATTTATTTGACGTTGTTGTTGTTGTTGTTGACATAGTTGTTGTTGTTGTTGTTTATTTGACGTTTTTGTTGTTATTGATGTTGTTGTTGTTTTTGTTGTTGTTTATTTGACATTGTTGTTGTTGTTTAATTGACGTTGTTGTTGTTGTTGTTGTTTATTTGACGTTGTTGTTGTTGTTATTGTGGTTGTTGTTGTTTATTTGACATTGTTGTTGTTGTTGTTTATTTGTCGTTGTTGTTGTTGTTGATTATTTGACGTTGTTGTTGTTGTTGTTGACGTTGTTGTTGTTGTTGTTGTTTATTTGACGTTGTTGTTGTTGTTTATTTGACATTGTTGTTGTTGTTGTTATTGTTTATTTGACGTTGTTGTTGTTGTTTATTTGACGTTGTTGTTGTTGTTGTTGACGTTGTTGTTGTTGTTTATTTGACGTTGTTGTTATTGTTGACGATGTTTTTGTTGTTGTTTATTTGACGTTGTTGTTGTTGTTTATTTGACGTTAATGTTGTTGTTGTTTATTTGATGGTGTTGTTGTTGTTGTTATTTATTTGACGTTGTTGTTGTTGACGTTGTTGTTGTTGTTGTTTATTTGACGTTGTTGTTGTTATTGACATAGTTTTTGTTGTTGTTGTTGTTTATTTGATGTTGTTGTTGTTGTTCTTGACATTGTTGTTGTTGTTGTTTATTTGACGTTGTTGTTGTTGTTTATTTGACATTGTTGTTGTTGTTGTTGACATTGTTGTTGTTGTTGTTGTTTATTTGACGTTGTTGTTGTTGTTGTTGTTGTTGTCATAGTTGTTGTTGTTGTTGACGTTGTTGTTTATTTGACGTTGTTGTTGTTGTTTATTTGACGTTGTTGTTGTTGATGTTGTTTATTTGACGTTGTTGTTATTTATTTGACATTGTTGTTGTTGTTGACGTTGTGGTTGTTGTTGTTGTTGTTTATTTGACATTGTTGTTGTTGTTGTTGTTTACGTTGTTGTTGTTGTTTATTTGATGTTGTTTTAGTATTGTTGTTTATTTGACATTGTTGTTGTTATTTATTTGACATTGTTGTGGGTGACATTGTTGTTGTTATTTATTTGACGTTGTTGTTGTTGTTTATTTGGCATAGTTGTTGTTGTTGTTGTTGACGTTGTTGTTGTTGTTTATTTGACGTCGTTGTTATTGTTGACGATGTTTTTGTTGTTGTTTATTTGAAGTTGTTGTTGTTGTTTATTTGACGTTAATGTTGTTGTTGTTTATTTGACGGTGTTGTTGTTGTTTATTTGACGTTGTTGTTGTTGACGTTGTTGTTGTTGTTTTTTATTTGACGTTGTTGTTGTTGTTGACATAGTTGTTGTTGTTGTTGTTTATTTGATGTTGTTGTTGTTGTTCTTGACATTGTTGTTGTTGTTGTTTATTTGACGTTGTTGTTGTTGTTTATTTGACATTGTTGTTGTTGTTGTTGACATTGTTGTTGTTGTTGTTGTTGTTGTTTATTTGACGTAGTTGTTGTAGTTGTCATAGTTGTTGTTGTTGTTGACGTTGTTGTTTATTTGACGTTGTTGTTGTTGTTTATTTGATGTTGTTGTTGTTGATGTTGTTTATTTGACGTTGTTGTTATTTATTTGACATTGTGATTGTTGTTGACGTTGTTGTTGTTGTTGTTGTTTATTTGACATTATTGTTGTTGTTGTTGTTGTTGTTTACGTTGTTGTTGTTGTTTATTTGATGTTGTTTTAGTATTGTTGTTTATTTGACATTGTTGTTGTTATTTATTTGACATTGTTGTGGGTGACATTGTTGTTGTTATTTATTTGACGTTGTTGTTGTTGTTTATTTGACGTAGTTGTTGTTGTTGTTGACGTTGTTGTTGTTGTTGTTGTTTATTTGACGTTGTTGTTGTTGTTGACGTTGTTTTTGTTGTTGTTTATTTGATGTTGTTGTTGTTGTTGTTTATTTGACGTTAATGTTATTGATGTTTATTTGACTGTGTTGTTGTTGTTGTTGTTTATTTAACGTTGTTGTTGTTGACGTTGTTGTTGTTGTTGTTTATTTGACGTTGTTGTTGTTGTTGACATAGTTGTTGTTGTTGTTTATTTGACGTTGTTGTTGTTGTTGACGTTGTTGTTTATTTGACGTTGTTGTTGTTGTTTATTTGACGTTGTTGTTGTTGTTGTTTATTTGACGTTGTTGTTTTTATTTATTTGACGTTGTGGTTGTTTATTTAACGTTGTTGTTGTTGTTATTTATTTTACATTGTTGTTGTTTTTTAATTGACGTTGTTGTTGTTGTTGTTGTTGTTTATTTGACGTTGTTGTTGTTGTTGTTTATTTGGCATTGTTGTTGTTGTTGTTGTTGATTATTTGACGTTGTTGTTGTTGTTGTTGACGTTGTTGTTGTTGTTGTTTATTTGACGTTGTTGTTGTTGTTTATTTGACATTGTTGTTGTTGTTGTTTATTTGACGTTGTTGTTGTTGTTTATTTGACATTGTTGTTGTTGTTGTTATTGTTTATTTGACGTTGTTGTTGTTGTTTATTTGATGTTGTTGTTGCTGTTGACGTTGTTGTTGTTGTTGTTTATTTGACGTCGTTGTTATTGTTGACGATGTTTTTGTTGTTGTTTATTTGACGTTGTTGTTGTTGTTTATTTGACGTTAATGTTGTTGTTGTTTATTTGACGATGTTGTTGTTGTTGTTGTTTATTTGACGTTGTTGTTGTTGACGTTGTTGTTGTTGTTTTTTATTTGACGTTGTTGTTGTTGTTGACATAGTTGTTGTTGTTGTTGTTGTTTATTTGACGTTGTTGTTGTTGTTCTTGACATTGTTGTTGTTGTTGTTTATTTGACGTTGTTGTTGTTGTTTATTTGACATTGTTGTTGTTGTTGACGTTGTTGTTGTTGTTGTTGTTTATTTGACATTCTTGTTGTTATTGTTGTTTATTTGACGTTGTTGTTGTTGTTGTTGTTGTTTATTTGACGTTGTTGTTGTTGTTGACATAGTTGTTGTTGTTGTTTATTTGACGTTGTTGTTGTTTATTTGACGTTGTTGTTGTTGTTGACGTTGTTGTTTATTTGACGTTGTTGTTGTTTATTTGACGTTGTTGTTGTTGTTGTTTATTTGACGTTGTTGTTGTTGTTGACGTTGTTGTTTATTTGACGTTGTTGTTGTTTATTTGACGTTGTTGTTGTTGTTGTTTATTTGACGTTGTTGTTGTTGACGTTGTTGTTGTTGTTGTTTATTTGACGTTGTTGTTGTTGTTGACATAGTAGTTGTTGTTGTTGTTTATTTGATGTTGTTGTTGTTGTTCTTGACATTGTTGTTGTTGTTGTTTATTTGACATTGTTGTTGTTGTTTATTTGACATTGTTGTTGTTGTTGTTGTTGACGTTGTTATTGTTGTTGTTTATTTGACATTGTTGTTGTTGTTGTTGTTTATTTGACGTTGTTGTTGTTGTTGACATAGTTGTTGTTGTTGTTGACGTTGTTGTTTATTTGACGTTGTTGTTGTTGTTTATTTGACGTTGTTGTTGTTGTTGTTTATTTGACGTTGTTGTTATTTATTTGACATTGTTGTTGTTGTTGACGTTGTTGTTGTTGTTGTTGTTTATTTGACATTGTTGTTGTTGTTGTTGACGTTGTTGTTGTTTATTTGACATTGTTGTGGGTGACATTGTTGTTGTTATTTATTTGACGTTGTTGTTGTTGTTTATTTGACGTAGTTGTTGTTGTTGTTGTTTATTTGACGTAGTTGTTGTTGTTGTTTATTTGACGTTGTTTTTGTTGTTGTTTATTTGACGTTCTTGTTGTTGTTTATTTGACATTAATGTTGTTGTTGTTTATTTGACGGTGTTGTTGTTGTTGTTGTTTATTTAACGTTGTTGTTGTTGACGTTGTTGTTGTTTGGTGTTTATTTGACGTTCTTGTTGTTGTTGACATAACTGTTGTTGTTGTGGTTGTTTATTTGAGGTTGTTGTTGTTGTTCTTGACATTGTTGTTGTTGTTGTTTATTTGACGTTGTTGTTGTTGTTTATTTGACATTGTTGTTGTTGTTGACGTTGATGTTGTTGTTGTTTATTTGACGTTGTTGTTGTTGTTATTGTTTATTTGACGTTGTTGTTGTTGTTGTTATTTATTTGACGTTGTTGTTGTTGTTGTTGACATAGTTGTTGTTGTTGTTGTTTATTTGACGTTTTTGTTGTTATTGATGTTGTTGTTGTTTTTGTTGTTGTTTATTTGACATTGTTGTTGTTGTTTAATTGACGTTGTTGTTGTTGTTGTTGTTTATTTGACGTTGTTGTTGTTGTTGTTATTTTGGTTGTTGTTGTTTATTTGACATTGTTGTTGTTGTTGTTTATTTGTCGTTGTTGTTGTTGTTGATTATTTGACGTTGTTGTTGTTGTTGTTGACGTTGTTGTTGTTGTTGTTTATTTGACGTTGTTGTTGTTGTTTATTTGACATTGTTGTTGTTGTTGTTATTGTTTATTTGACGTTGTTGTTGTTTATTTGACGTTGTTGTTGTTGTTGTTGACGTTGTTGTTGTTGTTGTTGTTTATTTGACGTTGTTGTTATTGTTGACGATGTTTTTGTTGTTGTTTATTTGACGTTGTTGTTGTTGTTTATTTGACGTTAATGTTGTTGTTGTTTATTTGATGGTGTTGTTGTTGTTGTTGTTTATTTGACGTTGTTGTTGTTGACGTTGTTGTTGTTGTTGTTTATTTGACGTTGTTGTTGTTATTGACATAGTTTTTGTTGTTGTTGTTTATTTGATGTTGTTGTTGTTGTTCTTGACATTGTAGTTGTTGTTGTTTATTTGACGTTGTTGTTGTTGTTTATTTGACATTGTTGTTGTTGTTGTTGACATTGTTGTTGTTGTTGTTGTTGTTGTCATAGTTGTTGTTGTTGTTGACGTTGTTGTTTATTTGACGTTGTAGTTGTTGTTTATTTGACGTTGTTGTTGTTGATGTTGTTTATTTGACATTGTTGTTATTTATTTGACATTGTTGTTGTTGTTGACGTTGTGGTTGTTGTTGTTGTTGTTTATTTGACATTGTTGTTGTTGTTGTTGTTTACGTTGTTGTTGTTGTTTATTTGATGTTGTTTTAGTATTGTTGTTTATTTGACATTGTTGTTGTTATTTATTTGACATTGTTGTGGGTGACATTGTTGTTGTTATTTATTTGACGTTGTTGTTGTTGTTTATTTGACGTAGTAGTTGTTGTTGTTGACGTTGTTGTTGTTGTTGTTTATTTGACGTTGTTGTTGTTGTTGACGTTGTTGTTTTTTTGATGTTGTTGTTGTTGTTGTTTATTTGACGTTAATGTTATTGTTGTTTATTTGACGGTGTTGTTGTTGTTGTTGTTTATTTAACGTTGTTGTTGTTGACGTTGTTGTTGTTGTTGATTATTTGACGTTGTTGTTGTTGTTGACATAGTTGTTGTTGTTGTGGTTGTTTATTTGACGTTGTTGTTGTTGTTCTTGACATTGTTGTTGTTGTTGTTTATTTGACATTGTTGTTGTTGTTGACGTTGTTGTTGTTGTTGTTGTTTATTTGACGTTGTTGTTGTTGTTGTTGTTTATTTGACGTTGTTGTTGTTGTTGTTGTTGTTTATTTGACGTTGTTGTTGTTGTTGTTAACATAGTTGTTGTTGTTGTTTATTTGACGTTGTTGTTGTTGTTGACGTTGTTGTTTATTTGACGTTGTTGTTGTTGTTTATTTGACGTTGTTGTTGTTGTTGTTGTTTATTTGACGTTGTTGTTGTTGTTGACGTTGTTGTTGTTGTTGTTTATTTGACATTGTTGTTGTTGTTGTTGTTGTTGACGTTGTTGTTGTTGTTGTTGTTTATTTGATGTTGTTTTAGTATTGTTGTTTATTTGACATTGTTGTGGTTATTTATTTGACGTTGTTGTGGGTGACATTGTTGTTGTTGTTTATTTGACGTTGTTGTTGTTGTTTATTTGACGTAGTTGTTGTTGTTGACGTTGTTGTTATTGATGTTGTTGTTGATGTTGTTGTTGTTGTTGCTTATTTGACATTGTTGTTGTTGTTATTGTTGTTGTTTATTTGACATTGTTGTTGTTGTTGTTTATTTGACGTTGTTGTTGTTGTTGTTGTTTATTTGACGTTGTTGCTATTTTTATTTATTTTACGTTGTTGCTGTTGTTGTTATTGTTTATTTGACATTGTTGTTGTTGTTGTTGTTTATTTGACATTGTTATTGTTGTTTATTTAACGTTATTTTTGTTATTTGACGTTGTTGTTGTCGTTGTTGTATTTGTTGTTGTTGTTGTTGCTGTTGCTTATTTGACGTTGTTGTTATTGTTGTTGTTTATTTGACGTTGTTGTTGTTGTTTATTTGACGTTGTTGTTGTTGTTTATTTGACGTTGTTGTTGTTGTTGTTTTTGACGTTGTTGTTGTTGTTGTATTTGTTGTTGTTGTTGTTGTTTTTGTTTATTTGACGTTATTGTTGTTCTTGTTTATTTGACGTTGTTATTGTAGTTGTTGTTGTTTATTAGATGTTTTTGTTGTTGTTGACGTTGTTGTTGTTGTTTATTTGACGTTGTTAATGTTGTTGACGTTGTTGTTGTTGTTTTTGTTGTTTATTTGACGTTGTTGTTGTTGTTATTGTTGTTGTTGTTGTTGTTGTTTATTTGACGTTGTTGTTGTTGTTATTTATTTGACGATGTTGTTGTTGTTGTTGTTATTTATTTGACGTTGTTGTTGTTGTTGTTTATGTGACTATGTTGTTGTTGTTGTTGTTTATTTGACATTGTTGACGTTGTTATTGTTGTTGTATATTTGACGATGTTGTTGTTGTTGTTGTTTATTTGACGTTGTTGTTGTTGTTTATGTGACGTTGTTGTTG
>OX451735.1:1331285200-1331287700 GCA_948472305.1 Vicia faba | reverse complement strand
TGTTGTTGATGTTGTTGTTGTTTTTGTTTTTGTTTATTAGACGTTGTTGTTGTTGTTGTTTATTTGACGTTTTTGTTGTTGTTGATGTTGTTTTTGTTTTTGTTTTTGTTTATTAGACGTTGTTGTTGTTGTTGTTTATTTGACGTTGTTGTTGTTTATTTGACTATGTTGTTGTTGTTGTTCTTTATTTGACATTGTTGTTGTTTATTTGACGTTGTTGTTGTTGTTTATTTGACGTTGTTGTTGTTGACGTTATTGTTGTTGTTATTGTTTATTTGACGTTGTTGTTGTTGTTTATTTGACGTAGTTGTTGTTGTTAACGTTGTTGTTGTTGTTGTTTTTGTTGTTTATTTGACGTTTTTGTTGTTGTTGATGTTGTTGTTGTTTTTGTTTTTGTTTATTTGACGTTGTTGTTGTTGTTTTTTATTTGACGTTGTTGTTGTTGTTTATATGACGTTGTTGTTGTTGTTATTGACGTTGTTGTTGTTGTTGTTGTTTATTTGACGTTGTTGTTGTTGTTTATTTGACATTGTTGTTGTTGTTGTTATTGTTTATTTGACGTTGTTGTTATTATTTATTTTAAGTTGTTGTTGTTGTTGTTGACTTAGTTGTTGTTGTTTATTTGACGTTGTTGTTGTTATTGTTTATGTTGTTGTTTATTTGACGTTGTTGTTGTTGTTGACGTTGTTGTTTATTTGACGTTGTTGTTGTTGTTTATTTGACGTTGTTGTTGTTGTTGTCGTTGTTATTGTTGTTTATTTGACGTTGTTGTTGTTATTTATTTGACATTGTTGTTGTTGTTATTTATTTGACATTGTTGTTGTTGTTGTTGTTGACGTTGTTGTTGTTGTTGTTTATTTGACGTTGTTTTAGTATTGTTGTTTATTTGACATTGTTGTTGTTATTTATTTGACGTTGTTGTGGGTGACATTATTGTTGTTGTTGTTTATTTGACGTAGTTGTTGTTGTTGACGTTGTTGTTGTTGTTGTTTATTTGACGTTTTTGTTGTTGTTTATGTTGTTGTTGTTGTTGTTGACGTTGTTGTTGTTGTTGTTTATTTGACGTTTTTGTTGTTGTTGATGTTGTTGTTGTTTTTGTGGTTGTTTATTTGACATTGTTGTTGTTGTTTAATTGACGTTGTTGTTGTTGTTGTTTATTTGACGTTGTGGTTGTTGTTTAATTGACGTTGTTGTTGTTTTTTATTTGTCGTTGTTGTTGTTGTTTATTTGACATTGTTGTTGTTGTTGTTGTTGACATTGTTGTTGTTGTTTATTTGACATTATTGTTGTTGTTTATTTGACATTGTTGTTGTTGTTGTTATTGTTTATTTGACGTTGTTATTGTTGTTGTTTATTTGACGTTGTTGTTGTTGTTGACGTTGTTTTTGTTGTTGTTTATTTGACGTTGTTGTTGTTGTTTATTTGATGTTAATGTTGTTGTTGTTTATTTGACGTTGTTGTTGCTGTTGTTGTTTATTTGACTTTGTTGTTGTTGACGTTGTTGTTGTTGTTGTTTATTTGACGTTGTTGTTGTTGTTGACATAGTTGTTGTTGTTGTTGTTTATTTGATGTTGTTGTTGTTGTTCTTGACATTGTTGTTGTTGTTGTTTATTTGACGTTGTTGTTGTTGTTTATTTGACATTGTTGTTGTTGTTGTTGTTGATGTTGTTATTGTTGTTGTTTATTTGACATTGTTGTTGTTTATTTGATGTTGTTGTTGTTGTTGTTGTTGTTGACATAGTTGTTGTGGTTGTTGACGTTATTGTTTATTTGACGTTGTTGTTGTTGTTTATTTGACGTTGTTGTTGTTGTTGTTTATTTGACGTTGTTGTTATTTATTTGACATTGTTGTTGTTGACGTTGTTGTTGTTGTTGTTGTTTATTTGACATTGTTGTTGTTGTTGTTGACGTTGTTGTTGTTTATTTGATGTTGTTTTAGTATTGTTGTTTATTTGACATTGTTGTTATTATTTATTTGACATTGTTGTGGGTGACATTGTTGTTGTTATTTATTTGACGTTGTTGTTGTTGTTTATTTGACGTAGTTATTGTTGTTGTTGACGTTGTTGTTGTTGTTTATTTGACGTTGTTGTTGTTGTTGACGTTGTTTTTGTTGTTGTTTATTTGACGTTGTTGTTGTTGTTGTTTATTTGACGTTAATGTTGTTGTTGTTTATTTGTTGGTGTTGTTGTTGTTGTTGTTTATTTAACGTTGTTGTTGTTGACGTTGTTGTTGTTGTTTATTTGACGGTGTTGTTGTTGTTGTTTATTTAACGTTGTTGTTGTTGACGTTGTTGTTGTTGTTATTTATTTGACGTTTTTGTTGTTGTGGTTGTTTATTTGACGTTGTTGTTGTTGTTCTTGACATTGTTGTTGTTGTTGTTTATTTGACGTTGTTGTTGTTGCTAATTTGACATTGTTGTTGTTGTTGACGTTGTTGTTGTTGTTGTTGTTGTTTATTTGACGTTGTTGTTGTTGTTATTGTTTATTTGACGTTGTTG
>OX451735.1:1331262700-1331282700 GCA_948472305.1 Vicia faba | reverse complement strand
TGTTGTTTATTTGACGTTTTTGTTGTTGTTGATGTTGTTGTTGTTTTTGTTTTTGTTTATTAGACGTTGTTGTTGTTGTTGTTTATTTGACGTTTTTGTTGTTGTTGATGTTGTTTTTGTTTTTGTTTTTGTTTATTAGACGTTGTTGTTGTTGTTGTTTATTTGACGTTGTTGTTGTTTATTTGACTATGTTGTTGTTGTTGTTCTTTATTTGACATTGTTGTTGTTTATTTGACGTTGTTGTTGTTGTTTATTTGACGTTGTTGTTGTTGACGTTATTGTTGTTGTTATTGTTTATTTGACGTTGTTGTTGTTGTTTATTTGACGTAGTTGTTGTTGTTAACGTTGTTGTTGTTGTTGTTTTTGTTGTTTATTTGACGTTTTTGTTGTTGTTGATGTTGTTGTTGTTTTTGTTTTTGTTTATTTGACGTTGTTGTTGTTGTTTTTTATTTGACGTTGTTGTTGTTGTTTATATGACGTTGTTGTTGTTGTTGTTATTGACGTTGTTGTTGTTGTTGTTTATTTGACGTTGTTGTTGTTGTTTATTTGACATTGTTGTTGTTGTTGTTATTGTTTATTTGACGTTGTTGTTATTATTTATTTTAAGTTGTTGTTGTTGTTGTTGACTTAGTTGTTGTTGTTTATTTGACGTTGTTGTTGTTATTGTTTATGTTGTTGTTTATTTGACGTTGTTGTTGTTGTTGACGTTGTTGTTTATTTGACGTTGTTGTTGTTGTTTATTTGACGTTGTTGTTATTGTTGTCGTTGTTATTGTTGTTTATTTGACGTTGTTGTTGTTATTTATTTGACATTGTTGTTGTTGTTATTTATTTGACATTGTTGTTGTTGTTGTTGTTGACGTTGTTGTTGTTGTTGTTTATTTGACGTTGTTTTAGTATTGTTGTTTATTTGACATTGTTGTTGTTATTTATTTGACGTTGTTGTGGGTGACATTATTGTTGTTGTTGTTTATTTGACGTAGTTGTTGTTGTTGACGTTGTTGTTGTTGTTTATTTGACGTTTTTGTTGTTGTTTATGTTGTTGTTGTTGTTGTTGACGTTGTTGTTGTTGTTGTTGTTTATTTGACGTTTTTGTTGTTGTTGATGTTGTTGTTGTTTTTGTGGTTGTTTATTTGACATTGTTGTTGTTGTTTAATTGACGTTGTTGTTGTTGTTGTTTATTTGACGTTGTGGTTGTTGTTTAATTGACGTTGTTGTTGTTTTTTATTTGTCGTTGTTGTTGTTGTTTATTTGACATTGTTGTTGTTGTTGTTGTTGACATTGTTGTTGTTGTTTATTTGACATTGTTGTTGTTGTTTATTTGACATTGTTGTTGTTGTTGTTATTGTTTATTTGACGTTGTTATTGTTGTTGTTTATTTGACGTTGTTGTTGTTGTTGACGTTGTTTTTGTTGTTTTTTATTTGACGTTGTTGTTGTTGTTTATTTGATGTTAATGTTGTTGTTGTTTATTTGACGTTGTTGTTGCTGTTGTTGTTTATTTGACTTTGTTGTTGTTGACGTTGTTGTTGTTGTTGTTTATTTGACGTTGTTGTTGTTGTTGACATAGTTGTTGTTGTTGTTGTTTATTTGATGTTGTTGTTGTTGTTCTTGACATTGTTGTTGTTGTTTATTTGACGTTGTTGTTGTTGTTTATTTGACATTGTTGTTGTTGTTGTTGTTGACGTTGTTATTGTTGTTGTTTATTTGACATTGTTGTTGTTTATTTGATGTTGTTGTTGTTGTTGTTGTTGACATAGTTGTTGTGGTTGTTGACGTTATTGTTTATTTGACGTTGTTGTTGTTGTTTATTTGACGTTGTTGTTGTTGTTGTTTATTTGACGTTGTTGTTATTTATTTGACATTGTTGTTGTTGACGTTGTTGTTGTTGTTGTTGTTTATTTGACATTGTTGTTGTTGTTGTTGACGTTGTTGTTGTTTATTTGATGTTGTTTTAGTATTGTTGTTTATTTGACATTGTTGTTATTATTTATTTGACATTGTTGTGGGTGACATTGTTGTTGTTATTTATTTGACGTTGTTGTTGTTGTTTATTTGACGTAGTTATTGTTGTTGTTGACGTTGTTGTTGTTGTTTATTTGACGTTGTTGTTGTTGTTGACGTTGTTTTTGTTGTTGTTTATTTGACGTTGTTGTTGTTGTTGTTTATTTGACGTTAATGTTGTTGTTGTTTATTTGTTGGTTTTGTTGTTGTTGTTGTTTATTTAACATTGTTGTTGTTGACGTTGTTGTTGTTGTTTATTTGACGGTGTTGTTGTTGTTGTTTATTTAACGTTGTTGTTGTTGACGTTGTTGTTGTTGTTATTTATTTGACGTTGTTGTTGTTGTTGACATAGTTGTTGTTGTTGTGGTTGTTTATTTGACGTTGTTGTTGTTGTTCTTGACATTGTTGTTGTTGTTGTTTATTTGACGTTGTTGTTGTTGCTAATTTGACATTGTTGTTGTTGTTGACGTTGTTGTTGTTGTTGTTGTTGTTGTTTATTTGACGTTGTTGTTGTTGTTGTTGTTATTGTTTATTTGACGTTGTTGTTGTTGTTGTTTATTTGACGTTGTTGTTGTTGTTGTTGTTGTTGACATAATTGTTGTTGTTGTTTATTTGACGTTTTTGTTGTTATTGATGTTGTTGTTGTTTTTGTTGTTGTTTATTTGACATTGTTGTTGTTGTTTAATTGATGTTGTTATTGTTGTTGTTGTTTATTTGACGTTGTTGTTGTTGTTATTGTTGTTGTTGTTGTTTATTTGACATTGTTGTTGTTGTTGTTATTTATTTGTCGTTGTTGTTGTTGTTGTTTGTTTGACAATGTTGTTGTTGTTGACGTTGTTGTTGTTGTTGTTGTTGACGTTGTTGTTGTTGTTGTTGTTGTTTATTTGACGTTGTTGTTTTTGTTTATTTGACATTGTTGTTGTTGTTGTTATTGTTTATTTGACGTTGTTGTTGTTGTTGTTTATTTGACGTTGTTGTTGTTGTTGTTGTTGACGTTGTTGTTGTTTATTTGACGTAGTTGTTGTTGTTGACGATGTTTATTTGACATTGTTGTTGTTGACGTTGTTGTTGTTGTTGTTTATTTGACGTTGTTGTTGTTGTTGACATAGTTGTTGTTGTTGTTGTTTATTTGATGTTGTTGTTGTTGTTAATTTGATGTTGTTGTTGTTGTTCTTGACATTGTTGTTTTGTGGTTTATTTGACGTTGTTGTTGTTGTTGTTGTTTATTTGACATTGTTGTTGTTGTTGTTGTTGACGTTGTTATTGTTGTTGTTTATTTGACATTGTTGTTGTTGTTGTTGTTTATTTGACATTGTTGTTGTTGTTGTTGTTGACATAGTTGTTGTTGTTGTTGACGTTGTTATTTATTTGACGTTGTTGTTGTTGTTTATTTTACATTGTTGTTGTTGTTGACGTTGTTATTGTTGTTGTTTATTTGACATTGTTGTTGTTGTTGTTGTTGTTTATTTGACATTGTTGTTGTTGTTGTTGTTGACGTTGTTGTTGTTGTTGTTTATTTGATGTTGTTTTAGTATTGTTGTTTATTTGACATTGTTGTTGTTATTTATTGGACGTTGTTATGGGTGACATTGTTGTTGTTGTTGTTTATTTGACATTGTTGTTGTTGACGTTGTTTTTGTTGTTGTTGTTGTTTATTTGACATTGTTGTTGTTGTTGTTGACGTTATTGTTGTTTATTTGTTGTTGTTTTAGTATTGTTGTTTATTTGACATTGTTGTTGTTATTTATTGGACGTTGTTGTGGGTGACATTGTTGTTGTTGTTGTTTATTCGACATTGTTGTTGTTGTTTATTTGACGTGGTTGTTGTTGTTGACGTTGTTGTTGTTGTTTATTTGACGTTTTTGTTGTTGTTGATGTTCTTGTTGTTGTTGTTGTTGTTGTTGTTGTTGTTGTTTTTGTTTATTTGACGTTGTTGTTGTTGTTTATTTGACGTTGTTGTTGTTGACGGTGTTGTTGTTGTTGTTGTTGTTTATTTGACATTGTTGTTGTTGTTGTTGACGTTGTTGTTGTTTATTTGACGTTGTTGTTGTTGTTGTTCTTTATTTGACGTTGTTGTTGTTTATTTGACGTTGTTGTTGTTGTTGTTTATTTGACGTTGTTGTTGTTTGTTTGACGTTGTTGTTGTTGTTGTTGTTTATTTGACGTTGTTGTTGTTGACGTTATTGTTGTTGTTATTGTTTATTTGACGTTGTTGTTGTTGTTTATTCGACGTAGTTGTAGTTGTTGACGTTGTTGTTGTTGTTGTTTATTTGACGTTGTTGTTGTTGTTTATTTGACGTTGTTGTTGTTGTTTATTTGACGCTGTTGTTGTTGACATTATTGTTGTTGTTATTGTTTATTTGACGTTGTTGTTGTTGTTTATTTGACGTAGTTGTTGTTGTTGACGTTGTTGTTCTTGTTGTTGTTGTTGTTTATTTGACGTTTTTGTTGTTGTTGATGTTGTTGTTGTTTTTGTTTTTGTTTATTAGACGTTGTTGTTGTTGTTGTTTATTTGACGTTGTTGTTGTTTATTTGACTATGTTGTTGTTGTTCTTCTTTATTTGACGTTGTTGTTGTTTATTTGACGTTGTTGTTGTTGTTTATTTGACGTTGTTGTTGTTGACGTTATTGTTGTTGTTATTGTTTATTTGACGTTGTTGTTGTTGTTTATTTGACGTAGTTGTTGTTGTTAACGTTGTTGTTGTTGTTGTTTTTGTTGTTTATTTGACGTTTTTGTTGTTGTTGATGTTGTTGTTGTTTTTGTTTTTGTTTATTTGACGTTGTTGTTGTTGTTTTTTATTTGACGTTGTTGTTGTTGTTTATATGACGTTGTTGTTGTTGTTGTTGACGTTGTTGTTGTTGTTGTTGTTTATTTGACGTTGTTCTTGTTGTTTATTTGACATTGTTGTTGTTGTTGTTATTGTTTATTTGACGTTGTTGTTGTTGTTATTTATTTTAAGTTGTTGTTGTTGTTTATTTGACGTTGTTGTTGTTATTGTTTATGTTGTTGTTTATTTGACGTTGTTGTTGTTGTTGACGTTGTTGTTTATTTGACGTTGTTGTTGTTGTTTATTTGACGTTGTTGTTGTTGTCGTTGTTATTGTTGTTTATTTGACGTTGTTGTTGTTATTTATTTGACATTGTTGTTGTTGTTATTTATTTGACATTGTTGTTGTTGTTGTTGTTGACGTTGTTGTTGTTGTTGTTTATTTGACGTTGTTTTAGTATTGTTGTTTATTTGACATTGTTGTTGTTATTTATTTGACGTTGTTGTGGGTGACATTATTGTTGTTGTTGTTTATTTGACGTAGTTGTTGTTGTTGACGTTGTTGTTGTTGTTGTTTATTTGACGTTTTTGCTGTTGTTTATGTTGTTGTTGTTGTTGTTGACGTTGTTGTTGTTGTTGTTTATTTGACGTTTTTGTTGTTGTTGATGTTGTTGTTGTTTTTGTGGTTGTTTATTTGACATTGTTGTTGTTGTTTAATTGACGTTGTTGTTGTTGTTGTTGTTTATTTGACGTTGTTGTTGTTGTTTAATTGACGTTGTTGTTGTTTTTTATTTGTCGTTGTTGTTGTTGTTTATTTGACGTTGTTGTTGTTGTTGTTGACATTGTTGTTGTTGTTTATTTGACATTGTTGTTGTTGTTTATTTGACATTGTTGTTGTTGTTGTTATTGTTTATTTGACGTTGTTATTGTTGTTGTTTATTTAACGTTGTTGTTGTTGTTGACGTTGTTTTTGTTGTTGTTTATTTGACGTTGTTGTTGTTGTTTATTTGATGTTAATGTTGTTGTTGTTTATTTGACGTTGTTGTTGCTGTTGTTGTTTATTTGACTTTGTTGTTGTTGACGTTGTTGTTGTTGTTGTTGTTGTTTATTTGACGTTGTTGTTGTTGTTGACATAGTTGTTGTTGTTGTTGTTGTTTATTTGATGTTGTTGTTGTTGTTCTTGACATTGTTGTTGTTGTTGTTGTTTATTTGACGTTGTTGTTGTTGTTTATTTGACATTGTTGTTGTTGTTGTTGTTGACGTTGTTATTGTTGTTGTTTATTTGACATTGTTGTTGTTTATTTGATGTTGTTGTTGTTGTTGTTGACATAGTTGTTGTGGTTGTTGACGTTATTGTTTATTTGACGTTGTTGTTGTTGTTTATTTGACGTTGTTGTTGTTGTTGTTTATTTGACGTTGTTGTTATTTATTTGACATTGTTGTTGTTGACGTTGTTGTTGTTGTTGTTGTTTATTTGACATTGTTGTTGTTGTTGTTGACGTTGTTGTTGTTTATTTGATGTTGTTTTAGTATTGTTGTTTATTTGACATTGTTGTTATTATTTATTTGACATTGTTGTGGGTGACATTGTTGTTGTTATTTATTTGACGTTGTTGTTGTTGTTTATTTGACGTAGTTATTGTTGTTGTTGACGTTGTTGTTGTTGTTTATTTGACGTTGTTGTTGTTGTTGACGTTGTTTTTGTTGTTGTTTATTTGACGTTGTTGTTGTTGTTGTTTATTTGACGTTAATGTTGTTGTTGTTTATTTGTTGGTGTTGTTGTTGTTGTTGTTTATTTAACGTTGTTGTTGTTGACGTTGTTGTTGTTGTTTATTTGACGGTGTTGTTGTTGTTGTTTATTTAACGTTGTTGTTGTTGACGTTGTTGTTGTTGTTTATTTGATGTTGTTGTTGTTGTTGACGTTGTTGTTGTTGTTGTTTATTTAACATTGTTGTTGGCGATGTTTTTGTTGTTGTTTATTTGACGTTGTTGTTGTTGTTGTTTATTTGACGTTGTTGTTGTTGTTCTTGACATTGTTGTTGTTGTTGTTTAT
Source organism: Vicia faba (assembly GCA_948472305.1). Lineage (NCBI taxonomy): Eukaryota > Viridiplantae > Streptophyta > Magnoliopsida > Fabales > Fabaceae > Vicia > Vicia faba. The sequence goes on along the minus strand of OX451735.1, from coordinate 1,331,275,878 downwards.
TTGACGTTGTTGTTGTTGTTTATTTGACGTTGTTGTTGTTGTTCTTGACATTGTTGTTGTTGTTGTTTATTTGACATTGTTGTTGTTGTTGTTCTTGACATTGTTGTTGTTGTTGTTGACGTTGTTATTGTTGTTGTTTATTTGACATTGTTGTTGTTTATTTGATGTTGTTGTTGTTGTTGTTGTTGTTGACATAGTTGTCGTGGTTGTTGACGTTATTGTTTATTTGACAATGTTGTTGTTGTTGTTTATTTGACGTTGTTGTTATTTATTTGACATTGTTGTTGTTGACGTTGTTGTTGTTGTTGTTGTTTATTTGACATTGTTGTTGTTGTTGTTGACGTTGTTGTTGTTTATTTGATGTTGTTTTAGTATTGTTGTTTATTTGACATTGTTGTTATTATTTATTTGACATTGTTGTGGGTGACATTGTTGTTGTTATTTATTTGACGTTGTTGTTGTTGTTTATTTGACGTAGTTATTGTTGTTGTTGACGTTGTTGTTGTTGTTTATTTGACGTTGTTGTTGTTGTTGACGTTGTTTTTGTTGTTGTTTATTTGACGTTGTTGTTGTTGTTGTTTATTTGACGTTAATGTTGTTGTTGTTTATTTGTTGGTGTTGTTGTTGTTGTTGTTTATTTAACGTTGTTGTTGTTGACGTTGTTGTTGTTGTTTATTTGGCGGTGTTGTTGTTGTTGTTTATTTAACGTTGTTGTTGTTGACGTTGTTGTTGTTGTTATTTATTTGACGTTGTTGTTGTTGTTGACATAGTTGTTGTTGTTGTGGTTGTTTATTTGACGTTGTTGTTGTTGTTCTTGACATTGTTGTTGTTGTTGTTTATTTGACGTTGTTGTTGTTGCTAATTTGACATTGTTGTTGTTGTTGACGTTGTTGTTGTTGTTGTTGTTGTTTATTTGACGTTGTTGTTGTTGTTGTTATTGTTTATTTGACGTTGTTGTTGTTGTTGTTTATTTGACGTTGTTGTTGTTTTTGTTGTTGTTGACATAATTGTTGTTGTTGTTTATTTGACGTTTTTGTTGTTATTGATGTTGTTGTTGTTTTTGTTGTTGTTTATTTGACATTGTTGTTGTTGTTTAATTGATGTTGTTATTGTTGTTGTTGTTTATTTGACGTTGTTGTTGTTGTTGTTTATTTGACATTGTTGTTGTTGTTGTTGTTTATTTGTCGTTGTTGTTGTTGTTTATTTGACAATGTTGTTGTTGTTGACGTTGTTGTTGTTGTTGTTGTTGACATTGTTGTTGTTGTTGTTTATTTGACGTTGTTGTTTTTGTTTATTTGACATTGTTGTTGTTGTTGTTATTGTTTATTTGACGTTGTTGTTGTTGTTGTTTATTTGACGTTGTTGTTGTTGTTGTTGACGTTGTTGTTGTTTATTTGACGTTGTTGTTGTTGTTGACGATGTTTATTTGACGTTGTTGTTGTTGACGTTGTTGTTGTTGTTGTTTATTTGACGTTGTTGTTGTTGTTGACATAGTTGTTGTTGTTGTTATTTATTTGATGTTGTTGTTTTTGTTAACTTGATGTTGTTGTTGTTGTTCTTGACATTGTTGTTGTTGTGGTTTATTTGACGTTGTTGTTGTTGTTGTTTATTTGACATTGTTGTTGTTGTTGTTGTTGACGTTGTTATTGTTGTTGTTTATTTGACATTGTTGTTGTTGTTGTTGTTGTTGTTTATTTGACGTTGTTGTTGTTGTTGTTGACATAGTTGTTGTTGTTGACGTTGTTGTTTATTTGACGTTGTTGTTGTTGTTTATTTTACATTTTTGTTGTTGTTGTTGACGTTGTTATTGTTGTTGTTTATTTGACATTGTTGTTGTTGTTGTTGTTTATTTGACGTTGTTGTTGTTGTTGTTGTTGACATGGTTGTTGTTGTTGTTGACGTTGTTGTTTATTTGACGTTGTTGTTGTTTATTTGACGTTGTTGTTGTTGTTGTTTATTTGACGTTGTTGTTATTTATTTGACATTGTTGTTTTTGTTGACGTTGTTGTTGTTTATTTGACGTTGTTGTTGTTTATTTGACGTTGTTGTTGTTGTTGTTTATTTGACATTGTTGTTGTTATTTATTTGACATTGTTGTGGGTGACATTGTTGTTGTTATTTATTTGACGTTGTTGTTGTTGTTTATTTGACGTAGTTGTTGTTGTTGTTGACGTTTTTGTTGTTGTTGTTGTTGTTTATTTGACGTTGTTGTTGTTGTTGACGTTGTTTTTGTTGTTGTTTATTTGACGTTGTTGTTGTTGTTGTTTTTTTGACGTTAATGTTGTTGTTGTTTATTTGACGGTGTTTTTGTTGTTGTTGTTTATTTAACGTTGTTGTTGTTGACGTTGTTAGAACAATGTTTGAATCTAGTACCCTATATTTAAGTTTTGATGATAACAAAGTGAAAAGATATAGTAGTTAAATATTTCATGATTGAATTATATGCTACCTAAAATTACTATGCTCTGACTTGCAGATATGCTGATTAAAATAAGCAAGATCACGTTTTCAGCATCAGAATATGAGTTTGTGCATCAGCATCAGAAGTTGCTGAATCAGAACGTCAAGATCAGATGATCAACGCTTGCACATGCTGAAGCTTGATGAACAGAACTGCGCGTAAAACACTCTGATACAGAATCAATTAGTTCATCAGCAGCAAAGCAGAATCAGAATGAGCCAAGCCAGATCGTGCATTGAAGAAGCAACGGTACTGTGCATTGAAAGCTAATCAATACCAACGGCATCATTCTAGACAAGATCTGCTCAAAAAGGAAAGTTTGTTAATAGCATTGAATCAAGAATATTTGCTTCAACGTTCATCTTCTCAAAGTGCTATATAAACCAAGCTTTGAAGATTATCACGGCTAATGCTTCCAAACTCTCTACACGCACAAAGCTGATCAATAATCTTCATCTACAAGTTTTGCTAAACCACCAAACTCTGATACTCTATTAGCGTTTAGCAACTTAGTATTCTAAGCTTCATTTGTGTAAACATCACAGTTGTGATATAGTTTTTGTAGAAAACATTCACACACATTTGATTATATCTTTGTAAGAAAGTGTTGCCTTGACAAACCGGATTGTGGTTTGCATCAAGAAGGTTTTAGCAGTTGCTAAAGCAGATTTGTATTCAGTTGAATATAGTGAATTAAGACCTCGTTGGAGAGAGGCGAAATCACCTTGAACGGGTGGACTGGAGTAGTTTGAGATCAAACGAACCAGGATAAAAATACCTTGTCATTTGCTTTAAGATTCCAGTTTTACAATTCAACCCCCCCTTCTTGTGTTTTTCACCCCTTCAATTGGCATCAGAGCGCCTGGTTCTGAGCTAAAACACTTAACCGTGTCAGTAAAAGATCCAGCGTCAGAAAAACACTATGGCAGGAAACAACTCTCATTTCAGCAATGACAACAATGAGGATAGAGACAGATTCAGCGGCAAACCTCCAGTCTTTGATGGAGAAAACTTTGACTACTGGAAAGACAGAATTGAAAGCTTCTTTCTAGCACATGATGCTGATCTGTGGGATATGGTGACAGATGGATACACGCACCCTGTGAATGCAACTGGTCAGAAGATTGATAGAAAATCAATGACTGATCAACAAAAGCGTGATTTCAAGAATCACCATAAGGCCAGAACCATCCTCCTCAGTGCCATCTCCTATACTGAGTATGAGAAGATCTCCAACAGAGACACAGCTAAGAACATCTTTGATTCTCTCAGAATGACGCATGAGGGAAACGTTCAAGTCAAGGAAACAAAAGCTCTGGCGCTCATTCAGAAGTATGAGGCGTTTAAAATGGAAGAATCTGAATCCATTGAAACTATGTTCTCTAGATTCCAGATTCTGGTAGCTGGTCTCAAAGTTCTGGACAAGGGATACTCTACTGCTGACCATGTCAAGAAGATAATCAGAAGTTTACCTAAGCAGTGGAGGCCTATGGTTACTGCTCTGAAGCTGGCGAAAGATCTCAACAAAATCACTCTGGAGGAACTTATAAGCTCCCTCAGAAGTCATGAGATAGAGCTGGAAGCTGACGAGCCTCAGAAGCAAGGTAAGCCTATAGCTTTAAAATCTAACAGAAAATCTGAATCTAAAGTTTTGCAGGCAGTTGAAGAAACATCTGATGGATCCTCATCAGAAGAAGACGAGCTTTCTCTTCTCTCCAGAAGAGTAAATCAACTGTGGAAGCAAAGACAAAGGAAGTTCAGGAATCCCAGAAGATCTGATCAGAACGAGTCTTCCTCCAGATACAGAAGGACAGATTCTTCCTCTGGATACAGAAGATCTGAAGGCTCCTCAGGTAGCAAGAAGCCAAATACAAAAGACATCATCTGCTACGAGTGCAATGAGCAAGGACACTACAAGAGTGACTGCCCAAAGCTTCAGAGGGAAAAGCCCAAAAGGAAGTTTGGAAGAGAAAAGAAGAAAAGTCTCATGGCCACATGGGATGACTCTGACTCGTCTGAAGCTGACTCAGAATCAGATGATGAAAGGGCGAACATAGCGCTCATGGCTAACATTCCAGATGACAGTGAAGCTTCTGACTCAGACTCAGAATCAGACACAGAAGAGGTATTCCCTAACTTCGCTGTTAATTTTACAAAGGCTGAACTTGCTGAAAGCCTCAATGAAATTCTGGAACGTTATCAGCAGATTAGAGCTAAATTCAAAGACCTGAAAAGGACTCTTGAATCTGACTCTAATAAGTCTGAGAGTCTCAAATTGGAAAACTCTGAGCTGAGAGATAAAATTTTAAAATTAGAAAACTCTTTACAAAACTCTCAGAAGGAACCAATTGCTGAAACTCCCAGCAACGCTGATGAGATCATCAAGGAGTATGATCATAGTTTCCAGAAGTTCCTTGCTAAAAGCATAGATAGAAGCAGAATGGCTTCAATGATCTATGGAGTTAGCAGAAACGGCAGGAAAGGAATAGGATACCTAGGTAAGGTTCCTACACCTAAAAATGTCATGGATTTAACCATTAAATACACTCCTCTAAATTCACACTTTGTGTATGGTCACACACATGACATCAAATATACTAGTAGTAATCACCTTGTGAAACCAAAATTCAATCAGAGTTTTGGTAAAACTAACAAATCAGGACCCAAGAAGATCTGGGTACCTAAGGATAAAATAATACATGTTGCAGATATCTTTAGCAGCAAGTCAGAAACACCAGTCATGGTACCTGGACTCTGGCTGCTCACGTCACATGACGGGAAGAAGGCATATGTTCCGAAGCCTGGAACTTAAGCCTGGAGGCCACGTTGGCTTTGGAGGCAATCAGAGGGGAAAGATAATTGGCTCTGGAACTGTAGGTAACGGAAATCTTCCCTCTATTAATAATGTTCTGCTTGTTGATGGATTGATGCATAACCTGTTATCCATAAGTCAATTAAGTGATAACGGTTATGATATAATCTTTAATCAAAAATCATGTAAAGCTGTTAGTCAGAAAGATGGGACTATCCTATTTAATGGTAAGAGGAAAAACAACATTTACAAAATCAAACTTTCTGAACTTAAGAGTCAGAACGTAAAATGTCTTCTGTCTGTTAACAACGAGCAATGGATCTGGCACAGAAGATTGGGACATGTTAGTATGAGAAGAATATCTCAGATTAACAAACTCAATCTGGTCAGAGGACTTCCAAATTTGAAGTTCAATTCAGATGCTCTGTGTGAAGCATGTCAGAAAGGCAAATTTGCAAAACCCTCTTTTAAATCCAAAAATGTTGTTTCTACCTCTAAGCCATTAGAACTTCTGCACATTGACTTATTTGGACCAGTTAAAACTGCTTCTGTCAGTGGCAAGAAGTATGGGTTAGTAATCGTAGATGACTATAGCAGATGGACATGGGTAAAGTTCTTAAGACACAAGGACGAGTCACACTCTGTGTTTGTTACCTTCTGTAACCAAGTTCAGAATGAAAAAGATCTTAGAATCGTTAAAGTCAGAAGTGATCATGGTGGAGAATTTGAAAATAAAGATTTTGAGTCATTCTTTAATGACAAAGGCATTCTGCATGATTTCTCTTGTCCTAGAACTCCCCAACAAAATGGAGTTGTAGAACGAAAGAACAGAACATTGCAAGAAATGGCCAGAACCATGATCAACGAGACAAACGTTGCTAAGACTTTCTGGGCAGAGGCAATAAACACAGCGTGCTACATTCAGAATAGAATCTCAATAAGACCTATTCTGGAAAAGACTCCATATGAATTGTGGAAGAACAGAAAGCCCAACATTTCGTATTTTCATCCATTTGGATGTACTTGCTATATGTTAAACACTAAGAATTATTTGAACAAGTTTGATTCTAAGGCACAGAAGTGTATTATGTTAGGATACTCTGAACGCTCAAGAGGGTACAGAGTATACAATACAGAAACACAGATTGTGGAAGAATCTATCAGTGTTCGTTTTGATGACAAGCTTGAATCTGAAAAGTCAAAGCAGAATGAAAATCTCGCAGGTATAGAAATTGAATTTGCAGGTTCTGAAGACAGGTCATCAGAAGTTCTCAACACAGACATTCCTTCAACGTCTGAAAGAAGCAATGCTAGAAATCCTACAACTGCTGCTGATCAACCTCAGAAGAGATTACCCAGAAGCAGTTTGGATCACCCAGAAGAAACCATCTTAGGAAGAAAGGAAGATCCAATCAGAACAAGAGCAAGCTTCAGAAACTCTGAAGAAACTCTGATGGGACTTGTGTCTCTGATTGAACCTTCTTCTATTGATGAAGCACTTCTGGACAATGACTGGATTCTGGCAATGCAAGAAGAGCTGAATCAATTCACCAGAAACGACGTTTGGGATCTCGTTCCAAGACCAAAAGGATTCAACGTCATTGGAACAAGATGGGTGTTCAGAAACAAGCTCAATGAACAAGGTGAAGTCGTCAGAAACAAGGCACGACTGGTTGCACAAGGTTATAGTCAGCAAGAGGGGATAGACTATACAGAAACCTTTGCCCCAGTCGCCAGGTTAGAATCTATCAGACTTTTAATCTCATTTGCTGTTAATAGAGGCATCACTCTGTATCAGATGGATGTCAAAAGTGCATTCTTAAATGGTTATATAGAAGAAGAAGTGTATGTTCACCAACCCCCAGGTTTTGAAAATACAAAACATCCAGAACATGTTTTCAAACTGAAAAAGTCACTGTATGGTCTGAAACAAGCTCCCAGAGCTTGGTATGAAAGGCTGAGTAACTTTCTGCTTGAAAATGAGTTCACCAGAGGGAAAGTGGACACCACTCTATTCTGTAAAACAGTTAAGAGTGACATTTTAGTCTGTCAAATTTATGTTGATGATATAATCTTTGGTTCTACTAATCCTTCTCTTGGAAGAAAATTTGCTAAGTGTATGCAGGCAGAATTTGAGATGAGCCTCATGGGGGAACTGAAGTTCTTTCTAGGAATTCAGATCAATCAAACTCCAGAGGGAACTTACATTCATCAGAGCAAATACATCAGAGATCTTCTGAAGAAATTTGACCTCTCAGAATGTAAGCCATCAAAGATTCCAATGCATCCCACGTGCATTCTGGAAAGAGAAGAGGTAAGCAAAAGCGTAGAACAGAAAGTCTACAGAGGTATGATTGGTTCTCTCCTTTATCTGACTGCTTCAAGACCTGATATTCTATTCAGCGTATGTATTTGTGCTAGATTCCAATCAGATCCTAGAGAATCTCACTTAACAGCTGTTAAGCGAATTTTCAAGTATCTGAAAGGTACTACTAATCTGGGTTTGTTTTATAGAAAATCTAGTGATTACAGTTTAGTAGGCTACTGCGACGCTGATTTTGCTGGAGACAGAGTGGAACGAAAAAGTACTTCTGGAAGCTGCCAGTTTCTGGGAGAAAATCTGATCTCGTGGTCCAGCAAAAGGCAATCAACTATTGCTCTGTCAACAGCAGAAGCTGAGTACATAGCAGCAGCTGGATGTAGCACACAGATGCTCTGGATGAAAAGTCAGCTTGAAGACTTCCAGATTTTTGAGAGTAACATTCCTATTCTTTGTGATAATACTTCTGCTATTTGCTTAAGTAAGAATCCTATTTTACATTCTAGAGCTAAGCATATAGAAATAAAACATCATTTCATTAGGGACTATATTCAGAAAGGTATTTTAAACTTGAAATTTATAGATACAGACCATCAATGGGCTGATATCTTTACAAAACCCCTTTCAGAAGATAGGTTTAATTTCATTCTGAAACATCTCAGCATGAAAGTATGCCCAGAATGAAAATGCTTTAATTCCATATTTTTATCTTTCAGAATGTATTTATATTACTGTGAACTTCTGATCAATCTTCTTTCAGAAAGTTAGAACATGCAGATTGTATCAGAGGCAAGTCTAAAGATCTGAGAGTCTAATCTCAAATACAGACGTGCTGATCACTACATCAAACAAGTGTCATCCAATCATCAGCAAATCCCTGAAGCAGAACGCGTGCACGTTTCTGAGAAAGGAAAACGCTGATTGGGTGCATTGAGACACATGTCTGGTAACCGTTTTTAAGTATCTTTCTCAAATCCCCCAAAATCAGCAAGCATTAAATGCAAAAGTAATCACGCTTGTTAATGGCAATCATTATTTTTTTCTCTCTCTTAAAAACGTTTTATTTTTCAAAATAATTTTTGAAAATTCTATTTAAGCACATTACTCTTCATTCTTAATCTTTACGCTTTCTCATAATCTCTTAAGTATTCTCTGCATTTTTCTGCATATCTCCTTCAAAACCCTAGCTTTTCTCAAATCACTCTCAAGCTTTTTGTGTGAGAACAATGGCATCCTCCAGCATTTCTGCAGGAAATCAGAAGAAAGAAACCTCTGAGCAATATCAAGCGCCTACCAGAACTCTTCTCACACCGGTAAAGAATCTTGAGGTTCTCTCTGAATTAATCATCGATTTCGAAAGTTTGAAGGATAATGGATTTGACCTAACTGAGGAAGTCAAAGCTCAGAAGTGGGAGAGGTACTTTGATAGATTGGTTGGACCAACCTTCCCAGAGCTTGTCAAGGAATTTTGGATTCACGCCAAGATTGATAAACATCTAGTCATCTCTTCTGTTATGGGAAAGAAGATAGTAATTTCTGAAGACCTCATTGCTAGATTAATAGGTCAAAGTGGTGGTGGAGTCCGTTGTGTGGACATGGCCGATAGGTGCCCTGATATTGGTGTGATAGCCAACTGCATTTTCACTCTTGGTTTTCCCAGCAGCAAAATCAAGGATCTGAAGGATCACTGCAGAGTGTGGGCCAAGATTGTTCTAGGCTGTTTCAATCACAGGAAGCCAACAAGCTCTCCTGACTATATAAACGTGGATCAGCAATTTCTGATCTACTTTATTGATCAGAGGGTGAAGATCAATTTGGCACACTTCCTGTTCAATCATCTGAAGACTAGTGTGAAAGAGACTAGAGAAGAAGAAAGGACCAAAAGAGACTGGATACCGTTTGGGAGGCTCATATCAGATATTCTGACAGAGAATAAGCTGATAGATTATCTGAGCGAAGCTAAAGTACTGGGCAATTTTGAACCAACTGTTGGAAAACCGCTGAATGCTAAGAACCTGAAAAAGATGAAGCTGATAGACAATATCAGGAAGGAACCCAGAGCTTCTTCAACTGCTGACATCTCCAGAAGAAGAGTGCCTCTGAGTGATTTCCTAAGATTTTCTGAAACTGAACCTGATATGTTTATCAAGTACCCAGATTCTTACAAGGAAGCAGATGCAGGTTCAAAGCTGAAGATCAAAGATCTGAGTCAAGTTCAACCTGAAGTGATTCAGAAGAAGTCAAAGAAGAGGAAAGCAGAAGGATCATCTCACCAGACTCCAAAGAAACGAGGTAATCCATCTGCTGCTCCTATTTCAATTTCCTCTACTATTCCAACATCTGTTGCTCCTCCTCCAACCTCTCACAGAATATCCATTCCAATCCCCACTATTGATGAAACCATACCAGAAGACCCTTCTGAGGCCTTACAACTCAGAAGAACCAGAATTAAAATTCCCATTAAAATTACCAAACAACAACCAACTGTTTCAACAACACCAGCACTTGATAGAGTGCTAGCTGATATTGAGCGTGAACATACTTCTGTTCAAACTCACTCTGAACCACCAAATATTCCTCCTCCACAACCTGAACCAGAAATTCAACCACAACCAGAACCACAACCAGAACCAGAACAAGAATCAGAACCACAATCACAACAACCTATCACAGAAGAACCTCTGATCCCTGAGCAATCAGAAGTTCCACCTCCTCAACCAGAAAATAATCCTCCCTCACCTCAAACAGAGTTTCATCGCTATGAAACCCCATCTCCTCATCATTCTGATCCCCACTCATCTCAACCTTCACCGCTGGCAATACAGTTGCCATGTGGAACCACCATTGTCAGACCCCAGTTACCATCATCAGAGGAATCAACACCTCCAAAAACTCCAACCACTCCAATAGATATATCCTCTGACTCTGATAACCATCCACCAAAACAAACAGCACCTCAGCACACCTCTGAAAACCAATCATCTGAAAACCCCAGCAGAACATTCATTGACTTAACAAGTCTTGAACGTCTTGCTGATTTAAGACACAAATTGGCCATTCCCAAACCAAAGCAACTAGATGTTGGCTCTGGTATTTTGGACTTTGAAACAGGTATGCTGCAGTGGATTGCTTCCTTGAAGCAAGTCTGTCCCGGGATGATCGACCCAGCTGCTTCTGATCAGCTCTGGTCACAGTTCAGAGTATGGGTTCGTGCTGAAGCACTCAAGCTGCAGGACGTCAACTATGAGCAGGCTCAACAGAACTTTAGCAAGCTGCTGAAGGATGTTGAGAGTCAGCTGCCTCAAGAAGTTGTGCTCCCTCTGGACTCTGAATCCTGGTCTGAGAAAGAGCAAGCTGCACAGGTGGAACCAGCAGAAGAAGACAAGACTCTTCAGGAAGAAAATCCAGCAGAAGATGTAGCTGAAAGTTCTGAGAAGCTTCCTCCTGCTGAAAGTTCTCAAGCTGCCTTGGACAGGCAGGCTCTGGAAGAATTAAGGCTGAATGACTTGCGTCTACAGCAGCGGATGGAAGAGAATGATCAGAAGATGGAAGCAAGAATGAATGTCCAGGACAGCAAGATTGATACTGTTGTCACCATGGTTCAGAAGTAGAATGCAACTTCTGAAAAGATTCAGGCAATGCTGGAAAGCCTGTTCTCACGCATGCCCCCACAACCTTGAAATTTTTTCATGCATGACATTCTCTATATTTTCGTCATTTTCTGATGTACTTTTGACTATGTTTTAATTATGCTTGTGTAATGTTCTTTGCTCTGAACTATTTTTAATATAATTTGTTTTTCTGATCTAAATTGTTTTAGCACATCACTAACACTTTTTGATTGCTGACAAAAAGGGGGAGAACAAGAATGATATTTAAAATCAATAACGGCTAACTAGACAGAAACTCTCAAACATTCTAACTCTATTACTTGAAATGTTTTTCTGTTTTATTGTTAAGTCTACAGGCACAAGGAAGCTCCGAACACTGTGAAGACTAAGAACTAGAAGATCTGATCAAAATACAGAAGCTCATGTTGCTCTGATCAAATATGAAGTTCTGATATATGAAGCTCTGATCGACCTAACACTCTGATCCGAAGCAAAGCTCTGACAGGAAAAGCTCTGAAGCTCTGCTCTCTGATAAGCCAAAGACTTATAATCTGATGCTCAAAGATAGAAAAAGATCTGACTCTGAAGAACACACATATCAAAGGGAAGTAACAAACTCAGGGGGAGTATCTCTTAACTCTAACTTCTCCGTACTTCTTATTCTGATACATAGCTCTGATAACTTTTCACGTTATTTTTTCATTTAAAATATCTAGTTTTTGTCATCATCAAAAAGGGGGAGATTGTTAGAACAATGTTTGAATCTAGTACCCTATATTTAAGTTTTGATGATAACAAAGTGAAAAGATATAGTAGTTAAATATTTCATGATTGAATTATATGCTACCTAAAATTACTATGCTCTGACTTGCAGATATGCTGATTAAAATAAGCAAGATCACGTTTTCAGCATCAGAATATGAGTTTGTGCATCAGCATCAGAAGTTGCTGAATCAGAACGTCAAGATCAGATGATCAACGCTTGCACATGCTGAAGCTTGATGAACAGAACTGCGCGTAAAACACTCTGATACAGAATCAATTAGTTCATCAGCAGCAAAGCAGAATCAGAATGAGCCAAGCCAGATCGTGCATTGAAGAAGCAACGGTACTGTGCATTGAAAGCTAATCAATACCAACGGCATCATTCTAGACAAGATCTGCTCAAAAAGGAAAGCTTGTTAATAGCATTGAATCAAGAATATTTGCTTCAACGTTCATCTTCTCAAAGTGCTATATAAACCAAGCTTTGAAGATTATCACGGCTAATGCTTCCAAACTCTCTACACGCACAAAGCTGATCAATAATCTTCATCTACAAGTTTTGCTAAACCACCAAACTTTGATACTCTATTAGCGTTTAACAACTTAGTATTCTAAGCTTCATTTGTGTAAACATCACAGTTGTGATATAGTTTTTGTAGAAAACATTCACACACATTTGATTATATCTTTGTAAGAAAGTGTTGCCTTGACAAACCGGATTGTGGTTTGCATCAAGAAGGTTTTAGCAGTTGCTAAAGCAGATTTGTATTCAGTTGAATATAGTGAATTAAGACCTCGTTGGAGAGAGGCGAAATCACCTTGAACGGGTGGACTGGAGTAGTTTGAGATCAAACGAACCAGGATAAAAATACCTTGTCATTTGCTTTAAGATTCCAGTTTTACAATTCAACCCCCCCTTCTTGTGTTTTTCACCCCTTCAGACGTTGTTGTTGTTGTTTATTTGACGGTGTTGTTGTTGTTGTTGTTTATTTAACGTTGTTGTTGTTGACGTTGTTGTTGTTGTTGTTTATTTGACGTTGTTGTTATTGTTGACATAGTTGTTGTTGTTGTGGTTGTTTATTTGACGTTGTTGTTGTTGTTCTTGACATTGTTGTTGTTGTTGTTTATTTGACGTTGTTGTTGTTGTTTATTTGACATTGTTGTTGTTGTTGACGTTGTTGTTGTTGTTGTTGTTGTTGTTTATTTGAT
>OX451735.1:1330872700-1331252700 GCA_948472305.1 Vicia faba | reverse complement strand
TGTTTATTTTACGTTGTTGTTGTTGTTTATTTGACGCTGTTGTTGTTGACGTTATTGTTGTTGTTATTGTTTATTTGACGGTTTGGTTGTTGTTTATTTGACGTAGTTATAGTTGTTGACGTTGTTGTTGTTGTTGTTGTTGTTTATTTGACGTTGTTGTTGTTGTTGTTGTTTATTTGACGTTGTTGTTGTTGTTGTTGTTTATTTGACGTTGTTGTTGTTGACGTTATTGTTGTTGTTATTGTTTATTTGACGTTGTTGTTGTTGTTTATTTGACGTAGTTGTTGTTGTTGACGTTTTTGTTGTTGTTGATGATGTTGTTGTTGTTTTTGTTTTTGTTTATTTGACGTTGTTGTTGTTGTTGTTTATTTGACATTGTTGTTGTAGTTTATATGACCTTGTTGTTGTTGTGATTGACGTTGTTGTTGTTGTTGTTTATTTGACGTTGTTGTTGTGGTTTATTTGACATTGTTGTTGTTGTTGTTATTGTTTATTTGACGTTGTTGTTGTTGTTGTTTATTTGAAGTTGTTGTTGTTGTTGTTGACGTTGTTGTTGTTGTTGTTGTTGACTTAGTTGTTGTTGTTTATTTGACGTTGTTGTTGTTATTGTTTACGTTGTTGTTTGTTTGACGTTGTTGTTGTTGTTGACGTTGTTGTTTATTTGACGTTGTTGTTGTTGTTGTTTATTTGACGTTGTTGTTGTTGTCGTTGTTATTGTTGTTTATTTGACGTTGTTGTTGTTATTTATTTGACATTGTTGTTGTTGTTGACGTTGTTGTTGTTGTTGTTATTTATTTGACATTGTTGTTGTTGTTGTTGACGTTGTTGTTGTTGTTGTTTATTTGACGTTGTTTTAGTATTGTTGTTTATTTGACATTGTTGTTGTTATTTATTTGACGTTGTTGTGGGTGACATTGTTGTTGTTGTTGTTTATTTGACGTAGTTGTTGTTGTTGACGTTGTTGTTGTTGTTGTTGTTGTTTATTTAACGTTTTTGTTGTTGTTGATGTTGTTGTTGTTGTTGTTGTTGTTGACGTTGTTGTTATTATTTATTTGACGTTGTTGTTGTTGTTGTTGTTGTTTATTTGACGTTGTTGTTGATGTTGACGTTGTTTTTGTTGTTGTTTATTTGACGTTGTTGTTGTTGTTTATTTGACGTTAATATTGTTGTTGTTTATTTAACGTTGTTGTTGCTGTTGTTGTTTATTTGACGTTGTTGTTTTTGACGTTGTTGTTGTTGTTGTTTATTTGACGTTGCTGTTGTTGTTGACATAGTTGTTGTTGTTGTTGTTTATTTGATGTTGTTGTTGTTGTTCTTGACATTATTGTTGTTGTTGTCTATTTGACGTTGTTGTTGTTATTTATTTGACATTGTTGTTGTTGTTGTTGACGTTGTTATTGTTGTTGTTTATTTGACATTGTTGTTGTTGTTTATTTGACGTTGTTGTTGTTGTTGTTGTTGACGTTGTTGTTTATTTGACGTTGTTGTTGTTGTTGTTTATTTGACGTTGTTATTGTTGTTGTTGTTGTTTATTTGACGTTGTTGTTGTTGTTGTTTATTTGACGTTGTTGTTATTTATTTGACATTGTTGTTGTTGTTGTTGTTGACGTTGTTGTTGTTTATTTGATGTTGTTTTAGTATTGTTGTTTATTTGACATTGTTATTGTTATTTATTTGACATTGTTGTGGGTGACATTGTTGTTGTTATTTATTTGACGTTGTTGTTGTTGTTTATTTGACGTAGTTATTGTTGTTGTTGACGTTGTTGTTGTTGTTGTTGTTGACGTTGTTGTTGTTGTTGACGTTGTTGTTGTTGTTGTTGTTTATTTGACATTGTTGTTGTTGTTGTTATTGACGTTGTTGTTGTTTATTTGATGTTGTTTTAGTATTGTTGTTTATTTGACATTGTTATTGTTATTTATTTGACATTGTTGTGGGTGACATAGTTGTTGTTATTTATTTGAGGTTGTTGTTGTTGTTTATTTGACGTAGTTATTGTTGTTGTTGACGTTGTTGTTGTTGTTTATTTGACGTTGTTGTTGTTGTTGACGTTGTTTTTGTTGTTGTTTATTTGACGTTGTTGTTGTTGTTGTTTATTTGACGTTAATGTTGTTGTTATTTATTTGACGGTGTTGTTGTTGTTGTTTATTTAAAGTTGTTGTTTATTTGACGTTGTTGTTGTTGTTTATTTGACGTTGTTGTTGTTGACGGTGTTGTTGTTGTTGTTGTTTATTTGACATTGTTGTTGTTGTTGTTGTTGTTGACCTTGTTGTTGTTTATTTGACGTTGTTGTTGTTGTTGTTCTTTATTTGACGTTGTTGTTGTTTATTTGACGTTGTTGTTGTTGTTGTTGTTTATTTTACGTTGTTGTTGTTTATTTTACGTTGTTGTTGTTGTTTATTTGACGCTGTTGTTGTTGACGTTATTGTTGTTGTTATTGTTTATTTGACGTTGTGGTTGTTGTTTATTTGACGTAGTTATAGTTGTTGACGTTGTTGTTGTTGTTGTTGTTGTTGTTTATTTGACGTTGTTGTTGTTGTTGTTGTTTATTTGACGTTGTTGTTGTTGTTGTTGTTTATTTGACGTTGTTGTTGTTGACGTTATTGTTGTTGTTATTGTTTATTTGACGTTGTTGTTGTTGTTTATTTGACGTAGTTGTTGTTGTTGACGTTTTTGTTGTTGTTGATGATGTTGTTGTTGTTTTTGTTTTTGTTTATTTGACGTTGTTGTTGTTGTTGTTTATTTGACATTGTTGTTGTAGTTTATATGACGTTGTTGTTGTTGTGATTGACGTTGTTGTTGTTGTTGTTTATTTGACGTTGTTGTTGTTGTTTATTTGACATTGTTGTTGTTGTTGTTATTGTTTATTTGACGTTGTTGTTGTTGTTGTTTATTTGAAGTTGTTGTTGTTGTTGTTGACGTTGTTGTTGTTGTTGTTGTTGACTTAGTTGTTGTTGTTTATTTGACGTTGTTGTTGTTATTGTTTACGTTGTTGTTTATTTGACGTTGTTGTTGTTGTTGACGTTGTTGTTTATTTGACGTTGTTGTTGTTGTTGTTTATTTGACGTTGTTGTTGTTGTCGTTGTTATTGTTGTTTATTTGACGTTGTTGTTGTTATTTATTTGACATTGTTGTTGTTGTTGACGTTGTTGTTGTTGTTGTTATTTATTTGACATTGTTGTTGTTGTTGTTGACGTTGTTGTTGTTGTTGTTTATTTGACGTTGTTTTAGTATTGTTGTTTATTTGACATTGTTGTTGTTATTTATTTGACGTTGTTGTGGGTGACATTGTTGTTGTTGTTGTTTATTTGACGTAGTTGTTGTTGTTGACGTTGTTGTTGTTGTTGTTGATTATTTAACGTTTTTGTTGTTGTTGATGTTGTTGTTGTTGTTGTTGTTGTTGACGTTGTTGTTGTTGTTGTTGTTTATTTGACGTTTTTGTTGTTGTTGATGTTGTTGTTGTTTTTGTGGTTGTTTATTTGACATTGTTGTTGTTGTTGTTGTTTATTTGACGTTGTTGTTGTTGTTGTTTATTTGACATTGTTGTTGTTGTTTATTTGACATTGTTGTTGTTGTTGTTATTGTTTATTTGACGTTGTTGTTGTTGTTGTTTATTTGACGTTGTTGTTGTTGTTGACGTTGTTTTTGTTGTTGTTTATTTGACGTTGTTGTTGTTGTTTATTTGACGTTAATGTTGTTGTTGTTTATTTGACGTTGTTGTTCTTGTTGTTGTTTATTTGACGTTGTTGTTGTTGTTGACATAGTTGTTGTTGTTGTTGTTTATTTGATGTTGTTGTTGTTGTTGTTCTTGACATTGTTGTTGTTGTTGTTTATTTGACGTTGTTGTTGTTTATTTGACATTGTTGTTGTTGCTGTTGTTGACGTTGTTATTGTTGTTGTTTATTTGACATTGTTGTTGTTGTTTATTTGACGTTGTTGTTGTTGTTGTTGACGTTGTTGTTTATTTGACGTTGTTGTTGTTGTTTATTTGACGTTGTTGTTGTTGTTGTTTATTTGACGTTGTTGTTATTTATTTAAAATTGTTGTTGTTGACGTTGTTGTTGTTGTTGTTGTTTATTTGACATTGTTGTTGTTGTTGTTGTTGACATTGTTGTTGTTTATTTGATGTTGTTTTAGTATTGTTGTTTATTTGACATTGTTATTGTTATTTAATTGACATTGTTGTGGGTGACATTGTTGTTTTTATTTATTTGACGTTGTTGTTGTTGTTTATTTGACGTAGTTATTGTTGTTGTTGACCTTGTTGTTGTTGTTTATTTGACGTTGTTGTTGTTGTTGACCTTGTTTTTGTTGTTGTTTATTTGACGTTGTTGTCTTTGTTTATTTGACGTTAATGTTGTTGTTGTTTATTTGACGGTGTTGTTGTTGTTGTTGTTGTTTATTTAACGTTGTTGTTTATTTGACGTTGTTGTTGTTGTTTATTTGACGTTGTTGTTGTTGAAGGTGTTGTTGTTGTTGTTGTTTATTTGACATTGTTGTTGTTGTTGTTGTTGACGTTGTTGTTGTTTATTTGACGTTGTTGTTGTTGTTGTTCTTTATTTGACGTTGTTGTTGTTTATTTGACGTTGTTGTTGTTGTTGTTGTTTATTTGACGTTGTTGTTGTTTATTTGACGTTGTTGTTGTTGTTTATTTGACGCTGTTGTTGTTGACGTTATTGTTGTTGTTATTGTTTATTTGACGTTGTGGTTGTTATTTATTTGACGTAGTTGTAGTTGTTGACGTTGTTGTTGTTGTTGTTGTTGTTGTTTATTGGACGTTGTTGTTGTTGTTTATTTGACGTTGTTGTTCTTGTTTATTTGATGTTGTTGTTGTTGACGTTATTGTTGTTGTTATTGTTTATTTGATGTTGTTGTTGTTGTTTATTTGACGTAGTTGTTGTTGTTGACATTGTTGTTGTTGTTGTTGTTGTTTATTTGACGTTTTTGTTGTTGTTGATGTTGTTGTTGTTTTTGTTTTTGTTTATTAGACGTTGTTGTTGTTGTTGTTTATTTGACGTTGTTGTTGTTTATTTGATTTTGTTGTTGTTGTTGTTCTTTATTTGACGTTGTTGTTGTTTATTTGACGTTGTTGTTGTTGTTGTTGTTTATTTGACGTTGTTGTTGTTGTTTATTTGACGTTGTTGTTGTTGTTTATTTGACGCTGTTGTTGTTGACGTTATTGTTGTTGTTATTGTTTATTTGACGTTGTGGTTGTTGTTTATTTGACGTAGTTATAGTTGTTGACGTTGTTGTTGCTGTTGTTGTTGTTTATTTGACGTTGTTGTTGTTGTTTATTTGACGTTGTTGTTGTTGTTTATTTGACGCTGTTGTTGTTGACGTTATTGTTGTTGTTATTGTTTACTTGACGTTGTTGTTGTTGTTTATTTGACGTAGTTGTTGTTGTTGACGTTTTTGTTGTTGTTGATGATGTTGTTGTTGTTTTTGTTTTTGTTTATTTGACATTGTTGTTGTTGTTTATTTGACGTTGTTGTTGTTGACGGTGTTGTTGTTGTTGTTGTTTATTTGACATTGTTGTTGTTGTTGTTGTTGACGTTGTTGTTGTTTATTTGACGTTGTTGTTGTTGTTCTTTATTTGACATTGTTGTTGTTTATTTGACGTTGTTGTTGTTGGTGTTCTTTATTTGACGTTGTTGTTGTTTATTTGACGTTGTTGTTGTTGTTGTTTATTTGACGTTGTTGTTGTTTATTTGACGTTGTTGTTGTTGTTGTTTATTTGACGTAGTTGTAGTTGTTGACGTTGTTGTTGTTGTTGTTGTTTATTTGACGTTGTTGTTGTTGTTTATTTGACGTTGTTGTTGTTGTTTATTTGACGCTGTTGTTGTTGACGTTATTGTTGTTGTTATTGTTTATTTGACGTTGTTGTTGTTGTTTATTTAACGTAGTTGTTGTTGTTGACGTTGTTGTTGTTGTTGATGTTGTTTATTTGACGTTTTTGTTGTTGTTGATGTTGTTGTTTTTGTTTTTGTTTATTTGACGTTGTTGTTGTTGTTGTTTATTTGACGTTGTTGTTGTTGTTTATATGACGTTGTTGTTGTTGTTGTTATTGACGTTGTTGTTGTTGTTGTTTATTTGACGTTGTTGTTGTTGTTTATTTGACATTGTTGTTGTTGTTGTTATTGTTTATTTGACGTTGTTGTTGTTGTTGTTTATTTGAAGTTGTTGTTGTTGTTGACGTTGTTGTTGTTGTTGTTGACTTAGTTGTTGTTGTTTATTTGACGTTGTTGTTGTTATTATTTACGTTGTTGTTTATTTGACGTTGTTGTTGGTGATATTGTTTTTGTTGTTTAATTGACGTTGTTGTTGTTGACGTTATTGTTGTTGTTATTGTTTATTGACGTTGTTGTTGTTGTTTACTTGACGTAGTTGTTGTTATTGACGTTTTTGTTGTTGTTGATGATGTTGTTGTTGTTTTTGTTTTTGTTTATTTGACATTGTTGTTGTTGTTTATTTGACGTTGTTGTTGTTGTTTATATGACGTTGTTGTTGTTGTTGTTATTGACGATGTTGTTGTTGTTGTTTATTTGACGTTGTTGTTGTTGTTTATTTGACATTGTTTTTGTTGTTGTTATTGTTTATTTGACGTTGTTGTTGTTGTTGTTTATTTGAAGTTGTTGTTGTTGTTGTTGACGTTGTTGTTGTTGTTGTTGACTTAGTTGTTGTTGTTTATTTGACGTTGTTGTTGTTATTGTTTACGTTGTTGTTTATTTGTCGTTGTTGTTGTTGTTGTTGACGTTTTTGTTTATTTGATGTTGTTGTTGTTGTTTATTTGACGTTGTTGTTGTTTTCGTTGTTATTGTTGTTTATTTGACGTTGTTGTTGTTATTTATTTGACATTGTTGTTGTTGTTGACGTTGTTGTTGTTGTTGTTATTTATTTGACATTGTTGTTGTTGTTGTTGACGTTGTTGTTGTTGTTTATTTGACGTTATTGTTGTTGTTTATTTGACATTGTTGTTGTTATTTATTTGACGTTGTTGTGGGTGACATTGTTGTTGTTGTTGTTTATTTGACGTAGTTGTTGTTGTTGACGTTGTTGTTGTTCTTGTTGTTGTTGTTTATTTGACGTTTTTGTTGTTGTTGATGTTGTTGTTGTTGTTGTTGACGTTGTTGTTGTTGTTGTTGTTTATTTGACGTTTTTGTTGTTGTTGATGTTGTTGTTGTTTTTGTGGTTGTTTATTTGACATTGTTGTTGTTGTTTAATTGACGTTGTTGTTGTTGTTGTTTATTTGATGTTAATGTTGTTGTTGTTTATTTGACGGTGTTGTTGTTGTTGTTGTTTATTTAACGTTGTTGTTTATTTGACGTTGTTGTTGTTGTTTATTTGACGTTGTTGTTGTTGACGGTGTTGTTGTTGTTGTTGTTTATTTGACATTGTTGTTGTTGTTAATGTTGTTGACGTTGTTGTTGTTGTTGTTCTTTATTTGACGTTGTTGTTGTTTATTTGACGTTGTTGTTGTTGTTGTTTATTTGACGTTGTTGTTGTTTATTTGACGTTGTTGTTGTTGTTTATTTGACGCTGTTGTTGTTGACGTTATTGTTGTTGTTATTGTTTATTTGACGTTGTGGTTGTTGTTTATTTGACGTAGTTTTAGTTGTTGACGTTGTTGTTGTTGTTGTTGTTGTTGTTTATTTGACGTTGTTGTTGTTGTTTATTTGACGCTGGTGTTGTTGACGTTATTGTTGTTGTTATTGTTTATTTGACGTTGTTGTTTTTGTTTATTTGACGTAGTTGTTGTTTATGACATTGTTATTGTTGTTGTTGTTGTTTATTTGACGTTTTTGGTGTTGTTGATGTTGTTGTTGTTTTTGTTTTTGTTTATTAGACGTTGTTGTTGTTGATGTTTATTTGACGTTGTTGTTGTTTATTTGATTTTGTTGTTGTTGTTGTTGTTCTTTATTTGACGTTGTTGTTGTTTATTTGACGTTGTTATTGTTGTTTATTTCACGTTGTTGTTGTTGACGTTATTGTTGTTGTTATTGTTTATTTGACGTTGTTGTTGTTGTTTATTTAACGTAGTTGTTGTTGTTGACGTTGTTGTTGTTGTTGTTGTTGTTTATATGACGTTTTTGTTGTTGTTGTTGTTGTTGTTGACGTTGTTGTTGTTGTTGTTTATTTGACGTTGTTGTTTTTGTTTATTTGACATTGTTGTTGTTGTTGTTATTGTTTATTTGACGTTGTTATTGTTGTTGTTTATTTGAAGTTGTTGTTGTTGTTGTTGACGTTGTTGTTGTTGTTGTTGTTGTTGACTTAGTTGTTGTTGTTTATTTGACGTTGTTGTTGTTGTTATTGTTTACGTTGTTGTTTATTTGACGTTGTTGTTGTTGTTGACGTTGTTGTTTATTTGACATTGTTATTATTGTTTATTTGACGTTGTTGTTGTTGTCGTTGTTATTGTTGTTTATTTGACGTTGTTGTTGTTATTTATTTGACATTGTTGTTGTTGTTTATTTGACATTGTTGTTGTTGTTGTTATTGTTTATTTGACGTTGTTGTTGTTGTTGTTGTTGTTTATTTGACGTTGTTGTTGTTGTTGACGTTGTTTTTGTTGTTGTTTATTTGACGTTGTTGTTGTTGTTGTTTATTTGACGTTAATGTTGTTGTTGTTTATTTGACGTTGTTGTTGCTGTTGTTGTTTATTTGGCGTTGTTGTTGTTGACGTTGTTGTTGTTGTTGTTTATTTGACGTTGTTGTTGTTGTTGACATAGTTGTTGTTGTTGTTGTTTATTTGATGTTCTTGTTGTTGTTCTTGACATTGTTGTCGTTGTTGTTTATTTGACGTTGTTGTTGTTGTTTATTTGACATTGTTGTTGTTGTTGTTGTTGTTGACGTTGTTATTGTTGTTGTTTATTTGACATTGTTGTTGTTGTTTATTTGACGTTGTTGTTGTTGTTGTTGTTGTTGTTGACGTTGTTGTTTATTTGACGTTGTTGTTGTTGTTGTTTATTTGACGTTGTTGT
Organism: Vicia faba; assembly: GCA_948472305.1. NCBI lineage: Eukaryota > Viridiplantae > Streptophyta > Magnoliopsida > Fabales > Fabaceae > Vicia > Vicia faba. The sequence goes on along the minus strand of OX451735.1, from coordinate 1,331,243,722 downwards.
TATTTATTTGACATTGTTGTTGTTGACGTTGTTGTTGTTGTTGTTGTTTATTTGACATTGTTGTTGTTGTTGTTGTTGACGTTGTTGTTGTTTATTTGATGTTGTTTTAGTATTGTTGTTTATTTGACATTGTTATTGTTATTTATTTGACATTGTTGTGGGTGACATTGTTGTTGTTATTTATTTGACGTTGTTGTTGTTGTTTATTTGACGTAGTTATTGTTGTTGTTGACGTTGTTGTTGTTGTTTATTTGACGTTGTTGTTGTTGTTGACGTTGTTTTTGTTGTTGTTTATTTGACGTTGTTGTTGTTGTTTATTTGACGTTAATGTTGTTGTTGTTTATTTGACGGTGTTGTTATTGTTGTTGTTTATTTAACGTTGTTGTTGTTGACGTTGTTGTTGTTGTTGTTTATTTGACGGTGTTGTTGTTGTTGTTGTTTATTTAACGTTGTTGTTGTTGTCGTTGTTGTTGTTGTTGTTTATTTGACATTGTTGTTGTTGTTGTTGTGGTTATTTATTTGACGTTGTTGTTGTTCTTGACATTGTTGTTGTTGTTGTTTATTTGACGTTGTTGTTGTTGTTTATTTGATGTTGTTGTTGTTGTTGTTTATTTGACGTTGTTGTTGTTGTTTATTTGACGTTGTTGTTGTTGTTTATTTGACGTTGTTGTTGTTGTTTATTTGACGTTGTTGTTGTTCTTGTTTATTTGACCTTGTTGTTTATTTGAAGTTGTAGTTGTTTATTTGACGTTGTTGATGTTGTTATTTGACGTTGTTGTTGTTGTTGTTGTTGTTTATTGGACGATGTTTTACTTGTTGTTGTTTATTTGACGTTGTTGTTGTTTATTTAATGTTGTTGTTGTTATTGTTGATATAGTTGTTGTTGTTTATTTCACGTTGTTGTTGTTGACGTTGTTGTTTATTTGACGTTGTTGTTGTTGTTGTTTATTTGACGTTGTTGTTGTTGTTGTTGACGTTGTTGTTGTTGTTGTTGTTTATTTGACGTTGTTAATGTTGGTGTTGTTTATTTGACATTGTTGTTGTCGTTGACGGTGTTGTTGTTGTTGTTTATTTGACATTCTTGTTGTTGTTGTCGTTTATTTGACGTTGTTGTTGTTGTTGTTTATTTGACGTTGTTGTTGTTGTTGTTGTTTATTTGACGTTGTTATTGTTGTTTATTTGACGTTGTTGTTGTTGTTTATTTGACATTGTTGTTGTTGTTGTTGTTGTTAACGTTGTTGTTGTTGTTGTTGTTTATTTGACGTTGTTGTTGTTGTTGTTTATTTGATGTTGTTTTAGTTGTTGTTGTATATTTGACATTGTTGTTGTTTTTTATTTGACGTTGTTGTTGTTGACATTGTTGTTATTGTTGTTGTTGTTGTTGTTTATTTGACGTTGTTGTTGTTGTTGTTGTTTACTTGACGTAGTTGTTGTTATTGACGTTGTTGTTGTTGTTGTTATTTATTTGACGTTTTTGTTGTTGTTGATGTTGTTGTTGTTGTTATTTTTTGTTTGACGTTGTTGTTGTTGTTTTTTGACGTTGTTGTTGTTGTTATTGTTGTTGTTATTGTTTATTTGACGTTGTTGTTGTTGGTGTTGTTTATTTGACGTTGTTGTTGTTTAATTGACGTTGTTGTTGTTGTTTATTTGACGTTGTTGTTGTTATTTATTTGACGTTGTTGTTGTTGTTGTTTTTGTTGTTTATTTGACGTTGTTGTTGTTGTTGTTTATTTGACGTTGTTGTTGTTTATTTGATGTTGATGTTGTTGTTGTTGTTGACATAGTTGTTGTTGTTTATTTGACGTTGTTGTTGTTGACGTTGTTGTTTATTTGACGTTGTTGTTGTTGTTGTTGTTGACGTTGACGTTGTTGTTGTTGTTGTTTATTTGACGATGTTTTTGTTGTTGTTGTTTATTTGACATTGTTGTTGTTGTTTATTTGACGTTGTTGTTGTTGGTGACGTTGTTGTTGTTGTTTATTTGATGTTGTTGTTGTTATTGTTGACATAGTTGTTGTTGTTTATTTCACGTTGTTGTTATTTATTTGACGTTGTTGTTGTTTTTTATTTGACATTGTTGTTGTTGTTATTTATTTGACGTTGTTATTGTTGTTGTTATTGTTTATTTGACGTTGTTGTTGTTGTTGTTTATTTGACGTTGTTATTGTTATTTATTTGACGTTGTTTTTGTTATTTCACGTTGTTGTTGTTGTTGTTGTATTTGTTGTTGTTGTTGTTGTTGTTGTTGTTGTTACTTATTTGACGTTGTTGTTATTGTTGCTATTTATTTGACGTTGTTGTTGTTGTTTTTGTTATTGTTTATTTGACGTTGTTGTTGTTTTTGTTATTGTTTATTTGACGTTGTTGTTGTTGTTTATTTGACGTTGTTGTTGTTGTTGTTTATTTGATGTTGTTGTTGTTGTTGTTGTATTTGTTGTTGTTGTTATTGTTGTTGCTTATTTGACGTTGTTGTTATTGTTGTTGTTTATTTGACGTTGTTGTTGTTGTTATTCATTTGACGTTGTTGTTGTTGTTGTTTATTTGACGTTGTTGTTGTTGTTGTTTATTTGACGTTGTTGTTGTCATTGTTTTTGTTGTTTATTTGACGTTGTTGTTGTTGTTGTTTATTTTACGTTGTTGTTGTTGTTTATTTGACATTGTAGTTGTTGTTGACATTGTTGTTGTTGTTGTTTATTTGACGTTGTTGTTGTTGACATTGTTGTTGTTGTTGTTTATTTGACGTTGTTGTTGTTGTTGTTGTTTATTTGACGTTGTTGTTGTTGTTGACGTTGTTGTTGTTGTTATTTATTTGATGTTGTTGTTGTTGTTGTTGATGACATAGTTGTTGTTGTTTATTTGACGTTGTTGTTGTTGTTGACGTTGTTGTTTATTTGACGTTGTTGTTGTTTATTTGACGTTGTTGTTGTTGTTGTTGACGTTGTTGTTGTTGTTGTTTATTGGATGTTGTTGTTGTTGTTGTTGTTTATTTGACATTGTTGTTGTTGTTGACGGTGTTGTTGTTGTTGATTATTTGACATTGTTGTTGTTGTTATTTATTTGACGTTGTTGTTGTTGTTGTTTATTTGACGTTGTTGTTGTTGTTGTTTATTTGACGTTGTTGTTTATTTGACGTTGTAGTTGTTTATTTAACGTTGTTGTTATTGTTATTTGACGTTGTTGTTGTTGTTGTTGATGTTTATTTGACGTTGTTTTAGTTGTTGTTGTTTATTTGACGTTGTTGCTGTTGTTTATTTGACGTTGTTGTTGTTGACATTATTGTTGTTGTTGTTGTTGTTTATTTGACGTTGTTGCTGTTGTTGTTTATTTGACGTTGTAGTTGTTTATTTAACGTTGTTGTTATTGTTATTTGACGTTGTTGTTGTTGTTGTTGATGTTTATTTGATGTTGTTTTAGTTGTTGTTGTTTATTTGACGTTGTTGCTGTTGTTTATTTGACGTTGTTGTTGTTGACATTATTGTTGTTGTTGTTGTTGTTTATTTGACGTTGTTGTTGTTGACGTTGTTCTTGTTGTTGTTTATTTGACGTTGTTGTTGTTGTTGTTTATTTGATGTTGTTGTTGTTGTTCTTAACATTGTTGTTGTTGTTGTTTATTTGACGTTGTTGTTGTTTATTTGACATTGTTGTTGTTGTTGTTGTTGTTTATTTGACGTTGTTGTTGTTTATTTGACATTGTTGTTGTTGTTGTTGTTGACGTTGTTATTGTTGTTGTTTATTTGACATTGTTGTTGTTGTTTATTTGACGTTGTTGTTGTTGTTGTTGATGTTGTTGTTTATTTGACGTTGTTGTTGTTGTTTATTTGACGTTGTTGTTGTTGTTGTTTATTTGACGTTGTTGTTATTTATTTGACATTGTTGTTGTTGACGTTGTTGTTGTTGTTGTTGTTTATTTGACATTGTTGTTGTTGTTGTTGTTGTTGACGTTGTTGTTGTTTATTTGATGTTGTTTTAGTATTGTTGTTTATTTGACATTGTTATTGTTATTTAATTGACATTGTTGTGGGTGACATTGTTGGTTTTATTTATTTGACGATGTTGTTGTTGTTTATTTGACGTAGTTATTGTTGTTGTTGACCTTGTTGTTGTTGTTTATTTGACGTTGTTGTTGTTGTTGACGTTGTTTTTGTTGTTGTTTATTTGACGTTGTTGTTGTTGTTTATTTGACGTTAATGTTGTTGTTGTTTATTTGACGGTGTTGTTGTTGTTGTTGTTTATTTAACGTTGTTGTTTATTTGACGTTGTTGTTGTTGTTTATTTGACGTTGTTGTTGTTGAAGGTGTTGTTGTTGTTGTTGTTTATTTGACATTGTTGTTGTTGTTGTTGTTGTTGTTGACGTTGTTGTTGTTTATTTGACGTTGTTGTTGTTTTTGTTCTTTATTTGACGTTGTTGTTGTTTATTTGACGTTGTTGTTGTTGTTGTTTATTTGACGTTGTTGTTGTTTATTTGACGTTGTTATTCTTGTTTATTTGACGCTGTTGTTGTTGACATTATTGTTGTTGTTATTGTTTATTTGACGTTGTGGTTGTTGTTTATTTGACGTAGTTGTAGTTGTTGACGTTGTTGTTGTTGTTTATTTGACGTTGTTGTTGTTGTTTATTTGACGTTGTTGTTGTTGTTTATTTGATGCTGTTGTTGTTGACGTTATTGTTGTTGTTATTGTTTATTTGACGTTGTTGTTGTTGTTTATTTGACGTAGTTGTTGTTGTTGACATTGTTGTTGTTGTTGTTGTTGTTGTTGTTGTTTATTTGACGTTTTTGTTGTTGTTGATGTTGTTGTTGTTTTTGTTTTTGTTTATTAGACGTTGTTGTTGTTGTTGTTTATTTGACGTTGTTGTTGTTTATTTGATTTTGTTGTTTTTGTTGTTCTTTATTTGACGTTGTTGTTGTTTATTTGACGTTGTTGTTGTTGTTGTTGTTTATTTGACGTTGTTGTTGTTTATTTGACGTTGTTGTTGTTTATTTGACACTGTTGTTGTTGACGTTATTGTTGTTGTTATTGTTTATTTGACGTTGTGGTTGTTGTTTATTTGACGTAGTTATAGTTGTTGACGTTGTTGTTGTTGTTGTTGTTGTTGTTGTTGTTTATTTGACGTTGTTGTTGTTGTTTATTTGACGTTGTTGTTGTTGTTTATTTGACGCTGTTGTTGTTGACGTTATTGTTGTTGTTATTGTTTATTTGACGTTGTTGTTGTTGTTGTTTATTTGACGTAGTTGTTGTTGTTGACGTTTTTGTTGTTGTTGATGATGTTGTTGTTGTTTTTGTTTTTGTTTATTTGACGTTGTTGTTGTTGTTTATTTGACGTTGTTGTTGTTGTTTATATGACGTTGTTGTTGTTGTTGTTATTGACGTTGTTGTTGTTGTTTATTTGACGTTGTTGTTGTTGTTTATTTGACATTGTTGTTGTTGTTGTTATTGTTTATTTGACGTTGTTGTTGTTGTTGTTGTTTATTTGAAGTTGTTGTTGTTGTTGTTGACATTGTTGTTGTTGTTGTTGTTGACTTAGTTGTTGTTGTTTATTTGACGTTGTTGTTGTAATTGTTTACGTTGTTGTTTATTTGACGTTGTTGTTGTTGTTGTTGACGTTGTTGTTTATTTGACGTTGTTGTTGTTGTTTATTTGACGTTGTTGTTGTTGTCGTTGTTGTAACACCCCTTCTAAATACCCCAATCAAAGGTAAAGATTAAAATCAGAGAAATAAAATTGCACGGAAGGGTTGCCACAACACACATCACATTCTAAAGTTTTTAAGGAAAAACGGACATGGTATGTTTGAAAGTATAAGCATTCCAACACAAAACAAACATACAACAAATATTTACTTCATTCTCTCGTGCAAACGCAACGGAGTTTCATAATTTCACATCATCTCCATTTATGGAGGAATCAAAACATAATTCAAGGCATCAAGCCATCATAATTCACATAAGCATATGTTATCAAGTCTCACATATACAAAACATCATATACACGAATAAGGATTATATACATCATAATCCAAATACAAAATAACCGAGTTCGACACTAAATAAATCCCCCCCATGTGTTACTACCAGAGCATCGACTCGACTCTAATCAAAATAAAACAGATTGCAATCCAATGCATCCGTTAGCTAGTGCCTCGCGCTACCGTCCTCGGTACCTGCACAATGCCATCAAAAGCATTGGCCAACAAAAGGGTAAGAATTCCAATAATCATATAACATGTAATTTTAAGTAAATGAAATGGCAATAAATAAAGCAATACATAATGATCATGTTCATTTTATCACCTGTATTATCCTTACTCAAGGAATCCATTTCCAACACATTAACCATGTAAACCGATTATCCGAATACTCACATCCTTGGCACATAACCATAATTCAAACAACAACAATATTGGCACATAATCAAACACATCAACACACATACATAACATGCACAAATATACATGTGACTCACAACACGACTCAACGTATGCGAATGCGGTACCGACTCGTGGACCCAAGGTTCCACCACCTATGTTTCCCTTCCGGATCAAGGTCACTACGTCTTTTCCCACAATAGGGTCACCGTCTAGATATTGTGGACCCAATGTTCCACCACCTATGTTTCCCTTCCGGATCAAGGTCACTACGTTTATTCCCACACTAGGGTCACCGTCTATAAAATCATGTGAACCCACAGTTTCACCATCTCTGTTTCAAGACCAACCATGCCATGCAATGTACAATATAACCAATGCATGCAATTAAGATTCACAATAATCTTAACATACACATACCATCAAATCCAACCAATGGAACATCAACTATTGTACATGCATGCATACATATAATTTAACAATCACAACGTCAAGTAAAATGTATACAAACAAGTTACTTACTGAACCAAAACATAAACCATCAACTATCAAACAATTCCAAATCGGAAAGTATATTTCAACATAAAGTCATCATCAATGAACCGGCATTACTCTCAATGTTACTCATCGCGATCGAGTCACCGGAATGTAACTCGAACGCTTAAATTCGGGATTAAACTCAATTTATTTCATTTCGTACTAAAATCGGGTCGATAATTAAAAAGTCGAAATTTCGCAAAAACGAACTTCACTACGTTAATCTACACGTCGAATTATGCTAGCACGTCAATTTTCAGTAAATTCAGAGCAACTTACTCCGTCACCGAAATTGCCGAAATCGGGAAATCGAAACATAATCGGGTTCCAAACTAAATCGGCTAACTTATGTCATATTTGTATTTAATTAATATAAATATTTAATATATTAAATTAAGAAAAGAAAAACAAAATATAAATTAATTAATTAATTTTCCTAAACTTATCTTTCATACTGTAAGTTTATTAATTTTCCTAAACTTATGCTATTGCGTTTTGTTCTTCTACGGTACTGCAAGTATGGCATTTTGTTCTTCTAAGGTACTGCATCTTTCATACTGTAAGTGTATTAATTTTCCTAAACTTATGCCATTGCGTTTTGTTCTTCTAAGGTACTGCATAGTTCTTATATATTTTTTTTAACTACTGCATAGTTCTAACTTCATCAAATTATTATGCTGCTATTACATTTTGAAGTACATACTGCTACTTCTAACTTAAGATATACTGCTAGCTTGCTTCAATCATACTACATTCTAGTTATAAACTTAACTGTTAGTTTTTATTTTATAAACTAAACTCAATTTAATTAATATAAATTAATTTTTCTAATTTAATTTCTATTAACATAACAATAATCCCACAACACTAACACCTAAATCAACTCTCCTAATTTATCTCAACAAATCTCAAAAACCCTAACATCAATTTTATCCCAAATCAAAATATACCAAATCAAATCTTAACTATATGCATTGGAAAATCAAACCCCTTACCTTGGTGTGGGTTTTCTTAAAACAAGATGATGATGATGTTGCAACTCCAAACCTAGCTTCATTTCTTCTCTTCTCCTCTTTCTCTCTTCTTTTCTTTCTTCTTTCTATTTCTTACCAACTACTCTTACTAACTCTCCTTTTCTATTTTATAAAACTATCCTTCTACTACTAACTTTCCTCCCTCTATCTTTCTAAAATTATAATTTGGCCCCAACAATTATTTAATTCAAATTATATCATATAATTCTATTAAAACCATATTACATTTAATTAATATTTATTCCATAAAAACTAAATTATACCGATAAATCAAACGAAGCCAAATACACACCAAAATAATATTACTCAAAATAGTATTTTATCGTTATGAATATTTTTATTTAAAATAACCGAATTAACATTTAATCAAAAACGGGGTGTTACAACTCACCCCCACTTAAAAGATTTTCGGCCTCGAAAATTTTGACCAAAACGAACAAATCGGGACATGCCTACGCATTCGTCCACTCAATCCTTGCGCTAATTAAACAACATACAAAATACACCTAACACAAGGGCATCTCCCTAGCCATAACGTTTAGACAAGAACAACCATGCCGAGATGCGAAGCCCATACAATGCACTCGACAATCAACTAACACCCAACAACTAAACAAGTCGCAGACACACCGGTTCGCTCGAGAACTAAACAAACAAGATCGATACCATCCTAACGTCTCAACCATAGAATTAGTCATACACTCGAACCGATGCCTCGGAAATGAGTCACCAAAGGTAGGAACATAAAGTCCTACGACACAACACCGACACCATCGCTAAAACAAAAACAACAAAATGGTTATACAAACCAAAACTGAAACAATCAGAAAGGATAAAACCACGCGTGCTACGCAAACACGAAAAGATGCCATCATACACGCATAAGTACGAACTCAAGAATTACACTTGCAGTTATCGCTCTCATTCCAGAAAAATCAGAAGGTCACATCGTCCTTGTAGATTACCAACGTACCACCCTTGAACAATAACAAGTTACCCAAACATAACTGAACCGCGACACACCACTCATCCTAGGACGTATACTGACGACTTGCGACTATAACTCACTAGCCCAAATCCAACAATCTCGCATACTCGCTAAAACTCAATGCTCGATATCTAAACCATGCTGTGTCACTTTTATGCATAAGATGCCAACCGTAAAACAACTTGGTTAATCCTCAACTTCACAATCACCCAAAATGGATACGTTCAAAGCGTACACCCATCAAGACAACTCGCAACATCAGCTTCATCAACTCGAAGAATCACTCTTTCATTCTCGATTGATCAACGTCCGTTGATCCTCTGAAATACACGACATAGTTTGACCTCTTCAAATACTGTCCAAATATTTCACTTGTGAAACTTCGATGTATACACTTGACTTCCACGAAGTCTTCCCTTATAACAATTCAATTCCCAAAGTTTAATTAAGTAATCACCATCCTCGCATCGTTGCAACGATTAATACACTGGTTTCTTATTCGAAACATCTCTCATATCTTTCAATCTTCTAAAGTGGTAATCCAAACCAAAACACTCTCTCAAGAACTCTACTCATCAATTTCGTCTCATACTCCTGAAATTACAACATAGTTTGGACTTAGAACCATAACATCAATTTCTATGGAATCCAACATGAACACCGTCGCGACCGACTTCAGTCACAAATAGAACATCTTCCTCTATAAAACATCAATCATCTTTAAGTACCTGTGGTTACCAAACCATCACCAAATTCCTTACCGTCAAGACTTATTTTAGTCGTAATCTAATAATCCACCGCCGCCATTAGTATCCGGCGAAATCCATATGGTAGTAGTGAACGAATCCTTAATAACCTTCTGAGTTTAATCTCAACAAGCGTCTCAAAACAAACATGCAACATTCTTTCAAAATAATAAATCTCAAATAAGGTATTCTTGGGTTATCCTCAATATCAACTTAATAAACTCAACAACAGACGAAGTCTCTTTATAGATCATACTCAACTTGAATTGTCTTCAACAATTCCAATCTCCTTGTCGTTAACATCTGTACTTATAAGGTTCCAATGAGCATAACTGCATCAAACTCTAACTCCCGCATCCGATAATTTTCCATAAGAAAAATCAAATCGTTCCAAGGTAGTAATACACTTTTCCAACTCTATGTCGAAATACATCTTACGTCCAAAACAAAATATCACAACACGTCGCACCAGGTTCTTCAGTACAAAACAAAACCAAAATCAAGGCATTCGCTAAACTTTTCACCGGCTAAAACAAATTCGCTTCCCATTGCGAAGTCCAATTAGTGACTCAACCATTTCGGGTCAAAATACTCACGATCAATACCAACTCATAAAAATATCTTCCATCAAACTCACAAAGTTAACCATCCAAAACAAAAGAACTTCTAAACTATGAATTAGCCCCTTAAAGTCTTCGACAAGACACAAAATAAATCTTCGCGGAACTGTCCAAAATATTGCCGTCTAAGTTGCTTACTTAAGACACTCACGTCCAACAGTTCCAAAACTCCTTCTTTAGAGGACTCAACATGCACCAATCTAACTCCACTACTGATAACGCAACACTCGGATGCTTGCCACAATTCCTTAACTTGATGTAAACCATATAATATTCATGAACACGAAACAACTCTTCAGCTACTCATGAGAGTACTGTTGGAACATTCCAAAATCTTACCTGACGCATTAGTCACACTAATGACATCAGCTTATACTCGCACGGACCATACACTATCTTGAAAAGCATTGCCTGAACATCTTCAACCCTCACACTAACCCATAGGCAGCCAGACTTCAAAACGATCTCACTAAACACATAAACTCCAAATAACTGCTTCACTTAAATATCAATCCTCTGAAGCAGACACTCGTCCTCAACATCCGCTTCGTTCCTTGACTACAAACGACACACCAACTTGGGTAACCTTTGCTCTTCTCGAACAACACAATCGGCGCACTCCACGGCGAACCACTCAAACAAATAAACTCTACTAAAACCAATATTCAAGTTGACTCTTCAACTCTAATTCAGAAACAAACATCCCTTAAGGATACTTCGAATCCCAACTAGTTCCAGAAACTAAATCCATCAAAACTTCACCTCGCACTACAGCGGTAATTCACTCACATTTCCACAAAAGGTTTCGGAAGAATCACAACAAGAAGCTCGCTTGCCAAAAATCTTATTTCTCACCAAAATCCAAATTCGCCCACAACTCAAGTAACCATGCACTGCCTTGTGCCAACTCATCTGCTTCACACACTATTAAGTTGGCAAGACAAGTCTATCCCAAACAACACAATTCCCGACTACTATCAACAAGAGATTAAGGATGATCAGTCCCTCAATTTGTCAATAGACAGTCGACAATCATGAGGTGGCATCAACCATCGTTATCAAACCACAACAGCATCTTCAATCTTACCCCTCAAGCTACTTAAACATAACCATGCTTGAAGCATCAACTGCTCGGCAATACTTACATCTTACAATCGGCGGTATACTGAACCAACCTCTTGCACAAAACTTCAGAGAAGAAACTTCTCCCTCACTTATTTCACACGTACCTCTGCAGACAACGATAAGGAAACAATCAAGTATCGACAGTGTTTGACACACATGTCGCGTACCAAAAGGGATTAAACACATAAACAACCTGGCCGATAGACCGACCTGCTCTGATACAACTATTGTAACACCCCTTCTAAATACCCCAATCAAAGGTAAAGATTAAAATCAGAGAAATAAAATTGCACGGAAGGGTTGCCACAACACACATCACATTCTAAAGTTTTTAAGGAAAAACGGACATGGTATGTTTGAAAGTATAAGCATTCCAACACAAAACAAACATACAACAAATATTTACTTCATTCTCTCGTGCAAACGCAACGGAGTTTCATAATTTCACATCATCTCCATTTATGGAGGAATCAAAACATAATTCAAGGCATCAAGCCATCATAATTCACATAAGCATATGTTATCAAGTCTCACATATACAAAACATCATATACACGAATAAGGATTATATACATCATAATCCAAATACAAAATAATCGAGTTCGACACTAAATAAATCCCCCCCATGTGTTACTACCAGAGCATCGACTCGACTCTAATCAAAATAAAACAGATTGCAGTCCAATGCATCCGTTAGCTAGTGCCTCGCGCTACCGTCCTCGGTACCTGCACAATGCCATCAAAAGCATTGGCCAACAAAAGGGTAAGAATTCCAATAATCATATAACATGTAATTTTAAGTAAATGAAATGGCAATAAATAAAGCAATACATAATGATCATGTTCATTTTATCACCTGTATTATCCTTACTCAAGGAATCCATTTCCAACACATTAACCATGTAAACCGATTATCCGAATACTCACATCCTTGGCACATAACCATAATTCAAACAACAACAATATTGGCACATAATCAAACACATCAACACACATACATAACATGCACAAATATACATGTAACTCACAACACGACTCAACGTATGCGAATGCGGTACCGACTCGTGGACCCAAGGTTCCACCACCTATGTTTCCCTTCCGGATCAAGGTCACTACGTCTTTTCCCACAATAGGGTCACCGTCTAGATATTGTGGACCCAATGTTCCACCACCTATGTTTCCCTTCCGGATCAAGGTCACTACGTCTATTCCCACACAAGGGTCACCGTCTATAAAATCATGTGAACCCACAGTTTCACCGTCTCTGTTTCAAGACCAACCATGCCATGCAATGTACAATATAACCAATGCATGCAATTAAGATTCACAATAATCTTAACATACACATACCATCAAATCCAACCAATGGAACATCAACTATTGTACATGCATGCATACATATAATTTAACAATCACAACGTCAAGTAAAATGTATACAAACAAGTTACTTACTGAACCAAAACATAAACCATCAACTATCAAACAATTCCAAATCGGAAAGTATATTTCAACATAAAGTCATCATCAATGAACCGGCATTACTCTCAATGTTACTCATCGCGATCGAGTCACCAGAATGTAACTCGAACGCTTAAATTCGGGATTAAACTCAATTTATTTCATTTCGTACTAAAATCGGGTCGATTCTTAAAAAGTCGAAATTTCGCAAAAACGAACTTCACTACATTAATCTACACGTCGAATTATGCTAGCACGTCAATTTTCAGTAAATTCAGAGCAACTTACTCCATCACCGAAATTGCCGAAATCGGGAAATCGAAACATAATCGGGTTCCAAACTAAATCGGCTAACTTATGTCATATTTGTATTTAATTAATATAAATATTTAATATATTAAATTAAGAAAAGAAAAACAAAATATAAATTAATTAATTAATTTTCCTAAACTTATCTTTCATACTGTAAGTTTATTAATTTTCCTAAACTTATGCCATTGCGTTTTGTTCTTCTACGGTACTGCAAGTATGGCATTTTGTTCTTCTAAGGTACTGCATCTTTCATACTGTAAGTGTATTAATTTTCCTAAACTTATGCCATTGCGTTTTGTTCTTCTAAGGTACTGCATAGTTCTTATTTTTTTTTTTTAAGTACTGCATAGTTCTAACTTCATCAAATTATTATGCTGCTATTACATTTTGAAGTACATACTGCTACTTCTAACTTAAGATATACTGCTAGCTTGCTTCAATCATACTACATTCTAGTTATAAACTTAACTGTTAGTTTTTATTTTATAAACTAAACTCAATTTAATTAATATAAATTAATTTTTCTAATTTAATTTCTATTAACATAACAATAATCCCACAACACTAACACCTAAATCAACTCTCCTAATTTATCTCAACAAATCTCAAAAACCCTAACATCAATTTTATCCCAAATTAAAATATACCAAATCAAATCGTAACTATATGCATTGGAAAATCAAACCCCTTACCTTGGTGTGGGTTTTCTTAAAACAAGATGATGATGATGTTGCAACTCCAAACCTAGCTTCCTTTCTTCTCTTCTCCTCTTTCTCTCTTCTTTTCTTTCTTCTTTCTATTTCTTACCAACTACTCTTACTAACTCTCCTTTTCTATTTTATAAAACTATCCTTCTACTACTAACTTTCCTCCCTCTATCTTTCTAAAATTATAATTTGGCCCCAACAATTATTTAATTCAAATTATATCATATAATTCTATTAAAACCATATTACATTTAATTAATATTTATTCCATAAAAACTAAATTATACCGATAAATCAAACGAAGCCAAATACACACCAAAATAATATTACTCAAAATAGTATTTTATCATTATGAATATTTTTATTTCAAATAACCGAATTAACATTTAATCAAAAACGGGGTGTTACAGTTGTTATTGTTGTTTATTTGACGTTGTTGTTGTTATTTTTTTGACATTGTTGTTGTTGTTGACGTTGTTGTTGTTGTTGTTATTTATTTGACATTGTTGTTGTTGTTGTTGACGTTGTTGTTGTTGTTGTTGTTTATTTGATGTTGTTGTTGTTGTTTATTTGACATTGTTGTTGTTATTTATTTGACGTTGTTGTGGGTGACATTGTTGTTGTTGTTGTTTATTTGACGTAGTTGTTGTTGTTGACGTTGTTGTTGTTGTTGTTTATTTGACGTTTTTGTTGTTGTTGATGTTGTTGTTGTTGTTGTTGTTGACGTTGTTGTTGTTGTTGTTGTTTATTTGACGTTTTTGTTGTTGTTGATGTTGTTGTTGTTTTTGTGGTTGTTTATTTGACATTGTTGTTGTTGTTTAATTGACGTTGTTGTTGTTGTTGTTTATTTGATGTTAATGTTGTTGTTGTTTATTTGATGGTGTTGTTGTTGTTGTGGTTTATTTAACGTTGTTGTTTATTTGACGTTGTTGTTGTTGTTTATTTGACGTTGTTGTTGTTGACGGTGTTGTTGTTGTTTTTGTTTATTTGACATTGTTGTTGTTGTTGTTGTTGACGTTGTTGTTGTTTATTTGACGTTGTTGTTGTTGTTGTTCTTTATTTGACGTTGTTGTTGTTGTTGTTTATTTGACGTTGTTGTTGTTTATTTGACGTTGTTGTTGTTGTTTATTTGACGCTGTTGTTGTTGACGTTATTGTTGTTGTTATTGTTTATTTGACGTTGTGGTTGTTGTTTATTTGACGTAGTTGTAGTTGTTGACGTTGTTGTTGTTGTTGTTGTTGTTTATTTGACGTTTTTGTTGTTGTTGATGTTGTTGTTGATTTTGTTTTTGTTTATTTGACGTTGTTGTTGTTGTTGTTTATTTCACGTTGTTGTTGTTGTTGTTTATATGACGTTGTTGTTGTTGTTGTTATTGACGTTGTTGTTGTTGTTTATTTGACGTTGTTGTTTTTGTTTATTTGACATTGTTGTTGTTGTTGTTATTGTTTATTTGACGTTGTTGTTGTTGTTGTTTATTTGAAGTTGTTGTTGTTGTTGTTGACGTTGTTGTTGTTGTTGTTGTCGTTGACTTAGTTGTTGTTGTTTATTTGACGTTGTTGTTGTTATTGTTTACGTTGTTGTTGATTTGACGTTGTTGTTGTTGTCGTTGTTATTGTTGTTTATTTGACGTTGTTGTTGTTATTTATTTGACATTGTTGTTGTTGTTGACGTTGTTGTTGTTGTTGTTATTTATTTGACATTGTTGTTGTTGTTGTTGACGTTGTTGTTGTTGTTGTTTATTTGACGTTGTTTTAGTATTGTTGTTTATTTGACATTGTTGTTGTTATTTATTTGACGTTGTTGTGGGTGACATTGTTGTTGTTGTTGTTTATTTGACGTAGTTGTTGTTGTTGACGTTGTTGTTGTTGTTGTTGTTTATTTGACGTTTTTGTTGTTGTTGATGTTGTTGTTGTTGTTGTTGACGTTGTTGTTGTTGTTTATTTGACGTTTTTGTTGTTGTTGATGTTGTTGTTGTTTTTGTGGTTGTTTATTTGACATTGTTGATGTTGTTTAATTGACGTTGTTGTTGTTGTTGTTGTTGTTGTTTATTTGACGTTGTTGTTGTTGATGTTATTGTTGTTGTTGTTGTTTATTTGACATTGTTGTTGTTGTTTTTTATTTGTCGTTGTTGTTGTTTATTTGACGTTTTTGTTGTTGTTGTTGACGTTGTTGTTGTTGTTGTTTATTTGACATTGTTGTTGTTGTTTATTTGACATTGTTGTTGTTGTTTATTTGACATTGTTGTTGTTATTGTTATTGTTTATTTGACGTTGTTGTTGTTGTTGTTGTTATTGTTTATTTGACGTTGTTGTTGTTGTTGACGTTGTTTTTGTTGTTGTTTATTTGACGTTGTTGTTGTTGTTGTTTATTTGACGTTAATGTTGTTGTTGTTTATTTGACGTTGTTGTTGCTGTTGTTGTTTATTTGACGTTGTTGTTGATGACGTTGTTGTTGTTGTTGTTTATTTGACGTTGTTGTTGTTGACATAGTTGTTGTTGTTGTTGTTTATTTGATGTTGTTGTTGTTGTTCTTGACATTGTTGTCGTTGTTGTTTATTTGACGTTGTTGTTGTTGTTTATTTGACATTGTTGTTGTTGTTGTTGTTGACGTTGTTATTGTTGTTGTTTATTTGACATTGTTGTTGTTGTTTATTTGACGTTGTTGTTGTTGTTGTTGTTGTTGACGTTGTTGTTTATTTGACGTTGTTGTTGTTGTTGTTTATTTGACGTTGTTGTTGTTGTTGTTGTTTATTTGACGTTGTTGTTATTTATTTGACATTGTTGTTGTTGACGTTGTTGTTGTTGTTGTTTATTTGACATTGTTGTTGTTGTTGTTGTTGACGTTGTTGTTGTTTATTTGATGTTGTTTTAGTATTGTTGTTTATTTGACATTGTTATTGTTATTTATTTGACATTGTTGTGGGTGATTTTATTGTTGTTATTTATTTGACGTTGTTGTTGTTGTTTATTTGACGTAGTTATTGTTGTTGTTGTTTATTTGACGTTGTTGTTGTTGACGTTGTTTTTGTTGTTGTTTATTTGACGTTGTTGTTGTTGTTGTTTATTTGACGTTAATGTTGTTGTTGTTTATTTGACGGTGTTGTTATTGTTGTTGTTTATTTAACGTTGTTGTTGTTGACGTTGTTGTTGTTGTTGTTTATTTGACGGTGTTGTTGTTGTTGTTGTTGTTTATTTAACGTTGTTGTTGTTGTCGTTGTTGTTGTTGTTGTTTATTTGACATTGTTGTTGTTGTTGACATAGTTGTTGTTGTTGTGGTTATTTATTTGACGTTGTTTTTGTTCTTGACATTGTTGTTGTTGTTGTTTATTTGACGTTGTTGTTGTTGTTTATTTGATGTTAATGTTGTTGTTGTTTATTTGACGGTGTTGTTGTTGTTGTTGTTTATTTAACGTTGTTGTTTATTTGACGTTGTTGTTGTTGACGGTGTTGTTGTTGTTGTTGTTTATTTGACATTGTTGTTGTTGTTGTTGTTGACGTTGTTGTTGTTTATTTGACGTTGTTGTTGTTGTTGTTCTTTATTTGACGTTGTTGTTGTTTATTTGACGTTGTTGTTGTTGTTGTTGTTGACGTTGTTGTTTATTTGACGTTGTTGTTGTTGTTTATTTGACGTTGTTGTTGTTGTTGTTTATTTGACGTTGTTGTTATTTATTTGACATTGTTGTTGTTGACGTTGTTGTTGTTGTTGTTTATTTGACATTGTTGTTGTTGTTGTTGTTGACGTGGTTGTTGTTTATTTGATGTTGTTTTAGTATTGTTGTTGTTGACGTTGTTGTTGTTTATTTGACATTGTTATTGTTGTTTATTTGACGTTGTTTTTGTTATTTGATGATGATGTTGTTGTTGTTGTTGTTTATTTGACATTGTTGTTGTTGTTTATTTGACGTTGTTGTTGTTGTTGTTTATTTGACGTTGTTGTTGTTGTTTATTTGACGTTGTTGTTGTTGTTGTTTATTTGACGTTGTTGTTGTTGTTTATTTGACGTTGTTGTTGTTGTTTATTTGACGTTGTTGTTGTTCTTGTTTATTTGACCTTGTTGTTTATTTGAAGTTGTAGTTGTTTATTTGACGTTGTTGATGTTGTTATTTGACGTTGTTGTTGTTGTTGTTGTTTATTTGACGATGTTTTAGTTGTTGTTGTTTATTTGACGTTGTTGTTGTTGTTTATTTAATGTTGTTGTTGTTATTGTTGATATAGTTGTTGTTGTTTATTTCACGTTGTTGTTGTTGACGTTGTTGTTTATTTGACGTTGTTGTTGTTGTTTATTTGACATTGTTGTTGTTGTTGTTGTTGTTGTTGACGTTGTTGTTGTTGTTGTTTATTTGACGTTGTTAATGTCGTTGTTGTTTATTTGACATTGTTGTTGTCGTTGACGGTGTTGTTGTTGTTGTTTATTTGACATTCTTGTTGTTGTTGTCGTTTATTTGACGTTGTTGTTGTTGTTGTTTATTTGACGTTGTTGTTGTTGTTGTTTATTTGACGTTGTTATTGTTGTTTATTTGACGTTGTTGTTGTTGTTTATTTGACATTGTTGTTGTTGTTGTTGTTGTTGTTAACGTTGTTGTTGTTGTTGTTTATTTGACGTTGTTGTTGTTGTTGTTTATTTGATGTTGTTTTAGTTGTTGTTGTATATTTGACATTGTTGTTGTTTTTTATTTGACGTTGTTGTTGTTGACATTGTTGTTATTGTTGTTGTTGTTGTTGTTTATTTGACGGTTTTGTTGCTGTTGTTTACTTGACGTAGTTGTTGTTATTGACGTTGTTGTTGTTGTTGTTATTTATTTGACGTTTTTGTTGTTGTTGATGTTGTTGTTGTTGTTATTTTTTGTTTGACGTTGTTGTTGTTGTTTATTTGACATTGTTGTTGTTGTTGTTATTGTTGTTGTTATTGTTTATTTGACGTTGTTGTTGTTGTTGTTTATTTGACGTTGTTGTTGTTTAATTGACGTTGTTGTTGTTGTTGTTTATTTGACGTTGTTGTTGTTGTTATTTATTTGACGTTGTTGTTGTCGTTGTTTTTGTTGTTTATTTGACGTTGTTGTTGTTGTTGTTGTTTATTTGACGTTGTTGTTGTTTATTTGATGTTGATGTTGTTGTTGTTGTTGACATAGTTGTTGTTGTTTATTTGACGTTGTTGTTGTTGTTGACGTTGTTGTTTATTTGACGTTGTTGTTGTTGTTGTTGTTGACGTTGACGTTGTTGTTGTTGTTGTTGTTTATTTGACGATGTTTTTGTTGTTGTTGTTTATTTGACATTGTTGTTGTTGTTTATTTGACGTTGTTGTTGTTGACGTTGTTGTTGTTGTTTATTTGATGTTGTTGTTGTTATTGTTGACATAGTTGTTGTTGTTTATTTCACGTTGTTGTTATTTATTTGACGTTGTTGTTGTTTTTTATTTGACATTGTTGTTGTTGTTATTTATTTGACGTTGTTATTGTTGTTGTTATTGTTTATTTGACGTTGTTGTTGTTGTTGTTTATTTGACAATGTTATTGTTGTTTATTTGACGTTGTTTTTGTTATTTCACGTTGTTGTTGTTGTTGTTGTTGTTGTTGTATTTGTTGTTGTTGTTGTTGTTGTTGTTGCTTATTTGACGTTGTTGTTATTGTTGCTATTTATTTGACGTTGTTGTTGTTGTTCTTGTTATTGTTTATTTGACGTTGTTGTTGTTGTTTTTGTTATTGTTTATTTGACGTTGTTGTTGTTGTTTATTTGACGTTGTTGTTGTTGTTGTTTATTTGATGTTGTTGTTGTTGTTGTTGTTATTGTTGTTGCTTATTTGACGTTGTTGTTATTGTTGTTGTTTATTTGACGTTGTTGTTGTTGTTATTCATTTGACGTTGTTGTTGTTGTTGTTTATTTGACGTTGTTGTTGTTGTTGTTGTTCATTTGACGTTGTTGTTGTCATTGTTTTTGTTGTTTATTTGACATTGTTGTTGTTGTTGTTGTTGTTGACGTGGTTGTTGTTTATTTGATGTTGTTTTAGTATTGTTGTTGTTGACGTTGTTGTTGTTTATTTGACATTGTTATTGTTGTTTATTTGACGTTGTTTTTGTTATTTGATGATGTTGTTGTTGTTGTTGTTGTTTATTTGATGTTGTTGTTGTTGTTTATTTGACGTTGTTGTTGTTGTTGTTTATTTGACGTTGTTGTTGTTGTTTATTTGACGTTGTTGTTGTTGTTTATTTGACGTTGTTGTTGTTCTTGTTTATTTGACCTTGTTGTTTATTTGAAGTTGTAGTTGTTTATTTGACGTTGTTGATGTTGTTATTTGACGTTGTTGTTGTTGTTGTTGTTTATTTGACGATGTTTTAGTTGTTGTTGTTTATTTGACGTTGTTGTTGTTGTTTATTTAATGTTGTTGTTGTTATTGTTGATATAGTTGTTGTTGTTTATTTCACGTTGTTGTTGTTGACGTTGTTGTTTATTTGACGTTGTTGTTGTTGTTGTTTATTTGACATTGTTGTTGTTGTTGTTGTTGTTGTTGACGTTGTTGTTGTTGTTGTTGTTTATTTGACGTTGTTAATGTCGTTGTTGTTTATTTGACATTGTTGTTGTCGTTGACGGTGTTGTTGTTGTTGTTTATTTGACATTCTTGTTGTTGTTGTCGTTTATTTGACGTTGTTGTTGTTGTTGTTTATTTGACGTTGTTGTTGTTGTTGTTTATTTGACGTTGTTATTGTTGTTTATTTGACGTTGTTGTTGTTGTTTATTTGACATTGTTGTTGTTGTTGTTGTTGTTAACGTTGTTGTTGTTGTTGTTTATTTGACGTTGTTGTTGTTGTTGTTGTTTATTTGATGTTGTTTTAGTTGTTGTTGTATATTTGACATTGTTGTTGTTTTTTATTTGACGTTGTTGTTGTTGACATTGTTGTTATTGTTGTTGTTGTTGTTGTTTATTTGACGTTGTTGTTGCTGTTGTTTACTTGACGTAGTTGTTGTTATTGACGTTGTTGTTGTTGTTGTTATTTATTTGACGTTTTTGTTGTTGTTGATGTTGTTGTTGTTGTTATTTTTTGTTTGACGTTGTTGTTGTTGTTTATTTGACGTTGTTGTTGTTGTTATTGTTGTTGTTATTGTTTATTTGACGTTGTTGTTGTTGTTGTTTATTTGACGTTGTTGTTGTTTAATTGACGTTGTTGTTGTTGTTTATTTGACGTTGTTGTTGTTGTTATTTATTTGACGTTGTTGTTGTCGTTGTTTTTGTTGTTTATTTGACGTTGTTGTTGTTGTTGTTGTTTATTTGACGTTGTTGTTGTTTATTTGATGTTGATGTTGTTGTTGTTGTTGACATAGTTGTTGTTGTTTATTTGACGTTGTTGTTGTTGTTGACGTTGTTGTTTATTTGACGTTGTTGTTGTTGTTGTTGTTGACGTTGACGTTGTTGTTGTTGTTGTTTATTTGACGATGTTTTTGTTGTTGTTGTTTATTTGACATTGTTGTTGTTGTTTATTTGACGTTGTTGTTGTTGTTGACGTTGTTGTTGTTGTTTATTTGATGTTGTTGTTGTTATTGTTGACATAGTTGTTGTTGTTTATTTCACGTTGTTGTTATTTATTTGACGTTGTTGTTGTTTTTTATTTGACATTGTTGTTGTTGTTATTTATTTGACGTTGTTATTGTTGTTGTTATTGTTTATTTGACGTTGTTGTTGTTGTTGTTTATTTGACAATGTTATTGTTGTTTATTTGACGTTGTTTTTGTTATTTCACGTTGTTGTTGTTGTTGTTGTTGTTGTATTTGTTGTTGTTGTTGTTGTTGTTGTTGTTGTTGCTTATTTGACGTTGTTGTTATTGTTGCTATTTATTTGACGTTGTTGTTGTTGTTTTTGTTATTGTTTATTTGACGTTGTTGTTGTTGTTTTTGTTATTGTTTATTTGACGTTGTTGTTGTTGTTTATTTGACGTTGTTGTTGTTGTTGTTTATTTGATGTTGTTGTTGTTGTTGTTGTTATTGTTGTTGCTTATTTGACGTTGTTGTTATTGTTGTTGTTTATTTGACGTTGTTGTTGTTGTTATTCATTTGACGTTGTTGTTGTTGTTGTTTATTTGACGTTGTTGTTGTTGTTGTTGTTTATTTGACGTTGTTGTTGTCATTGTTTTTGTTGTTTATTTGACGTTGTTGTTGTTGTTGTTTATTTTACGTTGTTGTTGTTGTTTATTTGACGTTGTAGTTGTTGTTGACATTGTTGTTGTTGTTGTTTATTTGACGTTGTTGTTGTTGTTGACATTGTTGTTGTTGTTGTTTATTTGACGTTGTTGTTGTTGTTGTTGTTGTTTATTTGACGTTGTTGTTGTTGTTGACGTTGTTGTTGTTGTTATTTATTTGATGTTGTTGTTGTTGTTGTTGATGACATAGTTGTTGTTATTTATTTGACGTTGTTGTTGTTGTTGACGTTGTTGTTTATTTGACGTTGTTGTTGTTTATTTGACGTTGTTGTTGTTGTTGTTGTTGTTGACGTTGTTGTTGTTGTTGTTGTTTATTGGATGTTGTTGTTGTTGTTGTTGTTGTTTATTTGACATTGTTGTTGTTGTTGACGGTGTTGTTGTTGTTGATTATTTGACATTGTTGTTGTTGTTATTTATTTGACGTTGTTGTTGTTGTTGTTTATTTGACGTTGTTGTTGTTGTTGTTTATTTGACGTTGTAGTTGTTAATTTGACGTTGTTGTTATTGTTATTTGACGTTGTTGTTGTTGTTGTTGATGTTTATTTGACGTTGTTTTAGTTGTTGTTGTTTATTTGACGTTGTTGCTGTTGTTTATTTGACGTTGTTGTTGTTGACATTATTGTTGTTGTTGTTGTTGTTTATTTGACGTTGTTGCTGTTGTTGTTTATTTGACGTTGTTGTTGTTGACATTATTGTTGTTGTTGTTGTTGTTTATTTGACGTTGTTGTTGTTGTTTATTTGACATTGTTGTTGTTGTTGTTTATTTGACGTTGTTGTTATTGTTGTTGTTATATTTGTTGTTGTTATTGTTGTTGCTTATTTGACGTTGTTGTTATTGTTGTTGTTTATTTGACATTGTTGTTATTGTTGTTATTCATTTGACGTTGTTGTTGTTGTTGTATATTTGACGTTGTTGTTGTCGTTGTTTTTGTTATTTATTTGACGTTGTTGTTGTTGTTGACGTTGTTGTTGTTGTTTATTTGATGTTGTTGTTGTTGTTGACGTTGTTGTTGTTTATTTGATGTTGTTTTAGTTGTTGTTGTTTATTTGACGTTGTTATTATTTTTTATTTGACGTTGTTGTTGTTGACATTGTTGTTGTTGTTGTTTATTTGACGTTGTTGTTTTTGTTTATTTGACGTAGTTGTTGTTGTTTATTTGACGTAGTTGTTGTTGTTGACGTTGTTGTTGTTGTTGTTTATTTGACGTTGTTCTTATTGTTGTTGTATTTGTTGTTGTTGTTATTGTTGTTGCTTATTTGACGTTGTTGTTATTGTTGTTGTTTATTTGACATTGTTGTTATTGTTGTTATTCATTTGACGTTGTTGTTGTTGTTGTTGTTGTTGTTTATTTGACGTTGTTGTTGTTGTTGTTTATTTGACATTTTTGTTGTTGGTGTTGTTGTTGTTGTTGTTTTTTGTTTGTCGTTGTTGTTGTTGTTGTTGTTGTTTATTTGACGTTGTTGTTGTTATTGTTGTTGTTGTTGTTTATTTGACATTGTTATTGTTGGTGTTGTTTATTTGACGTTGTTGTTGTTGTTTAATTGACGTTGTTGTTGTTGTTTATTTGACGTTGTTGTTGTTGTTGTTTATTTGACATTGTTATTGTTGTTTATTTGACGTTGTTTTTGTTATTTGATGTTGTTGTTGTTGTATTTGTTGTTGTTGTTGTTGTTCTTCCTTATTTGACGTTGTTGTTATTGTTGCTAGTTATTTGACGTTGTTGTTGTTGTTATTTATTTGACGTTGTTGTTGTTGTTTATTTGACATTGTTGTTGTTGTTGTTTATTTGACGTTGTTCTTGTTGTTGTTGTAGTTGTATTTGTTGTTGTTGTTATTGTTGGTGATTATTTGACGTTGTTGTTATTGTTGTTGTTTATTTGACGTTGTTGTTGTTGTTATTCATTTGACGTTGTTGTTGTTGTTGTTTATTTGACGTTGTTGTTGTTGTTTATTTGACGTTGTAGTTGTTGTTGACGTTGTTGTTCTTGTTTATTTGACGTTGTTGTTGTTGTTTATTTGACGTTGTTGTTGTTGTTGTTTATTTGACGTTGTTGTTGTTGTTTATTTGACGTTGTTGTTGTTGTTTATTTGACGTTGTTGTTGTTGTTAACGTTGTTGTTGTTGTTGTTGTTTATTTGATGTTGTTGTTATTGTTGTTGTTGACATAGTTGTTGTTGTTTATTTGACGTTGTTGTTGTTGTTGACGTTGTTGTTTATTTGACGTTGTTGTTGTTGTTTATTTGACGTTGTTGTTATTGTTGTTTATTGGACGTTGTTGTTGTTGTTTATTTGACATTGTTGTTGTTGTTGACGGTGTTGTTGTTGTTGTTTATTTGACATTGTTGTTGTTGTTATTTATTTGACGTTGTTGTTGTTGTTTATTTGACGTTGTTGTTGTTGTTGTTGTTGTTTATTTGACGTTGTTGTTTATTTGAAGTTTTAGTTGTTTATTTGACGTTGTTGATGTTGTTATTTGACGTTGTTGTTGTTGTTTATTTGACGTTGTTTTAGTTGTTGTTGTTTATTTGACGTTGTTGTTGTTGTTTATTTGATGTTGTTGTTGTTGTTGTTGACGTTGTTGTTGTTGTTGTTATATTTGTTGTTGTTGTTATTGTTGTTGCTTATTTGACGTTGTTGTTATTGTTGTTGTTTATTTGACGTTGTTGTTGCTGTTATTCATTTGACGTTGTTGTTGTTGTTGTTGTTTATTTGAGGTTGTTGTTGTTGTTTATTTGACGTTGTTGTTGTCATTGTTTTTGTTATTTATTTGACGTTGTTGTTGTTGTTGTTTATTTTACGTTGTTGTTGTTGTTTATTTGACGTTGTAGTTGTTGTTGACATTGTTGTTGTTGTTATTTATTTGACGTTGTTGTTGTTGTTGACATTGTTGTTGTTGTTTATTTGATGTTATTGTTGTTGTTGTTTATTTGACGTTGTTGTTGTTGTTGACGTTGTTGTTGTTGTTATTTATTTGATGTTGTTGTTGTTGTTGTTGATGACATAGTTGTTGTTGTTTATTTGACGTTGACGTTGTTGTTGTTTATTGGATGTTGTTGTTGTTGTTGTTGTTTATTTGACATTGTTGTTGTTGTTGTTTATTGGATGTTGTTGTTGTTGTTGTTGTTTATTTGACATTGTTGTTGTTGTTGAAGGTGTTGTTGTTGTTGTTGTTGATTATTTGACATTGTTGTTGTTGTTATTTATTTGACGTTGTTGTTGTTGTTGTTGTTTATTTGACGTTGATGTTGTTGTTGTTTATTTGACGTTGTTGTTTATTTGACGTTGTAGTTGTTTATTTAACGTTGTTGTTGTTGTTATTTGACGTTGTTGTTGTTGTTGTTGTTTATTTGACGTTGTTTTAGTTGTTGTTGTTTATTTGACGTTGTTGCTGTTGTTTATTTGACGTTGTTGTTGTTGACATTATTGTTGTTGTTGTTGTTTATTTGACGTTGTTGTTGTTGTTGTTTATTTGACGTTGTTGTTGTTGTTGTTTATTTGACATTGTTGTTATTGTTGTTGTTATATTTGTTGTTGTTGTTATTGTTGTTGCTTATTTGACGTTGTTGTTATTGTTGTTGTTTATTTGACATTGTTGTTATTGTTGTTATTCATTTGACGTTGTTGTTGTTGTTGTTTATTTGACGTTGTTGTTGTCGTTGTTTTTGTTATTTATTTGACGTTGTTGTTGTTGTTGACGTTGTTGTTGTTGATTATTTGACTATGTTGTTGTTGTTGTTGACGTTGTTGTTGTTGTTTATTTGACGTTGTTGTTGTTTTTTATTTGACGTTGTTGTTGTTGACATTGTTGTTGTTGTTGTTTATTTGACGTTGTTTTTGTTGTTGTTTATTTGACGTAGTTGTTGTTGTTTATTTGACGTAGTTGTTGTTGTTGACGTTGTTGTTGTTGTTGTTGTTTATTTGACGTTGTTGTTATTGTTGTTGTATTTGTTGTTGTTGTTATTGTTGTTGCTTATTTGACGTTGTTGTTATTGTTGTTGTTTATTTGACATTGTTGTTATTGTTGTTATTCATTTGACATTGTTGTTGTTGTTTATTTGACGTTTTTGTTGTTGTTGATGTTGTTGTTGTTGTTGTTTTTTGTTTGCCGTTGTTGTTGTTGTTGTTTATTTGACGTTGTTGTTGTTGTTATTGTTGTTGTTGTTGTTGTTTATTTGACGTTGTTATTGTTGTTGTTGTTTATTTGACATTGTTGTTGTTGTTTAATTGACGTTGTTGTTGTTGTTTATTTGACGTTTTTGTTGTTGTTGTTGTTTATTTGACATTGTTGTTGTCGTTGACGGTGTTGTTGTTGTTTATTTGACATTCTTGTTGTTGTTGTTTATTTAACGTTGTTGTTGTTGTTTATTTGACGTTGTTGTTGTTGTTGTAGTTTATTTGACGTTGTTGTTGTTGTTGTTTATTTGACGTTGTTGTTGTTGTTTATTTGACATTGTTGTTGTTGTTGTTGTTGACGTTGTTGTTGTTGTTGTTTATTTGCCGTTGTTGTTGTTGTTGTTTATTTGACGTAGTTGTTGTTATTGACGTTGTTGTTGTTGTTTATTTGACGTTTTTGTTGTTGTTGATGTTATTGTTGTTGTTGTTTTTTGTTTGACGTTGCTGTTGTTGTTGTTTATTTGACATTGTTGTTGTTGTTATTGTTGTTGTTGTTGTTGTTGTTTATTTGACGTTGTTGTTGTTGGTGTTGTTTATTTGACATTGTTGTTGTTGTTTAATTGACGTTGTTGTTGTTGTTGTTTATTTGACGTTTTTTTTGTTGTTGTTATTTATTTGACATTGTTGTTATTGTTGTTATTGTTTATTTGACGTTCTTGTTGTTGTTTATTTGACATTGTTATTGTTGTTTATTTGACGTTGTTTTTGTTATTTGATGTTGTTGTTGTTGTATTTGTTGTTGTTGTTGTTGTTGCTTATTTGATGTTGTTGTTATTGTTGCTATTTATTTGACGTAGTTGTTGTTGTTGTTTATTTGACGTTATTGTTGTTGTTTATTTGACGTTATTGTTGTTGTTTATTTGACGTTGTTGTTGTTGTTGTTGTTGTTATTGTTGTTGTTTATTTGACGTTGTTGTTGTTGTTATTCATTTGACGTTGTTGTTGTTGTTGTTTATTTGACGTTGTTGTTGTTGTTGTTTATTTGACATTGTTGTTGTCGTTGTTTTTGTTGTTTATTCGACGTTGTTGTTGTTGTTTATTTGAAGTTGTTGTTGTTTATTTGACGTTGTAGTTATTGTTGACGTTGTTGTTGTTGTTATTTATTTGATGTTGTTGTTGTTATTGTTGTTTATTTGACGTTGTTATTGTTGTTGATATCGTTGTTGTTGTTTTTATTTGATGTTGTTGTTGTTGTTCACATAGTTGTTTTTGTTTATTTGACGTTGTTGTTGTTGTTGACGTTGTTGTTTATTTGACGTTGTTGTTGTTGTTGTTGTTGACGTTGTTGTTGTTGACGTTGTTGTTGTTGTTTATTGGACGTTGTTGTTTATTTGACGTTGTTGATGTTGTTATTTGATGTTGTTGTTGTTGTTGTTTATTTGACGATGTTTTAGTTGTTGTTGTTTATTTGACGTTGTTGTTGTTGTTGTTGTTTATTTGACGTTGTTGTTGTTGTTGACGTTGTTGTTGTTATGTATTTGATGTTGTTGTTGTTATTGTTGACATAGTTGTTGTTACTTATTTCACGTTGTTGTTGTTGACGTTGTTGTTTATTTGACGTTGTTGTTGTTGTTGTTTATTTGACGTTGTTGTTGTTGTTGTTAACGTTGTTGTTGTTGTTGTTGTTTATTTGACGTTGTTAATGTTGTTGTTGTTTATTTGACATTGTTGTTGTCGTTAACGGTGTTGTTGTTGTTGTTTATTTGACATTCTTGTTGTTGTTGTTGTTGTTTATTTGACGTTGTTGTTGTTGTTTATTTGACGTTGTTGTTGTTGTTGTTGTTTATTTGACGTTGTTATTGTTGTTTATTTGACATTGTTGTTGTTGCTGTTGTTGTTTATTTGACATTTTTGTTGTTGTTGTTGTTAACGTTGTTGTTGTTGTTGTTTATTTGACGTTGTTGTTGTTGTTGTTGTTGTTTATTTGATGTTGTTTTAGTTGTTGTTGTTTATTTGATGTTGTTGTTGTTTTTTATTTGACGTTGTTGTTGTTGACATTGTTGTTGTTGTTGTTGTTGTTTATTTGACGTTGTTGTTGTTGTTGTTTATTTGACGTAGTTGTTGTTATTGACGTTGTTGTTGTTGTTGTTGTTGTTGTTTATTTGACGTTTTTGTTGTTGTTGATGTTGTTGTTGTTATTATTTGTTTGATGTTGTTGTTGTTTTTGTTTATTTGACGTTGTTGTTGTTGTTGTTATTGTTGTTGTTGTTGTTTATTTGACGTTGTTGTTGTTGGTGTTGTTTATTTGACGTTGTTATTGTTGTTGACGTCGTTGTTGTTGTTTTTATTTGACGTTGTTGTTGTTGTTGTTATTGTTGTTGTTGTTGTTTATTTGACGTTGTTGTTGTTGGTGTTGTTTATTTGACGTTGTTATTGTTGTTGACGTCGTTGTTGTTGTTTTTATTTGATGTTTTTGTTGTTGTTGTTGACATAGTTGTTGTTGTTTATTTGACGTTGTTGTTGTTGTTGACGTTGTTGTTTATTTGACGTTGTTGTTGTTGTTGTTGTTATTGTTGACGTTGTTGTTGTTGTTGTTGTTTATTGGACGTTGTTGTTGTTATTTATTTGACGTTGTTGTTGTTGTTTATTTGACGTTGTTGTTGTTGTTTATTTGAAGTTGTAGTTGTTTATTTGACGTTGTTGATGTTGTTATTTGATGTTGTTGTTGTTGTTGTCATTGTTTATTTGACGATGTTTTAGTTGTTGTTGTTTATTTGACGTTGTTGTTGTTGTTTATTTGACGTTGTTGTTGTTGTTGACGTTGTTGTTGTTGTGTATTTGATGTTGTTGTTGTTATTGTTAACATAGTTGTTGTTGTTTATTTCACGTTGTTGTTGTTGTTGACGTTGTTGTTTATTTGACGTTGTTGTTGTTGTTGTTTATTTGACGTTGTTGTTGACGTTGTTGTTGTTGTTGTTGTTGTTTATTTGACGTTGTTAATGTTGTTGTTGTTTATTTGACATTGTTGTTGTCGTTGACGGTGTTGTTGTTGTTGTTGTTTATTTGACATTCTTGTTGTTGTTGTTGTTTATTTGACGTTGTTGTTGTTGTTGTTTATTTGACTTTGTTGTTGTTGTTTATTTGACGTTGTTATTGTTGTTTATTTGACGTTGTTGTTGTTGTTGTTGTTTATTTGATGTTGTTGTTGTTGGTGTTCTTTATTTGACGTTGTTGTTGTTTAATTGACGTTGTTGTTGCTGTTTATTTGACATTGTTGTTGTTGTTATTTATTTGACGTTGTTGTTGTTGTTTATTTGACGTTGTTATTGTTTATTTGACGTCGTTGTTGTTGTTGTTGTTGTTGTTGTTGTTGTTGTTTATTTGACGTTGTTATTGTTGTTTAATTGACGTTGTTTTTGTTATTTGATGTTGTTGTTGTTGTTGTTGTTGTTTATTTGACGTTGTTGTTGTTGTTTATTTGACGTTGTTGTTGTTGTTGTTGTTGTTTATTTGACGTTGTTGTTTATTTGAAGTTGTAGTTGTTTATTTGACGTTGTTGATGTTGTTATTTGATGTTGTTGTTGTTGTTTATTTGACGATGTTTTAGTTGTTGTTGTTTATTTGACGTTGTTGTTGTTGTTTATTTGACGTTGTTGTTGTTGTTTATTTGACGTTGTTGTTGTTGTTGACGTTGTTGTTGTTGTGTATTTGATGTTGTTGTTGTTATTGTTGACATGGTTGTTGTTGTTTATTTCACGTTGTTGTTGTTGACGTTGTTGTTTATTTGACGTTGTTGTTGTTGTTGACGTTGTTTTTTATTTGACGTTGTTGTTGTTGTTGTTGTTTATTTGACGTTGTTGTTGTTGTTGACGTTGTTGTTGTTGTTGTTGTTTATTTGACGTTGTTAATGTTATTGTTGTTTATTTGACATTGTTGTTGTCGTTGACGGTGTTGTTGTTGTTGTTTATTTGACATTCTTGTTGTTGTTGTTGTTTATTTGACGTTGTTGTTGTTGTTGTTGTTTATTTGACGTTGTTGTTGTTGTTGTTGTTGTTGTTTATTTGACGTTGTTATTGTTGTTTATTTGATGTTGTTGTTGTTGTTGACGTTGTTGTTTATTTGACGTTGTTGTTATTGTTGTTGTTGTTGACGTTGTTGTTATTGTTGTTGTTTATCGGACGTTGTTATTGTTGTTATTTATTTGCCGTTGTTGTTGTTGTTTATTTGACGTTGTTGTTGTTGTTGTTGTTTATTTGACCTTGTTGTTTATTTGAAGTTGTAGTTGTTTATTTGACGTTGTTGATGTTGTTATTTGACGTTGTTGTTGTTGTTGTTTATTTGACGATGTTTTAGTTGTTGTTGTTTATCTGACGTTGTTGTTGTTGTTGTTGTTTATTTGACGATGTTTTAGTTGTTGTTGTTTATTTGACGTTGTTGTTGTTGTTTATTTGACGTTGTTGTTGTTGTTGACGTTGTTGTTGTTGTTTATTTTATGTTGTTGTTGTTATTGTTGACATAGTTGTTGTTGTTTATTTCACGTTGTTGTTGTTGACGTTGTTGTTTATTTGACGTTGTTGTTGTTGTTGTTTATTTGACGTTGTTGTTGTTGTTGTTGTTGACGTTGTTGTTGTTGTTGTTGTTTATTTGACGTTGTTACTGTTGTTGTTGTTTATTTGACATTGTTGTTGTCGTTGACGGTGTTGTTGTTGTTGTTTATTTGACATTCTTGTTATTGTTGTTGTTTATTTGACGTTGTTGTTGTTGTTGTTTATTTGATGTTGATGTTGTTGTTGTTTATTTGACGTTGTTATTGTTGTTTATTTGACGTCGTTGTTGTTGATGTTGTTGGTGTTGTTATTTTTTGTTTGACGTTGTTGTTGTTGTTTATTTGACGTTGTTGTTATTGTTGTTGTTGTTGTGTATTTGACGTTGTTGTTGTAGGTGTTGTTTATTTGACGTTGTTGTTGTTTAATTGACGTTGTTGTTGTTGTTGTTGTTATTTATTTGACGTTGTTGTTGTTGTTATTTATTTGACGTTGTTGTTGTTGTTTATTTGACGTTGTTATTGTTTATTTGACGTCGTCGTTGTTGTTGTTGTTGTTGTTTATTTGACGTTGTTATTGTTGTTTATTTGACGTTGTTTTTGTTATTTGATGATGTTGTTGTTGTTGTTGTTGTTTATTTGACGTTGTTGTTCTTGTTTATTTGACGTTGTTGTTCTTGTTGTTTATTTGACGTTGTTGTATTTGTTGTTGTTGTTATTGTTGTTGATTATTTGACGTTGTTGTTATTGTTGTTGTTTATTTGACGTTGTTGATGTTGTTATTCATTTGACGTTGTTGTTGTTGTTGTTTATTTGACGTTGTTGTTGTTGTTGTTTATTTGACGTTGTTGTTGTCGTTGTTTTTGTTGTTTATTTGACGTTGTTGTTGTTGTTGTTTATTTGACGTTGTTGTTGTTTATTTATGTTGATGCTGTTGTTGCTGTTGACATAGTTGTTGTTGTTTATTTGACGTTGTTGTTGTTTATTTGACGTTGTTGTTGTTGTTGTTGTTGTTTATTTGACGTTGTTGTTGTTGGTGTTCTTTATTTGACGTTGTTGTTGTTTAATTGACGTTGTTGTTGTTGTTTATTTGACATTGTTGTTGTTGTTATTTATTTGTAGTTGTTGTTGTTGTTTATTTGACGTTGTTATTGTTTATTTGACGTCGTTGTTGTTGTTGTTGTTGTTTATTTGACGTTGTTATTGTTGTTTAATTGACGTTGTTTTTGTTATTTGATGTTGTTGTTGTTGTTGTTTATTTGACGTTGTTGTTGTTGTTTATTTGACGTTGTTGTTTATTTGAAGTTGTAGTTGTTTATTTGACGTTGTTGATGTTGTTATTTGATGTTGTTGTTATTGTTTATTTGACGATGTTTTAGTTGTTGTTGTTTATTTGACGTTGTTGTTGTTGTTTATTTGACGTAATTGTTGTTGTTTATTTGACGTTGTTGTTGTTGTTGACGTTGTTGTTGTTGTGTATTTGATGTTGTTG
This sequence comes from Vicia faba, assembly GCA_948472305.1. Taxonomy (NCBI): domain Eukaryota; kingdom Viridiplantae; phylum Streptophyta; class Magnoliopsida; order Fabales; family Fabaceae; genus Vicia; species Vicia faba. The sequence goes on along the minus strand of OX451735.1, from coordinate 1,331,211,500 downwards.
TTGTTATTGTTGACATAGTTGTTGTTGTTTATTTCACGTTGTTGTTGTTGACGTTGTTGTTTATTTGACGTTGTTGTTGTTGTTGTTGTTTATTTGACGTTGTTGTTGTTGTTGACGTTGTTGTTGTTGTTGTTGTTTATTTGACGTTGTTAATGTTATTGTTGTTTATTTGACATTGTTGTTGTCGTTGACGGTGTTGTTGTTGTTGTTTATTTGACATTCTTGTTGTTCTTGTTGTTTATTTGACGTTGTTGTTGTTGTTGTTTATTTGACGTTGTTGTTGTTGTTGTTTATTTGACATTGTTTTTGTTGTTTATTTGATGTTGTTGTTGTTGTTGACGTTGTTGTTTATTTGACGTTGTTGTTATTGTTGTTGTTGTTGACGTTGTTGTTGTTGTTGTTGTTTATCAGACGTTGTTATTGTTGTTATTTATTTGACGTTGTTGTTGTTGTTTATTTGACGTTGTTGTTGTTGTTGTTTATTTGACCTTGTTGTTTATTTGAAGTTGTAGTTGTTTATTTGTCGTTGTTGATGTTTTTATTTGACGTTGTTGTTGTTGTTGTTGTTTACTTGACGATGTTTTAGTTGTTGTTGTTTATCTGACGTTGTTGTTGTTGTTGTTGTTTATTTGACGATGTTTTAGTTGTTGTTGTTTATTTGACGTTGTTGTTGTTGTTTATTTGACGTTGTTGTTATTGTTGACGTTGTTGTTGTTGTTTATTTTATGTTGTTGTTGTTATTGTTGACATAGTTGTTGTTGTTTATTTCACGTTGTTGTTGTTGACGTTGTTGTTTATTTGACGTTGTTGTTGTTGTTGTTTATTTGACGTTGTTGTTGTTGTTGTTGACGTTGTTGTTGTTGTTGTTGTTTATTTGACGTTGTTACTGTTGTTGTTGTTTATTTGACATTGTTGTTGTCGTTGACGTTGTTGTTGTTGTTGTTTATTTGACATTCTTGTTGTTGTTGTTGTTTATTTGACGTTGTTGTTGTTGTTGTTTATTTGACGTTGTTGTGGTTGTTGTTGTTTATTTGACGTTGTTATTGTTGTTTATTTGACGTTGTTGTTGTTGTTGTTGTTGTTGTTTATTTGACATTGTTGTTGTTGTTGTTAACATTGTTGTTGTTGTTGTTTATTTGACGTTGTTGTTGTTGTTGTTGTTTATTTGATGTTGTTTTAGTTGTTGTTGTTTATTTGACATTGTTGTTGTTTTTTATTTGACGTTGTTGTGGTTGACATTGTTGTTGTTGTTGTTGTTGTTGTTGTTTATTTGACGTTGTTGTTGTTGTTGTTTATTTGACGTAGTTGTTGTTATTGACGTTGTTGTTGTTGTTGTTGTTGTTGTTTATTTGACGTTTTTGTTGTTGTTGATGTTGTTGTTGTTGTTATTTTTTGTTTGACGTTGTTGTTGTTGTTTATTTGACGTTGTTGTTATTGTTGTTGTTGTTGTGTATTTGACGTTGTTGTTGTATGTGTTGTTTATTTGACGTTGTTGTTGTTTAATTGACGTTGTTGTTGTTGTTGTTGTTTATTTGACGTTGTTGTTGTTGTTATTTATTTGACATTGTTGTTGTTGTTTATTTGACGTTGTTATTGTTTATTTGACGTCGTTGTTGTTGTTGTTGTTGTTGTTTATTTGACGTTGTTTTTGTTATTTGATGATGTTGTTGTTGTTGTTGTTGTTGTTTATTTGACGTTGTTGTTGTTGTTTATTTGACGTTGTTGTTCTTGTTGTTTATTTGATGTTGTTGTATTTGTTGTTGTTGTTATTGTTGTTGATTATTTGATGTTGTTGTTATTGTTGTTGTTTATTTGACGTTGTTGATGTTGTTATTCATTTGACGTTGTTGTTGTTGTTGTTTATTTGACGTTGTTGTTGTTGTTGTTTATTTGACATTGTTGTTGTCGTTGTTTTTGTTGTTTATTTGACGTTGTTGTTGTTGTTGTTGTTTATTTGACGTTGTTGTTGTTTATTTGATGTTGATGTTGTTGTTGCTGTTGACATAGTTGTTGTTGTTTATTTGGCGTTGTTGTTGTTGTTGTTTATTTGACGTTGTTGTTGTTGTTGTTGTTGTTGTTGTTTATTTGACGTTGTTGTTGTTGGTGTTCTTTATTTGACGTTGTTGTTGTTTAATTGATGTTGTTGTTGCTGTTTATTTGACATTGTTGTTGTTGTTATTTATTTGACGTTGTTGTTGTTGTTTATTTGACGTTGTTATTGTTTATTTGACGTTGTTGTTGTTGTTGTTGTTTATTTGACGTTGTTATTGTTGTTTAATTGACGTTGTTTTTGTTATTTGATGTTGTTGTTGTTGTTGTTGTTTATTTGACGTTGTTGTTGTTGTTTATTTGACGTTGTTGTTGTTGTTGTTGTTGTTTATTTGACGTTGTTGTTTATTTGAAGTTGTAGTTTTTTATTTGACGTTGTTGATGTTGTTATTTGATGTTGTTGTTGTTGTTTATTTGACGATGTTTTAGTTGTTGTTGTTTATTTGACGTTGTTGTTGTTGTTGTTTATTTGACGTTGTTGTTGTTGTTTATTTGACGTTGTTGTTGTTGTTTATTTGACGTTGTTGTTGTTGTTGTTGTTTATTTGACGTTGTTATTGTTGTTTATTTGACATTGTTGTTGTTGCTGTTGTTGTTTATTTGACATTTTTGTTGTTGTTGTTGTTAACGTTGTTGTTGTTGTTGTTTATTTGACGTTGTTGTTGTTGTTGTTGTTGTTGTTTATTTGATGTTGTTTTAGTTGTTGTTGTTTATTTGATGTTGTTGTTGTTTTTTATTTGACGTTGTTGTTGTTGACATTGTTGTTGTTGTTGTTGTTTATTTGACGTTGTTGTTGTTGTTGTTTATTTGACGTAGTTGTTGTTATTGACGTTGTTGTTGTTGTTGTTGTTGTTGTTTATTTGACGTTTTTGTTGTTGTTGATGTTGTTGTTGTTATTATTTGTTTGATGTTGTTGTTGTTTTTGTTTATTTGACGTTGTTGTTGTTGTTGTTATTGTTGTTGTTGTTGTTTATTTGACGTTGTTGTTGTTGGTGTTGTTTATTTGACGTTGTTATTGTTGTTGACGTCGTTGTTGTTGTTTTTATTTGACGTTGTTGTTGTTGTTGTTATTGTTGTTGTTGTTGTTTATTTGACGTTGTTGTTGTTGGTGTTGTTTATTTGACGTTGTTATTGTTGTTGACGTCGTTGTTGTTGTTTTTATTTGATGTTTTTGTTGTTGTTGTTGACATAGTTGTTGTTGTTTATTTGACGTTGTTGTTATTGTTGACGTTGTTGTTTATTTGACGTTGTTGTTGTTGTTGTTGTTATTGTTGACGTTGTTGTTGTTGTTGTTGTTTATTGGACGTTGTTGTTGTTATTTATTTGACGTTGTTGTTGTTGTTTATTTGACATTGTTGTTGTTGTTTATTTGAAGTTGTAGTTGTTTATTTGACGTTGTTGATGTTGTTATTTGATGTTGTTGTTGTTGTTGTCATTGTTTATTTGACGATGTTTTAGTTGTTGTTGTTTATTTGACGTTGTTGTTGTTGTTTATTTGACGTTGTTGTTGTTGTTGACGTTGTTGTTGTTGTGTATTTGATGTTGTTGTTGTTATTGTTAACATAGTTGTTGTTGTTTATTTCACGTTGTTGTTGTTGTTGACGTTGTTGTTTATTTGACGTTGTTGTTGTTGTTGTTGTTGTTTATTTGACGTTGTTGTTGACGTTGTTGTTGTTGTTGTTGTTGTTGTTTATTTGACGTTGTTAATGTTGTTGTTGTTTATTTGACATTGTTGTTGTCGTTGACGGTGTTGTTGTTGTTGTTGTTTATTTGACATTCTTGTTGTTGTTGTTGTTTATTTGACGTTGTTGTTGTTGTTGTTTATTTGACTTTGTTGTTGTTGTTTATTTGACGTTGTTATTGTTGTTTATTTGACGTTGTTGTTGTTGTTGTTGTTTATTTGATGTTGTTGTTGTTGGTGTTCTTTATTTGACGTTGTTGTTGTTTAATTGACGTTGTTGTTGCTGTTTATTTGACATTGTTGTTGTTGTTATTTATTTGACGTTGTTGTTGTTGTTTATTTGACGTTGTTATTGTTTATTTGACGTCGTTGTTGTTGTTGTTGTTGTTGTTGTTGTTTATTTGACGTTGTTATTGTTGTTTAATTGACGTTGTTTTTGTTATTTGATGTTGTTGTTGTTGTTGTTGTTGTTTATTTGACGTTGTTGTTGTTGTTTATTTGACGTTGTTGTTGTTGTTGTTGTTGTTTATTTGACGTTGTTGTTTATTTGAAGTTGTAGTTGTTTATTTGACGTTGTTGATGTTGTTATTTGATGTTGTTGTTGTTGTTTATTTGACGATGTTTTAGTTGTTGTTGTTTATTTGACGTTGTTGTTGTTGTTTATTTGACGTTGTTGTTGTTGTTTATTTGACGTTGTTGTTGTTGTTGACGTTGTTGTTGTTGTGTATTTGATGTTGTTGTTGTTATTGTTGACATGGTTGTTGTTGTTTATTTCACGTTGTTGTTGTTGACGTTGTTGTTTATTTGACGTTGTTGTTGTTGTTGACGTTGTTTTTTATTTGACGTTGTTGTTGTTGTTGTTGTTTATTTGACGTTGTTGTTGTTGTTGACGTTGTTGTTGTTGTTGTTGTTTATTTGACGTTGTTAATGTTATTGTTGTTTATTTGACATTGTTGTTGTCGTTGACGGTGTTGTTGTTGTTGTTTATTTGACATTCTTGTTGTTGTTGTTGTTTATTTGACGTTGTTGTTGTTGTTGTTGTTTATTTGACGTTGTTGTTGTTGTTGTTTATTTGACGTTGTTATTGTTGTTTATTTGATGTTGTTGTTGTTGTTGACGTTGTTGTTTATTTGACGTTGTTGTTATTGTTGTTGTTGTTGACGTTGTTGTTGTTGTTGTTGTTTATCGGACGTTGTTATTGTTGTTATTTATTTGCCGTTGTTGTTGTTGTTTATTTGACGTTGTTGTTGTTGTTGTTGTTTATTTGACCTTGTTGTTTATTTGAAGTTGTAGTTGTTTATTTGACGTTGTTGATGTTGTTATTTGACGTTGTTGTTGTTGTTGTTTATTTGACGATGTTTTAGTTGTTGTTGTTTATCTGACGTTGTTGTTGTTGTTGTTGTTTATTTGACGATGTTTTAGTTGTTGTTGTTTATTTGACGTTGTTGTTGTTGTTTATTTGACGTTGTTGTTGTTGTTGACGTTGTTGTTGTTGTTTATTTTATGTTGTTGTTGTTATTGTTGACATAGTTGTTGTTGTTTATTTCACGTTGTTGTTGTTGACGTTGTTGTTTATTTGACGTTGTTGTTGTTGTTGTTGTTTATTTGACGTTGTTGTTGTTGTTGTTGACGTTGTTGTTGTTGTTGTTGTTTATTTGACGTTGTTACTGTTGTTGTTGTTTATTTGACATTGTTGTTGTCGTTGACGGTGTTGTTGTTGTTGTTTATTTGACATTCTTGTTATTGTTGTTGTTTATTTGACGTTGTTGTTGTTGTTGTTTATTTGATGTTGATGTTGTTGTTGTTTATTTGACGTTGTTATTGTTGTTTATTTGACGTTGTTGTTGTTGTTGTTGTTTATTTGACATTGTTGTTGTTGTTGTTAACATTGTTGTTGTTGTTGTTGTTGTTTATTTGACGTTGTTGTTGTTGTTGTTGTTTATTTGATGTTGTTTTAGTTGTTGTTGTTTATTTGACATTGTTGTTGTTTTTTATTTGACGTTGTTGTGGTTGACATTGTTGTTGTTGTTGTTGTTGTTGTTGTTTATTTGACGTTGTTGTTGTTATTGTTTATTTGACGTAGTTGTTGTTATTGACGTTGTTGTTGTTGTTGTTGTTGTTGTTGTTGTTTATTTGACGTTTTTGTTGTTGTTGATGTTGTTGGTGTTGTTATTTTTTGTTTGACGTTGTTGTTGTTGTTTATTTGACGTCGTTGTTATTGTTGTTGTTGTTGTGTATTTGACGTTGTTGTTGTAGGTGTTGTTTATTTGACGTTGTTGTTGTTTAATTGACGTTGTTGTTGTTGTTGTTGTTATTTATTTGACGTTGTTGTTGTTGTTATTTATTTGACGTTGTTGTTGTTGTTTATTTGACGTTGTTATTGTTTATTTGACGTCGTCGTTGTTGTTGTTGTTGTTGTTTATTTGACGTTGTTATTGTTGTTTATTTGACGTTGTTTTTGTTATTTGATGATGTTGTTGTTGTTGTTGTTGTTTATTTGACGTTGTTGTTCTTGTTTATTTGACGTTGTTGTTCTTGTTGTTTATTTGACGTTGTTGTATTTGTTGTTGTTGTTATTGTTGTTGATTATTTGACGTTGTTGTTATTGTTGTTGTTTATTTGACGTTGTTGATGTTGTTATTCATTTGACGTTGTTGTTGTTGTTGTTTATTTGACGTTGTTGTTGTTGTTGTTTATTTGACGTTGTTGTTGTCGTTGTTTTTGTTGTTTATTTGACGTTGTTGTTGTTGTTGTTTATTTGACGTTGTTGTTGTTTATTTGATGTTGATGCTGTTGTTGCTGTTGACATAGTTGTTGTTGTTTATTTGACGTTGTTGTTGTTGTTGTTTATTTGACGTTGTTGTTGTTGTTGTTGTTGTTTATTTGACGTTGTTGTTGTTGGTGTTCTTTATTTGACGTTGTTGTTGTTTAATTGACGTTGTTGTTGCTGTTTATTTGACATTGTTGTTGTTGTTATTTATTTGACGTTGTTGTTGTTGTTTATTTGACGTTGTTATTGTTTATTTGACGTCGTTGTTGTTGTTGTTGTTGTTTATTTGACGTTGTTATTGTTGTTTAATTGACGTTGTTTTTGTTATTTGATGTTGTTGTTGTTGTTGTTGTTTATTTGACGTTGTTGTTGTTGTTTATTTGACGTTGTTGTTTATTTGAAGTTGTAGTTGTTTATTTGACGTTGTTGATGTTGTTATTTGATGTTGTTGTTATTGTTTATTTGACGATGTTTTAGTTGTTGTTGTTTATTTGACGTTGTTGTTGTTGTTTATTTGACGTTATTGTTGTTGTTTATTTGACGTTGTTGTTGTTGTTGACGTTGTTGTTGTTGTGTATTTGATGTTGTTGTTGTTATTGTTGACATAGTTGTTGTTGTTTATTTCACGTTGTTGTTGTTGACGTTGTTGTTTATTTGACGTTGTTGTTGTTGTTGTTGTTTATTTGACGTTGTTGTTGTTGTTGACGTTGTTGTTGTTGTTGTTGTTTATTTGACGTTGTTAATGTTATTGTTGTTTATTTGACATTGTTGTTGTCGTTGACGGTGTTGTTGTTGTTGTTTATTTGACATTCTTGTTGTTCTTGTTGTTTATTTGACGTTGTTGTTGTTGTTGTTTATTTGACGTTGTTGTTGTTGTTGTTTATTTGACATTGTTATTGTTGTTTATTTGATGTTGTTGTTGTTGTTGACGTTGTTGTTTATTTGACGTTGTTGTTATTGTTGTTGTTGTTGACGTTGTTGTTGTTGTTGTTGTTTATCAGACGTTGTTATTGTTGTTATTTATTTGACGTTGTTGTTGTTGTTTATTTGACGTTGTTGTTGTTGTTGTTTATTTGACCTTGTTGTTTATTTGAAGTTGTAGTTGTTTATTTGTCGTTGTTGATGTTTTTATTTGACGTTGTTGTTGTTGTTGTTGTTTACTTGACGATGTTTTAGTTGTTGTTGTTTATCTGACGTTGTTGTTGTTGTTGTTGTTTATTTGACGATGTTTTAGTTGTTGTTGTTTATTTGACGTTGTTGTTGTTGTTTATTTGACGTTGTTGTTATTGTTGACGTTGTTGTTGTTGTTTATTTTATGTTGTTGTTGTTATTGTTGACATAGTTGTTGTTGTTTATTTCACGTTGTTGTTGTTGACGTTGTTGTTTATTTGACGTTGTTGTTGTTGTTGTTTATTTGACGTTGTTGTTGTTGTTGTTGACGTTGTTGTTGTTGTTGTTGTTTATTTGACGTTGTTACTGTTGTTGTTGTTTATTTGACATTGTTGTTGTCGTTGACGTTGTTGTTGTTGTTGTTTATTTGACATTCTTGTTGTTGTTGTTGTTTATTTGACGTTGTTGTTGTTGTTGTTGTTGTTGTTTATTTGACGTTGTTGTGGTTGTTGTTGTTTATTTGACGTTGTTATTGTTGTTTATTTGACGTTGTTGTTGTTGTTGTTGTTGTTGTTTATTTGACATTGTTGTTGTTGTTGTTAACATTGTTGTTGTTGTTGTTTATTTGACGTTGTTGTTGTTGTTGTTGTTTATTTGATGTTGTTTTAGTTGTTGTTGTTTATTTGACATTGTTGTTGTTTTTTATTTGACGTTGTTGTGGTTGACATTGTTGTTGTTGTTGTTGTTGTTGTTTATTTGACGTTGTTGTTGTTGTTGTTTATTTGACGTAGTTGTTGTTATTGACGTTGTTGTTGTTGTTGTTGTTGTTGTTTATTTGACGTTTTTGTTGTTGTTGATGTTGTTGTTGTTGTTATTTTTTGTTTGACGTTGTTGTTGTTGTTTATTTGACGTTGTTGTTATTGTTGTTGTTGTTGTGTATTTGACGTTGTTGTTGTATGTGTTGTTTATTTGACGTTGTTGTTGTTTAATTGACGTTGTTGTTGTTGTTGTTGTTTATTTGACGTTGTTGTTGTTGTTATTTATTTGACATTGTTGTTGTTGTTTATTTGACGTTGTTATTGTTTATTTGACGTCGTTGTTGTTGTTGTTGTTGTTGTTTATTTGACGTTGTTTTTGTTATTTGATGATGTTGTTGTTGTTGTTGTTGTTGTTTATTTGACGTTGTTGTTGTTGTTTATTTGACGTTGTTGTTCTTGTTGTTTATTTGATGTTGTTGTATTTGTTGTTGTTGTTATTGTTGTTGATTATTTGATGTTGTTGTTATTGTTGTTGTTTATTTGACGTTGTTGATGTTGTTATTCATTTGACGTTGTTGTTGTTGTTGTTTATTTGACGTTGTTGTTGTTGTTGTTTATTTGACATTGTTGTTGTCGTTGTTTTTGTTGTTTATTTGACGTTGTTGTTGTTGTTGTTGTTTATTTGACGTTGTTGTTGTTTATTTGATGTTGATGTTGTTGTTGCTGTTGACATAGTTGTTGTTGTTTATTTGACGTTGTTGTTGTTGTTGTTTATTTGACGTTGTTGTTGTTGTTGTTGTTGTTGTTTATTTGACGTTGTTGTTGTTGGTGTTCTTTATTTGACGTTGTTGTTGTTTAATTGATGTTGTTGTTGCTGTTTATTTGACATTGTTGTTGTTGTTATTTATTTGACGTTGTTGTTGTTGTTTATTTGACGTTGTTATTGTTTATTTGACGTCGTTGTTGTTGTTGTTTATTTGACGTTGTTATTGTTGTTTAATTGACGTTGTTTTTGTTATTTGATGTTGTTGTTGTTGTTGTTGTTTATTTGACGTTGTTGTTGTTGTTTATTTGACGTTGTTGTTGTTGTTGTTGTTTATTTGACGTTGTTGTTTATTTGAAGTTGTAGTTTTTTATTTGACGTTGTTGATGTTGTTATTTGATGTTGTTGTTGTTGTTTATTTGACGATGTTTTAGTTGTTGTTGTTTATTTGACGTTGTTGTTGTTGTTTATTTGACGTTGTTGTTGTTGTTTATTTGACGTTGTTGTTGTTGTTGACGTTGTTGTTGTTGTGTATTTGATGTTGTTGTTGTTATTGTTGACATAGTTGTTGTTGTTTATTTCACGTTGTTGTTGTTGACGTTGTTGTTTATTTGACGTTGTTGTTGTTGTTGTTGTTGTTTATTTGACGTTGTTGTTGTAGTTGACGTTGTTGTTGTTGTTGTTGTTTATTTGACGTTGTTAATGTTATTGTTGTTTATTTGACATTGTTGTTGTCGTTGACGGTGTTGTTGTTGTTGTTTATTTGACATTCTTGTTGTTGTTGTTGTTTATTTGACGTTGTTGTTGTTGACGTTGTTGTTTATTTGACGTTGTTGTTGTTGTTGTTGTTTATTTGACGTTGTTGTTGTTGTTGTTGACGTTGTTGTTGTTGTTGTTTATTTGACGTTGTTAATGTTATTGTTGTTTATTTGACATTGTTGTTGTCGTTGACGGTGTTGTTGTTATTGTTTATTTGACATTCTTGTTGTTGTTGTTGTTTATTTGACGTTGTTGTTGTTGTTGTTTATTTGACGTTGTTGTTGTTGTTGTTTATTTGACGTTGTTATTGTTGTTTATTTGATGTTGTTGTTGTTGTTGACGTTGTTGTTTATTTGACGTTGTTGTTATTGTTGTTGTTGTTGACGTTGTTGTTGTTGTTGTTGTTGTTTATCGGACGTTGTTATTGTTGTTATTTATTTGACGTTGTTGTTGTTGTTGTTTATTTGACCTTGTTGTTTATTTGAAGTTGTAGTTGTTTATTTGACGTTGTTGATGTTGTTATTTGACGTTGTTGTTGTTGTTGTTGTTTATTTGACGATGTTTTAGTTGTTGTTGTTTATCTGACGTTGTTGTTGTTGTTGTTTATTTGATGATGTTTTAGTTGTTGTTGTTTATTTGACGTTGTTGTTGTTGTTTATTTGACGTTGTAGTTGTTGTTGACGTTGTTGTTGTTGTTTATTTTATGTTGTTATTGTTATTGTTGACATAGTTGTTGTTGTTTATTTCACATTGTTGTTGTTGACGTTGTTGTTTATTTGACGTTGTTGTTGTTGTTGTTTATTTGACGTTGTTGTTGTTGTTGACGTTGTTGTTGTTGTTGTTGTTTATTTGACGTTGTTACTGTTGTTGTTGTTTATTTGACATTGTTGTTGTCGTTGACGGTGTTGTTGTTGTTGTTTATTTGACATTCTTGTTGTTCTTGTTGTTTATTTGACGTTGTTGTTGTTGTTGTTGTTGTTGTTTATTTGACGTTGTTGTGGTTGTTGTTGTTTATTTGACGTTGTTATTGTTGTTTATTTGACGTTGTTGTTGTTGTTGTTTATTTGACATTGTTGTTGTTGTTGTTAACATTGTTGTTGTTGTTGTTTATTTGACGTTGTTGTTGTTGTTGTTGTTTATTTGATGTTGTTTTAGTTGTTGTTGTTTATTTGACATTGTTGTTGTTTTTTATTTGACGTTGTTGTGGTTGACATTGTTGTTGTTGTTGTTGTTGTTGTTGTTTATTTGACGTTGTTGTTGTTGTTGTTTATTTGACGTAGTTGTTGTTATTGACGTTGTTGTTGTTGTTGTTGTTGTTGTTGTTGTTTATTTGACGTTTTTGTTGTTGTTGATGTTGTTGTTGTTGTTATTTTTTGTTTGACGTTGTTGTTGTTATTTATTTGACGTTGTTGTTATTGTTGTTGTTGTTGTGTATTTGACGTTGTTGTTGTATGTGTTGTTTATTTGACGTTGTTGTTGTTTAATTGACGTTGTTGTTGTTGTTGTTTATTTGACGTTGTTGTTGTTGTTATTTATTTGACATTGTTGTTGTTGTTTATTTGACGTTGTTATTGTTTATTTGACGTCGTCGTTGTTGTTGTTGTTGTTGTTTATTTGACGTTGTTTTTGTTATTTGATGATGTTGTTGTTGTTGTTGTTTATTTGACGTTGTTGTTGTTGTTTATTTGACGTTGTTGTTCTTGTTGTTTATTTGATGTTGTTGTATTTGTTGTTGTTGTTATTGTTGTTGATTATTTGATGTTGTTGTTATTGTTGTTGTTTATTTGACGTTGTTGATGTTGTTATTCATTTGACGTTGTTGTTGTTGTTGTTTATTTGACGTTGTTGTTGTTGTTGTTTATTTGACATTGTTGTTGTCGTTGTTTTTGTTGTTTATTTGACGTTGTTGTTGTTGTTGTTTATTTGACGTTGTTGTTGTTTATTTGATGTTGATGTTGTTGTTGCTGTTGACATAGTTGTTGTTGTTTATTTGACGTTGTTGTTGTTGTTGTTTATTTGACGTTGTTGTTGTTGTTGTTGTTTATTTGACGTTGTTGTTGTTGGTGTTCTTTATTTGACGTTGTTGTTGTTTAATTGATGTTGTTGTTGCTGTTTATTTGACATTGTTGTTGTTGTTATTTATTTGACGTTGTTGTTGTTGTTTATTTGACGTTGTTATTGTTTATTTGACGTCGTTGTTGTTGTTGTTGTTTATTTGACGTTGTTATTGTTGTTTAATTGACGTTGTTTTTGTTATTTGATGTTGTTGTTGTTTATTTGACGTTGTTGTTGTTGTTGTTTATTTGACGTTGTTGTTGTTGTTGTTTATTTGACGTTGTTATTGTTGTTTATTTGATGTTGTTGTTGTTGTTGACGTTGTTGTTTATTTGACGTTGTTGTTATTGTTGTTGTTGTTGACGTTGTTGTTGTTGTTGTTGTTGTTTATCGGACGTTGTTATTGTTGTTATTTATTTGACGTTGTTGTTGTTGTTGTTTATTTGACCTTGTTGTTTATTTGAAGTTGTAGTTGTTTATTTGACGTTGTTGATGTTGTTATTTGACGTTGTTGTTGTTGTTGTTGTTTATTTGACGATGTTTTAGTTGTTGTTGTTTATCTGACGTTGTTGTTGTTGTTGTTTATTTGATGATGTTTTAGTTGTTGTTGTTTATTTGACGTTGTTGTTGTTGTTTATTTGACGTTGTAGTTGTTGTTGACGTTGTTGTTGTTGTTTATTTTATGTTGTTATTGTTATTGTTGACATAGTTGTTGTTGTTTATTTCACATTGTTGTTGTTGACGTTGTTGTTTATTTGACGTTGTTGTTGTTGTTGTTTATTTGACGTTGTTGTTGTTGTTGACGTTGTTGTTGTTGTTGTTGTTGTTTATTTGACGTTGTTACTGTTGTTGTTGTTTATTTGACATTGTTGTTGTCGTTGACGGTGTTGTTGTTGTTGTTTATTTGACATTCTTGTTGTTCTTGTTGTTTATTTGACGTTGTTGTTGTTGTTGTTGTTGTTGTTTATTTGACGTTGTTGTGGTTGTTGTTGTTTATTTGACGTTGTTATTGTTGTTTATTTGACGTTGTTGTTGTTGTTGTTGTTTATTTGACATTGTTGTTGTTGTTGTTAACATTGTTGTTGTTGTTGTTTATTTGACGTTGTTGTTGTTGTTGTTGTTTATTTGATGTTGTTTTAGTTGTTGTTGTTTATTTGACATTGTTGTTGTTTTTTATTTGACGTTGTTGTGGTTGACATTGTTGTTGTTGTTGTTGTTGTTGTTGTTTATTTGACGTTGTTGTTGTTGTTGTTTATTTGACGTAGTTGTTGTTATTGACGTTGTTGTTGTTGTTGTTGTTGTTGTTGTTGTTTATTTGACGTTTTTGTTGTTGTTGATGTTGTTGTTGTTGTTATTTTTTGTTTGACGTTGTTGTTGTTATTTATTTGACGTTGTTGTTATTGTTGTTGTTGTTGTGTATTTGACGTTGTTGTTGTATGTGTTGTTTATTTGACGTTGTTGTTGTTTAATTGACGTTGTTGTTGTTGTTGTTGTTTATTTGACGTTGTTGTTGTTGTTATTTATTTGACATTGTTGTTGTTGTTTATTTGACGTTGTTATTGTTTATTTGACGTCGTCGTTGTTGTTGTTGTTGTTGTTTATTTGACGTTGTTTTTGTTATTTGATGATGTTGTTGTTGTTGTTGTTTATTTGACGTTGTTGTTGTTGTTTATTTGACGTTGTTGTTCTTGTTGTTTATTTGATGTTGTTGTATTTGTTGTTGTTGTTATTGTTGTTGATTATTTGATGTTGTTGTTATTGTTGTTGTTTATTTGACGTTGTTGATGTTGTTATTCATTTGACGTTGTTGTTGTTGTTGTTTATTTGACGTTGTTGTTGTTGTTGTTTATTTGACATTGTTGTTGTCGTTGTTTTTGTTGTTTATTTGACGTTGTTGTTGTTGTTGTTTATTTGACGTTGTTGTTGTTTATTTGATGTTGATGTTGTTGTTGCTGTTGACATAGTTGTTGTTGTTTATTTGACGTTGTTGTTGTTGTTGTTTATTTGACGTTGTTGTTGTTGTTGTTGTTGTTTATTTGACGTTGTTGTTGTTGGTGTTCTTTATTTGACGTTGTTGTTGTTTAATTGATGTTGTTGTTGCTGTTTATTTGACATTGTTGTTGTTGTTATTTATTTGACGTTGTTGTTGTTGTTTATTTGACGTTGTTATTGTTTATTTGACGTCGTTGTTGTTGTTGTTGTTTATTTGACGTTGTTATTGTTGTTTAATTGACGTTGTTTTTGTTATTTGATGTTGTTGTTGTTGTTGTTTATTTGACGTTGTTGTTGTTGTTTATTTGACGTTGTTGTTGTTGTTGTTGTTGTTTATTTGACGTTGTTGTTTATTTGAAGTTGTAGTTTTTTATTTGACGTTGTTGATGTTGTTATTTGATGTTGTTGTTGTTGTTTATTTGACGATGTTTTAGTTGTTGTTGTTTATTTGACGTTGTTGTTGTTGTTTATTTGACGTTGTTGTTGTTGTTTATTTGACGTTGTTGTTGTTGTTGACGTTGTTGTTGTTGTGTATTTGATGTTGTTGTTGTTATTGTTGACATAGTTGTTGTTGTTTATTTCACGTTGTTGTTGTTGACGTTGTTGTTTATTTGACGTTGTTGTTGTTGTTGTTGTTTATTTGACGTTGTTGTTGTAGTTGACGTTGTTGTTGTTGTTGTTGTTTATTTGACGTTGTTAATGTTATTGTTGTTTATTTGACATTGTTGTTGTCGTTGACGGTGTTGTTGTTGTTGTTTATTTGACATTCTTGTTGTTGTTGTTGTTGTTTATTTGACGTTGTTGTTGTTGACGTTGTTGTTTATTTGACGTTGTTGTTGTTGTTGTTTATTTGACGTTGTTGTTGTTGTTGTTGACGTTGTTGTTGTTGTTGTTTATTTGACGTTGTTAATGTTATTGTTGTTTATTTGACATTGTTGTTGTCGTTGACGGTGTTGTTGTTATTGTTTATTTGACATTCTTGTTGTTGTTGTTGTTTATTTGACGTTGTTGTTGTTGTTGTTTATTTGACGTTGTTGTTGTTGTTGTTTATTTGACGTTGTTATTGTTGTTTATTTGATGTTGTTGTTGTTGTTGACGTTGTTGTTTATTTGACGTTGTTGTTATTGTTGTTGTTGTTGACGTTGTTGTTGTTGTTGTTGTTTATCGGACGTTGTTATTGTTGTTATTTATTTGACGTTGTTGTTGTTGTTGTTTATTTGACCTTGTTGTTTATTTGAAGTTGTAGTTGTTTATCTGACGTTGTTGTTGTTGTTGTTGTTGTTTATTTGACGATGTTTTAGTTGTTGTTGTTTATCTGACGTTGTTGTTGTTGTTGTTTATTTGATGATGTTTTAGTTGTTGTTGTTTATTTGACGTTGTTGTTGTTGTTTATTTGACGTTGTAGTTGTTGTTGACGTTGTTGTTGTTGTTTATTTTATGTTGTTATTGTTATTGTTGACATAGTTGTTGTTGTTTATTTCACGTTGTTGTTGTTGACGTTGTTGTTTATTTGACGTTGTTGTTGTTGTTGTTTATTTGACGTTGTTGTTGTTGTTGACGTTGTTGTTGTTGTTGTTGTTTATTTGACATTGTTGTTGTCGTTGACGGTGTTGTTGTTGTTGTTTATTTGACATTCTTGTTGTTGTTGTTGTTATTTATTTGACGTTGTTGTTGTTGTTGTTGTTTATTTGACGTTGTTATTGTTGTTTATTTGACGTTGTTGTTGTTGTTGTTGTTTATTTGACATTGTTGTTGTTGTTGTTAACATTGTTGTTGTTGTTGTTTATTTGACGTTGTTGTTGTTGTTGTTGTTTATTTGATGTTGTTTTAGTTGTTGTTGTTTATTTGACATTGTTGTTGTTTTTTATTTGACGTTGTTGTTGTTGACATTGTTGTTGTTGTTGTTGTTGTTGTTTATTTGACGTAGTTGTTGTTGTTGTTTATTTGACGTAGTTGTTGTTATTGACGTTGTTGTTGTTGTTGTTGTTGTTGTTGTTTATTTGACGTTTTTGTTGTTGTTGATGTTGTTGTTGTTGTTATTTTTTGTTTGACGTTGTTGTTGTTGTTGTTTATTTGACGTTGTTGTTATTGTTGTTGTTGTTGTGTATTTGACGTTGTTGTTGTAGGTGTTGTTTATTTGACGTTGTTGTTATTTAATTGACGTTGTTATTGTTGTTGTTGTTGTTTATTTGACGTTGTTGTTGTTGTTATTTATTTGACGTTGTTGTTGTTGTTTAGTTGACGTTGTTATTGTTTATTTGACATCGTCGTTGTTGTTGTTGTTATTTTTTTGACGTTGTTATTGTTGTTTATTTGACGTTGTTTTTGTTATTTGATGATGTTGTTGTTGTTGTTGTTGTTTATTTGACGTTGTTGTTCTTGTTGTTTATTTGACGTTGTTGTATTTGTTGTTGTTGTTATTGTTGTTGATTATTTGACGTTGTTGTTATTGTTGTTGTTTATTTGACGTTGTTGATGTTGTTATTCATTTGACGTTGTTGTTGTTGTTGTTTATTTGACGTTGTTGTTGTTGTTGTTTATTTGACGTTGTTGTTGTCATTGTTTTTGTTGTTTATTTGACGTTGTTGTTGTTGTTGTTTATTTGACGTTGTTGTTGTTTATTTGATGTTGATGTTGTTGTTGCTGTTGACATAGTTGTTGTTGTTTATTTGACGTTGTTGTTGTTGTTGACGTTGTTGTTTATTTGACGTTGTTGTTGTTGTTGTTGTTGTTGACGTTGACGTTGTTGTTTATTTGAAGTTGTAGTTGTTTATTTGACGTTGTTGATGTTGTTATTTGACGTTGTTGTTGTTGTTGTTGTTGTTTATTTGACGATGTTTTAGTTGTTGTTGTTTATTTGACGTTGTTGTTGTTGTTTATTTGACGTTGTTGTTGTTGTTGTTGTTTATTTGATGTTGTTGTTGTTATTGTTGACATAGTTGTTGTTGTTGTTTATTTCACGTTGTTGTTTTTGACGTTGTTGTTTATTTCACGTTGTTGTTGTTGCTGTTGTTTATTTGACGTTGTTGTTGTTGTTGTTGACGTTGTTGTTGTTGTTGTTGTTGTTTATTTGACGTTGTTAATGTTATTGTTGTTTATTTGACATTGTTGTTGTCGTTGACGGTGTTGTTGTTGTTGTTTATTTGACATTCTTGTTGTTGTTATTGTTGTTTATTTGACGTTGTTGTTGTTGTTTATTTGACGTTGTTGTTGTTGTTGTTGTTTATTTGACGTTGTTATTGTTGTTTATTTGATGTTGTTGTTGTTGTTGACGTTGTTGTTTATTTGACGTTGTTGTTATTGTTGTTGTTGTTGACGTTGTTGTTGTTGTTGTTGTTTATCAGACGTTGTTATTGTTGTTATTTATTTGACGTTGTTGTTGTTGTTTATTTGACGTTGTTGTTGTTGTTGTTTATTTGACCTTGTTGTTTATTTGAAGTTGTAGTTGTTTATTTGTCGTTGTTGATGTTTTTATTTGACGTTGTTGTTGTTGTTGTTGTTTACTTGACGATGTTTTAGTTGTTGTTGTTTATCTGACGTTGTTGTTGTTGTTGTTGTTTATTTGACGATGTTTTAGTTGTTGTTGTTTATTTGACGTTGTTGTTGTTGTTGTTTATTTGACGTTGTTGTTATTGTTGACGTTGTTGTTGTTGTTTATTTTATGTTGTTGTTGTTATTGTTGACATAGTTGTTGTTGTTTATTTCACGTTGTTGTTGTTGACGTTGTTGTTTATTTGACGTTGTTGTTGTTGTTGTTTATTTGACGTTGTTGTTGTTGTTGACGTTGTTGTTGTTGTTGTTGTTTATTTGACGTTGTTACTGTTGTTGTTGTTGTTTATTTGACATTGTTGTTGTCGTTGACGGTGTTGTTGTTGTTGTTTATTTGACATTCTTGTTGTTGTTGTTGTTTATTTGACGTTGTTGTTGTTGTTGTTGTTGTTGTTTATTTGACGTTGTTGTTGTTGTTGTTTATTTGACGTTGTTATTGTTGTTTATTTGACGTTGTTGTTGTTGTTGTTGTTTATTTGACATTGTTGTTGTTGTTGTTAACATTGTTGTTGTTGTTGTTTATTTGACGTTGTTGTTGTTGTTGTTTATTTGATGTTGTTTTAGTTGTTGTTGTTTATTTGACATTGTTGTTGTTTTTTATTTGACGTTGTTGTGGTTGACATTGTTGTTGTTGTTGTTGTTGTTGTTTATTTGACGTAGTTGTTGTTATTGACGTTGTTGTTGTTGTTGTTGTTGTTTATTTGACGTTTTTGTTGTTGTTGATGTTGTTGTTGTTGTTATTTTTTGTTTGACGTTGTTGTTGTTGTTTATTTGACGTTGTTGTTATTGTTGTTGTTGTTGTGTATTTGACGTTGTTGTTGTATGTGTTGTTTATTTGACGTTGTTGTTGTTTAATTGACGTTGTTGTTGTTGTTGTTTATTTGACGTTGTTGTTGTTGTTATTTATTTGACGTTGTTGTTGTTGTTTATTTGACGTTGTTATTGTTTATTTGACGTCGTTGTTGTTGTTGTTGTTGTTGTTTATTTGACGTTGTTATTGTTGTTTATTTGACGTTGTTTTTGTTATTTGATGATGTTGTTGTTGTTGTTGTTGTTGTTTATTTGACGTTGTTGTTGTTGTTTATTTGACGTTGTTGTTCTTGTTGTTTATTTGATGTTGTTGTATTTGTTGTTGTTGTTATTGTTGTTGATTATTTGACGTTGTTGTTATTGTTGTTGTTTATTTGACGTTGTTGATGTTGTTATTCATTTGACGTTGTTGTTGTTGTTGTTTATTTGACGTTGTTGTTGTTGTTGTTTATTTGACGTTGTTGTTGTCGTTGTTTTTGTTGTTTATTTGACGTTGTTGTTGTTGTTGTTTATTTGACGTTGTTGTTGTTTATTTGATGTTGATGTTGTTGTTGTTGTTGACATAGTTGTTGTTGTTTATTTGACGTTGTTGTTGTTGTTGTTTATTTGACGTTGTTGTTGTTGTTGTTGTTGTTTATTTGACGTTGTTGTTGTTGGTGTTCTTTATTTGACGTTGTTGTTGTTTAATTGATGTTGTTGTTGCTGTTTATTTGACATTGTTGTTGTTGTTATTTATTTGACGTTGTTGTTGTTGTTTCTTTGACGTTGTTATTGTTTATTTGACGTCGTTGTTGTTGTTGTTGTTGTTTATTTGACGTTGTTATTGTTGTTTAATTGACGTTGTTTTTGTTATTTGATGTTGTTGTTGTTGTTGTTGTTTATTTGACGTTGTTGTTGTTGTTGTTGTTTATTTGACGTTGTTGTTTATTTGAAGTTGTAGTTTTTTATTTGTCGTTGTTGATGTTGTTATTTGATGTTGTTGTTGTTGTTTATTTGACGATGTTTTAGTTGTTGTTGTTTATTTGACGTTGTTGTTGTTGTTTATTTGACGTTGTTGTTGTTGTTTATTTGACATTGTTGTTGTTGTTGACGTTGTTGTTGTTGTGTATTTGATGTTGTTGTTGTTATTGTTGACATAGTTGTCGTTGTTTATTTCACGTTGTTGTTGTTGACGTTGTTGTTTATTTGACGTTGTTGTTGTTGTTGTTGTTTATTTGACGTTGTTGTTGTAGTTGACGTTGTTGTTGTTGTTGTTGTTTATTTGACGTTGTTAATGTTATTGTTGTTTATTTGACATTGTTGTTGTCGTTGACGGTGTTGTTGTTGTTGTTTATTTGACGTTGTTGTTGTTGACGTTGTTGTTTATTTGACGTTGTTGTTCTTGTTGTTGTTTATTTGACGTTGTTGTTGTTGTTGACGTTGTTGTTGTTGTTGTTTATTTGACATTGTTAATGTTATTGTTGTTTATTTGACATTGTTGTTGTCGTTGACGGTGTTGTTGTTATTGTTTATTTGACATTCTTGTTGTTGTTGTTGTTGTTTATTTGACGTTGTTGTTGTTGTTGTTTATTTGACGTTGTTGTTGTTGTTGTTTATTTGACGTTGTTATTGTTGTTTATTTGATGTTGTTGTTGTTGTTGACGTTGTTGTTTATTTGACGTTGTTGTTATTGTTGTTGTTGTTGACGTTGTTGTTGTTGTTGTTGTTTATCGGACGTTGTTATTGTTATTATTTATTTGACGTTGTTGTTGTTGTTGTTTATTTGACCTTGTTGTTTATTTGAAGTTGTAGTTGTTTATTTGACCTTGTTGATGTTGTTATTTGACGTTGTTGTTGTTGTTGTTGTTGTTGTTTATTTGACGATGTTTTAGTTGTTGTTGTTTATCTGACGTTGTTGTTGTTGTTGGTGTTTATTTGACGATGTTTTAGTTGTTGTTGTTTATTTGACGTTGTTGTTGTTGTTTATTTGACGTTGTAGTTGTTGTTGACGTTGTTGTTGTTGTTTATTTTATGTTGTTATTGTTATTGTTGACATAGTTGTTGTTGTTTATTTCACGTTGTTGTTGTTGACGTTGTTGTTTATTTGACGTTGTAGTTGTTGTTGTTGTTTATTTGACGTAGTTGTTGTTATTGACGTTGTTGTTGTTGTTGTTGTTGTTGTTGTTTATTTGACGTTTTTGTTGTTGTTGATGTTGTTGTTGTTGTTATTTTTTGTTTGACGTTGTTGTTGTTGTTGTTTATTTGACGTTGTTGTTATTGTTGTTGTTGTTGTGTAATTGACGTTGTTGTTGTAGGTGTTGTTTATTTGACGTTGTTGTTATTTAATTGACGTTGTTATTGTTGTTGTTGTTGTTTATTTGACGTTGTTGTTGTTGTTATTTATTTGACGTTGTTGTTGTTGTTTAGTTGACGTTGTTATTGTTTATTTGACATCGTCGTTGTTGTTGTTGTTATTTTTTTGACGTTGTTATTGTTGTTTATTTGACGTTGTTTTTGTTATTTGATGATGTTGTTGTTGTTGTTGTTGTTGTTTATTTGACGTTGTTGTTCTTGTTGTTTATTTGACGTTGTTGTATTTGTTGTTGTTGTTATTGTTGTTGATTATTTGACGTTGTTGTTATTGTTGTTGTTTATTTGACGTTGTTGATGTTGTTATTCATTTGACGTTGTTGTTGTTGTTGTTTATTTGACGTTGTTGTTGTTGTTGTTTATTTGACGTTGTTGTTGTCATTGTTTTTGTTGTTTATTTGACGTTGTTGTTTTTGTTGTTTATTTGACGTTGTTGTTGTTTATTTGATGTTGATGTTGTTGTTGCTGTTGACATAGTTGTTGTTGTTTATTTGACGTTGTTGTTGTTGTTGACGTTGTTGTTTATTTGACGTTGTTGTTGTTGTTGTTGTTGTTGACGTTGACGTTGTTGTTTATTTGAAGTTGTAGTTGTTTATTTGACGTTGTTGATGTTGTTATTTGACGTTGTTGTTGTTGTTGTTGTTGTTTATTTGACGATGTTTTAGTTGTTGTTGTTTATTTGACGTTGTTGTTGTTGTTTATTTGACGTTGTTGTTGTTGTTGTTGTTTATTTAATGTTGTTGTTGTTATTGTTGACATAGTTGATGTTGTTGTTTATTTCACGTTGTTGTTATTGACGTTGTTGTTTATTTCACGTTGTTGTTGTTGCTGTTGTTTATTTGACGTTGTTGTTGTTGTTGTTGACGTTGTTGTTGTTGTTGTTGTTGTTTATTTGACGTTGTTAATGTTATTGTTGTTTATTTGACATTGTTGTTGTCGTTGACGGTGTTGTTGTTGTTGTTTATTTGACATTCTTGTTGTTGTTGTTGTTGTTTATTTGACGTTGTTGTTGTTGTTTATTTGACGTTGTTGTTGTTGTTGTTTATTTGACGTTGTTATTGTTGTTTATTTGATGTTGTTGTTGTTGTTGACGTTGTTGTTTATTTGACGTTGTTGTTATTGTTGTTGTTGTTGACGTTGTTGTTGTTGTTGTTGTTTATCAGACGTTGTTATTGTTGTTATTTATTTGACGTTGTTGTTGTTGTTTATTTGACGTTGTTGTTGTTGTTGTTTATTTGACCTTGTTGTTTATTTGAAGTTGTAGTTGTTTATTTGTCGTTGTTGATGTTTTTATTTGACGTTGTTGTTGTTGTTGTTGTTTACTTGACGATGTTTTAGTTGTTGTTGTTTATCTGACGTTGTTGTTGTTGTTGTTGTTTATTTGACGATGTTTTAGTTGTTGTTGTTTATTTGACGTTGTTGTTGTTGTTGTTTATTTGACGTTGTTGTTATTGTTGACGTTGTTGTTGTTGTTTATTTTATGTTGTTGTTGTTATTGTTGACATAGTTGTTGTTGTTTATTTCACGTTGTTGTTGTTGACGTTGTTGTTTATTTGACGTTGTTGTTGTTGTTGTTTATTTGACGTTGTTGTTGTTGTTGACGTTGTTGTTGTTGTTGTTGTTTATTTGACGTTGTTACTGTTGTTGTTGTTGTTTATTTGACATTGTTGTTGTCGTTGACGGTGTTGTTGTTGTTGTTTATTTGACATTCTTGTTGTTGTTGTTGTTTATTTGACGTTGTTGTTGTTGTTGTTGTTGTTGTTTATTTGACGTTGTTGTTGTTGTTGTTTATTTGACGTTGTTATTGTTGTTTATTTGACGTTGTTGTTGTTGTTGTTGTTTATTTGACATTGTTGTTGTTGTTGTTAACATTGTTGTTGTTGTTGTTTATTTGACGTTGTTGTTGTTGTTGTTTATTTGATGTTGTTTTAGTTGTTGTTGTTTATTTGACATTGTTGTTGTTTTTTATTTGACGTTGTTGTGGTTGACATTGTTGTTGTTGTTGTTGTTGTTGTTTATTTGACGTAGTTGTTGTTATTGACGTTGTTGTTGTTGTTGTTGTTGTTTATTTGACGTTTTTGTTGTTGTTGATGTTGTTGTTGTTGTTATTTTTTGTTTGACGTTGTTGTTGTTGTTTATTTGACGTTGTTGTTATTGTTGTTGTTGTTGTTGTGTATTTGACGTTGTTGTTGTATGTGTTGTTTATTTGACGTTGTTGTTGTTTAATTGACGTTGTTGTTGTTGTTGTTTATTTGACGTTGTTGTTGTTGTTATTTATTTGACGTTGTTGTTGTTGTTTATTTGACGTTGTTATTGTTTATTTGACGTCGTTGTTGTTGTTGTTGTTGTTGTTTATTTGACGTTGTTATTGTTGTTTATTTGACGTTGTTTTTGTTATTTGATGATGTTGTTGTTGTTGTTGTTGTTGTTTATTTGACGTTGTTGTTGTTGTTTATTTGACGTTGTTGTTCTTGTTGTTTATTTGATGTTGTTGTATTTGTTGTTGTTGTTATTGTTGTTGATTATTTGACGTTGTTGTTATTGTTGTTGTTTATTTGACGTTGTTGATGTTGTTATTCATTTGACGTTGTTGTTGTTGTTGTTTATTTGACGTTGTTGTTGTTGTTGTTTATTTGACGTTGTTGTTGTCGTTGTTTTTGTTGTTTATTTGACGTTGTTGTTGTTGTTGTTTATTTGACGTTGTTGTTGTTTATTTGATGTTGATGTTGTTGTTGCTGTTGACATAGTTGTTGTTGTTTATTTGACGTTGTTGTTGTTGTTGTTTATTTGACGTTGTTGTTGTTGTTGTTGTTGTTTATTTGACGTTGTTGTTGTTGGTGTTCTTTATTTGACGTTGTTGTTGTTTAATTGATGTTGTTGTTGCTGTTTATTTGACATTGTTGTTGTTGTTATTTATTTGACGTTGTTGTTGTTGTTTCTTTGACGTTGTTATTGTTTATTTGACGTCGTTGTTGTTGTTGTTGTTGTTTATTTGACGTTGTTATTGTTGTTTAATTGACGTTGTTTTTGTTATTTGATGTTGTTGTTGTTGTTGTTGTTTATTTGACGTTGTTGTTGTTGTTGTTGTTTATTTGACGTTGTTGTTTATTTGAAGTTGTAGTTTTTTATTTGTCGTTGTTGATGTTGTTATTTGATGTTGTTGTTGTTGTTTATTTGACGATGTTTTAGTTGTTGTTGTTTATTTGACGTTGTTGTTGTTGTTTATTTGACGTTGTTGTTGTTGTTTATTTGACATTGTTGTTGTTGTTGACGTTGTTGTTGTTGTGTATTTGATGTTGTTGTTGTTATTGTTGACATAGTTGTCGTTGTTTATTTCACGTTGTTGTTGTTGACGTTGTTGTTTATTTGACGTTGTTGTTGTTGTTGTTGTTTATTTGACGTTGTTGTTGTAGTTGACGTTGTTGTTGTTGTTGTTGTTTATTTGACGTTGTTAATGTTATTGTTGTTTATTTGACATTGTTGTTGTCGTTGACGGTGTTGTTGTTGTTGTTTATTTGACGTTGTTGTTGTTGACGTTGTTGTTTATTTGACGTTGTTGTTGTTGTTGTTGTTTATTTGACGTTGTTGTTGTTGTTGACGTTGTTGTTGTTGTTGTTTATTTGACATTGTTAATGTTATTGTTGTTTATTTGACATTGTTGTTGTCGTTGACGGTGTTGTTGTTATTGTTTATTTGACATTCTTGTTGTTGTTGTTGTTGTTTATTTGACGTTGTTGTTGTTGTTGTTTATTTGACGTTGTTGTTGTTGTTGTTTATTTGACGTTGTTATTGTTGTTTATTTGATGTTGTTGTTGTTGTTGACGTTGTTGTTTATTTGACGTTGTTGTTATTGTTGTTGTTGTTGACGTTGTTGTTGTTGTTGTTGTTTATCGGACGTTGTTATTGTTATTATTTATTTGACGTTGTTGTTGTTGTTGTTTATTTGACCTTGTTGTTTATTTGAAGTTGTAGTTGTTTATTTGACCTTGTTGATGTTGTTATTTGACGTTGTTGTTGTTGTTGTTGTTGTTTATTTGACGATGTTTTAGTTGTTGTTGTTTATCTGACGTTGTTGTTGTTGTTGGTGTTTATTTGACGATGTTTTAGTTGTTGTTGTTTATTTGACGTTGTTGTTGTTGTTTATTTGACGTTGTAGTTGTTGTTGACGTTGTTGTTGTTGTTTATTTTATGTTGTTATTGTTATTGTTGACATAGTTGTTGTTGTTTATTTCACGTTGTTGTTGTTGACGTTGTTGTTTATTTGACGTTGTTGTTGTTGTTGTTTATTTGACGTTGTTGTTGTTGTTGACGTTGTTGTTGTTGTTGTTGTTTATTTGACGTTGTTACTGTTGTTGTTGTTTATTTGACATTGTTGTTGTCGTTGACGGTGTTGTTGTTGTTGTTTATTTGACATTCTTGTTGTTGTTGTTGTTATTTATTTGACGTTGTTGTTGTTGTTGTTTATTTGACGTTGTTGTTGTTGTTGTTGTTTATTTGACGTTGTTATTGTTGTTTATTTGACGTTGTTGTTGTTGTTGTTGTTGTTGTTTATTTGACATTGTTTGTTGTTGTTGTTAACATTGTTGTTGTTGTTGTTTATTTGACGTTGTTGTTGTTGTTGTTGTTTATTTGATGTTGTTTTAGTTGTTGTTGTTTATTTGACATTGTTGTTGTTTTTTATTTGACGTTGTTGTTGTTGACATTTTTGTTGTTGTTGTTGTTGTTGTTGTTTATTTGACGTTGTTGTTGTTGTTGTTGTTGTTTATTTGACGTAGTTGTTGTTATTGACGTTGTTGTTGTTGTTGTTGTTGTTTATTTGACGTTTTTGTTGTTGTTGATGTTGTTGTTGTTGTTATTTTTTGTTTGACGTTGTTGTTGTTGTTGTTTATTTGACGTTGTTGTTATTGTTGTTGTTGTTGTGTATTTGACGTTGTTGTTGTAGGTGTTGTTTATTTGACGTTGTTGTTATTTAATTGACGTTGTTGTTGTTGTTGTTGTTGTTTATTTGACGTTGTTGTTGTTGTTATTTATTTGACGTTGTTGTTGTTGTTTATTTGACGTTGTTGTTGTTGTTGTTTATTTGACCTTGTTGTTTATTTGAAGTTGTAGTTGTTTATTTGTCGTTGTTGATGTTTTTATTTGACGTTGTTGTTGTTGTTGTTGTTTACTTGACGATGTTTTAGTTGTTGTTGTTTATCTGACGTTGTTGTTGTTGTTGTTGTTTATTTGACGATGTTTTAGTTGTTGTTGTTTATTTGACGTTGTTGTTGTTGTTGTTTATTTGACGTTGTTGTTATTGTTGACGTTGTTGTTGTTGTTTATTTTATGTTGTTGTTGTTATTGTTGACATAGTTGTTGTTGTTTATTTCACGTTGTTGTTGTTGACGTTGTTGTTTATTTGACGTTGTTGTTGTTGTTGTTTATTTGACGTTGTTGTTGTTGTTGACGTTGTTGTTGTTGTTGTTGTTTATTTGACGTTGTTACTGTTGTTGTTGTTGTTTATTTGACATTGTTGTTGTCGTTGACGGTGTTGTTGTTGTTGTTTATTTGACATTCTTGTTGTTGTTGTTGTTTATTTGACGTTGTTGTTGTTGTTGTTGTTGTTGTTTATTTGACGTTGTTGTTGTTGTTGTTTATTTGACGTTGTTATTGTTGTTTATTTGACGTTGTTGTTGTTGTTGTTGTTTATTTGACATTGTTGTTGTTGTTGTTAACATTGTTGTTGTTGTTGTTTATTTGACGTTGTTGTTGTTGTTGTTTATTTGATGTTGTTTTAGTTGTTGTTGTTTATTTGACATTGTTGTTGTTTTTTATTTGACGTTGTTGTGGTTGACATTGTTGTTGTTGTTGTTGTTGTTGTTTATTTGACGTAGTTGTTGTTATTGACGTTGTTGTTGTTGTTGTTGTTGTTTATTTGACGTTTTTGTTGTTGTTGATGTTGTTGTTGTTGTTGTTATTTTTTGTTTGACGTTGTTGTTGTTGTTTATTTGACGTTGTTGTTATTGTTGTTGTTGTTGTTGTGTATTTGACGTTGTTGTTGTATGTGTTGTTTATTTGACGTTGTTGTTGTTTAATTGACGTTGTTGTTGTTGTTGTTTATTTGACGTTGTTGTTGTTGTTATTTATTTGACGTTGTTGTTGTTGTTTATTTGACGTTGTTATTGTTTATTTGACGTCGTTGTTGTTGTTGTTGTTGTTGTTTATTTGACGTTGTTATTGTTGTTTATTTGACGTTGTTTTTGTTATTTGATGATGTTGTTGTTGTTGTTGTTGTTGTTTATTTGACGTTGTTGTTGTTGTTTATTTGACGTTGTTGTTCTTGTTGTTTATTTGATGTTGTTGTATTTGTTGTTGTTGTTATTGTTGTTGATTATTTGACGTTGTTGTTATTGTTGTTGTTTATTTGACGTTGTTGATGTTGTTATTCATTTGACGTTGTTGTTGTTGTTGTTTATTTGACGTTGTTGTTGTTGTTGTTTATTTGACGTTGTTGTTGTCGTTGTTTTTGTTGTTTATTTGACGTTGTTGTTGTTGTTGTTTATTTGACGTTGTTGTTGTTTATTTGATGTTGATGTTGTTGTTGCTGTTGACATAGTTGTTGTTGTTTATTTGACGTTGTTGTTGTTGTTGTTTATTTGACGTTGTTGTTGTTGTTGTTGTTGTTTATTTGACGTTGTTGTTGTTGGTGTTCTTTATTTGACGTTGTTGTTGTTTAATTGATGTTGTTGTTGCTGTTTATTTGACATTGTTGTTGTTGTTATTTATTTGACGTTGTTGTTGTTGTTTCTTTGACGTTGTTATTGTTTATTTGACGTCGTTGTTGTTGTTGTTGTTGTTTATTTGACGTTGTTATTGTTGTTTAATTGACGTTGTTTTTGTTATTTGATGTTGTTGTTGTTGTTGTTGTTTATTTGACGTTGTTGTTGTTGTTGTTGTTTATTTGACGTTGTTGTTTATTTGAAGTTGTAGTTTTTTATTTGTCGTTGTTGATGTTGTTATTTGATGTTGTTGTTGTTGTTTATTTGACGATGTTTTAGTTGTTGTTGTTTATTTGACGTTGTTGTTGTTGTTTATTTGACGTTGTTGTTGTTGTTTATTTGACATTGTTGTTGTTGTTGACGTTGTTGTTGTTGTGTATTTGATGTTGTTGTTGTTATTGTTGACATAGTTGTCGTTGTTTATTTCACGTTGTTGTTGTTGACGTTGTTGTTTATTTGACGTTGTTGTTGTTGTTGTTGTTTATTTGACGTTGTTGTTGTAGTTGACGTTGTTGTTGTTGTTGTTGTTTATTTGACGTTGTTAATGTTATTGTTGTTTATTTGACATTGTTGTTGTCGTTGACGGTGTTGTTGTTGTTGTTTATTTGACGTTGTTGTTGTTGACGTTGTTGTTTATTTGACGTTGTTGTTGTTGTTGTTGTTTATTTGACGTTGTTGTTGTTGTTGACGTTGTTGTTGTTGTTGTTTATTTGACATTGTTAATGTTATTGTTGTTTATTTGACATTGTTGTTGTCGTTGACGGTGTTGTTGTTATTGTTTATTTGACATTCTTGTTGTTGTTGTTGTTGTTTATTTGACGTTGTTGTTGTTGTTGTTTATTTGACGTTGTTGTTGTTGTTGTTTATTTGACGTTGTTATTGTTGTTTATTTGATGTTGTTGTTGTTGTTGACGTTGTTGTTTATTTGACGTTGTTGTTATTGTTGTTGTTGTTGACGTTGTTGTTGTTGTTGTTGTTTATCGGACGTTGTTATTGTTATTATTTATTTGACGTTGTTGTTGTTGTTGTTTATTTGACCTTGTTGTTTATTTGAAGTTGTAGTTGTTTATTTGACCTTGTTGATGTTGTTATTTGACGTTGTTGTTGTTGTTGTTGTTGTTTATTTGACGATGTTTTAGTTGTTGTTGTTTATCTGACGTTGTTGTTGTTGTTGGTGTTTATTTGACGATGTTTTAGTTGTTGTTGTTTATTTGACGTTGTTGTTGTTGTTTATTTGACGTTGTAGTTGTTGTTGACGTTGTTGTTGTTGTTTATTTTATGTTGTTATTGTTATTGTTGACATAGTTGTTGTTGTTTATTTCACGTTGTTGTTGTTGACGTTGTTGTTTATTTGACGTTGTTGTTGTTGTTGTTTATTTGACGTTGTTGTTGTTGTTGACGTTGTTGTTGTTGTTGTTGTTTATTTGACGTTGTTACTGTTGTTGTTGTTTATTTGACATTGTTGTTGTCGTTGACGGTGTTGTTGTTGTTGTTTATTTGACATTCTTGTTGTTGTTGTTGTTATTTATTTGACGTTGTTGTTGTTGTTGTTTATTTGACGTTGTTGTTGTTGTTGTTGTTTATTTGACGTTGTTATTGTTGTTTATTTGACGTTGTTGTTGTTGTTGTTGTTGTTGTTTATTTGACATTGTTTGTTGTTGTTGTTAACATTGTTGTTGTTGTTGTTTATTTGACGTTGTTGTTGTTGTTGTTGTTTATTTGATGTTGTTTTAGTTGTTGTTGTTTATTTGACATTGTTGTTGTTTTTTATTTGACGTTGTTGTTGTTGACATTTTTGTTGTTGTTGTTGTTGTTGTTTATTTGACGTTGTTGTTGTTGTTGTTGTTGTTTATTTGACGTAGTTGTTGTTATTGACGTTGTTGTTGTTGTTGTTGTTTATTTGACGTTTTTGTTGTTGTTGATGTTGTTGTTGTTGTTATTTTTTGTTTGACGTTGTTGTTGTTGTTGTTTATTTGACGTTGTTGTTATTGTTGTTGTTGTTGTGTATTTGACGTTGTTGTTGTAGGTGTTGTTTATTTGACGTTGTTGTTATTTAATTGACGTTGTTGTTGTTGTTGTTGTTTATTTGACGTTGTTGTTGTTGTTATTTATTTGACGTTGTTGTTGTTGTTTATTTGACGTTGTTATTGTTTATTTGACATCGTCGTTGTTGTTGTTGTTGTTGTTTATTTGACGTTGTTATTGTTGTTTATTTGACGTTGTTTTTGTTATTTGATGATGTTGTTGTTGTTGTTGTTGTTGTTGTTTATTTGACGTTGTTGTTCTTGTTGTTTATTTGACGTTGTTGTATTTGTTGTTGTTGTTATTGTTGTTGATTATTTGACGTTGTTGTTATTGTTGTTGTTTATTTGACGTTGTTGATGTTGTTATTCATTTGACGTTGTTGTTGTTGTTTATTTGACGTTGTTGTTGTTGTTGTTTATTTGACGTTGTTGTTGTCATTGTTTTTGTTGTTTATTTGACGTTGTTGTTGTTGTTGTTTATTTGACATTGTTGTTGTTTATTTGATGTTGATGTTGTTGTTGCTGTTGACATAGTTGTTGTTGTTTATTTGACGTTGTTGTTGTTGTTGACGTTGTTGTTTATTTGACGTTGTTGTTGTTGTTGTTGTTGTTGACGTTGACGTTGTTGTTTATTTGAAGTTGTAGTTGTTTATTTGACGTTGTTGATGTTGTTATTTGACGTTGTTGTTGTTGTTGTTGTTGTTTATTTGACGATGTTTTAGTTGTTGTTGTTTATTTGACGTTGTTGTTGTTGTTTATTTGACGTTGTTGTTGTTGTTGTTTATTTGATGTTGTTGTTGTTATTGTTGACATAGTTGTTGTTGTTTATTTCACGTTGTTGTTGTTGACGTTGTTGTTTATTTGACGTTGTTGTTGTTGCTGTTGTTTATTTGACGTTGTTGTTGTTGTTGACGTTGTTGTTGTTGTTGTTGTTGTTGTTGTTGTTGTTGTTGTTTATTTGACGTTGTTAATGTTATTGTTGTTTATTTGACATTGTTGTTGTCGTTGACGGTGTTGTTGTTGTTGTTTATTTGACATTCTTGTTGTTGTTGTTGTTTATTTTGAAGGGGTGAAAAACACAAGAAGGGGGGGTTGAATTGTAAAACTGGAAACTTAAAGCAAATGACAAGATATTTTTATCCTGGTTCGTTTGATCTCAAACTACTCCAGTCCACCCGTCAAGGTGATTTCGCCTCTCTCCAACGAGGTCTTAATTCACTATATTCAACTGAATACAAATCTGCTTTAACAACTGCTAAAGCCTTCTTGATTCAAACCACAATCCGGTTTGTCAAGGCAACACTTTCTTACAAAGGTATAAACAAATGTGTGTGAGTGTTTTCTACAAAACTTTATCACAACTGTGATGTATACACAAATTAAGCTTAGAAACTTAGAATGCTAAACACTAATGGAGTATCAGAGTTTGTTGGTTTAGCAAAACTGGTAGATGAAGATTATAGGTTCAGCTTTTTGCGTGTAAAGAATTTGGAAGCATTAGCCATGATAATCTTCGAAGCTTTGTTTATATAGCACTTGAGAAGATGAACGTTGAAGCAAATATTCTTGATTCAATGCTATTAACAAGCTTTCCTTTTTGAGCAGATCTTGTCTAGAATGAGGCCGTTGGAATTGATTAGCGTTCAATGCACAGTACCGTTGCTTCTTCAATGCACGTTCTGGGTTGGCTCATTCTGATTCTGCTTCGCTGCTGATGAACTATTTGATTCTGTATCAGAGTGTTTTACGCGCAGTTCTGTTCATCAAGCTACAGCATGTACGTGAGTTGATCATCTGATCTTCACGTTCTGATTCAGCAACTTCTGATGCTGGTGTATCAAATCAAGTTCTGATGCTGAAGAAGTGATCTTGCTTATTTTAATCATCATATCTGCAAGTCAGAGCATAGTAATTTTAGGCAGCATATAGTTCAATCATGAAACATATAAATACTATATCTTTTCACTTTGTTATCATCAAAACTTAAATATAGGGTACTAGATTCAAACATTGTTCTAACAATCTCCCCCTTTTTGATGATGACAAAAACTAGATATTTTAAATAAAAATGACGTGAAAATGTATCTAGGAAATGTTTCAGAGTTTAAGAAGTAAAGAGAAATCAGAGTTTAAGAGATACTCCCCCTGAGTTTGTTACTTCCCTTTGATATGCGTGTTCTTCAGGATCAGATCTTTTTCTATCTTTGAACATCAGATTATAGGTCTTTGACTTATCAGAGAGCAGAGCTTCAGAGCTTTTCCTGTCAGAGCTTTGCTTCGGATCAGAGTGTTAGGACGATCAGAGCTTCATATATCAGAACTTCATATTTGATCAGAGCAACATGAGCTTCTAGCTTCTAGTCTTCATAGTGTTCAAGAGTTTCCTTGTACCTGTAGACTTAAAAACAAAACAGAAAAACATTTCAAGTAATAGAGTTAGAATGTTTGAGAGTTTCTGTCTAGTTAGCCGTTATTGATTTTAAATATCATTCTTGTTCTCCCCCTTTTTGTCAGCAATCAAAAAGTGTTAGTGATGTGCTAAAACAATTTAGATCAGAAAAACATATTTATATTAAAATAGTTCAGAGCAAGAGATCATTACACAAACATAGTCAAAACAGTACATCAGAAAATGAAGAAAACATAGAGAATGTCATGCATGAAAAAAAATTTAATGTTGTGGGGGCATGCGTGAGAAGAGTTCTGGAAGGCGCCTGATATTGCTCAGAAGTTTCTTTCTTCTGATTCCCTGCAGAAATGCTGGAGGATGCCATTGTTCTCACACAAAAGCTTTGAGAATGATTTGAGAGAAAAAGGGTTTGAAGAAGATAAACTCAGAAATATGCAGAGAATGATTATGAGAAAGCGTAAAGAATAAGAATGAAGAATAATGATTTTAAATAGAGTTTTCAAAAATTATTTTGAAAAATTAAACGTTTTTAAGAGAGAGAAAAAAAATAATGATTGCCATTAATAAGCGTGATTACTTTGCATTAAATGCTTGCTGATTTTGGGGGATTTGAGAAAGATACTTAAAAACGGTTACCAGACATGTGTCTCAATGCACCCAATCAGCTCTTTGCCTTCTCAGAAGCGTGCACGCGTTCTGCTTCAGGGATTTGCTGATGATTGGATGACACTTGTTTGATGTAGTGATCAGCACGTCTGTCTTTGAGATTAGACTCTCAGATCTTTAGACTTGCATCTGATACAATCTGCATGTTCTATCTTTCTGAAAGAAGATTGATCAGAAGTTCACAGTAATATAATTACATTCTGAAGATAAATACATGGAATTAAAACATTTTCATTCTGGGCATACTTTCATGCTGAGATGTTTCAGAATGAAATTAAACCTATCTTCTGAAAGGGGTTTAGTAAAGATATCAGCCCATTGATGGTCTGTATCTATAAATTTCAAGTTTAAAATGCCTTTCTGAATATAGTCCCTAATGAAATGATGTTTTATTTCTATATGCTTAGCTCTAGAATGTAAAATAGGATTCTTACTTAAGCAAATAGCAGAAGTATTATCACAAAGAATAGGAATGTTACTCTCAAAAATCTGGAAGTCTTCAAGTTGACTTTTCATCCAGAGCATTTGTGTGCTGCATCCTGCTGCTGCTATGTACTCAGCTTCTGCTGTTGACAACGCAATTGTTGATTGCCTTTTGCTGGACCACGAGATCAGATTTTCTCCCAGAAACTGGCAGCTTCCAGAAGTACTTTTTCGTTCCACTCTGTCTCCAGCAAAATCAGCATCACAGTAGCCTACTAAGCTGTAATCACTAGATTTTCTATAAAACAAACCCAGATTAGTAGTACCTTTCAGATACTTGAAAATTCGCTTAACAGCTGTTAAGTGAGATTCTCTAGGATCTGATTGGAATCTAGCACAAATACATACGCTGAATAAAATATCAGGTCTTGAAGCTGTCAGATAAAGAAGAGAACCAATCATACCTCTGTAGACTTTCTGTTCTACGCTTTTGCTTACCTCTTCTCTTTCCAGAATGCACGTGGGATGCATTGGAATCTTTGATGGCTTACATTCTGAGAGGTCAAATTTCTTCAGAAGATCTCTGATGTATTTGCTCTGATGAATGTAAGTTCCCTCTGGAGTTTGATTGATCTGAATTCCTAGAAAGAATTTCAGTTCCCCCATGAGGCTCATCTCAAATTCTGCCTGCATACACTTAGCAAATTTTCTTCCAAGAGAAGGATTAGTAGAACCAAAAATAATATCATCAACATAAATTTGACAGACTAAAATGTCACTCTTAACTGTTTTACAGAATAGAGTAGTGTCCACTTTCCCTCTGGTGAATTCATTTTCAAGCAGAAAGTTACTTAGCCTTTCATACCAAGCTCTGGGAGCTTGTTTCAGACCATACAGTGACTTTTTCAGTTTGAAAACATGTTCTGGATGTTTTGTATTTTCAAAACCTGGGGGTTGGTGAACATAAACTTCTTCTTCTATATAACCATTTAAGAATGCACTTTTGACATCCATCTGATACAGAGTGATGCCTCTATTAACAGCAAATGAAATTAAAAGTCTGATAGATTCTAACCTGGCGACTGGGGCAAAGGTTTCTGTATAGTCTATCCCCTCTTGCTGACTATAACCTTGTGCAACCAGTCGTGCCTTGTTTCTGACGACTTCACCTTGTTCATTAAGCTTGTTTCTGAACACCCATCTTGTTCCAATGACGTTGAATCCTTTTGGTCTGGGAACGAGATCCCATACGTCGTTTCTGGTGAATTGATTCAGCTCTTCTTGCATTGCCAGAATCCAGTCATTGTCCAGAAGTGCTTCGTCAATAGAAGAAGGTTCAATCAGAGACACAAGTCCCATCAGAGTTTCTTCAGAGTTTCTGAAGCTTGCTCTTGTTCTGATTGGATCTTCCTTTCTTCCTAGGATAGTTTCTTCTGGGTGATCCAAACTGCTTCTGGGTAATCTCTTCTGAGGTTGATCAGCAGCAGTTGTAGGATTTCTAGCATTGCTTCTTTCAGACGTTGAAGGAATGTCTGTGTTGAGAGCTTCTGATGACTTGTCTTCAGAACCTGCAAATTCAATTTCTATACCTGCAAGATTTTCATTCTGCTTTGACTTTTCAGAGTCAAGCTTATCATCAAAACGAACACTGATTGATTCTTCCACAATCTGTGTTTCTGTATTGTATACTCTGTACCCTCTTGAGCGTTCAGAGTATCCTAACATAATACACTTCTGTGCCTTAGAATCAAACTTGTTCAAATAATTCTTAGTATTTAACATAAAGCAAGTACATCCAAATGGATGAAAATACGAAATGTTGGGCTTTCTGTTCTTCCACAATTCATATGGAGTCTTTTCCAGAATAGGTCTTATTGAGATTCTATTCTGAATGTAGCACGCTGTGTTTATTGCCTCTGCCCAGAAAGTCTTAGCAACGTTTGTCTCATTGATCATGGTTCTGGCCATTTCTTGCAATGTTCTGTTCTTTCGTTCTACAACTCCATTTTGTTGGGGAGTTCTAGGACAAGAGAAATCATGCAGAATGCCTTTGTCATTAAAGAATGACTCAAAATCTTTATTTTCAAATTCTCCACCATGATCACTTCTGACTTTAACGATTCTAAGATCTTTTTCATTCTGAACTTGGTTACAGAAGGTAACAAACACAGAGTGTGACTCGTCCTTGTGTCTTAAGAACTTTACCCATGTCCATCTGCTATAGTCATCTACGATTACTAACCCATACTTCTTGCCACTGACAGAAGCAGTCTTAACTGGTCCAAATAAGTCAATGTGCAGAAGTTCTAATGGCTTAGAGGTAGAAACAACATTTTTGGATTTAAAAGAAGGTTTTGCAAATTTGCCTTTCTGACATGCTTCACACAGAGCATCTGAATTGAACTTCAAATTTGGAAGTCCTCTTACCAGATTGAGTTTGTTAATCTGAGATATTCTTCTCATACTAACATGCCCCAATCTTCTGTGCCAGATCCACTGCTCGTTGTTAACAGACAGAAGACATTTTACGTTCTGACTCTTTAGTTCAGAAAGTTTGATTTTGTAAATGTTGTTTTTCCTCTTTCCATTAAACAGGATAGTCCCATCTTTCTGACTAACAGCTTTACATGATTTTTGATTAAAGATTATATCATAACCGTTATCACTTAATTGACTTATGGATAACAGGTTATGCATCAATCCATCAACTAGCAGAACATTATTAATAGAGGGAAGATTTCCGTTACCTACAGTTCCAGAGCCAATTATCTTTCCCCTCTGATTGCCTCCAAAGCCAACGTGGCCTCCAGGCTTAAGTTCCAGGCTTTGGAACATATGCCTTCTTCCCGTCATGTGTCGTGAGCAGCCAGAGTCCAGGTACCATGACTGGTGTTTCTGATTTGCTGCTAAAGATATCTGCAACATGTATTATTTTATCCTTAGGTACCCAGATCTTCTTGGGTCCTGATTTGTTAGTTTTACCAAAACACTGGTTGAATTTTGGTTTCACAGAGTGCTTACTGCTAGTGTATTTGATGTCGTGTGTGTGACCATACACAAAGTGTGAATTTAGAGGAGTGGGTTTAATAATTAAATCCATGACATTCTTAGGTGTAGGAACCTTACCTTGGTATCCTATTCCTTTCCTGCCGTTTCTGCTAACTCCATAGATCATTGAAGCCATTCTGCTTCTATCTATGCTTTTAGCAAGGAACTTCTGGAAACTATGATCATACTCCTTGATGATCTCATTAGCGTTGCTGGGAGTTTCAGAAATTGGTTCCTTCTGAGAGTTTTGTAAAGAGTTTTCTAATTTTGAAATTTTATCTCTCAGCTCAGAGTTTTCCAATTTGAGACTCTCAGACTTATTAGAGTCAGATTCAAGAGTCCTTTTCAGGTCTCTGAATTTAGCTCTAATCTGCTGATAACGTTCCAGAATTTCATTGAGGCTTTCAGCAAGTTCAGCCTTTGTAAAATTAACAGCGAAGTTAGGGAATACCTCTTCTGTGTCTGATTCTGAGTTTGAGTCAGAAGCTTCACTGTCATCTGGAATGTTAGCCATGAGCGCTATGTTTGCCCTTTCATCATCTGATTCTGAGTCAGCTTCAGACGAGTCAGAGTCATCCCATGTGGCCATGAGACTTTTCTTCTTTTCTCTTCCAAACTTCTTTTTGGGCTTTTCCCTCTAAAGCTTTGGGCAGTCACTCTTGTAGTGACCTTGCTCATTGCACTCGTAGCAGATGATGTCTTTTGTG
Source organism: Vicia faba (assembly GCA_948472305.1). Taxonomy (NCBI): domain Eukaryota; kingdom Viridiplantae; phylum Streptophyta; class Magnoliopsida; order Fabales; family Fabaceae; genus Vicia; species Vicia faba. The sequence goes on along the minus strand of OX451735.1, from coordinate 1,331,174,820 downwards.
TTTGGCTTCTTGCTACCGGAGGAGCCTTCAGATCTTCTGTATCCAGAGGAAGAATCTGTCCTTCTGTATCTGGAAGAAGACTCGTTCTGATCAGATCTTCTGGGATTCCTGAACTTCCTTTGTCTTTGCTTCCACAGTTGATTTACTCTTCTGGAGAGAAGGGAAAGTTCGTCTTCTTCTGATGAGGATCCATCAGATGTTTCTTCAACTGCCTGCAAAACTTTAGATTCATATTTTCTGTTAGATTTTAAAGCTATAGGCTTACCTTGCTTCTGAGGCTCGTCAGCTTCTAGCTCTATCTCATGACTTCTGAGGGAGCTTATAAGTTCCTCCAGAGTGATTTTGTTGAGATCCTTCGCTAGCTTCAGAGCAGTAACCATAGGCCTCCACTGCTTGGGTAAACTTCTGATTATCTTCTTGACATGGTCAGCAGTAGAGTATCCCTTGTCCAGAACTTTGAGACCAGCTACCAGAATCTGGAATCTGGAGAACATAGTTTCAATGGATTCAGAGTCTTCCATTTTGAACGCCTCATACTTCTGAATGAGCGCCAGAGCTTTTGTTTCTTTGACTTGAACGTTGCCCTCATGCGTCATTCTGAGAGAATCAAAGATGTTCTTAGCTGTGTCTCTGTTGGAGATCTTCTCATACTCAGTATAGGAGATGGCACTGAGGAGGATGGTTCTGGCCTTATGGTGATTCTTGAAATCACGCTTTTGTTGATCAGTCATTGATTTTCTATCAATCTTCTGACCAGTTGCATTCACAGGGTGCGTGTATCCATCTGTCACCATATCCCACAGATCAGCATCATGTGCTAGAAAGAAGCTTTCAATTCTGTCTTTCCAGTAATCAAAGTTTTCTCCATCAAAGACTGGAGGTTTGCCGCTGAATCTGTCTCTGTCCTCATTGGTGTCATTGCTGAAATGAGAGTTGTTTCCTGCCATTGTGTTTTTCTGACGCTGGATCTTGTACTGACACGGTTAAGTGTTTTAGCTCAGAACCAGGAGCTCTGATGCCAATTGAAGGGGTGAAAAACACAAGAAGGGGGGGTTGAATTGTAAAACTGGAAACTTAAAGCAAATGACAAGATATTTTTATCCTGGTTCGTTTGATCTCAAACTACTCCAGTCCACCCGTCAAGGTGATTTCGCCTCTCTCCAACGAGGTCTTAATTCACTATATTCAACTGAATACAAATCTGCTTTAACAACTGCTAAAGCCTTCTTGATTCAAACCACAATCCGGTTTGTCAAGGCAACACTTTCTTACAAAGGTATAAACAAATGTGTGTGAGTGTTTTCTACAAAACTTTATCACAACTGTGATGTATACACAAATTAAGCTTAGAAACTTAGAATGCTAAACACTAATGGAGTATCAGAGTTTGTTGGTTTAGCAAAACTGGTAGATGAAGATTATAGGTTCAGCTTTTTGCGTGTAAAGAATTTGGAAGCATTAGCCATGATAATCTTCGAAGCTTTGTTTATATAGCACTTGAGAAGATGAACGTTGAAGCAAATATTCTTGATTCAATGCTATTAACAAGCTTTCCTTTTTGAGCAGATCTTGTCTGGAATGAGGCCGTTGGAATTGATTAGCGTTCAATGCACAGTACCATTGCTTCTTCAATGCACGTTCTGGCTTGGCTCATTCTGATTCTGCTTCGCTGCTGATGAACTATTTGATTCTGTATCAGAGTGTTTTACGCGCAGTTCTGTTCATCAAGCTACAGCATGTACGTGAGTTGATCATCTGATCTTCACGTTCTGATTCAGCAACTTCTGATGCTGGTGTATCAAATCAAGTTCTGATGCTGAAGAAGTGATCTTGCTTATTTTAATCAGCATATCTGCAAGTCAGAGCATAGTAATTTTAGGCAGCATATAGTTCAATCATGAAACATATAAATACTATATCTTTTCACTTTGTTATCATCAAAACTTAAATATAGGGTACTAGATTCAAACATTGTTCTAACATATTTGACGTTGTTGTTGTTGTTTATTTGACGTTGTTGTTGTTGTTGTTGTTTATTTGACGTTGTTATTGTTGTTTATTTGATGTTGTTGTTGTTGTTGACGTTGTTGTTTATTTGACGTTGTTGTTATTGTTGTTGTTGTTGACGTTGTTGTTGTTGTTGTTGTTTATCAGACGTTGTTATTGTTGTTATTTATTTGACGTTGTTGTTGTTGTTTATTTGACGTTGTTGTTGTTGTTGTTGTTTATTTGACCTTGTTGTTTATTTGAAGTTGTAGTTGTTTATTTGACGTTGTTGATGTTGTTATTTGACGTTGTTGTTGTTGTTATTATTTATTTGACGATGTTTTAGTTGTTGTTGTTTATCTGACGTTGTTGTTGTTGTTGTTTATTTGACGATGTTTTAGTTGTTGTTGTTTATTTGACGTTGTTGTTGTTGTTTATTTGACGTTGTTGTTGTTGTTGTTGACGTTGTTATTGTTATTTATTTTATGTTGTTATTGTTATTGTTGACATAGTTGTTGTTGTTTATTTCATGTTGTTGTTGTTGACATTGTTGTTTATTTGACGTTGTTGTTGTTGTTGTTTATTTGACGTTGTTGTTGTTGTTGACGTTGTTGTTGTTGTTTATTTGACGTCGTTAATGTTGTTGTTGTTTATTTGACATTGTTGTTGTCGTTGACGGTGTTATTGTTGTTGTTTATTTGACATTCTTGTTGTTGTTGTTGTTTATTTGACGTTGTTGTTGTTGTTGTTTATTTGACGTTGTTGTTGTTGTTGTTTATTTGACGTTGTTGTTGTTGTTTATTTGACGTTGTTGTTGTTGTTGTTGTTTATTTGACATTGTTGTTGTTGTTGTTGTTGTTAACGTTGTTGTTGTTGTTTATTTGACGTTGTTGTTGTTGTTGTTGTTTATTTGATGTTGTTTTAGTTGTTGTTGTTTATTTGACATTGTTGTTGTTTTTTATTTGACGTTGTTGTTGTTGACATTGTTGTTGTTGTTGTTGTTTATTTGACGTTGTTGTTGTTGTTGTTTATTTGACGTAGTTGTTGTTATTGACGTTGTTGTTGTTGTTGTTCTTGTTGTTGTTTATTTGACGTTTTTATTGTTGTTGATGTTGTTGTTGTTGTTATTTTTTGTTTGACGTTGTTGTTGTTGTTTATTTGACGTTGTTGTTGTTGTTATTTATTTGTCGTTGTTGTTGTTCTTTATTTGACGTTGTTATTGTTTATTTAACGTCGTTGTTGTTGTTGTTGTTGTTGTTTATTTGACGTTGTTATTGTTGTTTATTTGACGATGTTTTTGTTATTTGATGATGTTGTTGTTGTTGTTGTTGTTTATTTGACGTTGTTGTTGTTGTTTATTTGACGTTGTTGTTGTTGTTGTTTATTTGACGTTGTTGTATTCGTTGTTGTTGATTATTTGACGTTGTTGTTGTTGTTGTTTATTTGACGTTGTTGATGTTGTTATTCATTTGACGTTGTTGTTGTTGTTGTTTATTTGACGTTGTTGTTGTTGTTGTTTATTTGACGTTGTTGTTGTCGTTGTTTTTGTTGTTTTTTTGACGTTGTTGTTGTTTTTGTTTATTTGACGTTGTTGTTGTTTATTAGATGTTGATGTTGTTGTTGTTGTTGACATAGTTGTTGTTGTTTATTTGACGTTGTTGTTGTTGTTGACGTTGTTGTTTATTTGACGTTGTTGTTGTTGTTGTTGTTGACGATGACGTTGTTGTTTATTTGAAGTTGTAGTTGTTTATTTGACGTTGTTGATGTTGTTATTTGACTTTGTTGTTGTTGTTGTTTATTTGACGATGTTTTAGTTGTTGTTGTTTATTTAACGTTGTTGTTGTTGTTTATTTGACGTTGTTGTTGTTGTTGACGTTGTTGTTGTTGTTTATTTGATGTTGTTGTTGTTATTGTTGACATAGTTGTTGTTGTTTATTTCATGTTGTTGTTGTTGACGTTGTTGTTTATTTGACGTTGTTGTTGTTGTTGTTGTTTATTTGACGTTGTTGTTGTTGTTGACGTTGTTGTTGTTGTTGTTGTTGTTGTTGTTGTTTATTTGACGTTGTTAATGTTATTGTTGTTTATTTGACATTGTTGTTGTCGTTAACGGTGTTGTTGTTGTTGTTTATTTGACATTCTTGTTGTTGTTGTTGTTGTTGTTTATTTGACGTTGTTATTGTTGTTTATTTGATGTTGTTGTTGTTGTTGACGTTATTGTTTATTTGACGTTGTTGTTATTGTTGTTGTTGACGTTGTTGTTGTTGTTGTTGTTTATCGGACGTTGTTATTGTTATTATTTATTTGACGTTGTTGTTGTTGTTTATTTGACGTTGTTGTTGTTGTTGTTTATTTGACCTTGTTGTTTATTTGAAGTTGTAGTTGTTTATTTGACGTTGTTGATGTTGTTATTTGACGTTGTTGTTGTTGTTGTTGTTGTTTATTTGACGATGTTTTAGTTGTTGTTGTTTATCTGACGTTGTTGTTGTTGTTGTTTATTTGACGATGTTTTAGTTGTTGTTGTTTATTTGACGTTGTTGTTGCTGTTTATTTGACGTTGTTGTTGTTGTTGTTGACGTTGTTGTTGTTGTTTATTTTACGTTGTTGTTGTTGTTATTGTTGACATAGTTGTTGTTGTTTATTTCACGTTGTTGTTGTTGACGTTGTTGTTTACTTGACGTTGTTGTTGTTGTTGTTTATTTGACGTTGTTGTTGTTGTTGTTGACGTTGTTGTTATTGTTGTTTATTTGACGTTGTTAATGTTGTTGTTGTTTATTTGACATTGTTGTTGTCGTTGACGGTGTTGTTGTTGTTGTTTATTTGACATTCTTGTTGTTGTTGTTGTTTATTTGACGTTGTTGTTGTTGTTGTTTATTTGACGTTGTTGTTGTTGTTGTTTATTTGAAGTTGTTATTGTTGTTTATTTGACGTTGTTGTTGTTGTTGTTGTTTATTTGACATTGTTGTTGTTGTTGTTGTTAACGTTGTTGTTGTTGTTGTTGTTTATTTGACGTTGTTGTTGTTGTTGTTGTTTATTTGATGTTGTTTTAGTTGTTGTTGTTTATTTGACATTGTTGTTGTTTTTAATTTGACGTTGTTGTTGTTGACATTGTTGTTGTTGTTGTTGTTGTTGTTGTTGTTGTTTATTTGACGTTGTTGTTGTTGTTGTTGTTGTTGTTTATTTGACGTTGTTGTTGTTGTTGTTTATTTGACGTTGTTATTGTTGTTTATTTGACGTTGTTGTTGTTGTTGTTGTTTATTTGACATTGTTGTTGTTGTTGTTAACATTGTTGTTGTTGTTGTTTATTTGACGTTGTTGTTGTTGTTGTTTATTTGATGTTGTTTTAGTTGTTGTTGTTTATTTGACATTGTTGTTGTTTTTTATTTGACGTTGTTGTGGTTGACATTGTTGTTGTTGTTGTTGTTGTTGTTTATTTGACGTAGTTGTTGTTATTGACGTTGTTGTTGTTGTTGTTGTTGTTTATTTGACGTTTTTGTTGTTGTTGATGTTGTTGTTGTTGTTATTTTTTGTTTGACGTTGTTGTTGTTGTTTATTTGACGTTGTTGTTATTGTTGTTGTTGTTGTTGTGTATTTGACGTTGTTGTTGTTGGTGTTGTTTATTTGACGTTGTTGTTGTTTAATTGACGTTGTTGTTGTTGTTATTTATTTGACGTTCTTGTTATTGTTGTTGTTTATTTGACGTTGTTATTGTTTATTTGACGTTGTTGTTGTTGTTGTTGTTGTTGTTTATTTGACGTTGTTATTGTTGTTTATTTGACGTTGTTTTTGTCATTTGATGATGTTGTTGTTGTGGTTGTTGTTGTTTATTTGACGTTGTTGTTGTTGTTGTTTATTTGACGTTGTTGTATTCGTTGTTGTTGTTATTGTTGACATAGTTGTTGTTGTTTATTTCACGTTGTTGTTGTTGACGTTGTTGTTTACTTGACGTTGTTGTTGTTGTTGTTGTTTATTTGACGTCGTTGTTGTTGTTATTTATTTGACGTTGTTGTTGTTGTTTATTTGACGTTGTTATTGTTTATTTGACGTCGTCGTTGTTGTTGTTGTTGTTGTTTATTTGACGTTGTTATTGTTGTTTATTTGACGTTGTTTTTGTTATTTGATGATGTTGTTGTTGTTGTTGTTGTTTATTTGACGTTGTTGTTCTTGTTTATTTGACGTTGTTGTTCTTGTTGTTTATTTGACGTTGTTGTATTTGTTGTTGTTGTTATTGTTGTTGATTATTTGACGTTGTTGTTATTGTTGTTGTTTATTTGACGTTGTTGATGTTGTTATTCATTTGACGTTGTTGTTGTTGTTGTTGTTGTTTATTTGACGTTGTTGTTGTTGTTGTTTATTTGACGTTGTTGTTGTCGTTGTTTTTGTTGTTTATTTGACGTTGTTGTTGTTGTTGTTTATTTGACGTTGTTGTTGTTTATTTGATGTTGATGTTGTTGTTGCTGTTGACATAGTTGTTGTTGTTTATTTGACGTTGTTGTTGTTGTTGTTGTTTATTTGACGTTGTTGTTGTTGTTGTTTATTTGACGTTGTTGTTATTGGTGTTCTTTATTTGACGTTGTTGTTGTTTAATTGACGTTGTTGTTGCTGTTTATTTGACATTGTTGTTGTTGTTATTTATTTGACGTTGTTGTTGTTGTTTATTTGACGTTGTTATTGTTTATTTGACGTCGTTGTTGTTGTTGTTGTTGTTGTTTATTTGACGTTGTTATTGTTGTTTAATTGACGTTGTTTTTGTTATTTGATGTTGTTGTTGTTGTTGTTGTTGTTTATTTGACGTTGTTGTTGTTGTTTATTTGACGTTGTTGTTTATTTGAAGTTGTAGTTGTTTATTTGACGTTGTTGATGTTGTTATTTGATGTTGTTGTTGTTGTTGTTTATTTGACGATGTTTTAGTTGTTGTTGTTTATTTGACGTTGTTGTTGTTGTTGTTTATTTGACGTTATTGTTGTTGTTTATTTGACGTTGTTGTTGTTGTTGACGTTGTTGTTGTTGTGTATTTGATGTTGTTGTTGTTATTGTTGACATAGTTGTTGTTGTTTATTTCACGTTGTTGTTGTTGACGTTGTTGTTTATTTGACGTTGTTGTTGTTGTTGTTGTTTATTTGACGTTGTTGTTGTTGTTGACGTTGTTGTTGTTGTTGTTGTTTATTTGACGTTGTTAATGTTATTGTTGTTTATTTGACATTGTTGTTGTCGTTGACGGTGTTGTTGTTGTTGTTTATTTGACATTCTTGTTGTTGTTGTTGTTTATTTGACGTTGTTGTTGTTGTTGTTTATTTGACGTTGTTGTTGTTGTTGTTTATTTGACATTGTTATTGTTGTTTATTTGATGTTGTTGTTGTTGTTGACGTTGTTGTTTATTTGACGTTGTTGTTATTGTTGTTGTTGTTGACGTTGTTGTTGTTGTTGTTGTTTATCAGACGTTGTTATTGTTGTTATTTATTTGACGTTGTTGTTGTTGTTTATTTGACGTTGTTGTTGTTGTTGTTTATTTGACCTTGTTGTTTATTTGAAGTTGTAGTTGTTTATTTGTCGTTGTTGATGTTTTTATTTGACGTTGTTGTTGTTGTTGTTGTTGTTGTTGTTTACTTGACGATGTTTTAGTTGTTGTTGTTTATCTGACGTTGTTGTTGTTATTGTTGTTTATTTGACGATGTTTTAGTTGTTGTTGTTTATTTGACGTTGTTGTTGTTGTTTATTTGACGTTGTTGTTATTGTTGACGTTGTTGTTGTTGTTTATTTTATGTTGTTGTTGTTATTGTTGACATAGTTGTTGTTGTTTATTTCACGTTGTTGTTGTTGACGTTGTTGTTTATTTGACGTTGTTGTTGTTGTTGTTTATTTGACGTTGTTGTTGTTGTTGACGTTGTTGTTGTTGTTGTTGTTTATTTGATGTTGTTACTGTTGTTATTGTTTATTTGACATTGTTGTTGTCGTTGACGGTGTTGTTGTTGTTGTTTATTTGACATTCTTGTTGTTGTTGTTGTTTTTTTGACGTTGTTGATGTTGTTGTTGTTGTTTATTTGACGTTGTTGTTGTTGTTGTTGTTTATTTGACGTTGTTATTGTTGTTTATTTGACGTTGTTGTTGTTGTTGTTGTTTATTTGACATTGTTGTCGTTGTTGTTAACATTGTTGTTGTTGTTGTTTATTTGACGTTGTTGTTGTTGTTGTTGTTTATTTGATGTTGTTTTAGTTGTTGTTGTTTATTTGACATTGTTGTTGTTTTTTAATTGACGTTGTTGTGGTTGACATTGTTGTTGTTGTTGTTGTTGTTGTTTATTTGACGTTGTTGTTGTTGTTGTTTATTTGACGTAGTTGTTGTTATTGACGTTGTTGTTGTTGTTGTTGTTGTTGTTGTTGTTATTTATTTAACGTTTTTGTTGTTGTTGATGTTGTTGTTGTTGTTATTTTTTGTTTGACGTTGTTGTTGTTGTTTATTTGACGTTGTTGTTATTGTTGTTGTTGTTGTGTATTTGACGTTGTTGTTGTATGTGTTATTTATTTGACGTTGTTGTTGTTTAATTGACGTTGTTGTTGTTGTTGTTGTTTATTTGACGTTGTTGTTGTTGTTATTTATTTGACGTTGTTGTTGTTGTTTATTTGACGTTGTTATTGTTTATTTGACGTCGTCGTTGTTGTTGTTGTTGTTGTTGATTATTTGACGTTGTTATTGTTGTTTATTTGACGTTGTTTTTGTTAGTTGATGATGTTGTTGTTGTTGTTGTTGTTGTTTATTTGACGTTGTTGTTGTTGTTTATTTGACGTTGTTGTTCTTGTTGTTTATTTGATGTTGTTATATTTGTTGTTGTTGTTATTGTTGTTGATTATTTGACGTTGTTGTTATTGTTGTTGTTTATTTGACGTTGTTGATGTTGTTATTCATTTGACGTTGTTGTTGTTGTTTATTTGACGTTGTTGTTGTTGTTGTTTATTTGACGTTGTTGTTGTTGTTGTTGTTGTTGTTTATTTGACGTTGTTGTTGTTGTTATTTATTTGACGTTGTTGTTGTTGTTTATTTGACGTTGTTATTGTTTATTTGACGTCGTCGTTGTTGTTGTTGTTGTTGTTGATTATTTGACGTTGTTATTGTTGTTTATTTGACGTTGTTTTTGTTAGTTGATGATGATGTTGTTGTTGTTGTTGTTGTTGTTTATTTGACGTTGTTGTTGCTGTTTATTTGACGTTGTTGTTGTTGTTGTTGACGTTGTTGTTGTTGTTTATTTTACGTTGTTGTTGTTGTTATTGTTGACATAGTTGTTGTTGTTTATTTCACGTTGTTGTTGTTGACGTTGTTGTTTACTTGACGTTGTTGTTGTTGTTGTTTATTTGACGTTGTTGTTGTTGTTGTTGACGTTGTTGTTATTGTTGTTTATTTGACGTTGTTAATGTTGTTGTTGTTTATTTGACATTGTTGTTGTCGTTGACGGTGTTGTTGTTGTTGTTTATTTGACATTCTTGTTGTTGTTGTTGTTTATTTGACGTTGTTGTTGTTGTTGTTTATTTGACGTTGTTGTTGTTGTTGTTTATTTGAAGTTGTTATTGTTGTTTATTTGACGTTGTTGTTGTTGTTGTTGTTTATTTGACATTGTTGTTGTTGTTGTTGTTAACGTTGTTGTTGTTGTTGTTGTTTATTTGACGTTGTTGTTGTTGTTGTTGTTTATTTGATGTTGTTTTAGTTGTTGTTGTTTATTTGACATTGTTGTTGTTTTTAATTTGACGTTGTTGTTGTTGACATTGTTGTTGTTGTTGTTGTTGTTGTTGTTGTTGTTTATTTGACGTTGTTGTTGTTGTTGTTTATTTGACGTAGTTGTTGTTATTGACGTTGTTGTTGTTGTTGTTATTTATTTGACGTTTTTGTTGTTGTTGATGTTGTTGTTGTTGTTATTTTTTGTTTGACGTTGTTGTTGTTGTTTATTTGACGTTGTTGTTATTGTTGTTGTTGTTGTTGTGTATTTGACGTTGTTGTTGTTGGTGTTGTTTATTTGACGTTGTTGTTGTTTAATTGACGTTGTTGTTGTTGTTTATTTGACGTTGTTGTTGTTGTTATTTATTTGACGTTCTTGTTGTTGTTGTTGTTTATTTGACGTTGTTATTGTTTATTTGACGTTGTTGTTGTTGTTGTTGTTGTTGTTTATTTGACGTTGTTATTGTTGTTTATTTGACGTTGTTTTTGTCATTTGATGATGTTGTTGTTGTGGTTGTTGTTGTTTATTTGACGTTGTTGTTGTTGTTGTTTATTTGACGTTGTTGTATTCGTTGTTGTTGTTATTGTTGACATAGTTGTTGTTGTTTATTTCACGTTGTTGTTGTTGACGTTGTTGTTTACTTGACGTTGTTGTTGTTGTTGTTTATTTGACGTCGTTGTTGTTGTTATTTATTTGACGTTGTTGTTGTTGTTTATTTGACGTTGTTATTGTTTATTTGACGTCGTCGTTGTTGTTGTTGTTGTTGTTTATTTGACGTTGTTATTGTTGTTTATTTGACGTTGTTTTTGTTATTTGATGATGTTGTTGTTGTTGTTGTTGTTTATTTGACGTTGTTGTTCTTGTTTATTTGACGTTGTTGTTCTTGTTGTTTATTTGACGTTGTTGTATTTGTTGTTGTTGTTATTGTTGTTGATTATTTGACGTTGTTGTTATTGTTGTTGTTTATTTGACGTTGTTGATGTTGTTATTCATTTGACGTTGTTGTTGTTGTTGTTGTTGTTTATTTGACGTTGTTGTTGTCGTTGTTTTTGTTGTTTATTTGACGTTGTTGTTGTTGTTGTTTATTTGACGTTGTTGTTGTTTATTTGATGTTGATGTTGTTGTTGCTGTTGACATAGTTGTTGTTGTTTATTTGACGTTGTTGTTGTTGTTGTTGTTTATTTGACGTTGTTGTTGTTGTTTATTTGACGTTGTTGTTATTGGTGTTCTTTATTTGACGTTGTTGTTGTTTAATTGACGTTGTTGTTGCTGTTTATTTGACATTGTTGTTGTTGTTATTTATTTGACGTTGTTGTTGTTGTTTATTTGACGTTGTTATTGTTTATTTGACGTCGTTGTTGTTGTTGTTGTTGTTGTTTATTTGACGTTGTTATTGTTGTTTAATTGACGTTGTTTTTGTTATTTGATGTTGTTGTTGTTGTTGTTGTTGTTGTTTATTTGACGTTGTTGTTGTTGTTTATTTGACGTTGTTGTTTATTTGAAGTTGTAGTTGTTTATTTGACGTTGTTGATGTTGTTATTTGATGTTGTTGTTGTTGTTGTTTATTTGACGATGTTTTAGTTGTTGTTGTTTATTTGACGTTGTTGTTGTTGTTGTTTATTTGACGTTATTGTTGTTGTTTATTTGACGTTGTTGTTGTTGTTGACGTTGTTGTTGTTGTGTATTTGATGTTGTTGTTGTTATTGTTGACATAGTTGTTGTTGTTTATTTCACGTTGTTGTTGTTGACGTTGTTGTTTATTTGACGTTGTTGTTGTTGTTGTTTATTTGACGTTGTTGTTGTTGTTGACGTTGTTGTTGTTGTTGTTGTTTATTTGACGTTGTTAATGTTATTGTTGTTTATTTGACATTGTTGTTGTCGTTGACGGTGTTGTTGTTGTTGTTTATTTGACATTCTTGTTGTTGTTGTTGTTTATTTGACGTTGTTGTTGTTGTTGTTTATTTGACGTTGTTGTTGTTGTTGTTTATTTGACATTGTTATTGTTGTTTATTTGATGTTGTTGTTGTTGTTGACGTTGTTGTTTATTTGACGTTGTTGTTATTGTTGTTGTTGTTGACGTTGTTGTTGTTGTTGTTGTTTATCAGACGTTGTTATTGTTGTTATTTATTTGACGTTGTTGTTGTTGTTTATTTGACGTTGTTGTTGTTGTTGTTTATTTGACCTTGTTGTTTATTTGAAGTTGTAGTTGTTTATTTGTCGTTGTTGATGTTTTTATTTGACGTTGTTGTTGTTGTTGTTGTTGTTGTTTACTTGACGATGTTTTAGTTGTTGTTGTTTATCTGACGTTGTTGTTGTTATTGTTGTTTATTTGACGATGTTTTAGTTGTTGTTGTTTATTTGACGTTGTTGTTGTTGTTTATTTGACGTTGTTGTTATTGTTGACGTTGTTGTTGTTGTTTATTTTATGTTGTTGTTGTTATTGTTGACATAGTTGTTGTTGTTTATTTCACGTTGTTGTTGTTGACGTTGTTGTTTATTTGACGTTGTTGTTGTTGTTGTTTATTTGACGTTGTTGTTGTTGTTGACGTTGTTGTTGTTGTTGTTGTTTATTTGATGTTGTTACTGTTGTTATTGTTTATTTGACATTGTTGTTGTCGTTGACGGTGTTGTTGTTGTTGTTTATTTGACATTCTTGTTGTTGTTGTTGTTTATTTGACGTTGTTGATGTTGTTGTTGTTGTTTATTTGACGTTGTTGTTGTTGTTGTTGTTTATTTGACGTTGTTATTGTTGTTTATTTGACGTTGTTGTTGTTGTTGTTGTTTATTTGACATTGTTGTCGTTGTTGTTAACATTGTTGTTGTTGTTGTTTATTTGACGTTGTTGTTGTTGTTGTTGTTTATTTGATGTTGTTTTAGTTGTTGTTGTTTATTTGACATTGTTGTTGTTTTTTAATTGACGTTGTTGTGGTTGACATTGTTGTTGTTGTTGTTGTTGTTGTTTATTTGACGTTGTTGTTGTTGTTGTTTATTTGACGTAGTTGTTGTTATTGACGTTGTTGTTGTTGTTGTTGTTGTTGTTGTTGTTATTTATTTGACGTTTTTGTTGTTGTTGATGTTGTTGTTGTTGTTATTTTTTGTTTGACGTTGTTGTTGTTGTTTATTTGACGTTGTTGTTATTGTTGTTGTTGTTGTGTATTTGACGTTGTTGTTGTATGTGTTATTTATTTGACGTTGTTGTTGTTTAATTGACGTTGTTGTTGTTGTTGTTGTTTATTTGACGTTGTTGTTGTTGTTATTTATTTGACGTTGTTGTTGTTGTTTATTTGACGTTGTTATTGTTTATTTGACGTCGTCGTTGTTGTTGTTGTTGTTGTTGATTATTTGACGTTGTTATTGTTGTTTATTTGACGTTGTTTTTGTTAGTTGATGATGTTGTTGTTGTTGTTGTTGTTGTTTATTTGACGTTGTTGTTGTTGTTTATTTGACGTTGTTGTTCTTGTTGTTTATTTGATGTTGTTATATTTGTTGTTGTTGTTATTGTTGTTGATTATTTGACGTTGTTGTTATTGTTGTTGTTTATTTGACGTTGTTGATGTTGTTATTCATTTGACGTTGTTGTTGTTGTTTATTTGACGTTGTTGTTGTTGTTGTTTATTTGACGTTGTTGTTGTCGTTGTTTTTCTTGTTTATTTGACGTTGTTGTTGTTGTTGTTTATTTGACGTTGTTGTTGTTTATTTGATGTTGATGTTGTTGTTGCTGTTGACATAGTTGTTGTTGTTTATTTGACGTTGTTGTTGTTGTTGTTTATTTGACATTGTTGTTGTTGTTGTTGTTGTTTATTTGACGTTGTTGTTGTTGGTGTTCTTTATTTGACGTTGTTGTTGTTTAATTGATGTTGTTGTTGCTGTTTATTTGACATTGTTGTTGTTGTTATTTATTTGACGTTGTTGTTGTTGTTTATTTGACGTTGTTATTGTTAATTTGACGTCGTTGTTGTTGTTGTTGTTGTTTATTTGACGTTGTTATTGTTGTTTAATTGACGTTGTTTTTGTTATTTGATGTTGTTGTTGTTGTTGTTGTTGTTTATTTGACGTTGTTGTTGTTGTTTATTTGACGTTGTTGTTGTTGTTGTTGTTGTTGTTTATTTGACGTTGTTGTTTATTTGAAGTTTTAGTTTTTTATTTGACGTTGTTGATGTTGTTATTTGATGTTGTTGTTGTTGTTTATTTGACGATGTTTTAGTTGTTGTTGTTTATTTGACGTTGTTGTTGTTGTTTATTTGACGTTGTTGTTGTTGTTTATTTGACGTTGTTGTTGTTGTTGACGTTGTTGTTGTTGTGTATTTGATGTTGTTGTTGTTATTGTTGACATAGTTGTTGTTGTTTATTTCATGTTGTTGTTGTTGACGTTGTTGTTTATTTGACGTTGTTGTTGTTGTTGTTGTTTATTTGACGTTGTTGTTGTAGTTGACGTTGTTGTTGTTGTTGTTGTTGTTTATTTGACGTTGTTAATGTTATTGTTGTTTATTTGACATTGTTGTTGTCGTTGACGGTGTTGTTGTTGTTGTTTATTTGACATTCTTGTTGTTGTTGTTGTTGTTTATTTGACATTCTTGTTGTTGTTGTTGTTGTTTATTTGACGTTGTTGTTGTTGTTGTTTATTTGATGTTGTTGTTGTTGACGTTGTTGTTTATTTGACGTTGTTGTTGTTGTTGTTGTTTATTTGACGTTGTTGTTGTTGTTGACGTTGTTGTTGTTGTTGTTGTTTATTTGACGTTGTTAATGTTATTGTTGTTTATTTGACATTGTTGTTGTCGTTGACGGTGTTGTTGTTATTGTTTATTTGACATTCTTGTTGTTGTTGTTGTTGTTTATTTGACGTTGTTGTTGTTGTTGTTTATTTGACGTTGTTGTTGTTGTTGTTTATTTGACGTTGTTATTGTTGTTTATTTGATGTTGTTGTTGTTGTTGACGTTGTTGTTTATTTGACGTTGTTGTTATTGTTGTTGTTGTTGACGTTGTTGTTGTTGTTGTTGTTTATCGGACGTTGTTATTGTTGTTATTTATTTGACGTTGTTGTTGTTGTTGTTTATTTGACCTTGTTGTTTATTTGAAGTTGTAGTTGTTTATTTGACGTTGTTGATGTTGTTATTTGACGTTGTTGTTGTTGTTGTTGTTGTTGTTTATTTGACGATGTTTTAGTTGTTGTTGTTTATCTGACGTTGTTGTTGTTGTTGTTGTTTATTTGACGATGTTTTAGTTGTTGTTGTTTATTTGACGTTGTTGTTGTTGTTTATTTGACGTTGTAGTTGTTGTTGACGTTGTTGTTGTTGTTTATTTTATGTTGTTATTGTTATTGTTGACATAGTTGTTGTTGTTTATTTCACGTTGTTGTTGTTGACGTTGTTGTTTATTTGACGTTGTTGTTGTTGTTGTTTATTTGACGTTGTTGTTGTTGTTGACGTTGTTGTTGTTGTTGTTGTTTATTTGACGTTGTTACTGTTGTTGTTGTTTATTTGACATTGTTGTTGTCGTTGACGGTGTTGTTGTTGTTGTTTATTTGACATTCTTGTTGTTGTTGTTGTTATTTATTTGACGTTGTTGTTGTTGTTGTTTATTTGACGTTGTTGTTGTTGTTGTTGTTTATTTGACGTTGTTATTGTTGTTTATTTGACGTTGTTGTTGTTGTTGTTGTTTATTTGACATTGTTGTTGTTGTTGTTGTTAACATTGTTGTTGTTGTTGTTTATTTGACGTTGTTGTTGTTGTTGTTTATTTGATGTTGTTTTAGTTGTTGTTGTTTATTTGACATTGTTGTTGTTTTTTATTTGACGTTGTTGTTGTTGACATTGTTGTTGTTGTTGTTGTTGTTTATTTGACGTTGTTGTTGTTGTTGTTTATTTGACGTAGTTGTTGTTATTGACGTTGTTGTTGTTGTTGTTGTTGTTTATTTGACGTTTTTGTTGTTGTTGATGTTGTTGTTGTTGTTATTTTTTGTTTGACGTTGTTGTTGTTGTTGTTTATTTGACGTTGTTGTTATTGTTGTTGTTGTTGTGTATTTGACGTTGTTGTAGGTGTTGTTTATTTGACGTTGTTGTTGTTGTTATTTTTTGTTTGACGTTGTTGTTGTTGTTGTTTATTTGACGTTGTTATTATTGTTGTTGTTGTTGTGTATTTGACGTTGTTGTTGTAGGTGTTGTTTATTTGACGTTGTTGTTATTTAATTGACGTTGTTGTTGTTGTTGTTGTTTATTTGACGTTGTTGTTGTTGTTATTTATTTGACGTTGTTGTTGTTGTTTATTTGACGTTGTTATTGTTTATTTGACATCGTCGTTGTTGTTGTTGTTGTTTATTTGACGTTGTTATTGTTGTTTATTTGACGTTGTTTTTGTTATTTGATGATGTTGTTGTTGTTGTTGTTGTTGTTTATTTGACGTTGTTGTTCTTGTTGTTTATTTGACGTTGTTGTATTTGTTGTTGTTGTTATTGTTGTTGATTATTTGACGTTGTTGTTATTGTTGTTGTTTATTTGACGTTGTTGATGTTGTTATTCATTTGACGTTGTTGTTGTTGTTGTTTATTTGACGTTGTTGTTGTTGTTGTTTATTTGACGTTGTTGTTGTCATTGTTTTTGTTGTTTATTTGACGTTGTTGTTGTTGTTGTTTATTTGACGTTGTTGTTGTTTATTTGATGTTGATGTTGTTGTTGCTGTTGACATAGTTGTTGTTGTTTATTTGACGTTGTTGTTGTTGTTGTTGACGTTGTTGTTTATTTGACGTTGTTGTTGTTGTTGTTGTTGTTGACGTTGACGTTGTTGTTTATTTGAAGTTGTAGTTGTTTATTTGACGTTGATGATGTTGTTATTTGACGTTGTTGTTGTTGTTGTTGTTGTTGTTTATTTGACGATGTTTTAGTTGTTGTTGTTTATTTGACGTTGTTGTTGTTGTTTATTTGACGTTGTTGTTGTTGTTTATTTGATGTTGTTGTTGTTATTGTTGACATAGTTGTTGTTGTTTATTTCACGTTGTTGTTGTTGACGTTGTTGTTTATTTGACGTTGTTGTTGTTGCTGTTGTTGTTGACGTTGTTGTTGTTGTTGTTGTTGTTTATTTGGCGTTGTTAATGTTATTGTTGTTTATTTGACATTGTTGTTGTCGTTGACGGTGTTGTTGTTGTTGTTTATTTGACATTCTTGTTGTTGTTGTTGTTGTTTATTTGACGTTGTTGTTGTTGTTTATTTGACGTTGTTGTTGTTGTTGTTTATTTGACGTTGTTATTGTTGTTTATTTGATGTTGTTGTTGTTGTTGACGTTGTTGTTTATTTGACGTTGTTGTTATTGTTGTTGTTGTTGACGTTGTTGTTGTTGTTGTTGTTGTTTATCAGACGTTGTTATTGTTGTTATTTATTTGATGTTGTTGTTGTTGCTTATTTGACGTTGTTGTTGTTGTTGTTTATTTGACCTTGTTGTTTATTTGAAGTTGTAGTTGTTTATTTGACGTTGTTGATGTTGTTATTTGACGTTGTTGTTGTTGTTATTGTTTATTTGACGATGTTTTAGTTGTTGTTGTTTATCTGACGTTGTTGTTGTTGTTGTTTATTTGACGATGTTTTAGTTGTTGTTGTTTATTTGACGTTGTTGTTGTTGTTTATTTGACGTTGTTGTTGTTGTTGTTGTTGACGTTGTTATTGTTGTTTATTTTATGTTGTTATTGTTATTGTTGACATAGTTGTTGTTGTTTATTTCACGTTGTTGTTGTTGACGTTGTTGTTTATTTGACGTTGTTGTTGTTGTTGTTTATTTGACGTTGTTGTTGTTGTTGACGTTGTTGTTGTTGTTTATTTGACGTCGTTAATGTTGTTGTTGTTTATTTGACATTGTTGTTGTCGTTGACGGTGTTGTTGTTGTTGTTTATTTGACATTCTTGTTGTTGTTGTTGTTTATTTGACGTTGTTGTTGTTGTTGTTTATTTGACGTTGTTGTTGTTGTTGTTTATTTGACGTTGTTGTTGTTGTTTATTTGACGTTGTTGTTGTTGTTGTTTATTTGACATTGTTGTTGTTGTTGTTGTTGTTAACGTTGTTGTTGTTGTTTATTTGACGTTGTTGTTGTTGTTGTTGTTTATTTGATGTTGTTTTAGTTGTTGTTGTTTATTTGACATTGTTGTTGTTTTTTATTTGACGTTGTTGTTGTTGACATTGTTGTTGTTGTTGTTGTTGTTTATTTGACGTTGTTGTTGTTGTTGTTTATTTGACGTAGTTGTTGTTATTGACGTTGTTGTTGTTGTTGTTCTTGTTGTTGTTTATTTGACGTTTTTATTGTTGTTGATGTTGTTGTTGTTGTTATTTTTTGTTTGACGTTGTTGTTGTTGTTTATTTGACGTTGTTGTTGTTGTTATTTATTTGTCGTTGTTGTTGTTGTTTATTTGACGTTGTTATTGTTTATTTGACGTCGTTGTTGTTGTTGTTGTTGTTGTTTATTTGACGTTGTTATTGTTCTTTATTTGACGTTGTTTTTGTTATTTGATGATGTTGTTGTTGTTGTTGTTGTTTATTTGACGTTGTTGTTGTTATTTATTTGACGTTGTTGTTGTTGTTGTTTATTTGACGTTGTTGTATTCGTTGTTGTTGTTATTGTTGTTGATTATTTGACGTTGTTGTTGTTGTTGTTGTTTATTTGACGTTGTTGATGTTGTTATTCATTTGACGTTGTTGTTGTTGTTGTTTATTTGACGTTGTTGTTGTTGTTGTTGTTTATTTGACGTTGTTGTTGTCGTTGTTTTTGTTGTTTATTTGACGTTGTTGTTGTTTTTGTTTATTTGACGTTGTTGTTGTTTATTAGATGTTGATGTTGTTGTTGTTGTTGACATAGTTGTTGTTGTTTATTTGACGTTGTTGTTGTTGTTGACGTTGTTGTTTATTTGACGTTGTTGTTGTTGTTGTTGTTGACGATGACGTTGTTGTTTATTTGAAGTTGTAGTTGTTTATTTGACGTTGTTGATGTTGTTATTTGACTTTGTTGTTGTTGTTGTTTATTTGACGATGTTTTAGTTGTTGTTGTTTATTTAACGTTGTTGTTGTTGTTTATTTGACGTTGTTGTTGTTGTTGACGTTGTTGTTGTTGTTTATTTGATGTTGTTGTTGTTATTGTTGACATAGTTGTTGTTGTTTATTTCATGTTGTTGTTGTTGACGTTGTTGTTTATTTGACGTTGTTGTTGTTGTTGTTGTTTATTTGACGTTGTTGTTGTTGTTGACGTTGTTGTTGTTGTTGTTGTTGTTGTTTATTTGACGTTGTTAATGTTATTGTTGTTTATTTGACATTGTTGTTGTCGTTAACGGTGTTGTTGTTGTTGTTTATTTGACATTCTTGTTGTTGTTGTTGTTGTTGTTGTTTATTTGACGTTGTTATTGTTGTTTATTTGATGTTGTTGTTGTTGTTGACGTTATTGTTTATTTGACGTTGTTGTTATTGTTGTTGTTGACGTTGTTGTTGTTGTTGTTGTTTATCGGACGTTGTTATTGTTATTATTTATTTGACGTTGTTGTTGTTGTTTATTTGACGTTGTTGTTGTTGTTGTTTATTTGACCTTGTTGTTTATTTGAAGTTGTAGTTGTTTATTTGACGTTGTTGATGTTGTTATTTGACGTTGTTGTTGTTGTTGTTTATTTGACGATGTTTTAGTTGTTGTTGTTTATCTGACGTTGTTGTTGTTGTTGTTGTTTATTTGACGATGTTTTAGTTGTTGTTGTTTATTTGACGTTGCTGTTGTTGTTTATTTGATGTTGTTGTTGTTGTTGTTGACGTTGTTGTTGTTGTTTATTTTATGTTGTTGTTGTTATTGTTGACATAGTTGTTGTTGTTTATTTCACGTTGTTGTTGTTGACGTTGTTGTTTACTTGACGTTGTTGTTGTTGTTTATTTGACGTTGTTGTTGTTGTTGTTGACGTTGTTGTTGTTGTTGTTGTTTATTTGACGTTGTTAATGTTGTTGTTGTTTATTTGACATTGTTGTTGTCGTTGACGGTGTTGTTGTTGTTGTTTATTTGACATTCTTGTTGTTGTTGTTGTTGTTTATTTGACGTTGTTGTTGTTGTTGTTTATTTGACGTTGTTGTTGTTGTTTATTTGAAGTTGTTATTGTTGTTTATTTCACGTTGTTGTTGTTGTTGTTGTTTATTTGACATTGTTGTTGTTGTTGTTGTTAACGTTGTTGTTGTTGTTGTTGTTTATTTGACGTTGTTGTTGTTGTTGTTGTTTATTTGATGGTTTTTTAGTTGTTGTTGTTTATTTGACATTGTTGTTGTTTTTAATTTGACGTTGTTGTTGTTGACATTGTTGTTGTTGTTGTTGTTGTTGTTGTTTATTTGACGTTGTTGTTGTTGTTGTTTATTTGACGTAGTTGTTGTTATTGACGTTGTTGTTGTTGTTGTTGTTATTTATTTGACGTTTTTGTTGTTGTGGATGTTGTTGTTGTTGTTATTTTTTGTTTGACGTTGTTGTTGTTGTTTATTTGACGTTGTTGTTATTGTTGTTGTTGTTGTGTATTTGACGTTGTTGTTGTTGGTGTTGTTTATTTGACGTTGTTGTTGTTGTTGTTATTTATTTGTCGTTGTTGTTGTTGTTTATTTGACGTTGTTATTGTTTATTTGACGTCGTCGTTGTTGTTGTTGTTGTTGTTGTTTATTTAACGTTATTATTGTTGTTTATTTGACGTTGTTTTTGTTATTTGATGATGTTGTTGTTGTTGTTGTTGTTTATTTGACGTTGTTGTTGTTGTTTATTTGACGTTGTTGTTCTTGTTGTTTATTTGATGTTGTTGTATTTGTTGTTGTTGTTATTGTTGTTGATTATTTGACGATGTTGTTATTGTTGTTGTTTATTTGACGTTGTTGATGTTGTTATTCATTTGACGTTGTTGTTGTTGTTGTTTATTTGACGTTGTTGTTGTTGTTGTTTATTTGACGTTGTTGTTGTCGTTGTTTTTGTTGTTTATTTGATGTTGTTGTTGTTGTTGTTTATTTGACGTTGTTGTTGTTTATTTGATGTTGATGTTGTTGTTGCTGTTGACATAGTTGTTGTTGTTTATTTGACGTTGTTGTTGTTGTTGTTTATTTGACATTGTTGTTGTTGTTGTTGTTGTTTATTTGACGTTGTTGTTGTTGGTGTTCTTTATTTGACGTTGTTGTTGTTTAATTGATGTTGTTGTTGCTGTTTATTTGACATTGTTGTTGTTGTTATTTATTTGACGTTGTTGTTGTTGTTTATTTGACGTTGTTATTGTTTATTTGACGTCGTTGTTGTTGTTGTTGTTTATTTGACGTTGTTATTGTTGTTTAATTGACGTTGTTTTTGTTATTTGATGTTGTTGTTGTTGTTGTTTATTTGACGTTGTTGTTGTTGTTTATTTGACGTTGTTGTTGTTGTTGTTGTTTATTTGACGTTGTTGTTTATTTGAAGTTGTAGTTTTTTATTTGACGTTGTTGATGTTGTTATTTGATGTTGTTGTTGTTGTTTATTTGACGATGTTTTAGTTGTTGTTGTTTATTTGACGTTGTTGTTGTTGTTTATTTGACGTTGTTGTTGTTGTTTATTTGACGTTGTTGTTGTTGTTGACGTTGTTGTTGTTGTGTATTTGATGTTGTTGTTGTTATTGTTGACATAGTTGTTGTTGTTTATTTCACGTTGTTGTTGTTGACGTTGTTGTTTATTTGACGTTGTTGTTGTTGTTGTTGTTTATTTGACGTAGTTGTTGTAGTTGACGTTGTTGTTGTTGTTGTTGTTTATTTGACGTTGTTAATGTTATTGTTGTTTATTTGACATTGTTGTTGTCGTTGACGGTGTTGTTGTTGTTGTTTATTTGACATTCTTGTTGTTGTTGTTGTTGTTTATTTGACGTTGTTGTTGTTGTTGTTTATTTGACGTTGTTGTTGTTGACGTTGTTGTTTATTTGACGTTGTTGTTGTTGTTGTTGTTGTTTATTTGACGTTGTTGTTGTTGTTGACGTTGTTGTTGTTGTTGTTGTTTATTTGACGTTGTTAATGTTATTGTTGTTTATTTGACATTGTTGTTGTCGTTGACGGTGTTGTTGTTATTGTTTATTTGACATTCTTGTTGTTGTTGTTGTTTATTTGACGTTGTTGTTGTTGTTGTTGTTTATTTGACGTTGTTGTTGTTGTTGTTTATTTGACGTTGTTATTGTTGTTTATTTGATGTTGTTGTTGTTGTTGACGTTGTTGTTTATTTGACGTTGTTGTTATTGTTGTTGTTGTTGACGTTGTTGTTGTTGTTGTTGTTTATCGGACGTTGTTATTGTTGTTATTTATTTGACGTTGTTGTTGTTGTTGTTTATTTGACCTTGTTGTTTATTTGAAGTTGTAGTTGTTTATTTGACGTTGTTGATGTTGTTATTTGACGTTGTTGTTGTTGTTGTTGTTGTTTATTTGACGATGTTTTAGTTGTTGTTGTTTATCTGACGTTGTTGTTGTTGTTGTTGTTTATTTGACGATGTTTTAGTTGTTGTTGTTTATTTGACGTTGTTGTTGTTGTTTATTTGACGTTGTAGTTGTTGTTGACGTTGTTGTATTTGTTTATTTTATGTTGTTATTGTTATTGTTGACATAGTTGTTGTTGTTTATTTCACGTTGTTGTTGTTGACGTTGTTGTTTATTTGACGTTGTTGTTGTTGTTGTTTATTTGACGTTGTTGTTGTTGTTGACGTTGTTGTTGTTGTTGTTGTTTATTTGACGTTGTTACTGTTGTTGTTGTTTATTTGACATTGTTGTTGTCGTTGACGGTGTTGTTGTTGTTGTTTATTTGACATTCTTGTTGTTGTTGTTGTTATTTATTTGACGTTGTTGTTGTTGTTGTTTATTTGACGTTGTTGTTGTTGTTGTTGTTGTTTATTTGACGTTGTTATTGTTGTTTATTTGACGTTGTTGTTGTTGTTGTTGTTTATTTGACATTGTTGTTGTTGTTGTTGTTAACATTGTTGTTGTTGTTGTTTATTTGACGTTGTTGTTGTTGTTGTTGTTTATTTGATGTTGTTTTAGTTGTTGTTGTTTATTTGACATTGTTGTTGTTTTTTATTTGACGTTGTTGTTGTTGATATTGTTGTTGTTGTTGTTGTTTATTTGACGTTGTTGTTGTTGTTGTTTATTTGACGTAGTTGTTGTTATTGACGTTGTTGTTGTTGTTGTTGTTGTTGTTTATTTGACGTTTTTGTTGTTGTTGATGTTGTTGTTGTTGTTATTTTTTGTTTGACGTTGTTGTTGTTGTTGTTTATTTGACGTTGTTGTTATTGTTGTTGTTGTTGTGTATTTGACGTTGTTGTTGTAGGTGTTGTTTATTTGACGTTGTTGTTATTTAATTGACGTTGTTGTTGTTGTTGTTGTTTATTTGACGTTGTTGTTGTTGTTATTTATTTGACGTTGTTGTTGTTGTTTATTTGACGTTGTTATTGTTTATTTGACATCGTCGTTGTTGTTGTTGTTGTTTATTTGACGTTGTTATTGTTGTTTATTTGACGTTGTTTTTGTTATTTGATGATGTTGTTGTTGTTGTTGTTGTTGTTGTTTATTTGACGTTGTTGTTCTTGTTGTTTATTTGACGTTGTTGTATTTGTTGTTGTTGTTATTGTTGTTGATTATTTGACGTTGTTGTTATTGTTGTTGTTTATTTGACGTTGTTGATGTTGTTATTCATTTGACGTTGTTGTTGTTGTTGTTTATTTGACGTTGTTGTTGTTGTTGTTTATTTGACATTGTTGTTGTCATTGTTTTTGTTGTTTATTTGACGTTGTTGTTGTTGTTGTTTATTTGACGTTGTTGTTGTTTATTTGATGTTGATGTTGTTGTTGCTGTTGACATAGTTGTTGTTGTTTATTTGACGTTGTTGTTGTTGTTGACGTTGTTGTTTATTTGACGTTGTTGTTGTTGTTGTTGTTGACGTTGACGTTGTTGTTTATTTGAAGTTGTAGTTGTTTATTTGACGTTGATGATGTTGTTATTTGACGTTGTTGTTGTTGTTGTTGTTGTTTATTTGACGATGTTTTAGTTGTTGTTGTTTATTTGACGTTGTTATTGTTGTTTAATTGACGTTGTTTTTGTTATTTGATGTTGTTGTTGTTGTTGTTGTTTATTTGACGTTGTTGTTGTTGTTTATTTGACGTTGTTGTTGTTGTTGTTTATTTGACGTTGTTGTTTATTTGAAGTTGTAGTTTTTTATTTGACGTTGTTGATGTTGTTATTTGATGTTGTTGTTGTTGTTTATTTGACGATGTTTTAGTTGTTGTTGTTTATTTGACGTTGTTGTTGTTGTTTATTTGACGTTGTTGTTATTGTTTATTTGACGTTGTTGTTGTTGTTGACGTTGTTGTTGTTGTGTATTTGATGTTGTTGTTGTTATTGTTGACATAGTTGTTGTTGTTTATTTCACGTTGTTGTTGTTGACGTTGTTGTTTATTTGACGTTGTTGTTGTTGTTGTTGTTTATTTGACGTAGTTGTTGTAGTTGACGTTGTTGTTGTTGTTGTTGTTTATTTGACGTTGTTAATGTTATTGTTGTTTATTTGACATTGTTGTTGTCGTTGACGGTGTTGTTGTTGTTGTTTATTTGACATTCTTGTTGTTGTTGTTGTTGTTTATTTGACGTTGTTGTTGTTGTTTATTTGACGTTGTTGTTGTTGACGTTGTTGTTTATTTGACGTTGTTGTTGTTGTTGTTGTTGTTTATTTGACGTTGTTGTTGTTGTTGACGTTGTTGTTGTTGTTGTTGTTTATTTGACGTTGTTAATGTTATTGTTGTTTATTTGACATTGTTGTTGTCGTTGACGGTGTTGTTGTTATTGTTTATTTGACATTCTTGTTGTTGTTGTTGTTTATTTGACGTTGTTGTTGTTGTTGTTGTTTATTTGACGTTGTTGTTGTTGTTGTTTATTTGACGTTGTTATTGTTGTTTATTTGATGTTGTTGTTGTTGTTGACGTTGTTGTTTATTTGACGTTGTTGTTATTGTTGTTGTTGTTGACGTTGTTGTTGTTGTTGTTGTTTATCGGACGTTATTATTGTTGTTATTTATTTGACGTTGTTGTTGTTGTTGTTTATTTGACCTTGTTGTTTATTTGAAGTTGTAGTTGTTTATTTGACGTTGTTGATGTTGTTATTTGACGTTGTTGTTGTTGTTGTTGTTGTTTATTTGACGATGTTTTAGTTGTTGTTGTTTATCTGACGTTGTTGTTGTTGTTGTTGTTTATTTGACGATGTTTTAGTTGTTGTTGTTTAGTTGACGTTGTTGTTGTTGTTTATTTGACGTTGTAGTTGTTGTTGACGTTGTTGTATTTGTTTATTTTATGTTGTTATTGTTATTGTTGACATAGTTGTTGTTGTTTATTTCACGTTGTTGTTGTTGACGTTGTTATTTATTTGACGTTGTTGTTGTTGTTGTTTATTTGACGTTGTTGTTGTTGTTGACGTTGTTGTTGTTGTTGTTGTTTATTTGACGTTGTTACTGTTGTTGTTGTTTATTTGACATTGTTGTTGTCGTTGACGGTGTTGTTGTTGTTGTTTATTTGACATTCTTGTTGTTGTTGTTGTTATTTATTTGACGTTGTTGTTGTTGTTGTTTATTTGACGTTGTTGTTGTTGTTGTTGTTTATTTGACGTTGTTATTGTTGTTTATTTGACGTTGTTGTTGTTGTTGTTGTTTATTTGACATTGTTGTTGTTGTTGTTGTTAACATTGTTGTTGTTGTTGTTTATTTGACGTTGTTGTTGTTGTTGTTGTTTATTTAATGTTGTTTTAGTTGTTGTTGTTTATTTGACATTGTTGTTGTTTTTTATTTGACGTTGTTGTTGTTGATATTGTTGTTGTTGTTGTTGTTTATTTGACGTTGTTGTTGTTGTTGTTTATTTGACGTAGTTGTTGTTATTGACGTTGTTGTTGTTGTTGTTGTTGTTTATTTGACGTTTTTGTTGTTGTTGATGTTGTTGTTGTTGTTATTTTTTGTTTGACGTTGTTGTTGTTGTTGTTTATTTGACGTTGTTGTTATTGTTGTTGTTGTTGTGTATTTGACGTTGTTGTTGTAGGTGTTGTTTATTTGACGTTGTTGTTATTTAATTGACGTTGTTGTTGTTGTTGTTGTTTATTTGACGTTGTTGTTGTTGTTATTTATTTGACGTTGTTGTTGTTGTTTATTTGACGTTGTTATTGTTTATTTGACATCGTCGTTGTTGTTGTTGTTGTTTATTTGACGTTGTTATTGTTGTTTATTTGACGTTGTTTTTGTTATTTGATGATGTTGTTGTTGTTGTTGTTGTTGTTGTTTATTTGACGTTGTTGTTCTTGTTGTTTATTTGACGTTGTTGTATTTGTTGTTGTTGTTATTGTTGTTGATTATTTGACGTTGTTGTTATTGTTGTTGTTTATTTGACGTTGTTGATGTTGTTATTCATTTGACGTTGTTGTTGTTGTTGTTTATTTGACGTTGTTGTTGTTGTTGTTTATTTGACATTGTTGTTGTCATTGTTTTTGTTGTTTATTTGACGTTGTTGTTGTTGTTGTTTATTTGACGTTGTTGTTGTTTATTTGATGTTGATGTTGTTGTTGCTGTTGACATAGTTGTTGTTGTTTATTTGACGTTGTTGTTGTTGTTGACGTTGTTGTTTATTTGACGTTGTTGTTGTTGTTGTTGTTGACGTTGACGTTGTTGTTTATTTGAAGTTGTAGTTGTTTATTTGACGTTGATGATGTTGTTATTTGACGTTGTTGTTGTTGTTGTTGTTGTTTATTTGACGATGTTTTAGTTGTTGTTGTTTATTTGACGTTGTTGTTGTTGTTTATTTGACGTTGTTGTTGTTGTTGTTTATTTGATGTTGTTGTTGTTATTGTTGACATAGTTGTTGTTGTTTATTTCACGTTGTTGTTGTTGACGTTGTTGTTTATTTGACGTTGTTGTTGTTGCTGTTGTTGTTGACGTTGTTGTTGTTGTTGTTGTTGTTTATTTGGCGTTGTTAATGTTATTGTTGTTTATTTGACATTGTTGTTGTCGTTGACGGTGTTGTTGTTGTTGTTTATTTGACATTCTTGTTGTTGTTGTTGTTGTTTATTTGACGTTGTTGTTGTTGTTTATTTGACGTTGTTGTTGTTGTTGTTTATTTGACGTTGTTATTATTGTTTATTTGATGTTGTTGTTGTTGTTGACGTTGTTGTTTATTTGACGTTGTTGTTATTGTTGTTGTTGTTGACGTTGTTGTTGTTGTTGTTGTTGTTTATCAGACGTTGTTATTGTTGTTATTTATTTGACGTTGTTGTTGTTGCTTATTTGACGTTGTTGTTGTTGTTGTTTATTTGACCTTGTTGTTTATTTGAAGTTGTAGTTGTTTATTTGACGTTGTTGATGTTGTTATTTGACGTTGTTGTTGTTGTTATTGTTTATTTGACGATGTTTTAGTTGTTGTTGTTTATCTGACGTTGTTGTTGTTGTTGTTTATTTGACGATGTTTTAGTTGTTGTTGTTTATTTGACGTTGTTGTTGTTGTTTATTTGACGTTGTTGTTGTTGTTGTTGTTGACGTTGTTATTGTTGTTTATTTTATGTTGTTATTGTTATTGTTGACATAGTTGTTGTTGTTTATTTCACGTTGTTGTTGTTGACGTTGTTGTTTATTTGACGTTGTTGTTGTTGTTGTTTATTTGACGTTGTTGTTGTTGTTGACGTTGTTGTTGTTGTTTATTTGACGTCGTTAATGTTGTTGTTGTTTATTTGACATTGTTGTTGTCGTTGACGGTGTTGTTGTTGTTGTTTATTTGACATTCTTGTTGTTGTTGTTGTTTATTTGACGTTGTTGTTGTTGTTGTTTATTTGACGTTGTTGTTGTTGTTGTTTATTTGACGTTGTTGTTGTTGTTTATTTGACGTTGTTGTTGTTGTTGTTTATTTGACATTGTTGTTGTTGTTGTTGTTGTTAACGTTGTTGTTGTTGTTTATTTGACGTTGTTGTTGTTGTTGTTGTTTATTTGATGTTGTTTTAGTTGTTGTTGTTTATTTGACATTGTTGTTGTTTTTTATTTGACGTTGTTGTTGTTGACATTGTTGTTGTTGTTGTTGTTGTTTATTTGACGTTGTTGTTGTTGTTTATTTGACGTAGTTGTTGTTATTGACGTTGTTGTTGTTGTTGTTCTTGTTGTTGTTTATTTGACGTTTTTATTGTTGTTGATGTTGTTGTTATTTTTTGTTTGACGTTGTTGTTGTTGTTTATTTGACGTTGTTGTTGTTGTTATTTATTTGTCGTTGTTGTTGTTGTTTATTTGACGTTGTTATTGTTTATTTGACGTCGTTGTTGTTGTTGTTGTTGTTATTTATTTGACGTTGTTATTGTTGTTTATTTGACGTTGTTTTTGTTATTTGATGATGTTGTTGTTGTTGTTGTTGTTTATTTGACGTTGTTGTTGTTGTTTATTTGACGTTGTTGTTGTTGTTGTTTATTTGACGTTGTTGTATTCGTTGTTGTTGTTATTGTTGTTGATTATTTGACGTTGTTGTTGTTGTTGTTGTTGTTTATTTGACGTTGTTGATGTTGTTATTCATTTGACGTTGTTGTTGTTGTTGTTTATTTGACGTTGTTGTTGTTGTTGTTTATTTGACGTTGTTGTTGTCGTTGTTTTTGTTGTTTATTTGACGTTGTTGTTGTTTTTGTTTATTTGACGTTGTTGTTGTTTATTAGATGTTGATGTTGTTGTTGTTGTTGACATAGTTGTTGTTGTTTATTTGACGTTGTTGTTGTTGTTGACGTTGTTGTTTATTTGACGTTGTTGTTGTTGTTGTTGACGATGACGTTGTTGTTTATTTGAAGTTGTAGTTGTTTATTTGACGTTGTTGATGTTGTTATTTGACTTTGTTGTTGTTGTTTATTTGACGATGTTTTAGTTGTTGTTGTTTATTTAACGTTGTTGTTGTTGTTTATTTGACGTTGTTGTTGTTGTTGACGTTGTTGTTGTTGTTTATTTGATGTTGTTGTTGTTATTGTTGACATAGTTGTTGTTGTTTATTTCATGTTGTTGTTGTTGACGTTGTTGTTTATTTGACGTTGTTGTTGTTGTTGTTGTTTATTTGACGTTGTTGTTGTTGTTGACGTTATTGTTGTTGTTGTTGTTGTTGTTTATTTGACGTTGTTAATGTTATTGTTGTTTATTTGACATTGTTGTTGTCGTTAACGGTGTTGTTGTTGTTGTTTATTTGACATTCTTGTTGTTGTTGTTGTTGTTGTTGTTTATTTGACGTTGTTATTGTTGTTTATTTGATGTTGTTGTTGTTGTTGACGTTATTGTTTATTTGACGTTGTTGTTATTGTTGTTGTTGACGTTGTTGTTGTTGTTGTTGTTTATCGGACGTTGTTATTGTTATTATTTATTTGACGTTGTTGTTGTTGTTTATTTGACGTTGTTGTTGTTGTTGTTTATTTGACCTTGTTGTTTATTTGAAGTTGTAGTTGTTTATTTGACGTTGTTGATGTTGTTATTTGACGTTGTTGTTGTTGTTGTTGTTTATTTGACGATGTTTTAGTTGTTGTTGTTTATCTGACGTTGTTGTTGTTGTTGTTGTTTATTTGACGATGTTTTAGTTGTTGTTGTTTATTTGACGTTGCTGTTGTTGTTTATTTGATGTTGTTGTTGTTGTTGTTGACGTTGTTGTTGTTGTTTATTTTATGTTGTTGTTGTTATTGTTGACATAGTTGTTGTTGTTTATTTCACGTTGTTGTTGTTGACGTTGTTGTTTACTTGACGTTGTTGTTATTGTTTATTTGACGTTGTTGTTGTTGTTGTTG
Source organism: Vicia faba (assembly GCA_948472305.1). Lineage (NCBI taxonomy): Eukaryota > Viridiplantae > Streptophyta > Magnoliopsida > Fabales > Fabaceae > Vicia > Vicia faba. Next base: position 1,331,145,359 of record OX451735.1, on the reverse strand, counting down.
ACGTTGTTGTTGTTGTTGTTGTTGTTTATTTGACGTTGTTAATGTTGTTGTTGTTTATTTGACATTGTTGTTGTCGTTGACGGTGTTGTTGTTGTTGTTTATTTGACATTCTTGTTGTTGTTGTTGTTTATTTGACGTTGTTGTTGTTGTTGTTTATTTGACGTTGTTGTTGTTGTTTATTTGAAGTTGTTATTGTTGTTTATTTGACGTTGTTGTCGTTGTTGTTGTTTATTTGACATTGTTGTTGTTGTTGTTGTTAACGTTGTTGTTGTTGTTGTTGTTTATTTGACGTTGTTGTTGTTGTTGTTGTTTATTTGATGTTGTTTTAGTTGTTGTTGTTTATTTGACATTGTTGTTGTTTTTAATTTGACGTTGTTGTTGTTGACATTGTTGTTGTTGTTTATTTGACGTTGTTGTTGTTGTTGTTTATTTGACGTAGTTGTTGTTATTGACGTTGTTGTTGTTGTTGTTGTTATTTATTTGACGTTTTTGTTGTTGTGGATGTTGTTGTTGTTGTTATTTTTTGTTTGACGTTGTTGTTGTTGTTTATTTGACGTTGTTGTTATTGTTGTTGTTGTTGTGTATTTGACGTTGTTGTTGTTGGTGTTGTTTATTTGACGTTGTTGTTGTTGTTGTTATTTATTTGTCGTTGTTGTTGTTGTTTATTTGACGTTGTTATTGTTTATTTGACGTCGTCGTTGTTGTTGTTGTTGTTGTTGTTGTTTATTTAACGTTGTTATTGTTGTTTATTTGACGTTGTTTTTGTTATTTGATGATGTTGTTGTTGTTGTTGTTGTTTATTTGACGTTGTTGTTGTTGTTTATTTGACGTTGTTGTTCTTGTTGATTATTTGATGTTGTTGTATTTGTTGTTGTTGTTATTGTTGTTGATTATTTGACGATGTTGTTATTGTTGTTGTTTATTTGACGTTGTTGATGTTGTTATTCATTTGACGTTGTTGTTGTTGTTGTTTATTTGACGTTGTTGTTGTTGTTGTTTATTTGACGTTGTTGTTGTCGTTGTTTTTGTTGTTTATTTGATGTTGTTGTTGTTGTTGTTTATTTGACGTTGTTGTTGTTTATTTGATGTTGATGTTGTTGTTGCTGTTGACATAGTTGTTGTTGTTTATTTGACGTTGTTGTTGTTGTTGTTTATTTGACATTGTTGTTGTTGTTGTTGTTGTTTATTTGACGTTGTTGTTGTTGGTGTTCTTTATTTGACGTTGTTGTTGTTTAATTGATGTTGTTGTTGCTGTTTATTTGACATTGTTGTTGTTGTTATTTATTTGACGTTGTTGTTGTTGTTTATTTGACGTTGTTATTGTTTATTTGACGTCGTTGTTGTTGTTGTTGTTTATTTGACGTTGTTATTGTTGTTTAATTGACGTTGTTTTTGTTATTTGATGTTGTTGTTGTTGTTGTTGTTTATTTGACGTTGTTGTTGTTGTTTATTTGACGTTGTTGTTGTTGTTGTTGTTTATTTGACGTTGTTGTTTATTTGAAGTTGTAGTTTTTTATTTGACGTTGTTGATGTTGTTATTTGATGTTGTTGTTGTTGTTTATTTGACGATGTTTTAGTTGTTGTTGTTTATTTGACGTTGTTGTTGTTGTTTATTTGACGTTGTTGTTGTTGTTTATTTGACGTTGTTGTTGTTGTTGACGTTGTTGTTGTTGTGTATTTGATGTTGTTGTTGTTATTGTTGACATAGTTGTTGTTGTTTATTTCACGTTGTTGTTGTTGACGTTGTTGTTTATTTGACGTTGTTGTTGTTGTTGTTGTTTATTTGACGTTGTTGTTGTAGTTGACGTTGTTGTTGTTGTTGTTGTTTATTTGACGTTGTTAATGTTATTGTTGTTTATTTGACATTGTTGTTGTCGTTGACGGTGTTGTTGTTGTTGTTTATTTGACATTCTTGTTGTTGTTGTTGTTGTTTATTTGACGTTGTTGTTATTGTTGTTTATTTGACGTTGTTGTTGTTGACGTTGTTGTTTATTTGACGTTGTTGTTGTTGTTGTTGTTTATTTGACGTTGTTGTTGTTGTTGACGTTGTTGTTGTTGTTGTTGTTTATTTGACGTTGTTAATGTTATTGTTGTTTATTTGACATTGTTGTTGTCGTTGACGGTGTTGTTGTTATTGTTTATTTGACATTCTTGTTGTTGTTGTTGTTTATTTGACGTTGTTGTTGTTGTTGTTTATTTGACGTTGTTGTTGTTGTTGTTTATTTGACGTTGTTATTGTTGTTTATTTGATGTTGTTGTTGTTGTTGACGTTGTTGTTTATTTGACGTTGTTGTTATTGTTGTTGTTGTTGACGTTGTTGTTGTTGTTGTTGTTTATCGGACGTTGTTATTGTTGTTATTTATTTGACGTTGTTGTTGTTGTTGTTTATTTGACCTTGTTGTTTATTTGAAGTTGTAGTTGTTTATTTGGCGTTGTTGATGTTGTTATTTGACGTTGTTGTTGTTGTTGTTGTTTATTTGACGATGTTTTAGTTGTTGTTGTTTATCTGACGTTGTTGTTGTTGTTGTTGTTGTTTATTTGACGATGTTTTAGTTGTTGTTGTTTATTTGACGTTGTTGTTGTTGTTTATTTGACGTTGTAGTTGTTGTTGACGTTGTTGTATTTGTTTATTTTATGTTGTTATTGTTATTGTTGACATAGTTGTTGTTGTTTATTTCACGTTGTTGTTGTTGACGTTGTTGTTTATTTGACGTTGTTGTTGTTGTTTATTTGACGTTGTTGTTGTTGTTGACGTTGTTGTTGTTGTTGTTGTTTATTTGACGTTGTTACTGTTGTTGTTGTTTATTTGACATTGTTGTTGTCGTTGACGGTGTTGTTGTTGTTGTTTATTTGACATTCTTGTTGTTGTTGTTGTTGTTATTTATTTGACGTTGTTGTTGTTGTTGTTTATTTGACGTTGTTGTTGTTGTTGTTGTTTATTTGACGTTGTTATTGTTGTTTATTTGACGTTGTTGTTGTTGTTGTTGTTTATTTGACATTGTTGTTGTTGTTGTTAACATTGTTGTTGTTGTTGTTGTTTATTTGACGTTGTTGTTGTTGTTGTTGTTTATTTGATGTTGTTTTAGTTGTTGTTGTTTATTTGACATTGTTGTTGTTTTTTATTTGACGTTGTTGTTGTTGACATTGTTGTTGTTGTTGTTGTTGTTGTTGTTTATTTGACGTTGTTGTTGTTGTTGTTTATTTGACGTAGTTGTTGTTATTGACGTTGTTGTTGTTGTTGTTGTTGTTGTTGTTTATTTGACGTTTTTGTTGTTGTTGATGTTGTTGTTGTTGTTGTTATTTTTTGTTTGACGTTGTTGTTGTTGTTGTTTATTTGACGTTGTTGTTATTGTTGTTGTTGTTGTGTATTTGACGTTGTTGTTGTAGGTGTTGTTTATTTGACGTTGTTGTTATTTAATTGACGTTGTTGATGTTGTTGTTGTTGTTTATTTGACGTTGTTGTTGTTGTTGTTATTTATTTGACGTTGTTGTTGTTGTTTATTTGACGTTGTTATTGTTTATTTGACATCATCGTTGTTGTTGTTGTTGTTTATTTGACGTTGTTATTGTTGTTTATTTGACGTTGTTTTTGTTATTTGATGATGTTGTTGTTGTTGTTGTTGTTTATTTGACGTTGTTGTTCTTGTTGTTTATTTGACGTTGTTGTATTTGTTGTTGTTGTTATTGTTGTTGATTATTTGACGTTGTTGTTATTGTTGTTGTTTATTTGACGTTGTTGATGTTGTTATTCATTTGACGTTGTTGTTGTTGTTGTTTATTTGACGTTGTTGTTGTTGTTGTTTATTTGACGTTGTTGTTGTCATTGTTTTTGTTGTTTATTTGACGTTGTTGTTGTTGTTGTTTATTTGACGTTGTTGTTGTTTATTTGATGTTGACGTTGTTGTTGCTGTTGACATAGTTGTTGTTGTTTATTTGACGTTGTTGTTGTTGTTGACGTTGTTGTTTATTTGACGTTGTTGTTGTTATTGTTGTTGTTGACGTTGACGTTGTTGTTTATTTGAAGTTGTAGTTGTTTATTTGACGTTGTTGATGTTGTTATTTGACGTTGTTGTTGTTGTTGTTTATTTGACGATGTTTTAGTTGTTGTTGTTTATTTGACGTTGTTGTTGTTATTTATTTGACGTTGTTGTTGTTGTTGTTGTTTATTTGATGTTGTTGTTGTTATTGTTGACATAGTTGTTGTTGTTTATTTCACGTTGTTGTTGTTGACGTTGTTGTTTATTTGACGTTGTTGTTGTTGCTGTTGTTTATTTGACGTTGTTGTTGTTGTTGTTGACGTTGTTGTTGTTGTTGTTGTTGTTGTTTATTTGACGTTGTTAATGTTATTGTTGTTTATTTGACATTGTTGTTGTCGTTGATGGTGTTGTTGTTGTTGTTTATTTGACATTCTTGTTGTTGTTGTTGTTGTTTATTTGACGTTGTTGTTGTTCTTGTTTATTTGACGTTGTTATTGTTGTTTATTTGATGTTGTTTTTGTTGTTGACGTTGTTGTTTATTTGACGTTGTTTTTATTGTTGTTGTTGTTGACGTAGTTGTTGTTGTTGTTGTTTATCAGACGTTGTTATTGTTGTTATTTATTTGACGTTGTTGTTGTTATTTATTTGACGTTGTTGTTGTTGTTGTTTATTTGACCTTGTTGTTTATTTGAAGTTGTAGTTGTTTATTTGACGTTGTTGATGTTGTTATTTGACGTTGTTGTTATTGTTATTGTTTATTTGACGATGTTTTAGTTGTTGTTGTTTATCTGACGTTGTTGTTGTTGTTGTTTATTTGACGATGTTTTAGTTGTTGTTGTTTATTTGACGTTGTTGTTGTTGTTTATTTGACGTTGTTGTTGTTGTTGTTGACGTTGTTATTGTTGTTTATTTTATGTTGTTATTGTTATTGTTGACATAGTTGTTGTTGTTTATTTCACGTTGTTGTTGTTGACGTTGTTGTTTATTTGACGTTGTTGTTGTTGTTGTTTATTTGACGTTGTTGTTGTTGTTGACGTTGTTGTTGTTGTTTATTTGACGTCGTTAATGTTGTTGTTGTTTATTTGACATTGTTGTTGTCGTTGACGGTGTTGTTGTTGTTGTTTATTTGACATTCTTGTTGTTGTTGTTGTTGTTTATTTGACGTTGTTGTTGTTATTGTTTATTTGACGTTGTTGTTGTTGTTGTTTATTTGACGTTGTTGTTGTTGTTTATTTGACGTTGTTGTTGTTGTTGTTGTTTATTTGACATTGTTGTTGTTGTTGTTGTTGTTAACGTTGTTGTTGTTTATTTGACGTTGTTGTTGTTGTTGTTGTTGTTTATTTGATGTTGTTTTAGTTGTTGTTGTTTATTTGACATTGTTGTTGTTTTTTATTTGACGTTGTTGTTGTTGACATTGTTGTTGTTGTTGTTGTTGTTTATTTGACGTTGTTGTTGTTGTTGTTTATTTGACGTAGTTGTTGTTATTGACGTTGTTGTTGTTGTTGTTCTTGTTGTTGTTTATTTGACGTTTTTATTGTTGTTGATGTTGTTGTTGTTGTTATTTTTTGTTTGACGTTGTTGTTGTTGTTTATTTGACGTTGTTGTTGTTGTTATTTATTTGTCGTTGTTGTTGTTGTTTATTTGACGTTGTTATTGTTTATTTGACGTCGTTGTTGTTGTTGTTGTTGTTGTTTATTTGACGTTGTTATTGTTGTTTATTTGATGTTGTTTTTGTTATTTGATGATGTTGTTGTTGTTGTTGTTGTTGTTTATTTGACGTTGTTGTTGTTGTTTATTTGACGTTGTTGTTGTTGTTGTATATTTGACGTTGTTGTATTCGTTGTTGTTGTTATTGTTGTTGATTATTTGACGTTGTTGTTGTTGTTGTTGTTTATTTGACGTTGTTGATGTTGTTATTCATTTGACGTTGTTGTTGTTGTTGTTTATTTGACGTTGTTGTTGTTGTTGTTTATTTGACGTTGTTGTTGTCGTTGTTTTTGTTGTTTATTTGACGTTGTTGTTGTTTTTGTTTATTTGACGTTGTTGTTGTTTATTAGATGTTGATGTTGTTGTTGTTGTTGACATAGTTGTTGTTGTTTATTTGACGTTGTTGTTGTTGTTGACGTTGTTGTTTATTTGACGTTGTTGTTGTTGTTGTTGTTGACGATGACGTTGTTGTTTATTTGAAGTTGTAGTTGTTTATTTGACGTTGTTGATGTTGTTATTTGACTTTGTTGTTGTTGTTGTTTATTTGACGATGTTTTAGTTGTTGTTGTTTATTTAACGTTGTTGTTGTTGTTTATTTGACGTTGTTGTTGTTGTTGACGTTGTTGTTGTTGTTTATTTGATGTTGTTGTTGTTATTGTTGACATAGTTGTTGTTGTTTATTTCATGTTGTTGTTGTTGACGTTGTTGTTTATTTGACGTTGTTGTTGTTGTTGTTGTTGTTTATTTGACGTTGTTGTTGTTGTTGACGTTGTTGTTGTTGTTGTTGTTTATTTGACGTTGTTAATGTTATTGTTGTTTATTTGACATTGTTGTTGTCGTTAACGGTGTTGTTGTTGTTGTTTATTTGACATTCTTGTTGTTGTTGTTGTTGTTGTTTATTTGACGTTGTTATTGTTGTTTATTTGATGTTGTTGTTGTTGTTGACGTTATTGTTTATTTGACGTTGTTGTTATTGTTGTTGTTGACGTTGTTGTTGTTGTTGTTGTTGTTGTTTATCGGACGTTGTTATTGTTATTATTTATTTGACGTTGTTGTTGTTGTTTATTTGACGTTGTTGTTGTTGTTGTTTATTTGACCTTGTTGTTTATTTGAAGTTGTAGTTGTTTATTTGACGTTGTTGATGTTGTTATTTGACGTTGTTGTTGTTGTTGTTGTTGTTTATTTGACGATGTTTTAGTTGTTGTTGTTTATCTGACGTTGTTGTTGTTGTTGTTGTTTATTTGACGATGTTTTAGTTGTTGTTGTTTATTTGACGTTGTTGTTGTTGTTTATTTGACGTTGTTGTTGTTGTTGTTGACGTTGTTGTTGTTGTTTATTTTATGTTGTTGTTGTTGTTATTGTTGACATAGTTGTTGTTGTTTATTTCACGTTGTTGTTGTTGACGTTGTTGTTTACTTGACGTTGTTGTTGTTGTTTATTTGACGTTGTTGTTGTTGTTGTTGACGTTGTTGTTGTTGTTGTTTATTTGACGTTGTTAATGTTGTTGTTGTTTATTTGACATTGTTGTTGTCGTTGACGGTGTTGTTGTTGTTGTTTATTTGACATTCTTGTTGTTGTTGTTGTTTATTTGACGTTGTTGTTGTTGTTGTTTATTTGACGTTGTTGTTGTTGTTTATTTGAAGTTGTTATTGTTGTTTATTTGACGTTGTTGTTGTTGTTGTTTATTTGACATTGTTGTTGTTGTTGTTGTTTATTTGACGTTGTTGTTGTTGTTGTTTATTTGACGTTGTTGTTGTTGTTTATTTGAAGTTGTTATTGTTGTTTATTTGACGTTGTTGTTGTTGTTGTTTATTTGACATTGTTGTTGTTGTTGTTGTTAACGTTGTTGTTGTTGTTGTTTATTTGACGTTGTTGTTGTTGTTGTTGTTGTTTATTTGATGTTGTTTTAGTTGTTGTTGTTTATTTGACATTGTTGTTGTTTTTAATTTGACGTTGTTGTTGTTGACATTGTTGTTGTTGTTGTTGTTGTTGTTGTTTATTTGACGTTGTTGTTGTTGTTGTTTATTTGACGTAGTTGTTGTTATTGACGTTGTTGTTGTTGTTGTTGTTATTTATTTGACGTTTTTGTTGTTGTTGATGTTGTTGTTGTTGTTATTTTTTGTTTGACGTTGTTGTTGTTGTTTATTTGACGTTGTTGTTATTGTTGTTGTTGTTGTGTATTTGACGTTGTTGTTGTTGGTGTTGTTTATTTGACGTTGTTGTTGTTTAATTGATGTTGTTGTTGTTGTTGTTTATTTGACGTTGTTGTTGTTGTTATTTATTTGACGTTGTTGTTGTTGTTGTTGTTTATTTGACGTTGTTATTGTTTATTTGACGTTGTTGTTGTTGTTGTTGTTGTTGTTTATTTGACGTTGTTATTGTTGTTTATTTGACGTTGTTTTTGTCATTTGATGATGTTGTTGTTGTGGTTGTTGTTGTTTATTTGACGTTGTTGTTGTTGTTGTTTATTTGACGTTGTTGTATTCGTTGTTGTTGTTATTGTTGTTGATTATTTGACGTTGTTGTTATTGTTGTTGTTTATTTGACGTTGTTGATGTTGTTATTCATTTGCGTTGTTGTTGTTTATTTGACGTTGTTGTTGTTGTTTATTTGACGTTGTTGTTGTCGTTGTTTTTGTTGTTTATTTGACGTTGTTGTTGTTGTTGTTGTTTATTTGACGTTGTTGTTGTTTATTTGATGTTGATGTTGTTGTTGTTGTTGACATAGTTGTTGTTGTTTATTTGACGTTGTTGTTGTTGTTGACGTTGTTGTTTATTTGACGTTGTTGTTGTTGTTGTTGACGTTGACGTTGTTGTTTATTTGAAGTTGTAGTTGTTTATTTGACGTTGTTGATGTTGTTATTTGACGTTGTTGTTGTTGTTGTTTATTCGACGATGTTTTTGTTGTTGTTGTTTATTTGACGTTGTTGTTGTTGTTTATTTGACGTTGTTGTTGTTGTTGACGTTGTTGTTGTTGTTTATTTGATGTTGTTGTTGTTATTGTTGACATAGTTGTTGTTGTTTATTTCACGTTGTTGTTGTTGACGTTGTTGTTTATTTGATGTTGTTGTTCTTGTTGTTTATTTGCCGTTGTTGTTGTTGTTGTTGACGTTGTTGTTGTTGTTGTTGTTTATTTGACATTGTTAATGTTGTTGTTGTTTATTTGACATTGTTGTTGTCGTTGACGGTGTTGTTGTTGTTGTTTATTTGACATTCTTGTTGTTGTTGTTGTTTATTTGACGTTGTTGTTGTTGTTGTTGTTGTTGTTTATTTGACGTTGTTGTTGTTGTTGTTTATTTGACGTTGTTATTGTTGTTTATTTGACGTTGTTGTTGTTGTTGTTTATTTGAAATTGTTGTTGTTGTTGTTGTTGTTAACGTTGTTGTTGTTGTTGTTTATTTGACGTTGTTGTTGTTGTTGTTTATTTGATATTGTTTTAGTTGTTGTTGTTTATTTGACATTGTTGTTGTTTTTTATTTGACGTTGTAGTTGTTGACATTGTTGTTGTTGTTGTTGTTGTTTATTTGACGTTGTTGTTGTTGTTGTTTATTTGACGTAGTTGTTGTTATTGACGTTGTTGTTGTTGTTGTTGTTGTTGTTTATTTGACGTTTTTGTTGTTGTTGATGTTGTTGTTGTTATTTTTTGTTTGACGTTGTTGTTGTTGTTGTTGTTTATTTGACATTGTTGTTGTTGTTGTTATTGTTTTTGTTGTTGTTTATTTAACGTTGTTGTTGTTGTTGTTGTTTATTTGACGTTGTTGTTGTTGTTGTTGACGTTGTTGTTGTTGTTTATTTTATGTTGTTGTTGTTGTTATTGTTGACATAGTTGTTGTTGTTTATTTCACGTTGTTGTTGTTGACGTTGTTGTTTACTTGACGTTGTTGTTGTTGTTTATTTGATGTTGTTGTTGTTGTTGTTGACGTTGTTGTTGTTGTTGTTTATTTGACGTTGTTAATGTTGTTGTTGTTTATTTGACATTGTTGTTGTCGTTGACGGTGTTGTTGTTGTTGTTTATTTGACATTCTTGTTGTTGTTGTTGTTTATTTGACGTTGTTGTTGTTGTTGTTTATTTGACGTTGTTGTTGTTGTTTATTTGAAGTTGTTATTGTTGTTTATTTGACGTTGTTGTTGTTGTTGTTTATTTGACATTGTTGTTGTTGTTGTTGTTAACGTTGTTGTTGTTGTTGTTTATTTGACGTTGTTGTTGTTGTTGTTGTTTATTTGATGTTGTTTTAGTTGTTGTTGTTTATTTGACATTGTTGTTGTTTTTAATTTGACGTTGTTGTTGTTGACATTGTTGTTGTTGTTGTTGTTGTTGTTGTTTATTTGACGTTGTTGTTGTTGTTGTTTATTTGACGTAGTTGTTGTTATTGACGTTGTTGTTGTTGTTGTTGTTATTTATTTGACGTTTTTGTTGTTGTTGATGTTGTTGTTGTTGTTATTTTTTGTTTGACGTTGTTGTTGTTGTTTATTTGACGTTGTTGTTATTGTTGTTGTTGTTGTGTATTTGACGTTGTTGTTGTTGGTGTTGTTTATTTGACGTTGTTGTTGTTTAATTGACGTTGTTGTTGTTGTTGTTGTTTATTTGACGTTGTTGTTGTTGTTATTTATTTGACGTTGTTGTTGTTGTTGTTGTTTATTTGACGTTGTTATTGTTTATTTGACGTTGTTGTTGTTGTTGTTGTTGTTGTTTATTTGACGTTGTTATTGTTTTTTATTTGACGTTGTTTTTGTCATTTGATGATGTTGTTGTTGTGGTTGTTGTTGTTTATTTGACGTTGTTGTTGTTGTTGTTTATTTGACATTGTTGTATTCGTTGTTGTTGTTATTGTTGTTGATTATTTGACGTTGTTGTTATTGTTGTTGTTTATTTGACGTTGTTGATGTTGTTATTCATTTGCGTTGTTGTTGTTTATTTGACGTTGTTGTTGTTGTTGTTGTTTATTTGACGTTGTTGTTGTCGTTGTTTTTGTTGTTTATTTGACGTTGTTGTTGTTGTTGTTGTTTATTTGACGTTGTTGTTGTTTATTTGATGTTGATGTTGTTGTTGTTGTTGACATAGTTGTTGTTGTTTATTTGACGTTGTTGTTGTTGTTGACGTTGTTGTTTATTTGACGTTGTTGTTGTTGTTATTGACGTTGACGTTGTTGTTTATTTGAAGTTGTAGTTGTTTATTTGACGTTGTTGATGTTGTTATTTGACGTTGTTGTTGTTGTTGTTTATTTGACGATGTTTTTGTTGTTGTTGTTTATTTGACGTTGTTGTTGTTGTTGTTTATTTGACGTTGTTGTTGTTGTTGACGTTGTTGTTGTTGTTTATTTGATGTTGTTGTTGCTATTGTTGACATAGTTGTTGTTGTTTATTTCACGTTGTTGTTGTTGACGTTGTTGTTTATTTGATGTTGTTGTTCTTGTTGTTTATTTGACGTTGTTGTTGTTGTTGTTGACGTTGTTGTTGTTGTTGTTGTTTATTTGACGTTGTTAATGTTGTTGTTGTTTATTTGACATTGTTGTTGTCGTTGACGGTGTTGTTGTTGTTGTTTATTTGACATTCTTGTTGTTGTTGTTGTTTATTTGACGTTGTTGTTGTTGTTGTTGTTGTTGTTTATTTGACGTTGTTGTTGTTGTTGTTTATTTGACGTTGTTATTGTTGTTTATTTGACGTTGTTGTTGTTGTTGTTTATTTGACATTGTTGTTGTTGTTGTTGTTAACGTTGTTGTTGTTGTTGTTTATTTGACGTTGTTGTTGTTGTTGTTTATTTGATATTGTTTTAGTTGTTGTTGTTTACTTGACATTGTTGTTGTTTTTTATTTGACGTTGTTGTTGTTGACATTGTTGTTGTTGTTGTTGTTGTTTATTTGACGTTGTTGTTGTTGTTGTTTATTTGACGTAGTTGTTGTTATTGACGTTGTTGTTGTTGTTGTTGTTGTTGTTGTTTATTTGACGTTTTTGTTGTTGTTGATGTTGTTGTTGTTGTTATTTTTTGTTTGACGTTGTTGTTGTTGTTGTTTATTTGACATTGTTGTTGTTGTTATTGTTTTTGTTGTTGTTTATTTAACGTTGTTGTTGTTGTTGTTTATTTGACGTTGTTGTTGTTGTTGTTGACGTTGTTGTTGTTGTTTATTTTATGTTGTTGTTGTTGTTATTGTTGACATAGTTGTTGTTGTTTATTTCACGTTGTTGTTGTTGACGTTGTTGTTTACTTGACGTTGTTGTTGTTGTTTATTTGATGTTGTTGTTGTTGTTGTTGACGTTGTTGTTGTTGTTGTTTATTTGACGTTGTTAATGTTGTTGTTGTTTATTTGACATTGTTGTTGTCGTTGACGGTGTTGTTGTTGTTGTTTATTTGACATTCTTGTTGTTGTTGTTGTTTATTTGACGTTGTTGTTGTTGTTGTTTATTTGACGTTGTTGTTGTTGTTTATTTGAAGTTGTTATTGTTGTTTATTTGACGTTGTTGTTGTTGTTGTTTATTTGACATTGTTGTTGTTGTTGTTGTTAACGTTGTTGTTGTTGTTGTTTATTTGACGTTGTTGTTGTTGTTGTTGTTTATTTGATGTTGTTTTAGTTGTTGTTGTTTATTTGACATTGTTGTTGTTTTTAATTTGACGTTGTTGTTGTTGACATTGTTGTTGTTGTTGTTGTTGTTGTTTATTTGACGTTGTTGTTGTTGTTGTTTATTTGACGTAGTTGTTGTTATTGACGTTGTTGTTGTTGTTGTTGTTATTTATTTGACGTTTTTGTTGTTGTTGATGTTGTTGTTGTTGTTATTTTTTGTTTGACGTTGTTGTTGTTGTTTATTTGACGTTGTTGTTATTGTTGTTGTTGTTGTGTATTTGACGTTGTTGTTGTTGGTGTTGTTTATTTGACGTTGTTGTTGTTTAATTGACGTTGTTGTTGTTGTTGTTTATTTGACGTTGTTGTTGTTGTTATTTATTTGACGTTGTTGTTGTTGTTGTTGTTTATTTGACGTTGTTATTGTTTATTTGACGTTGTTGTTGTTGTTGTTGTTGTTGTTTATTTGACGTTGTTATTGTTGTTTATTTGACGTTGTTTTTGTCATTTAATGATGTTGTTGTTGTAGTTGTTGTTGTTTATTTGACGTTGTTGTTGTTGTTGTTTATTTGACGTTGTTGTATTCGTTGTTGTTGTTATTGTTGTTGATTATTTGACGTTGTTGTTATTGTTGTTGTTTATTTGACGTTGTTGATGTTGTTATTCATTTGCGTTGTTGTTGTTTATTTGACGTTGTTGTTGTTGTTGTTTATTTGACGTTGTTGTTGTCGTTGTTTTTGTTGTTTATTTGACGTTGTTGTTGTTGTTGTTGTTTATTTGACGTTGTTGTTGTTTATTTGATGTTGATGTTGTTGTTGTTGTTGACATAGTTGTTGTTGTTTATTTGACGTTGTTGTTGTTGTTGACGTTGTTGTTTATTTGACGTTGTTGTTGTTGTTATTGACGTTGACGTTGTTGTTTATTTGAAGTTGTAGTTGTTTATTTGACGTTGTTGATGTTGTTATTTGACGTTGTTGTTGTTGTTGTTTATTTGACGATGTTTTTGTTGTTGTTGTTTATTTGACGTTGTTGTTGTTGTTTATTTGACGTTGTTGTTGTTGTTGACGTTGTTGTTGTTGTTTATTTGATGTTGTTGTTGTTATTGTTGACATAGTTGTTGTTGTTTATTTCACGTTGTTGTTGTTGACGTTGTTGTTTATTTGATGTTGTTGTTCTTGTTGTTTATTTGACGTTGTTGTTGTTGTTGTTGACGTTGTTGTTGTTGTTGTTGTTTATTTGACGTTGTTAATGTTGTTGTTGTTTATTTGACATTGTTGTTGTTGTTGACGGTGTTGTTGTTGTTGTTTATTTGACATTCTTGTTGTTGTTGTTGTTTATTTGACGTTGTTGTTGTTGTTGTTGTTGTTTATTTGACGTTGTTGTTGTTGTTGTTGTTTATTTGACGTTGTTATTGTTGTTTATTTGACGTTGTTGTTGTTGTTGTTTATTTGACATTGTTGTTGTTGTTGTCGTTAACGTTGTTGTTGTTGTTTATTTGATATTGTTTTAGTTGTTGTTGTTTACTTGACATTGTTGTTGTTTTTTATTTGACGTTGTTGTTGTTGACATTGTTGTTGTTGTTGTTGTTGTTTATTTGACGTTGTTGTTGTTGTTGTTTATTTGACGTAGTTGTTGTTATTGACGTTGTTGTTGTTGTTGTTGTTTATTTGACGTTTTTGTTGTTGTTGATGTTGTTGTTGTTGTTATTTTTTGTTTGACGTTGTTGTTGTTGTTGTTTATTTGACATTGTTGTTGTTGTTATTGTTTTTGTTGTTGTTTATTTAACGTTGTTGTTGTTGTTGTTGTTTATTTGACGTTGTTGTTTTTGTTGTTGACGTTGTTGTTGTTGTTTATTTTATGTTGTTGTTGTTGTTATTGTTGACATAGTTGTTGTTGTTTATTTCACGTTGTTGTTGTTGACGTTGTTGTTTACTTGACGTTGTTGTTGTTGTTTATTTGATGTTGTTGTTGTTGTTGACGTTGTTGTTATTGTTGTTTATTTGACGTTGTTAATGTTGTTGTTGTTTATTTGACATTGTTGTTGTCGTTGACGGTGTTGTTGTTGTTGTTTATTTGACATTCTTGTTGTTGTTGTTGTTTATTTGACGTTGTTGTTGTTGTTGTTTATTTGACGTTGTTGTTGTTGTTTATTTGAAGTTGTTATTGTTGTTTATTTGACGTTGTTGTTGTTGTTGTTTATTTGACATTGTTGTTGTTGTTGTTGTTAACGTTGTTGTTGTTGTTGTTTATTTGACGTTGTTGTTGTTGTTGTTGTTTATTTGATGTTGTTTTAGTTGTTGTTGTTTATTTGACATTGTTGTTGTTTTTAATTTGACGTTGTTGTTGTTGACATTGTTGTTGTTGTTGTTGTTGTTGTTTATTTGACGTTGTTGTTGTTGTTGTTTATTTGACGTTGTTGTTGTTGTTGTTGTTATTTATTTGACGTTTTTGTTGTTGTTGATGTTGTTGTTGTTATTTTTTGTTTGACGTTGTTGTTGTTGTTTATTTGACGTTGTTGTTATTGTTGTTGTTGTTGTGTATTTGACGTTGTTGTTGTTGGTGTTGTTTATTTGACGTTGTTGTTGTTTAATTGACGTTGTTGTTGTTGTTGTTTATTTGACGTTGTTGTTGTTGTTATTTATTTGACGTTGTTGTTGTTGTTGTTGTTTATTTGACGTTGTTATTGTTTATTTGACGTTGTTGTTGTTGTTGTTGTTGTTGTTTATTTGACGTTGTTATTGTTGTTTATTTGACGTTGTTTTTGTCATTTGATGATGTTGTTGTTGTGGTTGTTGTTGTTTATTTGACGTTGTTGTTGTTGTTGTTTATTTGACGTTGTTGTATTCGTTGTTGTTGTTATTGTTGTTGATTATTTGACGTTGTTGTTATTGTTGTTGTTTATTTGACGTTGTTGTTCTTGTTGTTTATTTGACGTTGTTGTTGTCGTTGTTTTTATTGTTTATTTGATGTTGTTGTTGTTGTTTATTTGACGTTGTTGTTGTTTATTTGATGTTGATGTTGTTGTTGTTGTTGACATAGTTGTTGTTGTTTATTTGACGTTGTTGTTGTTGTTGACGTTGTTGTTTATTTGACGTTGTTGTTGTTGTTGTTGACGTTGACGTTGTTGTTTATTTGAAGTTGTAGTTGTTTATTTGACGTTGTTGATGTTGTTATTTGACGTTGTTGTTGTTGTTGTTTATTTGACGATGTTTTTGTTGTTGTTGTTTATTTGACGTTGTTGTTGTTGTTTATTTGACGTTGTTGTTGTTGTTGACGTTGTTGTTGTTGTTTATTTGATGTTGTTGTTGTTATTGTTGACATAGTTGTTGTTGTTTATTTCACGTTGTTGTTGTTGACGTTGTTGTTTATTTGATGTTGTTGTTCTTGTTGTTTATTTGACGTTGTTGTTGTTGTTGTTGACGTTGTTGTTGTTGTTGTTGTTTATTTGACGTTGTTAATGTTGTTGTTGTTTATTTGACATTGTTGTTGTTGTTGACGGTGTTGTTGTTGTTGTTGTTTATTTGACATTCTTGTTGTTGTTGTTTATTTGACGTTGTTGTTGTTGTTGTTGTTTATTTGACGTTGTTGTTGTTGTTGTTGTTTATTTGACGTTGTTATTGTTGTTTATTTGACGTTGTTGTTGTTGTTGTTTATTTGACATTGTTGTTGTTGTTGTTGTTAACGTTGTTGTTGTTGTTGTTTATTTGACGTTGTTGTTGTTGTTATTGTTTATTTGACGTAGTTGTTGTTATTGACGTTGTTGTTGTTGTTGTTGTTGTTGTTTATTTGACGTTTTTGTTGTTGTTGATGTTGTTGTTGTTGTTATTTTTTGTTTGACGTTGTTGTTGTTGTTGTTGTTTATTTGACATTGTTGTTGTTGTTATTGTTTTTGTTGTTGTTTAATTGACGTTGTTGTTGTTGTTGTTTATTTGGCGTTGTTATTGTTTATTTGACGTCGTTGTTGTTGTTGTTGTTGTTGTTGTTGTTGTTGTTTATTTAACGTTGTTATTGTTGTTTATTTGACGTTGTTTTTGTTATTTGATGTTGTTGTTGTTGTTGTTGTTTATTTGACGTTGTTGTTGTTGTTTATTTGACGTTGTTGTTTATTTGAAGTTGTAGTTCTTTATTTGACGTTGTTGATGTTGTTATTTGATGTTGTTGTTGTTGTTGTTTATTTGACGATGTTTTAGTTGTTGTTGTTTATTTGACGTTGTTGTTGTTGTTTATTTGACGTTGTTGTTGTTGTTGACGTTGTTGTTGTTGTGTATTTGATGTTGTTGTTGTTATTGTTGACATAGTTGTTGTTGTTTATTTCACGTTGTTGTTGTTGACGTTGTTGTTTATTTGACGTTGTTGTTGTTGTTGTTTATTTGACAAAGTTGTTTTTGTTGTTGACGTTGTTAGTGTTGTTGTAGTTTATTTGACGTTGTTAATGTTATTGTTGTTTATTTGACATTGTTGTTATCGTTGACGGTGTTGTTGTTGTTGTTTATTTGACATTCTTGTTGTTGTTGTTGTTTATTTGACGTTGTTGTTGTTGTTGTTTATTTGACGTTGTTGTTGTTGTTGTTTATTTGACGTTGTTATTGTTGTTTATTTGTCGTTGTTGTTGTTGTTGACGTTGTTGTTTATTTGACGTTGTTGTTATTATTGTTGTTGTTGACGTTGTTGTTGTTGTTTATTTGACGTTGTTGTTGTTGTTTATTTGACCTTGTTGTTTATTTGAAGTTGTAGTTGTTTATTTGACGTTGTTGATGTTGTTATTTGACGTTGTTGTTGTTGTTGTTGTTGTTTATTTGACGATGTTTTAGTTGTTGTTGTTTATTTGACGTTGTTGTTGTTGTTGATATTGTTGTTGTTGTTTATTTGATGTTGTTGTTGTTATTGTTGACATAGTTGTTGTTGTTTATTTCACGTTGTTTTTGTTGATGTTGTTGTTTATTTGACGTTGTTGTTGTTGTTGTTTATTTGACGTTGTTGTTGTTGTTGACGTTGTTGTTGTTGTTGTTGTTGTTTATTTGACGTTGTTAATGTTGTTGTTGTTTATTTGACATTGTTGTTGTCGTTGACGGTGTTGTTGTTGTTTATTTGACATTCTTGTTATTGTTGTTGTTTATTTGACGTTGTTGTTGTTGTTTATTTGACGTTGTTGTTGTTGTTGTTTATTTGTCGTTGTTATTGTTGTTTATTTGACGTTGTTGTTGTTGTTGTTGTTTATTTGACATTGTTGTTGTTGTTGTTAACGATGTTGTTTTTGTTGTTTATTTGACGTTATTGTTGTTGTTGTTGTTTATTTGATGTTGTTTTAGTTGTTGTTGTTTATTTGACATTATTGTTGTTTTTTATTTTACGTTGTTGTTGTTGACATTGTTGTTGTTGTTGTTGTTGTTTGTTTGACGTTGTTGTTGTTGTTGTTTATTTGATGTTTTTGTTGTTGTTGATGTTGTTGTTGTTGTTATTTTTTGTTTGACGTTGTTGTTGTTTATTTGACGTTGTTGTTGTTGTTATTGTTGTTGTTGTTGTTTATTTGACGTGGTTGTTGTTGGTGTTGTTTATTTGACGTTGTTGTTGTTTAATTGACGTTGTTGTTGTTGTTGTTTATATGACGTTGTTGTTGTTGTTATTTATTTGACGTTGTTGTTGTTGTTTATTTGACGTTGTTATTGTTTATTTGACGTCGTCGTTTTTGTTGTTGTTGTTTATTTAACGTTGTTATTGTTGTTTATTTGACGTTGTTTTTGTTATTTAATGTTGTTGTTGTTGTTGTTGTTGTTTATTTGACATTGTTGTTGTTGTTATTGTTTTTGTTGTTGTTTATTTAACGTTGTTGTTGTTGGTGTTGTTTATTTGACGTTGTTGTTGTTTAATTGACGTTGTTGTTGTTGTTGTTTATTTGGCGTTGTTATTGTTTATTTGACGTCGTCGTCGTTGTTGTTGTTGTTGTTGTTGTTGTTTATTTAACGTTGTTATTGTTGTTTATTTGACGTTGTTTTTGTTATTTGATGTTGTTGTTGTTGTTGTTGTTTATTTGACGTTGTTGTTGTTGTTTATTTGACTATGTTGTTTATTTGAAGTTGTAGTTGTTTATTTGACGTTGTTGATGTTGTTATTTGATGTTGTTGTTGTTGTTGTTTATTTGACGATGTTTTAGTTGTTGTTGTTTATTTGACGTTGTTGTTGTTGTTTATTTGACGTTGTTGTTGTTGTTGACGTTGTTGTTGTTGTGTATTTGATGTTGTTGTTGTTATTGTTGACATAGTTGTTGTTGTTTATTTCACGTTGTTGTTGTTCACGTTGTTGTTTATTTGACGTTGTTGTTGTTGTTTATTTGACAAAGTTGTTTTTGTTGTTGACGTTGTTAGTGTTGTTGTTGTTTATTTGACGTTGTTAATGTTATTGTTGTTTATTTGACATTGTTGTTATCGTTGACGGTGTTGTTGTTGTTGTTTATTTGACATTCTTGTTGTTGTTGTTGTTTATTTGACGTTGTTGTTGTTGTTGTTTATTTGACGTTGTTGTTGTTGTTGTTGTTTATTTGACGTTGTTATTGTTGTTTATTTGTCGTTGTTGTTGTTGGTGACGTTGTTGTTTATTTGACGTTGTTGTTATTATTGTTGTTGTTGACGTTGTTGTTGTTGTTTATTTGACGTTGTTGTTGTTGTTTATTTGACCTTGTTGTTTATTTGAAGTTGTAGTTGTTTATTTGACGTTGTTGATGTTGTTATTTGACATTGTTGTTGTTGTTGTTGTTGTTGTTTATTTGACGATGTTTTAGTTGTTGTTGTTTATTTGACGTTGTTGTTGTTGTTTATTTGACGTTGTTGTTGTTGTTGATGTTGTTGTTGTTGTTGTTGTTGTTTATTTGATGTTGTTGTTGTTATTGTTGACATAGTTGTTGTTGTTTATTTCACGTTGTTTTTGTTGATGTTGTTGTTTATTTGACGTTGTTGTTGTTGTTGTTTATTTGACGTTGTTGTTGTTGTTGTTGACGTTGTTGTTGTTTATTTGACGTTGTTAATGTTGTTGTTGTTTATTTGACATTGTTGTTGTCGTTGACGGTGTTGTTGTTGTTGTTTATTTGACATTCTTGTTAATGTTGTTGTTTATTTGACGTTGTTGTTGTTGTTTATTTGACGTTGTTGTTGTTGTTGTTGTTTATTTGTCGTTGTTATTGTTGTTTATTTGACGTTGTTGTTGTTGTTGTTGTTGTTTATTTGACATTGTTGTTGTTTTTGTCGTTGTTGTTGTTAACGTTGTTGTTTTTGTTGTTTATTTGACGTTGTTGTTGTTGTTGTTGTTTATTTGATGTTGTTTTAGTTGTTGTTGTTTATTTGACATTGTTGTTGTTTTTTATTTGACGTTGTTGTTGTTGACATTGTTGTTGTTGTTGTTGTTGTTTATTTGACGTTGTTGTTGTTGTTGTTTATTTGACGTAGTTGTTGTTATTGACGTTGTAGTTGTTGTTGTTGTTGTTTATTTGACGTTTTTGTTGTTGTTGATGTTGTTGTTGTTGTTATTTTTTGTTTGACCTTGTTGTTGTTTATTTGACGTTGTTTTTGTTGTTATTGTTGTTGTTGTTGTTTATTTGACGTGGTTGTTGTTGGTGTTGTTTATTTGACGTTGTTGTTGTTTAATTGACGTTGTTGTTGTTGTTCTTTATATGACGTTGTTGTTGTTGTTATTTATTTGACGTTGTTGTTGTTGTTTATTTGACGTTGTTATTGTTTATTTGACGTCGTCGTTGTTGTTGTTGTTGTTTATTTAACGTTGTTATTGTTGTTTATTTGACGTTGTTTTTGTTATTTGATGTTGTTGTTGTTGTTGTTGTTGTTGTTTATTTGACGTTGTTGTTGTTGTTTATTTGACGTTGTTGTTGTTGTTGTTGTTTATTTGACGTTGTTGTATTTGTTGTTGTTGTTATTGTTGTTGATTATTTGACGTTGTTGTTATTGTTGTTGTTTATTTGACGTTGTTGATGTTGTTATTCATTTGACGTTGTTGTTGTTGTTGTTTATTTGATGTTGTTGTTGTTGTTGTTTATTTGACGTTGTCGTTGTCATTGTTTTTGTTGTTTATTTGACGTTGTTGTTGTTGTTTATTTGACGTTGTTGTTGTTTATTTGATGTTGATGTTGTTGTTGTTGTTGACAGAGTTGTTGTTGTTTATTTGACGTTGTTGTTGTTGTTGACGTTGTTGTTTATTTGACGTTGTTGTTGTTGTTGTTGTTGACGTTGTTGTTGTTGTTGTTGTTTATTGGAAGTTGTTGTTGTTGTTTATTTGACATTATTGTTGTTGTTGACGGTGTTGTTGTTGTTGTTGTTATTTATTTGACGTTGTTGTTGTTTATTTGACGTTGTTGTTATTGTTGTTGTTTATTTGATGTTGTTGTTGTTTATGTTGTTTATTTGACGTTGTTGTTGTTGTATTTGTTGTTGTTGTTGTTGTTGTTTATTTGACGTTGTTGTTGTTGTTGTTTATTTGACGTTGTTGTTGTTGGTTATTTGACTTTGTTGTTGTTGACATTGTTGTTGTTTTTGTTGTTTATTTGACGTTGTTGTTTAATTGACGTTGTTGTTGTTGTTGTTTATTTGACGTTGTTGTTATTGTTGTTGTATTTGTTGTTGTTGTTGTTATTGATGTTGCTTATTTGACGTTGTTGTTATTGATGTTGTTTATTTGACATTGTTGTTATTGTTGTTATTCATTTGACGTTGTTGTTGTTGTTTATTTGACGTTGTAGTTGTTGTTAACTTTGTTGTTGTTGTTGTTTATTTGACGTTGTTGTTGTTATTTTTTATTTGACGTTGCTGTTGTTGTTGACGTTGTTGTTGTTGTTGTTGTTCATTTGATGTTGTTGTTGTTGACATAGTTGTTGTTGTTTATTTGACGTTGTTGTTGTTGTTGATGTTGACGTTGTTATTGTTGTTTATTGGACATTTTTGTTGTTGTTGTTGTTTATTTGACGTTCTTGTTTTTGTTGTTTATTTGACGTTGTTGTTGTTGTTGTTATTATTGTTGTTGTTGTTTATTTGACGTTGTTATTGTTGGTGTTGTTTATTTGACATTGTTGTTGTTGTTTAATTGACGTTGTTGTTGTTGTTGTTTATTTGACGTTGTTGTTGTTGTTTATTTGACATTGTTATTGTTGTTTATTTGACGTTGTTTTTGTTATTTGATGTTGTTGTTGTTGTTGTTGTTGTTGCTTATTTGACGTTGTTGTTATTGTTGCTATTTATTTGACGTTGTTGTTGTTGTTGTTATTTATTTGACAATGTTGTTGTTGTTTATTTGACATTGTTGTTGTTGTTGTTGTTGTTTATTTGACGTTGTTGTTGTTGTTGTTGTTGTTGTATTTGTTGTTGTTGTTATTGTTGTTGATCATTTGACGTTGTTGTTATTGTTGTTGTTTATTTGACGTTGTTGTTGTTGTTATTCATTTGACGTTGTTGTTGTTGTTGTTGTTGTTTATTTGACGTTGTTGTTGTTGTTGTTGTTTATTTGACGTTGTTGTTGTCGTTGTCTTTGTTATTTGTTTGACGTTGTAGTTGTTGTTGTTTATTTGACGTTGTAGTTGTTGTTGACGTTGTTGTTGTTGTTTATTTGACGTTGTTGTTGTTGTTTATTTGACGTTGTTGTTGTTGTTGACGTTGTTGTTGTTGTTTATTTGATGTTGTTGTTGTTATTGTTGACATAGTTGTTGTTGTTTATTTCACGTTGTTGTTGTTGACGTTGTTGTTTATTTGATGTTGTTGTT
The DNA here is from genome assembly GCA_948472305.1 of Vicia faba. Taxonomy (NCBI): domain Eukaryota; kingdom Viridiplantae; phylum Streptophyta; class Magnoliopsida; order Fabales; family Fabaceae; genus Vicia; species Vicia faba. The sequence continues at coordinate 1,331,123,368 of OX451735.1, read as the reverse complement.
CTTGTTGTTTATTTGACGTTGTTGTTGTTGTTGTTGACGTTGTTGTTGTTGTTGTTGTTTATTTGACGTTGTTAATGTTGTTGTTGTTTATTTGACATTGTTGTTGTCGTTGACGGTGTTGTTGTTGTTGTTTATTTGACATTCTTGTTGTTGTTGTTGTTTATTTGACGTTGTTGTTGTTGTTGTTGTTGTTTATTTGACGTTGTTGTTGTTGTTGTTGTTTATTTGACGTTGTTATTGTTGTTTATTTGACGTTGTTGTTGTTGTTGTTTATTTGACATTGTTGTTGTTGTTGTTGTTAACGTTGTTGTTGTTGTTTATTTGATATTGTTTTAGTTGTTGTTGTTTACTTGACATTGTTGTTGTTTTTTATTTGACGTTGTTGTTGTTGACATTGTTGTTGTTGTTGTTGTTGTTTATTTGACGTTGTTGTTGTTGTTGTTTATTTGACGTAGTTGTTGTTATTGACGTTGTTGTTGTTGTTGTTGTTGTTGTTTATTTGACGTTTTTGTTGTTGTTGATGTTGTTGTTGTTGTTATTTTTTGTTTGACGTTGTTGTTGTTGTTGTTTATTTGACATTGTTGTTGTTGTTATTGTTTTTGTTGTTGTTTATTTAACGTTGTTGTTGTTGTTGTTGTTTATTTGACGTTGTTGTTTTTGTTGTTGACGTTGTTGTTGTTGTTTATTTTATGTTGTTGTTGTTGTTATTGTTGACATAGTTGTTGTTGTTTATTTCACGTTGTTGTTGTTGACGTTGTTGTTTACTTGACGTTGTTGTTGTTGTTTATTTGATGTTGTTGTTGTTGTTGACGTTGTTGTTATTGTTGTTTATTTGACGTTGTTAATGTTGTTGTTGTTTATTTGACATTGTTGTTGTCGTTGACGGTGTTGTTGTTGTTGTTTATTTGACATTCTTGTTGTTGTTGTTGTTTATTTGACGTTGTTGTTGTTGTTGTTTATTTGACGTTGTTGTTGTTGTTTATTTGAAGTTGTTATTGTTGTTTATTTGACGTTGTTGTTGTTGTTGTTTATTTGACATTGTTGTTGTTATTGTTGTTAACGTTGTTGTTGTTGTTGTTTATTTGACGTTGTTGTTGTTGTTGTTGTTTATTTGATGTTGTTTTAGTTGTTGTTGTTTATTTGACATTGTTGTTGTTTTTAATTTGACGTTGTTGTTGTTGACATTGTTGTTGTTGTTGTTGTTTATTTGACGTTGTTGTTGTTGTTGTTTATTTGACGTTGTTGTTGTTGTTGTTGTTATTTATTTGACGTTTTTGTTGTTGTTGATGTTGTTGTTGTTATTTTTTGTTTGACGTTGTTGTTGTTGTTTATTTGACGTTGTTGTTATTGTTGTTGTTGTTGTGTATTTGACGTTGTTGTTGTTGGTGTTGTTTATTTGACGTTGTTGTTGTTTAATTGACGTTGTTGTTGTTGTTGTTGTTTATTTGACGTTGTTGTTGTTGTTATTTATTTGACGTTGTTGTTGTTGTTGTTGTTTATTTGACGTTGTTATTGTTTATTTGACGTTGTTGTTGTTGTTGTTGTTGTTTATTTGACGTTGTTATTGTTGTTTATTTGACGTTGTTTTTGTCATTTGATGATGTTGTTGTTGTGGTTGTTGTTGTTTATTTGACGTTGTTGTTGTTGTTGTTTATTTGACGTTGTTGTATTCGTTGTTGTTGTTATTGTTGTTGATTATTTGACGTTGTTGTTATTGTTGTTGTTTATTTGACGTTGTTGATGTTGTTATTCATTTGCGTTGTTGTTGTTTATTTGACGTTGTTGTTGTTGTTGTTTATTTGACGTTGTTGTTGTCGTTGTTTTTATTGTTTATTTGATGTTGTTGTTGTTGTTTATTTGACGTTGTTGTTGTTTATTTGATGTTGATGTTGTTGTTGTTGTTGACATAGTTGTTGTTGTTTATTTGACGTTGTTGTTGTTGTTGACGTTGTTGTTTATTTGACGTTGTTGTTGTTGTTGACGTTGACGTTGTTGTTTATTTGAAGTTGTAGTTGTTTATTTGACGTTGTTGATGTTGTTATTTGACGTTGTTGTTGTTGTTGTTTATTTGACGATGTTTTTGTTGTTGTTGTTTATTTGACGTTGTTGTTGTTGTTTATTTGACGTTGTTGTTGTTGTTGACGTTGTTGTTGTTGTTTATTTGATGTTGTTGTTGTTATTGTTGACATAGTTGTTGTTGTTTATTTCACGTTGTTGTTGTTGACGTTGTTGTTTATTTGATGTTGTTGTTCTTGTTGTTTATTTGACGTTGTTGTTGTTGTTGTTGACGTTGTTGTTGTTGTTGTTGTTTATTTGACGTTGTTAATGTTGTTGTTGTTTATTTGACATTGTTGTTGTCGTTGACGGTGTTGTTGTTGTTGTTGTTTATTTGACATTCTTGTTGTTGTTGTTTATTTGACGTTGTTGTTGTTGTTGTTGTTTATTTGACGTTGTTGTTGTTGTTGTTGTTTATTTGACGTTGTTATTGTTGTTTATTTGACGTTGTTGTTGTTGTTGTTTATTTGACATTGTTGTTGTTGTTGTTGTTAACGTTGTTGTTGTTGTTGTTTATTTGACGTTGTTGTTGTTGTTATTGTTTATTTGACGTAGTTGTTGTTATTGACGTTGTTGTTGTTGTTGTTGTTGTTGTTGTTTATTTGACGTTTTTGTTGTTGTTGATGTTGTTGTTGTTGTTATTTTTTGTTTGACGTTGTTGTTGTTGTTGTTGTTTATTTGACATTGTTGTTGTTGTTATTGTTTTTGTTGTTGTTTAATTGACGTTGTTGTTGTTGTTGTTTATTTGGCGTTGTTATTGTTTATTTGACGTCGTTGTTGTTGTTGTTGTTGTTGTTGTTGTTGTTGTTTATTTAACGTTGTTATTGTTGTTTATTTGACGTTGTTTTTGTTATTTGATGTTGTTGTTGTTGTTGTTGTTTATTTGACGTTGTTGTTGTTGTTTATTTGACGTTGTTGTTTATTTGAAGTTGTAGTTGTTTATTTGACGTTGTTGATGTTGTTATTTGATGTTGTTGTTGTTGTTGTTTATTTGACGATGTTTTAGTTGTTGTTGTTTATTTGACGTTGTTGTTGTTGTTTATTTGACGTTGTTGTTGTTGTTGACGTTGTTGTTGTTGTGTATTTGATGTTGTTGTTGTTATTGTTGACATAGTTGTTGTTGTTTATTTCACGTTGTTGTTGTTGACGTTGTTGTTTATTTGACGTTGTTGTTGTTGTTGTTTATTTGACAAAGTTGTTTTTGTTGTTGACGTTGTTAGTGTTGTTGTTGTTTATTTGACGTTGTTAATGTTATTGTTGTTTATTTGACATTGTTGTTATCGTTGACGGTGTTGTTGTTGTTGTTTATTTGACATTCTTGTTGTTGTTGTTGTTTATTTGACGTTGTTGTTGTTGTTGTTTATTTGACGTTGTTGTTGTTGTTGTTTATTTGACGTTGTTATTGTTGTTTATTTGTCGTTGTTGTTGTTGTTGACGTTGTTGTTTATTTGACGTTGTTGTTATTATTGTTGTTGTTGACGTTGTTGTTGTTGTTTATTTGACGTTGTTGTTGTTGTTTATTTGACCTTGTTGTTTATTTGAAGTTGTAGTTGTTTATTTGACGTTGTTGATGTTGTTATTTGACGTTGTTGTTGTTGTTGTTGTTGTTTATTTGACGATGTTTTAGTTGTTGTTGTTTATTTGACGTTGTTGTTGTTGTTGATATTGTTGTTGTTGTTTATTTGATGTTGTTGTTGTTATTGTTGACATAGTTGTTGTTGTTTATTTCACGTTGTTTTTGTTGATGTTGTTGTTTATTTGACGTTGTTGTTGTTGTTGTTTATTTGACGTTGTTGTTGTTGTTGACGTTGTTGTTGTTGTTGTTGTTGTTGTTTATTTGACGTTGTTAATGTTGTTGTTGTTTATTTGACATTGTTGTTGTCGTTGACGGTGTTGTTGTTGTTTATTTGACATTCTTGTTATTGTTGTTGTTTATTTGACGTTGTTGTTGTTGTTTATTTGACATTGTTGTTGTTGTTGTTTATTTGTCGTTGTTATTGTTGTTTATTTGACGTTGTTGTTGTTGTTGTTGTTTATTTGACATTGTTGTTGTTGTTGTTAATGATGTTGTTTTTGTTGTTTATTTGACGTTATTGTTGTTGTTGTTGTTTATTTGATGTTGTTTTAGTTGTTGTTGTTTATTTGACATTATTGTTGTTTTTTATTTTACGTTGTTGTTGTTGACATTGTTGTTGTTGTTGTTGTTGTTTGTTTGACGTTGTTGTTGTTGTTGTTTATTTGATGTTTTTGTTGTTGTTGATGTTGTTGTTGTTGTTATTTTTTGTTTGACGTTGTTGTTGTTTATTTGACGTTGTTGTTGTTGTTATTGTTGTTGTTGTTGTTTATTTGACGTGGTTGTTGTTGGTGTTGTTTATTTGACGTTGTTGTTGTTTAATTGACGTTGTTGTTGTTGTTGTTTATATGACGTTGTTGTTGTTGTTATTTATTTGACGTTGTTGTTATTGTTTATTTGACGTTGTTATTGTTTATTTGACGTCGTCGTTGTTGTTGTTGTTGTTTATTTAACGTTGTTATTGTTGTTTATTTGACGTTGTTTTTGTTATTTAATGTTGTTGTTGTTGTTGTTGTTGTTTATTTGACATTGTTGTTGTTGTTATTGTTTTTGTTGTTGTTTATTTAACGTTGTTGTTGTTGGTGTTGTTTATTTGACGTTGTTGTTGTTTAATTGACGTTGTTGTTGTTGTTGTTTATTTGGCGTTGTTATTGTTTATTTGACGTCGTCGTCGTTGTTGTTGTTGTTGTTGTTGTTTATTTAACGTTGTTATTGTTGTTTATTTGACGTTGTTTTTGTTATTTGATGTTGTTGTTGTTGTTGTTGTTTATTTGACGTTGTTGTTGTTGTTTATTTGACGTTGTTGTTTATTTGAAGTTGTAGTTGTTTATTTGACGTTGTTGATGTTGTTATTTGATGTTGTTGTTGTTGTTGTTTATTTGACGATGTTTTAGTTGTTGTTGTTTATTTGACGTTGTTGTTGTTGTTTATTTGACGTTGTTGTTGTTGTTGACGTTGTTGTTGTTGTGTATTTGATGTTGTTGTTGTTATTGTTGACATAGTTGTTGTTGTTTATTTCACGTTGTTGTTGTTGACGTTGTTGTTTATTTGACGTTGTTGTTGTTGTTGTTTATTTGACAAAGTTGTTTTTGTTGTTGACGTTGTTAGTGTTGTTGTTGTTTATTTGACGTTGTTAATGTTATTGTTGTTTATTTGACATTGTTGTTATCGTTGACGGTGTTGTTGTTGTTGTTTATTTGACATTCTTGTTGTTGTTGTTGTTTATTTGACGTTGTTGTTGTTGTTGTTTATTTGACGTTGTTGTTGTTGTTGTTTATTTGACGTTGTTATTGTTGTTTATTTGTCGTTGTTGTTGTTGGTGACGTTGTTGTTTATTTGACGTTGTTGTTATTATTGTTGTTGTTGACGTTGTTGTTGTTGTTTATTTGACGTTGTTGTTGTTGTTTATTTGACCTTGTTGTTTATTTGAAGTTGTAGTTGTTTATTTGACGTTGTTGATGTTGTTATTTGACGTTGTTGTTGTTGTTGTTGTTGTTGTTTATTTGACGATGTTTTAGTTGTTGTTGTTTATTTGACGTTGTTGTTGTTGTTTATTTGACGTTGTTGTTGTTGTTGTTGTTGTTGTTGTTGTTGTTGTTGTTTATTTGATGTTGTTGTTGTTATTGTTGACATAGTTGTTGTTGTTTATTTCACGTTGTTTTTGTTGATGTTGTTGTTTATTTGACGTTGTTGTTGTTGTTGTTTATTTGACGTTGTTGTTGTTGTTGTTGACGTTGTTGTTGTTTATTTGACGTTGTTAATGTTGTTGTTGTTTATTTGACATTGTTGTTGTCGTTGACGGTGTTGTTGTTGTTGTTTATTTGACATTCTTGTTAATGTTGTTGTTTATTTGACGTTGTTGTTGTTGTTTATTTGACGTTGTTGTTGTTGTTGTTGTTTATTTGTCGTTGTTATTGTTGTTTATTTGACGTTGTTGTTGTTGTTGTTGTTGTTTATTTGACATTGTTGTTGTTGTTGTCGTTGTTGTTGTTAACGTTGTTGTTTTTGTTGTTTATTTGACGTTGTTGTTGTTGTTGTTGTTTATTTGATGTTGTTTTAGTTGTTGTTGTTTATTTGACATTGTTGTTGTTTTTTATTTGACGTTGTTGTTGTTGACATTGTTGTTGTTGTTGTTGTTGTTTATTTGACGTTGTTGTTGTTGTTGTTTATTTGACGTAGTTGTTGTTATTGACGTTGTAGTTGTTGTTGTTGTTGTTTATTTGACGTTTTTGTTGTTGTTGATGTTGTTGTTGTTGTTATTTTTTGTTTGACGTTGTTGTTGTTTATTTGACGTTGTTTTTGTTGTTATTGTTGTTGTTGTTGTTTATTTGACGTGGTTGTTGTTGGTGTTGTTTATTTGACGTTGTTGTTTTTTAATTGACGTTGTTGTTGTTGTTGTTTATATGACGTTGTTGTTGTTGTTATTTATTTGACGTTGTTGTTGTTGTTTATTTGACGTTGTTATTGTTTATTTGACGTCGTCGTTGTTGTTGTTGTTGTTTATTTAACGTTGTTATTGTTGTTTATTTGACGTTGTTTTTGTTATTTGATGTTGTTGTTGTTGTTGTTGTTGTTTATTTGACGTTGTTGTTGTTGTTTATTTGACGTTGTTTTTGTTGTTGTTGTTTATTTGACGTTGTTGTATTTGTTGTTGTTGTTATTGTTGTTGATTATTTGACGTTGTTGTTATTGTTGTTGTTTATTTGACGTTGTTGATGTTGTTATTCATTTGACGTTGTTGTTGTTGTTGTTTATTTGATGTTGTTGTTGTTGTTGTTTATTTGACGTTGTCGTTGTCGTTGTTTTTGTTGTTTATTTGACGTTGTTGTTGTTGTTTATTTGACGTTGTTGTTGTTTATTTGATGTTGATGTTGTTGTTGTTGTTGACAGAGTTGTTGTTGTTTATTTGACGTTGTTGTTGTTGTTGACGTTGTTGTTTATTTGACGTTGTTGTTGTTGTTGTTGACGTTGTTGTTGTTGTTGTTGTTTATTGGAAGTTGTTGTTGTTGTTTATTTGACATTATTGTTGTTGATGACGGTGTTGTTGTTGTTGTTGTTATTTATTTGACGTTGTTGTTGTTTATTTGACGTTGTTGTTATTGTTGTTGTTTATTTGATGTTGTTGTTGTTTATGTTGTTTATTTGACGTTGTTGTTGTTGTATTTGTTGTTGTTGTTGTTGTTTATTTGACGTTGTTGTTGTTGTTGTTGTTTATTTGACGTTGTTGTTGTTGGTTATTTGACTTTGTTGTTGTTGACATTGTTGTTGTTTTTGTTGTTTATTTGACGTTGTTGTTTAATTGACGTTGTTGTTGTTGTTGTTTATTTGACGTTGTTGTTATTGTTGTTGTATTTGTTGTTGTTGTTGTTATTGATGTTGCTTATTTGACGTTGTTGTTATTGATGTTGTTTATTTGACATTGTTGTTATTGTTGTTATTCATTTGACGTTGTTGTTGTTGTTGTTTATTTGACGTTGTAGTTGTTGTTAACTTTGTTGTTGTTGTTGTTGTTGTTTATTTGACGTTGTTGTTGTTATTTTTTATTTGACGTTGTTGTTGTTGTTGACGTTGTTGTTGTTGTTGTTTATTTGATGTTGTTGTTGTTGACATAGTTGTTGTTGTTTATTTGACGTTGTTGTTGTTGTTGTTGACGTTGTTGTTTATTTGATGTTGTTGTTGTTTATTTGACGTTATTGTTGTTGTTGTTGATGTTGACGTTGTTATTGTTGTTTATTGGACATTTTTGTTGTTGTTGTTGTTTATTTGACGTTCTTGTTTTTGTTGTTTATTTGACGTTGTTGTTGTTGTTGTTATTATTGTTGTTGTTGTTTATTTGACGTTGTTATTGTTGGTGTTGTTTATTTGACGTTGTTGTTGTTGTTTAATTGACGTTGATGTTGTTGTTGTTTATTTGACGTTGTTGTTGTTGTTTATTTGACATTGTTATTGTTGTTTATTTGACGTTGTTTTATTTATTTGATGTTGTTGTTGTTGTTGTTGTTGTTGCTTATTTGACGTTGTTGTTATTGTTGCTATTTATTTGACGTTGTTGTTGTTGACATAGTTGTTGTTGTTTATTTCACGTTGTTTTTGTTGATGTTGTTGTTTATTTGACGTTGTTGTTGTTGTTGTTGTTTATTTGACGTTGTTGTTGTTGTTGTTGACGTTGTTGTTGTTTATTTGACGTTGTTAATGTTGTTGTTGTTTATTTGACATTGTTGTTGTCGTTGACGGTGTTGTTGTTGTTGTTTATTTGACATTCTTGTTAATGTTGTTGTTTATTTGACGTTGTTGTTGTTGTTTATTTGACGTTGTTGTTGTTGTTGTTTATTTGTCGTTGTTATTGTTGTTTATTTGACGTTGTTGTTGTTGTTGTTGTTGTTTATTTGACATTGTTGTTGTCGTTGTTGTTGTTAACGTTGTTGTTTTTGTTGTTTATTTGACGTTGTTGTTGTTGTTGTTGTTTATTTGATGTTGTTTTAGTTGTTGTTGTTTATTTGACATTGTTGTTGTTTTTTATTTGACGTTGTTGTTGTTGACATTGTTGTTGTTGTTGTTGTTTATTTGACGTTGTTGTTGTTGTTGTTTATTTGACGTAGTTGTTGTTATTGACGTTGTAGTTGTTGTTGTTGTTGTTTATTTGACATTTTTGTTGTTGTTGATGTTGTTGTTGTTGTTATTTTTTGTTTGACCTTGTTGTTGTTTATTTGACGTTGTTTTTGTTGTTATTGTTGTTGTTGTTGTTTATTTGACGTGGTTGTTGTTGGTGTTGTTTATTTGACGTTGTTGTTGTTTAATTGACGTTGTTGTTGTTGTTGTTTATATGACGTTGTTGTTGTTGTTATTTATTTGACGTTGTTGTTGTTGTTTATTTGACGTTGTTATTGTTTATTTGACGTCGTCGTTGTTGTTGTTGTTGTTTATTTAACGTTGTTATTGTTGTTTATTTGACGTTGTTTTTGTTATTTGATGTTGTTGTTGTTGTTGTTGTTGTTGTTTATTTGACGTTGTTGTTGTTGTTGTTGTTTATTTGACGTTGTTGTATTTGTTGTTGTTGTTATTGTTGTTGATTATTTGACGTTGTTGTTATTGTTGTTGTTTATTTGACGTTGTTGATGTTGTTATTCATTTGACGTTGTTGTTGTTGTTGTTTATTTGATGTTGTTGTTGTTGTTGTTTATTTGACGTTGTCGTTGTCATTGTTTTTGTTGTTTATTTGACGTTGTTGTTGTTGTTTATTTGACGTTGTTGTTGTTTATTTGATGTTGATGTTGTTGTTGTTGTTGACAGAGTTGTTGTTGTTTATTTGACGTTGTTGTTGTTGTTGACGTTGTTGTTTATTTGACGTTGTTGTTGTTGTTGTTGTTGACGTTGTTGTTGTTGTTGTTGTTTATTGGAAGTTGTTGTTGTTGTTTATTTGACATTATTGTTGTTGTTGACGGTGTTATTGTTGTTGTTGTTATTTATTTGACGTTGTTGTTGTTTATTTGACGTTGTTGTTATTGTTGTTGTTTATTTGATGTTGTTGTTGTTTATGTTGTTTATTTGACGTTGTTGTTGTTGTATTTGTTGTTGTTGTTGTTGTTGTTTATTTGACGTTGTTGTTGTTGTTTTTTATTTGACGTTGTTGTTGTTGGTTATTTGACTTTGTTGTTGTTGACATTGTTGTTGTTTTTGTTGTTTATTTGACGTTGTTGTTTAATTGACGTTGTTGTTGTTGTTGTTTATTTGACGTTGTTGTTATTGTTGTTGTATTTGTTGTTGTTGTTGTTATTGATGTTGCTTATTTGACGTTGTTGTTATTGATGTTGTTTATTTGACATTGTTGTTATTGTTGTTATTCATTTGACGTTGTTGTTGTTGTTTATTTGACGTTGTAGTTGTTGTTAACTTTGTTGTTGTTGTTGTTTATTTGACGTTGTTGTTGTTATTTTTTATTTGACGTTGCTGTTGTTGTTGACGTTGTTGTTGTTGTTGTTCATTTGATGTTGTTGTTGTTGACATAGTTGTTGTTGTTTATTTGACGTTGTTGTTGTTGTTGATGTTGACGTTGTTATTGTTGTTTATTGGACATTTTTGTTGTTGTTGTTGTTTATTTGACGTTCTTGTTTTTGTTGTTTATTTGACGTTGTTGTTGTTGTTGTTATTATTGTTGTTGTTGTTTATTTGACGTTGTTATTGTTGGTGTTGTTTATTTGACATTGTTGTTGTTGTTTAATTGACGTTGTTGTTGTTGTTGTTTATTTGACGTTGTTGTTGTTGTTTATTTGACATTGTTATTGTTGTTTATTTGACGTTGTTTTTGTTATTTGATGTTGTTGTTGTTGTTGTTGTTGCTTATTTGACGTTGTTGTTATTGTTGCTATTTATTTGACGTTGTTGTTGTTGTTGTTATTTATTTGACAATGTTGTTGTTGTTTATTTGACATTGTTGTTGTTGTTGTTGTTTATTTGACGTTGTTGTTGTTGTTGTTGTTGTATTTGTTGTTGTTGTTATTGTTGTTGATCATTTGACGTTGTTGTTATTGTTGTTGTTTATTTGACGTTGTTGTTGTTGTTATTCATTTGACGTTGTTGTTGTTGTTGTTGTTGTTTATTTGACGTTGTTGTTGTTGTTGTTGTTGTTTATTTGACGTTGTTGTTGTCGTTGTCTTTGTTATTTGTTTGACGTTGTAGTTGTTGTTGTTTATTTGACGTTGTAGTTGTTGTTGACGTTGTTGTTGTTGTTTATTTGACGTTGTTGTTGTTGTTTATTTGACGTTGTTGTTTATGTTGTTTATTTGACGTTGTTGTTGTTGTTAACGTTGTTGTTGTTGTTGTTTATTTGATGTTATTTTTATTGTTGTTGTTGACATAGTTGTTGTTGTTTATTTGACGTTGTTGTTGTTGTTGTTTATTTGACATTGTTGTTGTTATTGTTGTTGTTTATTTGACATTGTTGTTGTTGTAATTTATTTGACGTTGTTGTTGTTGTTGTTGTTTATTTGACGTTGTTGTTGTTGTTGTTTATTTGACGTTGTAGTTTATTTGAAGTTTTAGTTGTTTATTTGACGTTGTTGATGTTGTTATTTGACGTTGTTGTGGTTGTTGTTTATTTGATGTTGTTTTAGTTGTTGTTGTTTATTTGGCATTGTTGTTGTTGTTTATTTGACGTTGTTGTTGTCGTTGTTTTTGTTGTTTATTTGACGTTGTTGTTGTTGTTGTTTATTTGACGTTGTTGTTGTCGTTGTTTTTGTTGTTTATTTGACGTTGTTGTTGTTGTTGTTTATTTGACGTTCTTGTTGGTTATTTGACGTTGTAGTTGTTGTTAACGTTGTTGTTGTTGTTGTTGTTTATTTGACGTTGTTGTTGTTGTTGTTTATTTGATGTTGTTGTTGTTGTTGACGTTGTTGTTGTTGTTGTTTATTTGATGTTGATGTTGTTGTTGTTGTTGACATAGTTGTTGTTGTTTATTTGACGTTGTTGTTGTTGTTGACGTTGTTGTGTATGTGACGTTGTTGTTGTTGTTGTTGACGTTGTTGTTGTTGTTGTTGTTGTTGTTTATTGGACGTTGTTGTTGTTTATTTGACATTGTTGTTGTTGTTGACGGTGTTGTTGTTGTTTATTTGACATTGTTGTTGTTGTTATTTATTTGACGTTGTTGTTGTTGTTTATTTGATGTTGTTGTTATTGTTGTTGTTTATTTGATGTTGTTGTTGTTGTTGTTTATTTGACGTTGTTGTTGTTGTTGTTTATTTGACGTTGTTGTTGTTGTATTTGTTGTTGTTGTTGTTGTTGTTATTTATTTGACGTTGTTGTTGTTGTTTATTTGACGTTGTTGTTGTTGTTTATTTGACTTTGTTGTTGTTGACATTGTTGTTGTTGTTTATTTGACGTTGTTGTTGTTGTTTAATTGACATTGTTGTTGTTGTTGTTGTTTATTTGACGTTGTTATTATTGTTGTTGTATTTGTTGTTGTTGTTATTGTTGTTGCTTATTTGACGTTGTTGTTATTGTTGTTGTTTATTTGACCTTGTTGTTATTGTTGTTATTCAATTGACGTTTTTGTTGTTGTTGTTGTGTATTTGACGTTTATGTTGTTGTTTATTTGACGTTGTAATTGTTGTTAACTTTGTTGTTGTTGTTGTTTATTTGACGTTGTTGTTGTTGTTTTTTATTTGACGTTGTTGTTGTTGTTGACGTTGTTGTTGTTGTTGTTTATTTGATGTTGTTGTTGTTGACATAGTTGTTGTTGTTTATTTGACGTTGTTGTTGTTGTTGTTGACGTTGTTGTTTATGTGACGTTGTTGTTTATTTGACGTTATTGTTGTTGTTGTTGTTGTTGTTGTTGTTGACGTTGTTATTGTTGTTTATTGGACATTGTTGTTGTTGTTGTTTATTTGACATTGTTGTTGTTGTTTATTTGACGTTGTTGTTGTCGTTGTCTTTGTTATTTATTTGACGTTGTTAGTGTTGTTGTTTATTTGACGTTGTTGTTGTTTATTTGACGTTGTAGTTGTTGTTGACGTTGTTGTTGTTGTTTATTTGACGTTGTTGTTGTTGTTGTTTATTTGACGTTGTTGTTGTTGTTAACGTTGTTGTTGTTGTTGTTTATTTGATGTTGTTGTTATTGTTGTTGTTGACATAGTTGTTGTTGTTTATTTGACGTTGTTGTTGTTGTTGTTGTTGTTGCTGACGTTGTTGTTTATTTGACGTTGTTGTTGTTGTTGTTGTTTATTTGACATTGTTGTTGTTGTTATTTATTTGACGTTGTTGTTGTTGTTGTTTATTTGACGTTGTTGTTGTTGTTGTTTATTTGACGTTGTTGTTTATTTGAAGTTTTAGTTGTTTATTTGATGTTGTTGATGTTGTTATTTGACGTTGTTGTTGTTGTTGTTTATTTGACGTTGTTGTTGTTGTTGTTGTTGTATTTGTTGTTGTTGTTATTGTTGTTGATCATTTGACGTTGTTGTTATTGTTGTTGTTTATTTGACGTTGTTGTTGTTGTTATTCATTTGACGTTGTTGTTGTTGTTGTTGTTGTTTATTTGACGTTGTTGTTGTTGTTGTTGTTTATTTGACGTTGTTGTTGTCGTTGTCTTTGTTATTTGTTTGACGTTGTAGTTGTTGTTGTTTATTTGACGTTGTAGTTGTTGTTGACGTTGTTGTTGTTGTTTATTTGACGTTGTTGTTGTTGTTTATTTGACGTTGTTGTTTATGTTGTTTATTTGACGTTGTTGTTGTTGTTAACGTTGTTGTTGTTGTTGTTGTTTATTTGATGTTATTTTTATTGTTGTTGTTGACATAGTTGTTGTTGTTTATTTGACGTTGTTGTTGTTGTTGTTTATTTGACATTGTTGTTGTTGTTGTTGTTTATTTGACATTGTTGTTGTTGTAATTTATTTGACGTTGTTGTTGTTGTTGTTGTTTATTTGACTTTGTTGTTGTTGTTTATTTGACGTTGTAGTTTATTTGAAGTTTTAGTTGTTTATTTGACGTTGTTGATGTTGTTATTTGACGTTGTTGTGGTTGTTGTTTATTTGATGTTGTTTTAGTTGTTGTTGTTTATTTGGCATTGTTGTTGTTGTTTATTTGACGTTGTTGTTGTCGTTGTTTTTGTTGTTTATTTGACGTTGTTGTTGTTGTTGTTTATTTGACGTTGTTGTTGTCGTTGTTTTTGTTGTTTATTTGACGTTGTTGTTGTTGTTGTTTATTTGACGTTCTTGTTGGTTATTTGACGTTGTAGTTGTTGTTAACGTTGTTGTTGTTGTTGTTGTTTATTTGACGTTGTTGTTGTTGTTGTTTATTTGATGTTGTTGTTGTTGTTGACGTTGTTGTTGTTGTTGTTTATTTGATGTTGATGTTGTTGTTGTTGTTGACATAGTTGTTGTTGTTTATTTGACGTTGTTGTTGTTGTTGACGTTGTTGTGTATGTGACGTTGTTGTTGTTGTTGTTGTTGTTGACGTTGTTGTTGTTGTTGTTGTTGTTGTTGTTTATTGGACGTTGTTGTTGTTGTTTATTTGACATTGTTGTTGTTGTTGACGGTGTTGTTGTTGTTTATTTGACATTGTTGTTGCTGTTATTTATTTGACGTTGTTGTTGTTGTTTATTTGACGTTGTTGTTATTGTTGTTGTTTATTTGATGTTGTTGTTGTTGTTGTTTATTTGACGTTGTTGTTGTTGTTGTTTATTTGACGTTGTTGTTGTTGTATTTGTTGTTGTTGTTGTTGTTGTTATTTATTTGACGTTGTTGTTGTTGTTTATTTGACGTTGTTGTTGTTGTTTATTTGACTTTGTTGTTGTTGACATTGTTGTTGTTGTTTATTTGACGTTGTTGTTGTTGTTTTATTGACATTGTTGTTGTTGTTGTTGTTTATTTGACGTTGTTATTATTGTTGTTGTATTTGTTGTTGTTGTTATTGATGTTGCTTATTTGACGTTGTTGTTATTGTTGTTGTTTATTTGACGTTGTTGTTATTGTTGTTATTCAATTGACGTTTTTGTTGTTGTTGTTGTGTATTTGACGTTTATGTTGTTGTTTATTTGACGTTGTAATTGTTGTTAACTTTGTTGTTGTTGTTGTTTATTTGACGTTGTTGTTGTTGTTTTTTATTTGACGTTGTTGTTGTTGTTGACGTTGTTGTTGTTGTTGTTTATTTGATGTTGTTGTTGTTGACATAGTTGTTGTTGTTTATTTGACGTTGTTGTTGTTGTTGTTGACGTTGTTGTTTATGTGACGTTGTTGTTTATTTGACGTTATTGTTGTTGTTGTTGTTGTTGACGTTGTTATTGTTTTTTATTGGACATTGTTGTTGTTGTTGTTTATTTGACATTGTTGTTGTTGTTTATTTGACGTTGTTGTTGTTGTTGTTATTGTTGTTGATTATTTGACGTTGTTGTTATTGTTGTTGTTTATTTGACATTGTTGTTGTTGTTATTCATTTGACGTTGTTGTTGTTGTTGTTTATTTGACGTTGTTGATGTTGTTGTTTATTTGACATTGTTGTTGTTGTTGTCTTTGTTATTTATTTGACGTTGTTGTTGTTGTTATTTATTTGACGTTGTTGTTGTTTATTTGACGTTGTAGTTATTGTTGACGTTGTTGTTGTTGTTGTTTATTTGACGTTGTTGTTGTTGTTGTTTATTTGACGTTGTTGTTGTTGTTAACGTTGTTGTTGTTGTTGTTAACGTTGTTGTTGTTGTTGTTTATTTGATGTTGTTGTTATTGTTGTTGTTGACATAGTTGTTGTTGTTTATTTGACGTTGTTGTTGTTGTTGTTGACGTTGTTGTTTATTTGACGTTGTTGTTGTTGTTGTTGTTGTTGACATTGTTGTTGTTGTTGTTGTTTATTAGACGTTGTTGTTGTTTATTTGACATTGTTGTTGTTGTTGACGGTGTTGTTGTTGTTGTTTATTTGACATTGTTGTTGTTGTTATTTATTTGACGTTGTTGTTGTTGTTGTTTATTTGACGTTGTTGTTGTTGTTGTTGTGTATTTGACGTTGTTGTTTATTTGAAGTTTAAGTTGTTTATTTGACGTTGTTGATGTTGTTATTTGACGTTGTTGTTGTTGTTGTTGTTTATTTGACGTTGTTTTAGTTGTTGTTGTTTATTTGACGTTGTTGTTGTTGTTTAATTGACGTTGTTGTTGTCGTTGTTTTTGTTGTTTATTTGACGTTGTTGTTGTTGTTGTTGTTTATTTGACGTTGCTGTTGGTTATTTGACGTTGTAGTTGTTGTTGACGTTGTTGTTGTTGTTGTTTATTTGACGTTGTTGTTATTGTTGTTGTTTATTTGACGTTGTTGTTGTTGTTGACGTTGTTGTTGTTGTTGTTTATTTGATGTTGATGTTTTTGTTGTTGTTGACATAGTTGTTGTTGTTTATTTGACGTTGTTGGTGTTGTTGTTGACGTTGTTGTTTATTTGACGTTATTGTTGTTGTTGACGTTGTTGTTGTTGTTGTTTATTGGACGTTGTTGTTGTTGTTTATTTGACATTGTTGTTGTTGTTGACGGTGTTGTTGTTGTTGTTTATTTGACATTGTTGTTGTTGTTATTTATTTGACGTTGTTGTTGTTTATTTGACGTTGTTGTTATTGTTGTTGTTTATTTGATGTTGTTGTTGTTGTTGTTGTTGTTTATTTGACATTGTTGTTGTTGTTGTTGTTGTTGTTGTTTATTTGACGTTGTTGTTGTTGTATTTGACGTTGTTGTTATTGTTGCTTATTTGACGTTGTTGTTATTGTTGCTATTTATTTGACGTTGTTGTTGTTGTTTATTTGACGTTGTTGTTGTTGTTTATTTGACTTTGTTGTTGTTGACATTGTTGTTGTTGTTGTTGTTGTTTATTTGACGTTGTTGTTGTTGTTTAATTGATGTTGTGGTTGTTGTTGTTGTTGTTGTTTATTTGACGTTGTTATTATTGTTGTTGTATTTGTTGTTATTGTTATTGTTGTTGCTTATTTGACGTTGCTGTTATTGTTGTTGTTTATTTGACGTTGTTGTTATTGTTGTTATTCATTTGATGTTGTTGTTGTTGTTGTTGTTTATTTGACGTTGTTGTTTATTTGACGTTGTAATTGTTGTTAACTTTGTTGTTGTTGTTGTTTATTTGACGTTGTTGTTGTTGTTTTTTATTTGACGTTGTTGTTGTTGTTGTTGTTTATTTGATGTTGTTGTTGTTGACATAGTTGTTGTTGTTTATTTGACGTTGTTGTTATTGTTGTTGTTGTTGATGTTGTTGTTTATTTGACGTTGTTGTTTTTTATTTGACGTTATTGTTGTTGTTGTTGTTGTTGATGTTGTTATTGTTGTTTATTGGACATTGTTGTTGTTGTTGTTTATTTGACTTTGTTGTTGTTGTTTATTTGACGTTGTTGTTGTTTATTTGACGTTGTAGTTGTTGTTTATTTGTTGTTGTTGCTTATTTGACGTTGTTGTTGTTGTTGTTGTTGTTTATTTGACGTTGTTGTTGTTGTTAACGTTGTTGTTGTTGTTTATTTGATGTTGTTGTTATTGTTGTTGTTGACATAGTTGTTGTTGTTTATTTGACGTTGTTGTTGTTGTTGTTGTAGTTGTTGACGTTGTTGTTTATTTGACGTTGTTGTTGTTGTTGTTGTTGACATTGTTGT
This sequence comes from Vicia faba, assembly GCA_948472305.1. Taxonomy (NCBI): domain Eukaryota; kingdom Viridiplantae; phylum Streptophyta; class Magnoliopsida; order Fabales; family Fabaceae; genus Vicia; species Vicia faba. The sequence goes on along the minus strand of OX451735.1, from coordinate 1,331,106,132 downwards.
TGTTGTTGTTTATTGGACGTTTGTGTTGTTGTTTATTTGACATGGTTGTTGTTGTTGACGGTGTTGTTGTTGTTGTTTATTTGACATTGTTGTTGTTGTTATTTATTTGACGTTGTTGTTGTTGTTGTTTATTTGACGTTGTTGTTTATTTGAAGTTTTAGTTGTTTATTTGACGTTGTTGATGTTGTTATTTGACGTTGTTGTTGTTGTTGTTGTTTATTTGACGTTGTTTTAGTTGTTGTTGTTTATTTGACGTTGTTGTTGTTGTTGTTTATTTGACGTTGTTGTTGTCGTTGTTTTTGTTGTTTATTTGACGTTGTTGTTGTTGTTTATTTGATGTTGTTGTTGGTTATTTGACGTTGTATTTGTTGTTGACGTTGTTGTTGTTGTTGTTTATTTGACGTTGTTGTTGTTGTTGTTGTTGTTGTTGTTGTTTATTTGACCTTGTTGTTGTTGTATTTGACGTTGTTGTTATTGTTGCTTATTTGACGTTGTTGTTATTGTTGCTATTTATTTGACGTTGTTGTTGTTATTGTTTATTTGACGTTGTTGTTGTTTATTTGACTTTGTTGTTGTTGACATTGTTGTTGTTGTTGTTGTTTATTTGACGTTGTTGTTGTTGTTTAATTGATGTTGTGGTTGTTGTTGTTGTTGTTGTTTATTTGACGTTGTTGTTTAATTGACGTTGTTGTTGTTGTTGTTTATTTGACGTTGTTGTTATTGTTGTTGTATTTGTTGTTGTTGTTGTTATTGATGTTGCTTATTTGACGTTGTTGTTATTGATGTTGTTTATTTGACATTGTTGTTATTGTTGTTATTCATTTGACGTTGTTGTTGTTGTTTATTTGACGTTGTAGTTGTTGTTAACTTTGTTGTTGTTGTTGTTGTTTATTTGACGTTGTTGTTGTTATTTTTTATTTGACGTTGTTGTTGTTGTTGACGTTGTTGTTGTTGTTGTTTATTTGATGTTGTTGTTGTTGACATAGTTGTTGTTGTTTATTTGACGTTGTTGTTGTTGTTGTTGACGTTGTTGTTTATTTGATGTTGTTGTTGTTTATTTGACATTATTGTTGTTGTTGTTGATGTTGACGTTGTTATTGTTGTTTATTGGACATTTTTATTGTTGTTGTTGTTTATTTGACGTTCTTGTTTTTGTTGTTTATTTGACGTTGTTGTTGTTGTTGTTATTATTGTTGTTGTTGTTTATTTGACGTTGTTATTGTTGGTGTTGTTTATTTGACGTTGTTGTTGTTGTTTAATTGACGTTGTTGTTGTTGTTGTTTATTTGACGTTGTTGTTGTTGTTTATTTGACATTGTTATTGTTGTTTATTTGACGTTGTTTTTGTTATTTGATGTTGTTGTTGTTGTTGTTGTTGCTTATTTGACGTTGTTGTTATTGTTGCTATTTATTTGACGTTGTTGTTGTTGTTTATTTGACATTGTTGTTGTTGTTTATTTGACATTGTTGTTGTTGTTGTTGTTGTTGTTTATTTGACGTTGTTGTTGTTGTTGTTGTATTTGTTGTTGTTGTTATTGTTGTTGATCATTTGACGTTGTTGTTATTGTTGTTGTTTATTTGACGTTGTTGTTGTTGTTATTCATTTGACGTTGTTGTTGTTGTTGTTGTTTATTTGACGTTGTTGTTGTTGTTGTTGTTGTTTATTTGACGTTGTTGTTGTCGTTGTCTTTGTTATTTGTTTGACGTTGTAGTTGTTGTTGTTTATTTGACGTTGTAGTTGTTGTTGACGTTGTTGTTGTTGTTTATTTGACGTTGTTGTTGTTGTTTATTTGACGTTGTTGTTTATGTTGTTTATTTGACGTTGTTGTTGTTGTTAACGTTGTTGTTGTTGTTGTTGTTTATTTGATGTTATTTTTATTGTTGTTGTTGACATAGTTGTTGTTGTTTATTTGACGTTGTTGTTGTTGTTGTTTATTTGACATTGTTGTTGTTGTTGTTGTTTATTTGACATTGTTGTTGTTGTAATTTATTTGACGTTGTTGTTGTTGTTGTTGTTGTTTATTTGACGTTGTTGTTGTTGTTGTTTATTTGACGTTGTAGTTTATTTGAAGTTTTAGTTGTTTATTTGACGTTGTTGATGTTGTTATTTGACGTTGTTGTGGTTGTTGTTTATTTGATGTTGTTTTAGTTGTTGTTGTTTATTTGGCATTGTTGTTGTTGTTTATTTGACGTTGTTGTTGTCGTTGTTTTTGTTGTTTATTTGACGTTGTTGTTGTTGTTGTTGTTTATTTGACGTTGTTGTTGTCGTTGTTTTTGTTGTTTATTTGACGTTGTTGTTGTTGTTGTTTATTTGACGTTCTTGTTGGTTATTTGACGTTGTAGTTGTTGTTAACGTTGTTGTTGTTGTTGTTTATTTGACGTTGTTGTTGTTGTTGTTTATTTGATGTTGTTGTTGTTGTTGACGTTGTTGTTGTTGTTGTTTATTTGATGTTGATGTTGTTGTTGTTGTTGTTGACATAGTTGTTGTTGTTTATTTGACGTTGTTGTTTTTGTTGACGTTGTTGTGTATGTGACGTTGTTGTTGTTGTTGTTGTTGATGTTGTTGTTGTTGTTGTTGTTGTTGTTTATTGGACGTTGTTGTTGTTGTTTATTTGACATTGTTGTTGTTGTTGACGGTGTTGTTGTTGTTTATTTGACATTGTTGTTGTTGTTATTTATTTGACGTTGTTGTTGTTGTTTATTTGACGTTGTTGTTATTGTTGTTGTTTATTTGATGTTGTTGTTGTTGTTGTTTATTTGACGTTGTTGTTGTTGTTGTTGTTGTTGTTTATTTGACGTTGTTGTTGTTGTATTTGTTGTTGTTGTTGTTGTTGTTATTTATTTGACGTTGTTGTTGTTGTTTATTTGACGTTGTTGTTGTTGTTTATTTGACTTTGTTGTTGTTGACATTGTTGTTGTTGTTTATTTGACGTTGTTGTTGTTGTTTAATTGACATTGTTGTTGTTGTTGTTGTTGTTTATTTGACGTTGTTATTATTGTTGTTGTATTTGTTGTTGTTGTTATTGTTGTTGCTTATTTGACGTTGTTGTTATTGTTGTTGTTTATTTGACGTTGTTGTTATTGTTGTTATTCAATTGACGTTTTTGTTGTTGTTGTTGTGTATTTGACGTTTATGTTGTTGTTTATTTGACGTTGTAATTGTTGTTAACTTTGTTATTGTTGTTGTTTATTTGACGTTGTTGTTGTTGTTTTTTATTTGACGTTGTTGTTGTTGTTGACGTTGTTGTTGTTGTTGTTTATTTGATGTTGTTGTTGTTGACATAGTTGTTGTTGTTTATTTGACGTTGTTGTTGTTGTTGTTGACGTTGTTGTTTATGTGACGTTGTTGTTTATTTGACGTTATTGTTGTTGTTGTTGTTGTTGTTGACGTTGTTATTGTTGTTTATTGGACATTGTTGTTGTTGTTGTTTATTTGACATTGTTGTTGTTGTTTATTTGACGTTGTTGTTGTCGTTGTCTTTGTTATTTATTTGACGTTGTTGGTGTTGTTGTTTATTTGATGTTGTTGTTGTTTATTTGACGTTGTAGTTGTTGTTGACGTTGTTGTTGTTGTTTATTTGACGTTGTTGTTGTTGTTGTTGTTTATTTGACGTTGTTGTTGTTGTTAACGTTGTTGTTGTTGTTGTTTATTTGATGTTGTTGTTATTGTTGTTGTTGACATAGTTGTTGTTGTTTATTTGACGTTGTTGTTGTTGTTGTTGTTGTTGTTGCTGACGTTGTTGTTTATTTGACGTTGTTGTTGTTGTTGTTTATTTGACATTGTTGTTGTTGTTATTTATTTGACGTTGTTGTTGTTGTTGTTTATTTGACGTTGTTGTTGTTGTTGTTTATTTGACGTTGTTGTTTATTTGAAGTTTTAGTTGTTTATTTGATGTTGTTGATGTTGTTATTTGACGTTGTTGTTGTTGTTGTTTATTTGACGTTGTTTTAGTTGTTGTTGTTTATTTGACGTTGTTGTTGTTGTTGTCATTGTTTTTGTTGTTTATTTGACGTTGTTGTTGTTGTTGTTGTTTATTTGACGTTGTTATTGGTTATTTGACGTTGTAGTTGTTGTTGATGTTGTTGTTGTTGTTGTTTATTTGACGTTGTTGTTGTTGTTTTTTATTTGACGTTGTTGTTGTTGTTGTTGACGTTGTTGTTGTTGTTGTTTATTTGATGTTGTTGTTGTTGACATAGTTGTTGTTGTTTATTTGACGTTGTTGTTGTTGTTGTTGACGTTGTTGTTTATTTGACGTTGTTGTTGTTTATTTGACGTTATTTTTGTTGTTGTTGTTGTTGACGTTGTTATTGTTGTTTATTGGACATTGTTGTTGTTGTTGTTTATTTGACGTTGTTGTTGTTGTTGTTTATTTGACGTTGTTGTTGTTGTTATTATTGTTGTTGTTGTTTATTTGACGTTGTTATTGTTGGTGTTGTTTATTTGACGTTGTTGTTGTTGTTTAATTGACGTTGTTGTTGTTGTTTATTTGACGTTGTTGTTGTTGTTGATGTTTATTTGACATTGTTATTGTTGTTTATTTGACGTTGTTTTTGTTATTTGATGTTGTTGTTGTTGTTGTTGTTGTATTTGTTGTTGTTGTTGTTGTTGTTGTTGCTTATTTGACGTTGTTGTTATTGTTGCTATTTATTTGACGTTGTTGTTGTTGTTGTTATTTATTTGACATTGTTGTTGTTGTTTATTAGACATTGTTGTTGTTGTTGTTTATTTGACGTTGTTGTTGTTGTTGTTGTTATTGTTGTTGATTATTTAACGTTGTTGTTATTGTTGTTGTTTATTTGACATTGTTGTTGTTGTTATTCATTTGACGTTGTTGTTGTTGTTGTTTATTTGACGTTGTTGATGTTGTTGTTTATTTGACATTGTTGTTGTTGTTGTCTTTGTTATTTATTTGACGTTGTTGTTGTTGTTATTTATTTGACGTTGTTGTTGTTTATTTGACGTTGTAGTTATTGTTGACGTTGTTGTTGTTGTTGTTTATTTGACGTTGTTGTTGTTGTTGTTTATTTGACGTTGTTGTTGTTGTTAACGTTGTTGTTGTTGTTAACGTTGTTGTTGTTGTTGTTTATTTGATGTTGTTGTTATTGTTGTTGTTGACATAGTTGTTGTTGTTTATTTGACGTTGTTGTTGTTGTTGTTGTTGACGTTGTTGTTTATTTGACGTTGTTGTTGTTGTTGTTGTTGTTGTTGACATTGTTGTTGTTGTTGTTTATTAGACGTTGTTGTTGTTTATTTGACATTGTTGTTGTTGTTGACGGTGTTGTTGTTGTTGTTTATTTGACATTGTTGTTGTTGTTATTTATTTGACGTTGTTGTTGTTGTTGTTTATTTGACGTTGTTGTTGTTGTTGTTTATTTGACGTTGTTGTTTATTTGAAGTTTAAGTTGTTTATTTGACGTTGTTGATGTTGTTATTTGACGTTGTTGTTGTTGTTGTTGTTTATTTGACGTTGTTTTAGTTGTTGTTGTTTATTTGACGTTGTTGTTGTTGTTTAATTGACGTTGTTGTTGTCGTTGTTTTTGTTGTTTATTTGACGTTGTTGTTGTTGTTGTTGTTTATTTGACGTTGTTGTTGGTTATTTGACGTTGTAGTTGTTGTTGACGTTGTTGTTGTTGTTGTTGTTGTTTATTTGACGTTGTTGTTATTGTTGTTGTTTATTTGACGTTGTTGTTGTTGTTGACGTTGTTGTTGTTGTTTATTTGATGTTGATGTTTTTGTTGTTGTTGACATAGTTGTTGTTGTTTATTTGACGTTGTTGTTGTTGTTGACGTTGTTGTTTATTTGACGTTATTGTTGTTGTTGACGTTGTTGTTGTTGTTGTTTATTGGACGTTGTTGTTGTTTATTTGACATTGTTGTTGTTGTTGACGGTGTTGTTGTTGTTGTTTATTTGACATCGTTGTTGTTGTTATTTATTTGACGTTGTTGTTGTTTATTTGACGTTGTTGTTATTGTTGTTGTTTATTTGATGTTGTTGTTGTTGTTGTTGTTGTTTATTTGACATTGTTGTTGTTGTTGTTGTTGTTGTTTATTTGACGTTGTTGTTGTTGTATTTGACGTTGTTGTTATTGTTGCTTATTTAACGTTGTTGTTATTGTTGCTATTTATTTGACGTTGTTGTTGTTGTTTATTTGACGTTGTTGTTGTTGTTTATTTGACTTTGTTGTTGTTGACATTGTTGTTGTTGTTGTTGTTTATTTGACGTTGTTGTTGTTGTTTAATTGATGTTGTGGTTGTTGTTGTTGTTGTTGTTTATTTGACGTTGTTATTATTGTTGTTGTATTTGTTGTTATTGTTATTGTTGTTGCTTATTTGACGTTGTTATTATTGTTGTTGTTTATTTGACGTTGTTGTTATTGTTGTTATTCATTTGATGTTGTTGTTGTTGTTGTTTATTTGACGTTGTTGTTTATTTGACGTTGTAATTGTTGTTAACTTTGTTGTTGTTGTTGTTTATTTGACGTTGTTGTTGTTGTTTTTTATTTGACGTTGTTGTTGTTGTTGTTGTTTATTTGATGTTGTTGTTGTTGACATAGTTGTTGTTGTTTATTTGACGTTGTTGTTATTGTTGTTGTTGTTGATGTTGTTGTTTATTTGACGTTGTTGTTTTTTATTTGACGTTATTGTTGTTGTTGTTGTTGTTGATGTTGTTATTGTTGTTTATTGGACATTGTTGTTGTTGTTGTTTATTTGACTTTGTTGTTGTTGTTTATTTGACGTTGTTGTTGTTTATTTGACGTTGTAGTTGTTGTTGACGTTGTTGTTGTTGCTTATTTGACGTTGTTGTTGTTGTTGTTGTTGTTGTTTATTTGACGTTGTTGTTGTTGTTAACGTTGTTGTTGTTGTTTATTTGATGTTGTTGTTATTGTTGTTGTTGACATAGTTGTTGTTGTTTATTTGACGTTGTTGTTGTTGTTGTAGTTGTTGACGTTGTTGTTTATTTGACGTTGTTGTTGTTGTTGTTGTTGACATTGTTGTTGTTGTTGTTTATTGGACGTTTGTGTTGTTGTTTATTTGACAAGGTTGTTGTTGTTGACGGTGTTGTTGTTGTTGTTTATTTGACATTGTTGTTGTTGTTATTTATTTGACGTTGTTGTTGTTGTTGTTTATTTGACGTTGTTGTTTATTTGAAGTTTTAGTTGTTTATTTGACGTTGTTGATGTTGTTATTTGACGTTGTTGTTGTTGTTGTTGTTTATTTGACGTTGTTTTAGTTGTTGTTGTTTATTTGACGTTGTTGTTGTTGTTGTTTATTTGACGTTGTTGTTGTCGTTGTTTTTGTTGTTTATTTGACGTTGTTGTTGTTGTTTATTTGATGTTGTTGTTGGTTATTTGACGTTGTATTTGTTGTTGACGTTGTTGTTGTTGTTGTTTATTTGACGTTGTTGTTGTTGTTGTTGTTGTTGTTGTTGTTTATTTGACGTTGTTGTTGTTGTATTTGACGTTGTTGTTATTGTTGCTTATTTGACGTTGTTGTTATTGTTGCTATTTATTTGACGTTGTTGTTGTTGTTGTTTATTTGACGTTGTTGTTGTTGTTTATTTGACTTTGTTGTTGTTGACATTGTTGTTGTTGTTGTTGTTTATTTGACGTTGTTGTTGTTTAATTGATGTTGTGGTTGTTGTTGTTGTTGTTGTTTATTTGACGTTGTTATTATTGTTGTTGTATTTGTTGTTATTGTTATTGTTGTTGCTTATTTGACGTTGCTGTTATTGTTGTTGTTTATTTGACTTTGTTGTTATTGTTGTTATTCATTTGACGTTGTTGTTGTTGTTGTTGTTTATTTGACGTTGTTGTTTATTTGACGTTGTAATTGTTGTTAACTTTGTTGTTGTTGTTGTTTATTTGACGTTGTTGTTGTTGTTTTTTATTTGACGTTGTTGTTGTTGTTGTTGTTTATTTGATGTTGTTGTGTTTGACATAGTTGTTGTTGTTTATTTGACGTTGTTGTTATTGTTGTTGTTGTTGATGTTGTTGTTTATTTGACGTTGTTGTTTTTTATTTGACATTATTGTTGTTGTTGTTGTTGTTGATGTTGTTATTGTTGTTTATTGGACATTTTTGTTGTTGTTGTTTATTTGACTTTGTTGTTGTTGTTTATTTGACGTTGTTGTTGTTTATTTGACGTTGTAGTTGTTGTTGACGTTGTTGTTGTTGCTTATTTGACGTTGTTGTTGTTGTTGTTGTTGTTGTTGTTTATTTGACGTTGTTGTTGTTAACGTTGTTGTTGTTGTTGTTTATTTGATGTTGTTGGTATTGTTGTTGTTGACATAGTTGTTGTTGTTTATTTGACGTTGTTGTTGTTGTTGTTGTTGTTGTAGTTGTTGACGTTGTTGTTTATTTGACGTTGTTGTTGTTGTTGTTGTTGCTGTTGACATTGTTGTTGTTGTTTATTGGACGTTTGTGTTGTTGTTTATTTGACATGGTTGTTGTTGTTCACGGTGTTGTGTTGTTGTTTATTTGACATTGTTGTTGTTGTTATTTATTTGACGTTGTTGTTGTTGTTGTTTATTTGACGTTGTTGTTTATTTGAAGTTTTAGTTGTTTATTTGACGTTGTTGATGTTGTTATTTGACGTTGTTGTTGTTGTTGTTGTTGTTTATTTGACGTTGTTTTAGTTGTTGTTGTTTATTTGACGTTGTTGTTGTTGTTGTTTATTTGACGTTGTTGTTGTCGTTGTTTTTGTTGTTTATTTGACGTTGTTGTTGTTGTTTATTTGATGTTGTTGTTGGTTATTTGACGTTGTATTTCTTGTTGACGTTGTTGTTGTTGTTGTTTATTTGACGTTGTTGTTGTTGTTGTTTATTTGACGTTGTTGTTGTTGTTGATATTGTTGTTGTTGTTGTTTATTTGATGTTGATGTTGTTGTTGTTGTTGTTGACATAGTGGTTGTTGTTTATTTGTCGTTGTTGTTGATGTTGACGTTGTTATTTATTTGACGTTGTTGTTGTTGACGTTGTTGTTGTTGTTGTTTATTGGACGTTGTTGTTGTTGTTTATTTGACATTGTTGTTGTTGTTGACGGTGTTGTTGTTGTTATTTATTTGACATTGTTGTTGTGGTTATTTATTTGACGTTGTTGTTGTTTATTTGACGTTGTTGTTATTGTTGTTGTTTATTTGATGTTGTTGTTGTTGATGTTGTTTATTTGACGTTGTTGTTGTTGTATTTGTTGTTGTTGTTGTTGTTGTTTATTTGACGTTGTTGTTGTTGTTGTTTATTTGACGTTGTTGTTGTTGTTTATTTGACTTTGTTGTTGTTGACATTATTGTTGTTTTTGTTGTTTATTTGACGTTGTTGTTGTTGTTTAATTGACGTTGTTGTTGTTGTATTTGTTGTTGTTGTTTATTTGACGTTGTTGTTATTGTTGTTGTATTTGTTGTTGTTGTTATTGATGTTGCTTATTTGACGTTGTTGTTATTGTTGTTGTTTATTTGACATTGTTGTTATTGTTGTTATTCATTTGACGTTGTTGTTGTTGTTGTTGTTTATTTGACGTTGTAGTTGTTGTTAACTTTGTTGTTGTTGTTGTTATTTAATTGACGTTGTTGTTGTTATTTTTTATTTGACGTTGTTGTTGTTGTTGTTGTTTATTTGATGTTGTTGTTGTTGACATAGTTGTTGTTGTTTATTTGACGTTGTTGTTGTTGTTGTTGACGTTGTTATTTATTTGACGTTGTTGTTGTTTATTTGACGTTATTGTTGTTGTTGTTGATGTTGACGTTGTTATTGTTGTTTAATGGACATTTTTGTTGTTGTTGTTGTTTATTTGACGTTGTTGTTGTTGTTTATTTGACGTTGTTGTTGTTGTTGTTGTTGTTGTTATTATTGTTGTTGTTGCTTATTTGACGTTGTTATTGTTGGTGTTGTTTATTTGACGTTGTTGTTGTTGTTTAATTGACGTTGTTGTTGTTGTTGTTTATTTGACGTTGTTGTTGTTGTTGTTTATTTGACATTGTTATTGTTGTTTATTTGACGTTGTTTTTGTTATTTGATGTTGTTGTTGTTGTTGTTGTTGCTTATTTGACGTTGTTGTTATTGTTGCTATTTATTTGACGTTGTTGTTGTTATTGTTATTTATTTGACATTGTTGTTATTGTTTATTTGACATTGTTGTTGTTGTTGTTGTTTATTTGACGTTGTTGTTGTTGTTGTTGTATTTGTTGTTGTTGTTATTGTTGTTGATTATTTGACGTTGTTGTTATTGTTGTTGTTTATTTGACGTTGTTGTTGTTGTTATTCATTTGACGTTGTTGTTGTTGTTGTTGTTGTTTATTTGACGTTGTTGTTGTTATTGTTGTTTATTTGACGTTGTTGTTGTCGTTGTCTTTGTTATTTATTTGACGTTGTAGTTGTTGTTGTTTATTTGACGTTGTTGTTGTTTATTTGACGTTGTAGTTGTTGTTGACATTGTTGTTGTTGTTTATTTGACGTTGTTGTTTATGTTGTTTATTTGACGTTGTTGTTGTTGTTGTTAACGTTGTTGTTGTTGTTGTTGTTTATTTGATGTTATTTTTATTGTTGTTGTTGACATAGTTGTTGTTGTTTGTTTGACGTTGTTGTTGTTGTTGTTGTTGACGTTGTTGTTTATTTGACATTGTTGTTGTTGTTGTTGTTGTTGACATTGTTGTTGTTGTTTATTGGACGTTGTTGTTGTTGTTCATTTGACATTGTTGTTGTTGTTGACGGTGTTGTTGTTGTTGTTTATTTGACATTGTTGTTGTTGTAATTTATTTGACGTTGTTGTTGTTGTTGTTGTTGTTTATTTGACGTTGTTGTTGTTGTTGTTGTTTATTTGACGTTGTAGTTTATTTGAAGTTTTAGTTGTTTATTTGACGTTGTTGATGTTGTTATTTGACGTTGTTGTTGTTGTTGTTGTTGTTTATTTGACGTTGTTTTAGTTGTTGTTGTTTATTTGGCGTTGTTGTTGTTGTTGTTTATTTGACGTTGTTGTTGTCGTTGTTTTTGTTGTTTATTTGACGTTTGTTGTACCCCAAAATTTGCCCTCCCATGTTCATCAAGAATTGTCAAAGTTAAGGTCACAAAATTCCCCAAGGACTATGCAGTTCAACTGTCTCCTATACAGTCAAAACTAGGGTTTGAGTTCTGATCAAAGAAAGGAAGTTTTCAAGGGCCCAATCAAGTCTCATATGCCTACAAAGATGGTCAAGTATCCTCATGTCAAGTTTCAAGGCATTCAGCTCAAAATTGCACAGTCAAAACCCTAGATTGCACTACAGTCAGCTGTAGGGGCAAAATGGTCATTTGACAGTCAAAAGTTCAAATTTTTGGTCAACATATCATTTTGAAGCCACAAACATCATTTGATCAATGCTTGATCATGATTCCCAAAATTTGGCTCAGAAATCATCAAAGATGCAAAAGTTACTATATTTGGACAGCTGAAAAAGTCAACTGAAATTGACCAGGGCATAACTTTCACATGGATTATCAGAAAAATTCCATCAAAAGCTCATTTTGAAGAGAAAGACATTTCCTACAATTCATCTTCATGTTCCAAGTCCAAGAAATGCTCTCACAAAAAGTTATCAATTTCAACATTATAGGTCATTTTCAAAAGTCAACAAAAAGGGACTTTAAGTCAAAGGCCATAACTTGAGATTGGTAAATCAAAATGACATGGGACCAAAGGCATTGGTTAAAGGACTCAAAGACCTTTCCAAAATGTCCAAGAACATGTGAAAAGCTTAAAAATTGACCAAGTTATGCCTTGTGGAAGTTGGGAAATTTTTAGGAATTTTGAAAAGTCAACATTGATGCAAAAGGCCTAAAAATGCAAATGGGCCCATTTTTCTTCCAAGTTTCTTCATGCCAAGCCTATGCACGACCACTAGGCCCAAAGGGAAGTATTTTCACATTTTTTAATTATTTATTTGAATTTATATTAATTTATATTCATTTAAATCATTTTAATACATGAAAAATATGAACTTAACCTAGAAAAATCTTTTTATGCACATTCTAATGTCAATATTTCGTGCTTGATTGATTATGGCAAGTTTTGATAAGATTTGAGCAGATTTGAACCAAAATGCACATGAAAAAATATTCAAAAAGATCTTGCAAAATCATATATTGAAATCCATTATGGCATGAGATTTTGTACAACTTTCTTGACCTAAAAGCCTCTATACATACTCAGCATCACAACCCTAATGGTTTTTAGACTGCAAGCTGCGCACAAGAAGCCCTTACAATATTGAAAATTCTCCTAAAAACTCAAACACTGAAATCAGAGTTTTAGGTGGATTCAAACCCTGACACTTATCCCAAACGCTTCCTCAGGCACTCCTGATCAAATTCCAACCAAGAACATCCACTAAAACGCCCTGAGTTGGTATCAAGAACCTTGACTGAACCTTGAAATTTTTGAAACCGCATATCATAAATCATGCGTCTTTTTGCATTTTTGTTTACATATTCATGTTCCTGATGAAGTTTACAAACTAACCATTACGCTTAATTGCATTTTTTCGTTGTGTATAAGAATCCACCATGTGCGTTTTCTAGGTTTGCAGGTTCTTAGATTTAGGGCTTTTGCAATACAGTGAAATTGGCCCTTAAGACCACCACAGTTGAACTCAGCACATCAAGACGAAGAAGTCTTGACCCTCGCGCCCAATTTATATGCATCATAGCGCTAGTCGCTATTTTTTCGTTGCCTGCCTAAAACCACGCCCAGAAACCGTTGCTATAGGGCTTTGTTTTCAGAAAAAAGAAGAAAGGCGTGAGGAAGATGATGAGTTGTCAGCCGGTGGTTCGTTAGTTCAAATTTGCGCGCGTTTTAATTAGTGGGCGTTGGTTTTGCTTTTTCATTATTTGTTTATAATAATATATCAATTAACGCGCTTGGCTCAGTGGTAACATACTATGCATGTAGCCTCAAAGACCTGGGTTCAAGTCCCAGGTCTGGCAAATGTTCAATATTATTTTTCAATAATTGTTCCTATGCTACGCTAACGTTCAGGTACACTATACACGCTACATCCAGGCCACCCACGTGTGCACTAAGACCAATCCAAAGCTAAGATTCTGAAGAACACATATACTCAAGTCAAACGCATCATACATAATCCAGAAGTCAACCAATCCTCAGCTTATTGGGCCAATGTCCTTGGGCCTTACCTCCTGAATTGGGGACTACCCCCCCCTGGTTTGCCAAATTTAAATTATTTTTCTTATCTTTTTAATTACTATTTTAATTGCTATGTTTATTTTAATCATTTGTTTTATTTAATTTTTAACCAAAAACACAAAAACATCATAAAATCAAAGAATGCCAAAAAATACAATTTTTAATTTAATTATTTTCATAAGTAAATTATATGTAAATATTTAGTTTAATTAGGTTATAATTTTAATCTTTTTAATAAAAATCCAAAAAAATAGAATTTAGGTTTTTTTTATAAATTTTATTGTCTTTTTAATTTTTCCTTTTTTTCCAGTAATCATTATTATCTATTTATTTATTTTCATGAATTAAAAATTGTACATAAATAATTTAGGGTTTAATTTAGGTTAATTTAATTCCTTTCATAATAAATAAAAAATACTAGAATTAGGGTTTGTCTTTTGATTTAATTTCAATAAATTCTTTTTCTCATTAAATCTAAAAAACACAAAAATATCATTCTCATTTAATTTTAATTTTTAATTCCTTATTAATTTTAATTATTTGCAAAAGGGTCCAACGCCCTAGTTTTGTTTTAATTATTTTCTTTTGCGCATTTACTTTATTGCTTATTATAATTATGTAAATCTCCCAAAGCCATGTAACTTTACTTTTCGCACTTTATTTCTTCGCATTATTTATTTTCCGCTAAATCGGGTCCGGTTTAATTTTGGCGATGTGGACCCGTGTCATTTGTAATAGTCTTAGATTTATTTTTCGCAAACTTTATAACTGTTAAATATGCATGCAAGAATGAATGGCCTTAATTAAAATCAAGCTAGAACACAATGAACATGACAAGACAAATAACTGAAACATGACACGCAATTCGCACACATCACCCCTAGGGTACGCCTCACTGTTGCCTTTCGAAAGGTGATCGTCGAGTAGAGGATGTCTTAGTAAGTCCTCATGATCCGGGAACCTGGCATGAGGGTAGCTTCTAAGGTGTCTTCCCATTGCTCTGGTGATCACCACGTCCCTAAAACTCGAATTGACCCGAACACCTCCAATGGTGGTGCTACCTACCTCTCAATGGTGGGATGGCACTATTTTAAAGGACTCTTACACAGACGAATCCCTTAGGGTAGGTAGGTTCTCAAGGATACTTGCTCTAATCTCAAAACAAACTCAAAAGGACTTTTCACACTGACACTTTTCAAAAGCTTTCAAAACAAACTTTTCAAACACTCTGACGTACGAGTCGATCTGAAATTTTTCAAAGAAACTTTTTTTAAAACCCACATTGAAAAGCAAGCAAACATTTTGAAAACACAATGAGCAAGTATCTAAGAGCCCATGGATAACCATGGATAGAAAGGGTGCTAACACCTTCCCTTTCTATAATCTACCTCCCGAACCGAGAGCAATCTCTTTAAAGGAATTTTTCTGTGCTTTTGTCCTTTCCAATTGGAGAAAATAAAAGACGGTGGCGACTCTTGCTTCCGCGACATTCTCGCGAACCAGCATTAAACAGTCAGTTCCAGATCCACCGATCACAGAACTGGCGACTCTGCTGGGGACCAAACTTAAAGTGAGGTGTACCTTAGGGCTAGGTCATAACTGTGTTTTCACTTGTACTGTTTTGCTTGCTTTACTATTGTGGGTTGCATCGGAGATACATAGATCCTAACCCGGATCTGGGGATACCCTGTTTAGGTAGCATAAGCTGTGAGGGACCTGTCCGGCGTAGACCGACACAGGTGAAGCAGTGGCTACGTTGGTGTGGCGCCTTGGTCTGTACCGATATCCCTTGTGTTGCAACGAGGAGAATATGGGTCTTCTAAGGAGTCATTAAGCACCAACAACCTTAGAACCTTAATTGACACAACTTGGCCTTTAGAACAGTAGCAGTATGCTACGCCCATTGAGGCTAAACTCTCGTGATGGTTCTGGCCGCAAGAAAAGATTGCGATGCTGGAGTTATGACCGATTGAGGGTAGTCAATGATATTGGGATCCTCTAAGAACCCGGTTACTTTGATAGGACAGGTTGAACCCACCAACTTCAAGAGGGTAATACCTAGACCTCATGCTGGCCTAAACCCTAAGGGCTCTTTTGTGTGACTTGTGTGCCTTCGTATTTGACTATCTGCGTGCTTGTTACCTGACACTTGTTTCCTGCAGGTTCTGTTTATAGTCCTTAATTGGGACTCATAACAGGGTACTAAATTTCCTGCAGGTTCTGTTTATAGTCCTTAATTGGGACTCATAACAGGGTACTAAATTTCTTGCAGGGTTGTTTATAGTCCTTAATTGGGACTCATAACAGGATACTGAATTTCTTGCAGGGTCTGTTTATAGTCCTTAATTGGGACTCATAGCAGGGCTTACCTACTTCACCCCATGCATAGCATGACATCATACCATTGCATACCATTGCATACATCCTAACCCATTTCAAGGATCTCAAGGGCTTGTGATGCAGGTCATGATGAACAACTATCCCAGCAAGGGGCAAAGAGGATTTATTTTCCTCTAGCCAAGGGTGTCAGGGGCTATGACCCACTGGATATGGTGAGCCTTTGACCCTTGAAGAAGGACTCTCAACAACATGAAGTTCCTTCAATCAAGTTACCGGTTCCAAAAGCTAACAAAGTTTCTCGGTTTACCCCGCGAGGTCCTTGAAAACATTGCATGCATATCATACATCTCATCGCATTGCAGGTATCCCTCTGACAGGTTGCTTACCCTTCTCCGCTGTTTATTTCAGCCGCCCGTCATGAATCCTGAATCATCAGCTGAGCAGACCATCAAAGACCTCCAGGCTCAGAATGCCCAGTTCCAAGAGCTGATCCTGAATTTGACCCAGGGGCAGCAAGACCTGAAGTACCTACTCTTGAAGAAGGACAAGAAAAAGAAGAGGACTGTCTTGTTCAGCTCTAGACGCAGATCTGGGAATGCACCACAGATTGAAACTGAGAGGACAACCCCATCTGTGGGAAAAAGCAGTCACCATGAGAGAGAGGTTCCCAGTCCAGTGGTCTCCGACAACGAGACAGGTTTTGATGAAGAGCAGTACCCTCCTGCTGATGACAGATATAAACAACTGGAGGACAGAATGAAAGCTATGGAGGTTCAACAGGTACCTGGGCTGGATTTTGGAGATCTGGGTTTGTCAACTGGTGTGGTTATCCCTCGCAAGTTCAAAGTACCACCCTTCTCTAAGTATGACGGGGCGTCTTGCCCCAAGCTGCATCTAAGGTCCTATGTTCGGAAGATTCAGCCATATACGGTGGACAAGAATTTATGGATCCACTTCTTCCAGGAAAGTCTTTCAGGGACTCACCTCGAATGGTTCTATCAACTGGATGGGACCAAAATTCGTAACTGGGAGGAGTTGGCAACTGCTTTCTATAAGCAGTACCAGTACAATGCCGACCTTGCCCCCACGCGTACTCAACTCCAGGGTATGTCGTTAGGGCCAAGTGAAGGTTTTAAAGAATATGCGCAGAAATGGAGGGATCTTGCTGGAAGGGTACAACCACCTCTGACTGATCGGGAACTTGTGGACATGTTCTTGGGGACCTTGTCTGGTCCATTTTATAACCACCTGATTGGGAATTCGTCTGCTGGATTCACAGACCTTATCTTGACTGGAGAGCGAATAGAAGCTGGCATCCGGTCTGGGAAAATTCAAAAGGCTGCACCTGCGGATAAAAAGCCTCATCATGGAAAGAAAGAATCCAACGCTGTGCACGGTAAAAAGAGCCGTCATGAGGCAGGGGCAATCCAGATTTCCAATCCCGGACCTGCTCAACTAGGACAGGGGCAACAGCGAAAGGAGAAACGGCAGTACACCAAACTCAACATGTCGTTGGATCAAGCACTGCAACAACTGTTGAAGACAGGGCTGATCACCTTAAGGGCTCCTCTCCGGAATCCAAACACTTCTGCACCCAACTATCATCCCAACGATAGGTGCGCATATCATTCAGATAGCCCGGGGCATACTACAGACAACTGCAGGCCTCTCAAGAACAAAATGCAAGACATGATCGACGCTGGGGAGATTCAGTTTGAAGTGCCTGAGACTCCGAACATAGTCACTGCTCCGTTGCCCAATCATTGAAGCCTTTTGTTTATTTGAATATTTTGAGTTGTACTTTTCTTTGCTTATACAAACAATTAATGTCATAGCAAACTCTCTTATTTGATTAATGCATCGCATATGTCTGTTTTGGAAATTAATACAATTATTTTCATTATGTTCAAATATCTTTTCATATTTTTCTGATGTCAACTCTCGGTTAATAATTCTAAGCCTCTTGAGGGAGGATGACGAAAACGATACCACGATCATTACAGTATGCTTTTGAACAGACCCCGCTGATGAGGTACAGGCATTGTTTCAATCCCTAAACACTGGAGTTATAAGGATGATAATCCCTCGTCAACCCATCAGAGCCAAAGAAGTAGGAGTTTTTGTTTTCGAAAATCAAAACCCTTAATCATAACCTGGGGCAGGGTAGTTCTCTCAGTCGAGCCAAATGCATCTTTACAAAACGAGCAAAGACGGTAATGGTTCAGAACAATCAAACAGACAGGCAGTCATTACTTCTCAAAATAAAAACCCAATAAGTCAAAACCCATGAAGGAGACTTACAAAACTGGGGTATCCCGCTGACTGTAATTCCAAAAAGGAAACAGCTCAGGCAAAAAAAAAAATAGGGATAACAAAATCAAGAAAAAAAAAAGGTTATACAAATCCTCAACAAAAAAGGAATGACTGCCTATCCAGAATAAATCATCAATATCTGGACCATCATTGGAACATCAGCACAAAGACTCAAACAAGGTCTAACGCACGATCAACTGAGCTTAGGTTTGAAGAACATCACGAAGAGCGGGTGGGTACAAATAATTTGAGCCTTTATCCTTTGTTTCTTAAACCGTGAACCAGGCCACGTTATAACCCTCAAAAGTCCTAGCTGAAGCATGGGTTAGTTCGAAAGCATACTGTTACGAAAGGTATCCTGACTCCTTAAGGCTTACGGTAAATACGGAGTTGACATCACGTTTTACAAACAATCATTTGTTTTATGAAAAAAGAATGCGTTTTCAAAATCTTCAAGACAGACATAAGCTTTGCATTTTTAACATAACTTTGTTTGCATATGACTTTTCGTTTAAACATCAGGGAAATTCGCACGATGAATGCCTAATAAACAGAAGCACTTCCAATCAAGGGGCATGGTATGATCATGGTCCGTCATCTGGGGCAGTTCAGTCAAGATTCGGAGAATCTCTCAAAGGCCAATCAGCCTGGGGCAAATCTCCTCCTGAATCATTTTGGGCATTTCAACAACGAATCTTGCACGATCAGACATCTTCTGGTAGCATGGCAACATAAACAGCCAGTGGCACCTCCCTGCATTCTAAGAACATGGACATAGTCGAAAAAAATACTACGCAAAATCAAAGACCCGCTAGGTTGACATACCTAGGCAAAAATAAGGGCTTCCCGGCGAACCAAAAGGGTTCGGGCAAAATGAAGGGATGAAAATAAAAAATCTGTACACCCGGCAAGTCGAAAACCTGAAAAGGCGGCTTGGGCAAAAATGGGTATCCCGGTGGACTGAAAACCCGAAAGGGCGGTCCAGGCAAAAGTTAGGGATTAAAGCGTACGACTATGTCCTATCATCTTGTCATCCGCCTACCAGAAGAAGGTTTGACTCCCAACAACTATCAGCACCCCACAAGAAACAGGGGCAATAAAAGTTGGTCTAAGCAGCCTGATTGTTCTATTCTCCAAGACATCGGGGTAGGTTCCGCTGAAGAACATCCCAACATATCACAACTTCCCCAGAGAATCCAATCAAAGTCTCCCCAGGAAAGTTGGAATCCATCTCCCCAAGCAGTAAGCGTACCCCCAGTAGATTCTGGAAGCTTATCCCCTAGCAGGGCACGAACGCGTCGCCCGGCTTGATTTAAAGAGTTATTTCCTTAACAGGATATAACTGGGTTATCCTCAGCCAAAAGACACGGAAAGAGTGTCGTCGACAGAATCTTCTTATTCCCAGCGAAGTCCATTCATACTTCCAATACAGCAAGGTATCCTCAACGAGTCATCCTCAACAATTCAGCAAAAGCATCCCCCACAGAGTATTTCTTCCCAGCATGGTCGCTAGAATATCTTTTTCTCCCCGCAGAATCCTACATTCGCCAAGTTTATTTCTCAACGGAGTTATCTTCTCCTACCGGTATACTTGCAACTATCATCCCCAGCGGAAGCAAAGTCTGTTCTTCAAACATCAGCCCAGGAGTGACTTCCCGGCACCCGTCAAGGATTTATTTTCTGAGACAAACATACATTCATAAAACGTCACATACATCATTATAGCATGCATATGCATCATACTACACGAATCTCATTGATTTTGAAGACATACAGTTCATGCATCATGATTTTGCATCCAATTATGTCTCGCCTTTTCAGGAAAAAGATCAATACAAAAATGACTACTACCAACTAATCGCAATTCATTCTTGATATAGTTTCAGATGTAAGCCCAGCGATGGTGACGTTCTGATACTGCTTCCAGAATTCCTTCTAGATATAGTTTCAGATGTAAACCCAGCGATGGTGACGTTCTGATACTGCTTCCAGAATTCCCTCTCGATATAGTCTCAGATGTAAACCCAGCGATGGTGACGTTCTGATGCTGCTTCCAGATTCCTTTCTAGATATAGTTTCAGATGTAAACCCAGCGATGGTGACGTTCTGATACTGCTCCCAGAATTCCTTCTCGATATAGTTTCAGATGTAAACCCAGCGATGGTGACGTTCTGATACTGCTTCCAGAATTCCTTCTCGATATAGTTTCAGATGTAAACCCAGCGATGGTGACGTTCTGATACTGCTTCCAGATTCCCTTCCAGATATAGTTTCAGATGTAAACCAGATATGGTGACATTCTGATACTGCTTCCAGATTTCCTTCTCGATATAGTTTCAGATGTAAACCCAGCGATGGTGACGTTCTGATACTGCTTCCAGATTTCCTTCTAGATATAGTTTCAGATGTAAGCCCAGCGATGGTGACGTTCTGATACTGCTTCCAGATTCCACTTCTAGATATATTTCAGATGTGAGCCCAGCGATGGTGACGTTCTGATACTACTTCCAGAATTCCTTCTCGATATAGTTCCAGATGTAAGCCCAGCGATGGTGACGTTCTGATACTTCTTCCAGAATTCCTTCTCGATATAGTTTCAGATGTAAACCCAGCGATGGTGACGTTCTGATACTGCTTCCAGATTCCCTTCTAGATATAGCTTCAGATGTAAACCAGATATGGCGACGTTTTGACACTTATTCCCGTTGACGACATTTCAAGACCTAGACCGGTTCAGTTAAATCGACCCTAAGATTTTCCTGATTCTTACCCAGTCCAAGGCCTTCTCTGGTTCAGTCAGATCGACCCTAAGATCTCCCTGATACTTATCCAGTTGAAGATGTTTCAAGACCTAGACCGGTTCAGTTAAATCGACCCTAAGATTTTCCTGATTCTTACCCAGTCCAAGGCCTTCTCGGGTTCAGTCAGATCGACCCTAAGATCTCCCTGATACTTATCCAGTTGAAGATGTTTCAAGACCTAGACCGGTTCAGTTAAATCGATCCTAAGATTTTCCTGATTCCTACCCAGTCAAAGGCCTCTCTGGTTCAGTCAGATCGACCCTAAGATCTCCCTGATTCTTATCCCAGTAGAAGACACCCAAGATTTTTCTCAACGAGCGTTGTTGAAGTTAAAGTCATCCAAGATTTTTCTCAACGAGCGTTGTTGAAGTTAAAATCGCCCAAGGTTCCCTTACCATCCATACTAAGGTAGTAACCATCCCTGGTTCGTTCATCAGCGTTTGAGGCTCCAGACTCAGCTCCTGTAACCAGTCAGGACACATCTATACCAAGCATCTAAAATCAGCTCCTGCAACGTGTCAGGTATTCATTTGTTCTTTTGCAGGTATACAGGTTCTAGCGAAGGAATCTCTTACGCAATCAACATTCAGATGGCATCTATAAGCCCATCACCCTATCCAGCAATCTCCAAATGGCATCTATAAGCCCATTCCATCATCACTGCCACTATGTGAGTGCAAATTTCTGGGCACTCTAGTGTCCAATCATCTTCTACCCTCGGATTACGAAAGGCACGTCAGCCAATCTGCATCCTCAGGTCTAAGAAGATTGAACAGGGGCAACTGTTGTACCCCAAAATTTGCCCTCCCATGTTCATCAAGAATTGTCAAAGTCAAGGTCACAAAATTCCCCAAGGACTATGCAGTTCAACTGTCTCCTATACAGTCAAAACTAGGGTTTGAGTTCTGATCAAAGAAAGGAAGTTTTCAAGGGCCCAATCAAGTCTCATATGCCTACAAAGATGGTCAAGTATCCTCATGTCAAGTTTCAAGGCATTCAGCTCAAAATTGCACAGTCAAAACCCTAGATTGCACTACAGTCAACTGTAGGGGCAAAATGGTCATTTGACAGTCAAAAGTTCAAATTTTTGGTCAACATATCATTTTGAAGCCACAAACATCATTTGATCAATGCTTGATCATGATTCCCAAAATTTGGCTCAGAAATCATCAAAGATGCAAAAGTTACTATATTTAGACAGTTGAAAAAGTCAACTGAAATTGACCAGGGCATAACTTTCACATGGATTATCAGAAAAATTCCATCCAAAGCTCATTTTGAAGAGAAATACATTTCCTACAATTCATCTTCATGTTCCAAGTCCAAGAAATGCTCTCACAAAAAGTTATCAATTTCAACATTATAGGTCATTTTCAAAAGTCAACAAAAAGGGACTTTAAGTAAAAGGCCATAACTTGAGATTGGTAAATCAAAATGACATGGGACCAAAGGCATTGGTTAAAGGACTCAAAGACCTTTCCAAAATGTCCAAGAACATGTGAAAAGCTTAAAAATTGACCAAGTTATGCCTTGTGGAAGTTGGGAAATTTTTAGGAATTTTGAAAAGTCAACATTGATGCAAAAGGCCTAAAAATGCAAATGGGCCCATTTTTCTTCCAAGTTTCTTCATGCCAAGCCTATGCACGACCACTAGGCCCAAAGGGAAGTATTTTCACATTTTTTAATTATTTATTTGAATTTATATTAATTTATATTCATTTAAATCATTTTAATACATGAAAAATATGAACCTAACCTAGAAAAATCTGTTTATGCACATTCTAATGTCAATATTTCGTGCTTGATTGATTATGGCAAGTTTTGATAAGATTTGAGCAGATTTGAACCAAAATGCACATGAAAAAATATTCAAAAAGATCTTGCAAAATCATATATTGAAATCCATTATGGCATGAGATTTTGTACAACTTTCTTGACCTAAAAGCCTCTATACATACTCAGCATCACAACCCTAATGGTTTTTAGACTGCAAGCTGCGCACAAGAAGCCCTTACAATATTGAAAATTCTCCTAAAAACTCAAACACTGAAATCAGAGTTTTAGGTGGATTCAAACCCTGACACTTATCCCAAACGCTTCCTCAGGCACTCCTGATCAAATTCCAACCAAGAACATCCACTAAAACGCCCTGAGTTGGTATCAAGAACCTTGACTGAACCTTGAAATTTTTGAAACCGCATATCATAAATCATGCGTCTTTTTGCATTTTTATTTACATATTCATGTTCCTGATGAAGTTTACAAACTAACCATTACGCTTAATTGCATTTTTTCGTTGTGTATAAGAATCCACCATGTGCGTTTTCTAGGTTTGCAGGTTCTTAGATTTAGGGCTTTTGCAATACAGTGAAATTGGCCCTTAAGACCACCATAGTTGAACTCAGCACATCAAGACGAAGAAGTCTTGACCCTCGCGCCCAATTTATATGCATCATAGCGCTAGTCGCTATTTTTTCGTTGCCTGCCTAAAACCACGCCCAGAAACCGTTGCTATAGGGCTTTGTTTTCAGAAAAAAGAAGAAAGGCGTGAGGAAGATGATGAGTTGTCAGCCGGTGGTTCGTTAGTTCAAATTTGCGCGCGTTTTAATTAGTGGGCGTTGGTTTTGCTTTTTCATTATTTGTTTATAATAATATATCAATTAACGCGCTTGGCTCAGTGGTAACATACTATGCATGTAGCCTCAAAGACCTGGGTTCAAGTCCCAGGTCTGGCAAATGTTCAATATTATTTTTCAATAATTGTTCCTATGCTACGCTAACGTTCAGGTACACTATACACGCTACATCCAGGCCACCCACGTGTGCACTAAGACCAATCCAAAGCTAAGATTCTGAAGAACACATATACTCAAGTCAAACGCATCATACATAATCCAGAAGTCAACCAATCCTCAGCTTATTGGGCCAATGTCCTTGGGCCTTACCTCCTGAATTGGGGACTACCCCCCCCTGGTTTGCCAAATTTAAATTATTTTTCTTATCTTTTTAATTACTATTTTAATTGCTATGTTTATTTTAATCATTTGTTTTATTTAATTTTTAACCAAAAACACAAAAACATCATAAAATCAAAGAATGCCAAAAAATACAATTTTTAATTTAATTATTTTCATAAGTAAATTATATGTAAATATTTAGTTTAATTAGGTTATAATTTTAATCTTTTTAATAAAAATCCAAAAAAATAGAATTTAGGTTTTTTTTATAAATTTTATTGTCTTTTTAATTTTTCCTTTTTTTCCAGTAATCATTATTATCTATTTATTTATTTTCATGAATTAAAAATTGTACATAAATAATTTAGGGTTTAATTTAGGTTAATTTAATTCCTTTCATAATAAATAAAAAATACTAGAATTAGGGTTTGTCTTTTGATTTAATTTCAATAAATTCTTTTTCTCATTAAATCTAAAAAACACAAAAATATCATTCTCATTTAATTTTAATTTTTAATTCCTTATTAATTTTAATTATTTGCAAAAGGGTCCAACGCCCTAGTTTTGTTTTAATTATTTTCTTTTGCGCATTTACTTTATTGCTTATTATAATTATGTAAATCTCCCAAAGCCATGTAACTTTACTTTTCGCACTTTATTTCTTCGCATTATTTATTTTCCGCTAAATCGGGTCCGGTTTAATTTTGGCGATGTGGACCCGCACCATTTGTAATAGTCTTAGATTTATTTTTCGCAAACTTTATAACTGTTAAATATGCATGCAAGAATGAATGGCCTTAATTAAAATCAAGCTAGAACACAATGAACATGACAAGACAAATAACTGAAACATGACACGCAATTCGCACACATCACCCCTAGGGTACGCCTCACTGTTGCCTTTCGAAAGGTGATCGCCGAGTAGAGGATGTCTTAGTAAGTCCTCATGATCCGGGAACCTGGCATGAGGGTAGCTTCTAAGGTGTCTTCCCATTGCTCTGGTGATCACCACGTCCCTAAAACTCGAATTGACCCGAACACCTCCAATGGTGGTGCTACCTACCTCTCAATGGTGGGATGGCACTATTTTAAAGGACTCTTACACAGACGAATCCCTTAGGGTAGGTAGGTTCTCAAGGATACTTGCTCTAATCTCAAAACAAACTCAAAAGGACTTTTCACACTGACACTTTTCAAAAGCTTTCAAAACAAACTTTTCAAACACTCTGACGTACGAGTCGATCTGAAATTTTTCAAAGAAACTTTTTTTAAAACCCACATTGAAAAGCAAGCAAACATTTTGAAAACACAATGAGCAAGTATCTAAGAGCCCATGGATAACCATGGATAGAAAGGGTGCTAACACCTTCCCTTTCTATAATCTACCTCCCGAACCGAGAGCAATCTCTTTAAAGGAATTTTTCTGTGCTTTTGTCCTTTCCAATTGGAGAAAATAAAAGACGGTGGCGACTCTTGCTTCCGCGACATTCTCGCGAACCAGCGTTAAACAGTCAGTTCCAGATCCACCGATCACAACGTTGTTTTTGTTGTTGTTTATTTGACGTTGTTGTTGGTTATTTGACGTTGTAGTTGTTGTTGACGTTGTTGTTGTTGTTGTTTATTTGACGTTGTTGTTGTTGTTGTTTATTTGATGTTGTTGTTGTTGTTGTTGTTGACGTTGTTGTTGTTGTTGTTGTTTATTTGATGTTGATGTTGTTGTTGTTGTTGTCATAGTTGTTGTTGTTTATTTGACGTTGTTGTTGTTGTTGACGTTGTTGTTTATGTGACGTTGTTGTTGTTGTTGTTGACGTTGTTGTTGTTGTTGTTATTTATTGGACGTTGTTGTTGTTATTTATTTGACATTGTTGTTGTTGTTGACGGTGTTGTTGTTGTTTATTTGACATTGTTGTTGTTGTTATTTATTTGACGTTGTTGTTGTTTATTTGACGTTGTTGTTATTGTTGTTGTTTATTTGATGTTGTTGTTGTTGTTGTTGTTGTTTATTTGACGTTGTTGTTGTTGTTGTTGATTATTTGACGTTGTTGTTGTTGTTGTATTTGTTGTTGTTGTTGTTGTTATTTATTTGACGTTGTTGTTGTTGTTTATTTGACGTTGTTGTTGTTGTTTATTTGACTTTGTTGTTGTTGACATTATTGTTGTTGTTGTTTATTTGACGTTGTTGTTATTGTTTAATTGACGTTGTTGTTGTTGTTGTTGTTGTTTATTTGACGTTGTTATTATTGTTGTTGTATTTTTTGTTGTTGTTATTGTTGTTGCTTATTTGACGTTGTTGTTATTGTTGTTGTTTATTTGACGTTGTTGTTATTGTTGTTATTCATTTGACGTTTTTGTTGTTGTTGTTTATTTGACGTTGTTGTTGTTGTTTATTTGATGTTGTAATTGTTGTTAACTTTGTTGTTGTTGTTGTTTATTTGACGTTGTTGTTGTTGTTTTTTATTTGATGTTGTTGTTGTTGTTGACGTTGTTGTTATTGTTGTTTATTTGATGTTGTTGTTGTTGACATAGTTGTTGTTATTTATTTGACGTTGTTGTTGTTGTTGTTGACGTTGTTGTTTATTTGACGTTGTTGTTGTTTATTTGACGTTATTGTTGTTGTTGTTGTTGTTGACGTTGTTATTGTTGTTTATTGGACATTGTTGTTGTTGTTGTTTATTTGACGTTGTTGTTGTCGTTGTCTTTGTTATTTATTTGACGTTGTTGGTGTTGTTGTTTATTTGACGTTGTTGTTGTTTATTTGACGTTGTAGTTGTTGTTGACGTTGTTGTTGTTGTTTATTTGACGTTGTTGTTGTTGTTGTTTATTTGACGTTGTTGTTGTTGTTAACGTTGTTGTTGTTGTTGTTTATTTGATGTTGTTGTTATTGTTGTTGTTGACATAGTTGTTGTTGTTTATTTGAAGTTGTTGTTGTTGTTATTGTTGCTGACGTTGTTGTTTATTTGACGTTGTTGTTGTTGTTGTTTATTTGACATTGTTGTTGTTGTTTATTTGACATTGTTGTTGTTGTTATTTATTTGACGTTGTTGTTGTTGTTTTTTATTTGACGTTGTTGTTGTTGTTTATTTGACGTTGTTGTTTATTTGAAGTTTTAGTTGTTTATTTGATGTTGTTGATGTTGTTATTTGACGTTGTTGTTGTTGTTGTTGTTGTTTATTTGACGTTGTTTTAGTTGTTGTTGTTTATTTGACGTTGTTGTTGTCATTGTTTTTGTTGTTTATTTGACGTTGTTGTTGTTGTTGTTGTTTATTTGATGTTGTTGTTGGTTATTTGACGTTGTAGTTGTTGTTGATGTTGTTGTTTATTTGACGTTGTTGTTGTTGTTTTTTATTTGACGTTGTTGTTGTTGTTGTTGTTGACGTTGTTGTTGTTGTTGTTTATTTGATGTTGTTGTTGTTGACATAGTTGTTGTTGTTTATTTGACGTTGTTGTTGTTGTTGTTGTTGACGTTGTTGTTTTTTTGACGTTGTTGTTGTTTATTTGACGTTATTGTTGTTGTTGTTGTTGACGTTGTTATTGTTGTTTATTGGACATTGTTGTTGTTGTTGTTTATTTGACGTTGTTGTTGTTGTTGTTGTTTATTTGACGTTGTTGTTGTTGTTATTATTGTTGTTGTTGTTTATTTGACGTTGTTATCGTTTGTGTTGTTTATTTGACGTTGTTGTTGTTGTTTAATTGACGTTGTTGTTGTTGTTGTTTATTTGACGTTGTTGTTGTTGTTGATGTTTATTTGACATTGTTATTGTTGTTTATTTGACGTTGTTTTTGTTATTTGATGTTGTTGTTGTTGTTGTTGTATTTGTTGTTGCTTATTTGACGTTGTTGTTAAGGTTGCTATTTATTTGACATTGTTGTTGTTGTTGTTATTTATTTGACATTGTTGGTGGTTTTTATTTGACATTGTTGTTGTTGTTGTTTATTTGACGTTGTTGTTGTTGTTGTTGTTGTTATTGTTGTTGATTATTTGACGTTGTTGTTATTGTTGTTGTTTATTTGACATTGTTGTTGTTGTTATTCATTTGACATTGTTGTTGTTGTTGTTGTTGTTGTTGTTTATTTGACGTTGTTGTTGTTGTTGTTGTTGTTTATTTGACGTTGTTGTTGCTGTTGTCTTTGTTATTTATTTGACGTTGTTGTTGTTGTTATTTATTTGACGTTGTTGTTGTTTATTTGACGTTGTAGTTATTGTTGACATTGTTGTTGTTGTTTATTTGATGTTGTTGTTGTTGTTGTTTATTTGACGTTGTTGTTGTTGTTAACGTTGTTGTTGTTGTTGTTTATTTGATGTTGTTGTTATTGTTGTTGTTGACATAGTTGATGTTTTTTATTTGACGTTGTTGTTGTTGTTGACGTTGTTGTTGTTTATTTGACGTTGTTATTGTTGGTGTTGTTTATTTGACGTTGTTGTTGTTGTTTAATTGACGTTGTTATTGTTGTTTATTTGATGTTGTTGTTGTTGTTGTTTATTTGACATTGTTATTGTTGTTTATTTGACGTTGTTTTTGTTATTTGATGTTGTTGTTGTTGTATTTGTTGTGGTTGTTGTTGTTGTTGCTTATTTGACGTTGTTGTTATTGTTGCTATTTATTTGACGTTGTTTTTGTTGTTATTTATTTGACGTTGTTGTTATTGTTTATTTGACTTTGTTGTTGTTGACATTGTTGTTGTTGTTTATTTGACGTTGTTGTTGTTGTTTAATTGATGTTGTGGTTGTTGTTGTTGTTGTTGTTGTTGTTGTTTATTTGACGTTGTTATTATTGTTGTTGTATTTGTTGTTGTTGTTATTGTTGTTGCTTATTTGACGTTGCTGTTATTGTTGTTGTTTATTTGACGTTGTTGTTATTGTTGTTATTCATTTAACGTTGTTGTTGTTGTTGTTGTTTATTTGACATTGTTGTTTATTTGACGTCGTAATTGTTGTTAACTTTGTTGTTGTTGTTGTTTATTTGACGTTGTTGTTGTTGTTTTTTATTTGACGTTGTTGTTGTTGTTGTTGTTTATTTGATGTTGTTGTTGTTGACATAGTTTTTGTTGTTTATTTGACGTTGTTGTTGTTGTTGTTGTTGTTGACGTTGTTGTTTATTTGACGTTGTTGTTGTTTATTTGACGTTATTGTTGTTGTTGTTGTTGATGTTGTTATTGTTTTTTATTGGACATTGTTGTTGTTGTTTATTTGACGTTGTTGTTGTTGTTTATTTGACGTTGTTGTTGTTTATTTGACGTTGTAGTTGTTGTTGACGTTGTTGTTGTTGCTTATTTGACGTTGTTGTTGTTGTTGTTTATTTGACGTTGTTGTTGTTAACGTTGTTGTTGTTGTTGTTTATTTGATGTTGTGGTTATTGTTGTTGTTGAAATAGTTGTTGTTGTTTATTTGACGTTGTCGTTGTTGTTTATTGGACGTTGTTGTTGTTGTTGACGGTGTTGTTGTTGTTGTTTATTTGACATTGTTGTTGTTGTTATTTATTTGACGTTGTTGTTGTTGTTGTTTATTTGACGTTGTTGTTGTTGTTGTTTATTTGACGTTGTTGTTTATTTGAAGTTTTAGTTGTTTATTTGACTTTGTTGATGTTGTTATTTGACGTTGTTGTTGTTGTTGTTTATTTGACGTTGTTTTTGTTGTTGTTGTTTATTTGACGTTGTTGTTGTTGTTGTTTATTTGACGTTGTTGTTGTCGTTGTTTTTGTTGTTTATTTGACGTTGTTGTTGTTGTTGTTTATTTGACGTTGTTGTTGGTTATTTGACGTTGTAGTTGTTGTTGACGTTGTTGTTATTGTTGTTTATTTGACGTTGTTGTTGTTGTTGTTGTTGTTTATTTGACGTTGTTGTTGTTGTGGATATTGTTGTTGTTGTTGTTTATTTGATGTTGATGTTGTTGTTGTTGTTGACATAGTTGTTGTTTTTGTTGTTGACGTTGTTGTTTATTTGACGTTGTTGTTGTTGTTGTTGATGTTATTGTTGTTGTTGTTTATTGGACGTTGTTGTTGTTTTTGTTGACGGTGTTGTTGTTGTTGTTTATTTGACATTGTTGTTGTTGTTATTTATTTGACGTTGTTGTTATTATTGTTGTTTATTTGATGATGTTGTTGTTGTTGTTTATTTGACGTTGTTGTTGTTGTTTATTTGACGTTGTTGTTGTTGTATTTGTTGTTGTTATTGTTGTTATTTATTTGACGTTGTTGTTGTTGTTGTTGTTTATTTGACGTTGTTGTTGTTGTTTATTTGACTTTGTTGTTGTTGACATTGTTGTTGTTGTTGTTTATTTGACGTTGTTGTTGTTGTTGTTGTTGTTGTTTATTTGACGTTGTTATTATTGTTGTTGTATTTGTTGTTGTTGTTGTTATTGTTGTTGCTTATTTGACTTTGTTGTTGTTGACATTGTTGTATTTGTTGTTGTTGTTGTTGTTGTCGTTGTTTTTGTTATTTATTTGACGTTGTTGTTGTTGTTTATTTGACATTGTTGTTATTGTTTATTTGACGTTGTAGTTGTTGTTAACTTTGTTGTTGTTGTTGTTTATTTGACGTTGTTGTTGTTGTTTTTTATTTGTCGTTGTTGTTGACGTTGTTGACGTTGTTGTTGTTGTTGTTGTTGTTGTTGTTGACGTTGTTATTGTTGTTTATTGGACATTGTTGTTGTTGTTGTTTATTTGACGTTGTTGTTGTTGTTGTTTATTTGACGTTGTTGTTGTTGTTATTGTTGTTGTTGTTTATTTGACGTTGTTATTGTTGGTGTTGTTTATTTGACGTTGTTGTTGTTGTTTAATTGACGTTGTTATTGTTGTTTATTTGACGTTGTTGTTGTTGTTGTTGTTTATTTGACATTGTTATTGTTGTTTATATGATGTTGTTTTTGTTATTTGATGTTGTTGTTGTTGTTGTATTTGTTGTAGTTGTTGTTGTTGTTGCTTATTTGACGTTGTTATTGTTGCTATTTATTTGACGTTGTTGTTGTTGTTATTTATTTGACGTTGTTGTTGTTGTTTATTTGACTTTGTTGTTGTTGACATTGTTGTTGTTGTTGTTGTTTATTTGACGTTGTTGTTGTTGTTTAATTGATGTTGTGGTTGTTGTTGTTTATTTGACGTTGTTATTATTGTTGTTGTATTTGTTGTTGTTGTTATTGTTGTTGCTTATTTGACGTTGCTGTTATTGTTGTTGTTTATTTGACGTTGTTGTTATTGTTGTTATTCATTTGACGTTGTTGTTGTTGTTGTTTATTTGACGTTGTAATTGTTGTTAACTTTGTTGTTGTTGTTGTTTATTTGACATTGTTGTTGTTGTTTTTTATTTGACGTTGTTGTTGTTGTTGACGTTGTTGTTGTTGTTGTTGTTGTTTATTTGATGTTGTTGTTGTTGACATAGTTGTTGTTGTTTATTTGATGTTGTTGTTGTTGTTGTTGTTGTTGACGTTGTTGTTTATTTGACGTTGTTGTTGTTTATTTGACGTTATTGTTGTTGTTGTTGTTGTTGATGTTGTTATTGTTGTTTATTGGACATTGTTGTTGTTGTTGTTTATTTGACGTTGTTGTGGTTGTTTATTTGACGTTGTTGTTGTTGTTTATTTGACGTTGTTGTTGTTTATTTGACGTTGTAGTTGTTGTTGATGTTGTTGTTGTTGCTTATTTGACGTTGTTGTTGTTGTTGTTTATTTGACGTTGTTGTTGTTGTTAACGTTGTTGTTGTTGTTTATTTGATGTTGTTGTTATTGTTGTTGTTGACATAGTTGTTGTTGTTTATTTGACGTTGTTGTTGTTGTTGTAGTTGTTGACATTGTTGTTTATTTGACGTTGTTGTTGTTGTTGTTGTTGACATTGTTGTTGTTGTTGTTTATTGGACGTTGTTGTTGTTGTTTATTTGACATTGTTGTTGTTGTTGACAGTGATGTTGTTGTTGTTTATTTGACATTGTTGTTGTTGTTATTTATTTGACGTTGTTGTTGTTGTTGTTTATTTGACGTTGTTGTTGTTGTTGTTTATTTGACGTTGTTGTTTATTTGAAGTTTTAGTTGTTTATTTTACGTTGTTGATGTTGTTATTTGACGTTGTTGTTGTTGTTGTTTATTTGACGTTGTTTTAGTTGTTGTTGTTTATTTGACGTTGTTGTTGTTGTTGTTGTTTATTTGACGTTGTTGTTTCGTTGTTTTTGTTGTTTATTTGACGTTGTTGTTGTTGTTGTTGTTTATTTGACGTTGTTGTTTCGTTGTTTTTGTTGTTTATTTGACGTTGTTGTTGTTGTTTATTTGACGTTGTTGTTGGTTATTTGACGTTGTAGTTGTTGTTGACGTTGTTGTTGTTGTTGTTGTTGTTGTTGTTTATTTGACGTTGTTGTTGTTGTTGTTTATTTGACATTGTTGTTGTTGTTGTTGATATTGTTGTTGTTGTTGTTTATTTGATGTTGATGTTGTTGTTGTTGTCTACATAGTTGTTGTTATTTATTTGACGTTGTTGTTGTTGTTGACGTTGTTGTTTATTTGATGTTGTTGTTGTTGTTGTTGACGTTGTTGTTGTTGTTGTTTATTGGACGTTGTTGTTGTTGTTGTTTATTTGACTTTGTTGTTGTTGTTGACGGTGTTGTTGTTGTTGTATATTTGACATTGTTGTTGTTGTTATTTATTTGACGTTGTTGTTGTTTATTTGACGTTGTTGTTATTATTGTTGTTTATTTGATGTTGTTGTTGTTGTTGTTTATTTGACGATGTTGTTGTTGTTGTTTATTTGACGTTGTTGTTGTTGTTGTATTTGTTGTTGTTGTTGTTGTTATTTATTTGACGTTGTTGTTGTTGTTTATTTGACGTTGTTGTTGTTGTTTATTTGACTTTTTTGTTGTTGACATTGTTGTTGTTGTTGTTATTTATTTGACGTTGTTGTTGTTGTTGTTTATTTGTAGTTGTTATTATTGTTGTTGTAGTGGTTGTTGTTGTTATTGTTGTTGCTTATTTGACGTTGTTGTTATTGTTGTTGTTTATTTGACGTTGTTGTTATTGTTGTTATTCATTTGACGTTGTTGTTGTTGTTGTTTGTTTGACGTTGTTGTTGTCGTTGTTTTTGTTGTTTATTTGACGTTGTTGTTGTTGTTTATTTTACGTTGTTGTTATTGTTTATTTGACGTTGTAGTTGTTGTTAACTTTGTTGTTGTTGTTGTTTATTTGACGTTGTTGTTGTTGTTTTTTATTTGACGTTGTTGTTGTTGTTGTTGATGTTGTTGTTGTTGTTGTTGTTTATTTGATGTTGTTGTTGTTGACATAGTTGTTGTTGTTTATTTGACGTTGTTATTGTTGTTGTTGACGTTGTTGTTTATTTGACGTTGTTGTTGTTTATTTGACGTTATTGTTGTTGTTGTTGTTGACGTTGTTATTGTTGTTTGTTGGACATTGTTGTTGTTGTTGTTTATTTGACGTTGTTGTTGTTGTTGTTTATTTGACGTTGTTGTTGTTGTTGTTATTGTTGTTGTTGTTGTTTATTTGACGTTGTTATTGTTGTTGTTGTTGTTTATTTGACGTTGTTATTGTTGGTGTTGTTTATTTGACGTTGTTGTTGTTGTTTAATTGACGTTGTTATTGTTGTTTATTTGATGTTGTTGTTGTTGTTGTTGTTTATTTGACATTGTTATTGTTGTTTATTTGACGTTGTTTTTGTTATTTGATGTTGTTGTTGTTGTTGTATTTGTTGTAGTTGTTGTTGTTGTTGCTTATTTGACGTTGTTGTTATTGTTGCTATTTATTTGACGTTGTTGTTGTTATTTATTTGACGTTGTTGTTGTTGTTTATTTGACTTTGTTGTTGTTGACATTGTTGTTGTTGTTGTTGTTTATTTGACGTTGTTGTTGTTGTTGTTGTTGTTTATTTGACGTTGTTATTATTGTTGTTGTATTTATTGTTGTTGTTATTGTTGTTGCTTATTTGACGTTGCTGTTATTATTGTTGTTTATTTGACGTTGTTGTTATTGTTGTTATTCATTTGACGTTGTTGTTGTTGTTGTTGTTGTTGTTTATTTGACATTGTTTTTTATTTGACGTCGTAATTGTTGTTAACTTTGTTGTTGTTGTTGTTTATTTGACGTTGTTGTTGTTGTTTTTTATTTGACGTTGTTGTTGTTGTTGTTGTTTATTTGATGTTGTTGTTGTTGACATATTTGTTGTTGTTTATTTGACGTTGTTGTTGTTGTTGACGTTGTTGTTTATTTGACGTTGTTGTTGTTTATTTGACGTTATTGTTGTTGTTGTTGTTGTTGATGTTGTTATTGTTGTTTATTGGACATTGTTGTTATTGTTTATTTGACGTTGTTGTTGTTGTTTATTTGACGTTGTTGTTGTTTATTTGACGTTGTAGTTGTTGTTGACGTTGTTGTTGTTGCTTATTTGACGTTGTTGTTGTTGTTTATTTGACGTTGTTGTTGTTAACGTTGTTGTTGTTGTTGTTTATTTGATGTTGTTGTTATTGTTGTTGTTGACATAGTTGTTGTTGTTTATTTGACGTTGTTGTTGTTGTTGTAGTTGTTGACGTTGTTGTTTATTTGACGTTGTTGTTGTTGTTGTTGTTGTTGACATTGTTGTTGTTGTTGTTTATTGGACTTTGTTGTTGTTGTTTATTGGACATTGTTGTTGTTGTTATTTATTTGATGTTGTTGTTGTTGTTTATTTGACGTTGTTGTTGTTGTTTATTTGACGTTGTTGTTTATTTGAAGTTTTAGTTGATTATTTGACGTTGTTGATGTTGTTATTTGACATTGTTGTTGTTGTTGTTTATTTGACGTTGTTTTAGTTGTTGTTATTTATTTGACGTTGTTGTTGTTGTTTATTTGACGTTGTTGTTGTCGTTGTTTTTGTTGTTTATTTGACGTTGTTGTTGTTGTTGTTTATTTGACGTTGTTGTTGGTTATTTGACGTTGTAGTTGTTGTTGACGTTGTTGTTGTTGTTTATTTGACGTTGTTGTTGTTGTTGTTGTTTATTTGACGTTGTTGTTGTTGTTGATATTGTTGTTGTTGTTGTTTATTTGATGTTGATGTTGTTGTTGTTGTTGACATAGTTGTTGTTGTTGTTGTTGACGTTGTTGTTTATTTGACGTTGTTGTTGTTGTTGACGTTGTTGTTGTTGTTTATTGGACGTTGTTGTTGTTGTTTATTTGACATTGTTGTTGTTGTTGACGGTGTTGTTGTTGTTGTTTATTTGACATTGTTGTTGTTGTTATTTATTTAACGTTGTTGTTGTTTATTTGACGTTGTTGTTATTATTGTTGTTTATTTGATGTTGTTGTTGTTGTTTATTTGACGTTGTTGTTGTTGTTGTTTATTTGACGTTGTTGTTGTTGTTGTATTTGTTGTTGTTGTTGTTGTTATTTATTTGACGTTGTTGTTGTTGACATTGTTGTTGTTATTTATTTGTTGTTGTTGTTTATTTGACTTTGTTGTTGTTGACATTGTTGTTGTTGTTGTTTATTTGACGTTGTTGTTGTTGTTGTTGTTGTTGTTGTTGTTGTTTATTTAACGTTGTTATTTTTGTTGTTGTATTTGTTGTTGTTGTTATTGTTGTTGCTTATTTGAAGTTGTTGTTTATTTGACGTTGTTGTTATTGTTGTTATTCATTTGACGTTGTTGTTGTTGTTGTTGTTTGTTTGACGTTGTTGTTGTCGTTGTTTTTGTTGTTTATTTGACGTTGTTGTTGTTGTTTATTTGACGTTGTTGTTTATTTGAAGTTTTAGTTGATTATTTGACGTTGTTGATGTTCTTATTTGACATTGTTGTTGTTGTTGTTTATTTGACGTTGTTTTAGTTGTTGTTATTTATTTGACGTTGTTGTTGTTGTTTATTTGACGTTGTTGTTGTCGTTGTTTTTGTTGTTTATTTGACGTTGTTGTTGTTGTTGTTTATTTGACGTTGTTGTTGGTTATTTGACGTTGTAGTTGTTGTTGACGTTGTTGTTGTTGTTTATTTGACGTTGTTGTTGTTGTTGTTTATTTGACGTTGTTGTTGTTGTTGATATTGTTGTTGTTGTTGTTTATTTGATGTTGATGTTGTTGTTGTTGTTGACATAGTTGTTGTTGTTGTTGTTGACGTTGTTGTTTATTTGACGTTGTTGTTGTTGTTTATTGGACGTTGTTGTTGTTGTTTATTTGACATTGTTGTTGTTGTTGACGGTGTTGTTGTTGTTGTTTATTTGACATTGTTGTTGTTGTTATTTATTTAACGTTGTTGTTGTTTATTTGACGTTGTTGTTATTATTGTTGTTTATTTGATGTTGTTGTTGTTGTTTATTTGACGTTGTTGTTGTTGTTGTTTATTTGACGTTGTTGTTGTTGTTGTATTTGTTGTTGTTGTTGTTGTTATTTATTTGACGTTGTTGTTGTTGACATTGTTGTTGTTATTTATTTGTTGTTGTTGTTTATTTGACTTTGTTGTTGTTGACATTGTTGTTGTTGTTGTTTATTTGACGTTGTTGTTGTTATTGTTGTTGTTGTTGTTTATTTAACGTTGTTATTTTTGTTGTTGTATTTGTTGTTGTTGTTATTGTTGTTGCTTATTTGAAGTTGTTGTTTATTTGACGTTGTTGTTATTGTTGTTATTCATTTGACGTTGTTGTTGTTGTTGTTGTTTGTTTGACGTTGTTGTTGTCGTTGTTTTTGTTGTTTATTTGACGTTGTTGTTGTTGTTTATTTGACATTGTTGTTATTGTTTATTTGACGTTGTAGTTGTTGTTAACTTTGTTGTTGTTGTTGTTTATTTGACGTTGTTGTTGTTGTTTTTTATTTGACGTTGTTGTTGTTGTTGACGTTGTTGTTGTTGTTGTTTATTTGATGTTGTTGTTGTTGACATAGTTGTTGTTGTTTATTTGACGTTGTTGTTGTTGTTGTTGACGTTGTTGTTTATTTGACGTTGTTGTTGTTTATTTGACGTTATTGTTGTTGTTGTTGTTGTTGTTGACGTTGTTATTGTTGTTTATTGGACATTGTTGTTGTTGTTGTTTATTTGACGTTGTTGTTGTTGTTGTTTATTTGACGTTGTTGTTGTTGTTATTGTTGTTGTTGTTTATTTGACGTTGTTATTGTTGGTGTTGTTTATTTGACGTTGTTGTTGTTGTTTAATTGACGTTGTTATTGTTGTTTATTTGACGTTGTTGTTGTTGTTGTTGTTTATTTGACATTGTAATTGTTGTTTATTTGACGTTGTTTTTGTTATTTGATGTTGTTGTTGTTGTATTTGTTATAGTTGTTGTTGTTCTAGCTTATTTGACGTTGTTGTTATTGTTGCTATTTATTTGACGTTGTTATTATTGTTGTTGTATTTGTTGTTGTTGTTATTGTTGTTGCTTATTTGACGTTGCTGTTATTGTTGTTGTTTATTTGACGTTGTTGTTATTGTTGTTATTCATTTGACGTTGTTGTTATTGTTGTTTATTTGACGTTGTAATTGTTGTTAACTTTGTTGTTGTTGTTGTTTATTTGACGTTGTTGTTGTTGTTTTTTATTTGACGTTGTTGTTGTTGTTGACGTTGTTGTTGTTGTTTATTTGATGTTGTTGTTATTTATTTGACGTTGTTGTTGTTGTTGTTGTTGTTGTTGATGTTGTTGGTTATTTGACGTTGTTGTTATTTATTTGACGTTATTGTTGTTGTTGTTGTTGATGTTGTTATTGTTGTTTATTGGACATTGTTGTTGTTGTTGTTTATTTGACGTTGTTGTTGTTTTTTATTTGACGTTGTTGTTGTTTATTTGACGTTGTAGTTGTTGTTGACGTTGTTGTTGTTGCTTATTAGACGTTGTTGTTGTTGTTGTTTATTTGACGTTGTTGTTGTTGTTAACGTTGTTGTTGTTGTTGTTTATTTGATGTTGTTGTTGTTGTTGTTGTTGTTGTTGACATTGTTGTTGTTGTTGTTTATTGGACGTTGTTGTTGTTGTTTATTTGACATTGTTGATGTTGCTGACGGTGTTGTTGTTGTTTATTTGACATTGTTGTTGTTGTTATTTATTTGACGTTCTTCTTGTTGTTGTTTATTTGACGTTGTTGTTGTTATTGTTTATTTGACGTT
Source organism: Vicia faba (assembly GCA_948472305.1). Taxonomy (NCBI): domain Eukaryota; kingdom Viridiplantae; phylum Streptophyta; class Magnoliopsida; order Fabales; family Fabaceae; genus Vicia; species Vicia faba. The sequence goes on along the minus strand of OX451735.1, from coordinate 1,331,068,517 downwards.
GTTGTTTATTTGAAGTTTTAGTTGTTTATTTGACGTTGTTGATGTTGTTATTTGACGTTGTTATTGTTGTTGTTGTTTATTTGACGTTGTTTTAGTTGTTGTTGTTTATTTGACGTTGTTGTTGTTGTTGTTTATTTGACGTTGTTGTTGTCGTTGTTTTTGTTGTTTATTTGACGTTGTTGTTGTTGTTGTTTATTTGACGTTGTTGTTGGTTATTTGACGTTGTTGTTGTTGTTGTTTATTTGACGTTGTTGTTGGTTATTTGACGTTGTAGTTGTTGTTGACGTTGTTGTTGTTGTTGTTTATTTGACGTTGTTGTTGTTGTTGTTATTTATCTGACGTTGTTGTTATTGTTGATATTGTTGTTGTTGTTGTTGTTTATTTGATGTTGATGTTGTTGTTGTTGTTGACATAGTTGTTGTTTTTTATTTGACGTTGTTGTTGTTGTTGACGTTGTTGTTTATTTGACGTTGTTGTTGTTGTTGTTGACGTTGTTGTTGTTGTTGTTGTTTATTGGACGTTGTTGTTGTTGTTTATTTGACATTGTTGTTGTTGTTGACGGTGTTGTTGTTGTTGTTTATTTGACATTGTTGTTGTTGTTATTTATTTGACGTTGTTGTTGTTTATTTGACATTGTTGTTATTATTGTTGTTTATTTGATGTTGTTGTTGTTGTTGTTTATTTGACGTTGTTGTTATTGTTGTTGTTGTTGTTGTTTATTTGACGTTGTTGTTGTTGTTGTATTTGTTGTTGTTGTTGTTGTTATTTATTTGACGTTGATGTTGTTGTTGTTGTTTATTTGACGTTGTTGTTGTTGTTTATTTGACTTTGTTGTTGTTGACATTGTTGTTGTTGTTGTTATTTATTTGACGTTGTTGTTGTTGTTGTTGTTGTTGATGTTGTTATTGTTGTTTATTGGACATTGTTGTTGTTGTTGTTTATTTGACGTTGTTGTTGTTTTTTATTTGACGTTGTTGTTGTTTATTTGACGTTGTAGTTGTTGTTGACGTTGTTGTTGTTGCTTATTTGACGTTGTTGTTGTTGTTGTTGTTTATTTGACGTTGTTGTTGTTGTTGTTAACGTTGTTGTTGTTGTTGTTGTTGTTGTTGTTGTTTATTTGATGTTGTTGTTGTTGTTGTTGTTGTTGACATTGTTGTTGTTGTTGTTTATTGGACGTTGTTGTTGTTGTTTATTTGACATTGTTGATGTTGCTGACGGTGTTGTTGTTGTTTATTTGACATTGTTGTTGTTGTTATTTATTTGACGTTCTTGTTGTTGTTGTTTATTTGACGTTGTTGTTGTTATTGTTTATTTGACGTTGTTGTTTATTTGAAGTTTTAGTTGTTTATTTGACGTTGTTGATGTTGTTATTTGACGTTGTTGTTGTTGTTGTTGTTTATTTGACGTTGTTTTAGTTGTTGTTGTTTATTTGACGTTGTTGTTGTTGTTGTTTATTTGACGTTGTTGTTGTCGTTGTTTTTGTTGTTTATTTGACGTTGTTGTTGTTTATTTGACGTTGTTGTTGGTTATTTGACGTTGTTGTTGTTGTTGTTTATTTGACGTTGTTGTTGGTTATTTGACGTTGTAGTTGTTGTTGACGTTGTTGTTGTTGTTGTTGTTTATTTGACGTTGTTGTTGTTGTTGTTATTTATTTGACGTTGTTGTTGTTGTTGATATTGTTATTGTTGTTGTTGTTTATTTGATGTTGATGTTGTTGTTGTTGTTGACATAGTTGTTGTTGTTTATTTGACGTTGTTGTTGTTGTTGACGTTGTTGTTTATTTGACGTTGTTGTTGTTGTTGTTGACGTTGTTGTTGTTGTTGTTGTTTATTGGACGTTGTTGTTGTTGTTTATTTGACATTGTTGTTGTTGTTGACGGTGTTGTTGTTGTTGTTTATTTGACATTGTTGTTGTTGTTATTTATTTGACGTTGTTGTTGTTTATTTGACATTGTTGTTATTATTGTTGTTTATTTGATGTTGTTGTTGTTGTTGTTGTTGTTTATTTGACGTTGTTGTTATTGTTGTTGTTGTTGTTTATTTGACGTTGTTGTTGTTGTTGTATTTGTTGTTGTTGTTGTTGTTATTTATTTGACGTTGATGTTGTTGTTGTTGTTTATTTGACGTTGTTGTTATTGTTTATTTGACTTTGTTGTTGTTGACATTGTTGTTGTTGTTGTTATTTATTTGACATTGTTGTTGTTGTTGTTGTTGTTGTTGTTGTTTATTTGACGTTGTTATTATTGTTGTTGTATTTGTTGTTGTTGTTATTGTTGTTGCTTATTTGACGTTGTTGTTATTGTTGTTGTTTATTTGACGTTATTGTTATTGTTGTTAATTATTTGACGTTGTTGTTGTTGTTGTTGTTGTTTGTTTGACGTTGTTGTTGTCGTTGTTTTTGTTGTTTATTTGACGTTGTTGTTGTTGTTTATTTGACGTTGTTGTTATTGTTTATTTGACGTTGTAGTTGTTGTTAACTTTGTTGTTGTTGTTGTTTATTTGACGTTGTTGTTGTTGTTTTTTATTTGACGTTGTTGTTGTTGACGTTGTTGTTGTTGTTGTTTATTTGATGTTGTTGTTTATTTGACGTTGTTGTTGTTGTTGTTGACGTTGTTGTTAATTTGACGTTGTTGTTGTTTATTTGACGTTATTGTTGTTGTTGTTGTTGTTGACGTTGTTATTGTTGTTTTTTGGACATTGTTGTTGTTGTTGTTTATTTGATGTTGTTGTTGATGTTGTTGTTTATTTGACGTTGTTGTTATTGTTGTTATTGTTGTGGTTGTTTATTTGACGTTGTTATTGTTGGTGTTGTTTATTTGACGTTGTTGTTGTTGTTTAATTGACGTTGTTATTGTTGTTTATTTGACGTTGTTGTTGTTGTTGTTGTTTATTTGACATTGTTATTGTTGTTTATTTGACGTTGTTTTTGTTATTTGATGTTGTTGTTGTTGTTGTATTTGTTGTAGTTGTTGTTGTTGTTGCTTATTTGATGTTGTTGTTATTGTTGTTATTTATTTGACGTTGTTGTTGTTGTTATTTATTTGACGTTGTTGTTGTTGTTTATTTGACATTGTTGTTGCTGTTGTTTATTTGATGTTGTTGTTGTTGTATTTGTTGTTGTTGTTATTGTTGTTGATTATTTGACGTTGTTGTTATTGTTGTTGTTTATTTGACGTTGTTGTTTTTGTTATTCATTTGTCATTGTTGTTGTTGTTGTTGTTTATTTGACGTTGTTGTTGTTGTTGTTGTTGTTGTTGTTGACGTTGTTGTTTATTTGACGTTGTTGTTGTTGTTGTTGTTGTTGTTGTTATTGTTGTTGTTTATTGGACATTATTGTTGTTGTTTATTTGACATTGTTGTTGTTGTTGACGGTGTTGTTGTTGTTGTTTATTTGACATTGTTGTTGTTGTTATTTATTTGATGTTGTTGTTGTTGTTTATTTGACGTTGTTGTTGTTGTTGTTTATTTGACGTTGTTGTTTATTTGAAGTTTTAGTTGATTATTTGACGTTGTTGATGTTGTTATTTGACATTGTTGTTGTTGTTGTTTATTTGACGTTGTTTTAGTTGTTGTTGTTTATTTGACGTTGTTGTTGTTGTTTATTTGACGTTGTTGTTGTCGTTGTTTTTGTTGTTTATTTGACGTTGTTGTTGTTGTTGTTTATTTGACGTTGTTGTTGGTTATTTGACGTTGTAGTTGTTGTTGACGTTGTTGTTGTTGTTGTTTATTTGACGTTGTTGTTGTTGTTGTTTATTTGACGTTGTTGTTGTTGTTGATATTGTTGTTGTTGTTGTTTATTTGATGTTGATGTTGTTGTTGTTGTTGACATAGTTGTTGTTGTTGTTGTTGACGTTGTTGTTTATTTGACGTTGTTGTTGTTGTTGTTGACGTTGTTGTTGTTGTTGTTTATTGGACGTTGTTGTTGTTGTTTATTTGACATTGTTGTTGTTGTTGACGGTGTTGTTGTTGTTGTTTATTTGACACTGTTGTTGTTGTTATTTATTTAACGTTGTTGTTGTTTATTTGACGTTGTTGTTATTATTGTTGTTTATTTGATGTTGTTGTTGTTGTTTATTTGACGTTGTTGTTGTTGTTGTTTATTTGACGTTGTTGTTGTTGTTGTATTTGTTGTTGTTGTTGTTGTTGTTATTTATTTGACGTTGTTGTTGTTGACATTGTTGTTGTTATTTATTTGTTGTTGTTGTTTATTTGACTTTGTTGTTGTTGACATTGTTGTTGTTGTTGTTGTTGTTGTTGTTGTTTAATTGATGTTGTTATTATTGTTGTTGTATTTGTTGTTGTTGTTATTGTTGTTGCTTATTTGAAGTTGTTGTTTATTTGACGTTGTTGTTATTGTTGTTATTCATTTGACGTTGTTGTTGTTGTTGTTGTTTGTTTGACGTTGTTGTTGTCGTAGTTTTTGTTGTTTATTTGACGTTGTTGTTGTTGTTTATTTGACATTGTTGTTATTGTTTATTTGACGTTGTAGTTGTTGTTAAATTTGTTGTTGTTGTTGTTTATTTGACGTTGTTGTTGTTGTTTTTTATTTGACGTTGTTGTTGTTGTTGACGTTGTTGTTGTTGTTGTTTATTTGATGTTGTTGTTGTTGACATAGTTGTTGTTGTTTATTTGACGTTGTTGTTGTTGTTGTTGACGTTGTTGTTTATTTGATGTTGTTGTTGTTTATTTGACGTTATTGTTGTTGTTGTTGTTGTTGTTGACGTTGTTATTGTTGTTTATTGGACATTGTTGTTGTTGTTTATTTGACGTTGTTGTTGTTGTTGTTGTTTATTTGACGTTGTTGTTGTTGTTATTGTTGTTGTTGTTTATTTGACGTTGTTATTGTTGGTGTTGTTTATTTGACGTTGTTGTTGTTGTTTAATTGACGTTGTTATTGTTGTTTATTTGACGTTGTTGTTGTTGTTGTTGTTTATTTCACATTGTTATTGTTGTTTATTTGACGTTGTTTTTGTTATTTGATGTTGTTGTTGTTGTTGTATTTGTTATAGTTGTTGTTGTTGTAGCTTATTTGACGTTGTTGTTATTGTTGCTATTTATTTGACGTTGTTGTTGTTGTTATTTATTTGACGTTGTTGTTGTTGTTTATTTGACTTTGTTGTTGTTGACATTGTTGTTGTTGTTGTTGTTTATTTGACGTTGTTGTTGTTGTTGTTTAATTGATGTTGTGGTTGTTGTTGTTGTTGTTGTTATTTATTTGACGTTGTTATTATTGTTGTTGTATTTGTTGTTGTTGTTATTGTTGTTGCTTTTTTTAACGTTGCTGTTATTGTTGTTGTTTATTTGACGTTGTTGTTATTGTTGTTATTCATTTGACGTTGTTGTTATTGTTGTTTATTTGACGTTGTAATTGTTGTTAACTTTGTTGTTGTTGTTGTTTATTTGACGTTGTTGTTGTTGTTTTTTATTTGACGTTGTTGTTGTTGTTGACGTTGTTGTTGTTGTTGTTTATTTGATGTTGTTGTTGTTTATTTGACGTTGTTGTTGTTGATGTTGTTGATGTTGTTGTTTATTTGACGTTGTTGTTGTTTATTTGACGTTATTGTTGTTGTTGTTGTTGTTGTTGATGTTGTTATTGTTGTTTATTGGACATTGTTGTTGTTGTTGTTTATTTGACGTTGTTGTTGTTTTTTATTTGACGTTGTTGTTGTTTATTTGACGTTGTAGTTGTTGTTGACGTTGTTGTTGTTGCTTATTTGACGTTGTTGTTGTTGTTGTTTATTTGACGTTGTTGTTGTTGTTAACGTTGTTGTTGTTGTTGTTGTTTATTTGATGTTGTTGTTGTTGTTGTTGACATTGTTGTTGTTGTTGTTTATTGGACGTTGTTGTTGTTGTTTATTTGACATTGTTGTTGTTGCTGACGGTGTTGTTGTTGTTTATTTGACATTGTTGTTGTTGTTATTTATTTGACGTTGTTGTTGTTGTTGTTTATTTGACGTTGTTGTTGTTATTGTTTATTTGACGTTGTTGTTTATTTGAAGTTTTAGTTGTTTATTTGACGTTGTTGATGTTGTTATTTGACGTTGTTGTTGTTGTTGTTGTTTATTTGACGTTGTTTTAGTTGTTGTTGTTTATTTGACGTTGTTGTTGTTGTTGTTTATTTGACGTTGTTGTTGTCGTTGTTTTTGTTGTTTATTTGACGTTGTTGTTGTTGTTTATTTGACGTTGTTGTTGGTTATTTGACGTTGTAGTTGTTGTTGACGTTGTTGTTGTTGTTGTTTATTTGACGTTGTTGTTGTTGTTGTTATTTATTTGACGTTGTTGTTGTTGTTGATATTGTTGTTGTTGTTGTTGTTGTTTATTTGATGTTGATGTTGTTGTTGTTGTTGACATAGTTGTTGTTGTTTATTTGACGTTGTTGTTGTTGACGTTGTTGTTTATTTGACGTTGTTGTTGTTGTTGTTGACGTTGTTGTTGTTGTTGTTGTTTATTGGACGTTGTTGTTGTTGTTTATTTGACATTGTTGTTGTTGTTGACGGTGTTTTTGTTGTTGTTTATTTGACATTGTTGTTGTTGTTATTTATTTGACGTTGTTGTTGTTTATTTGATGTTGTTGTTGTTGTTGTTTATTTGACGTTGTTGTTATTGTTGTTGTTGTTTATTTGACGTTGTTGTTGTTGTTGTATTTGTTGTTGTTGTTGTTGTTATTTATTTGACGTTGATGTTGTTGTTGTTTATTTGACGTTGTTGTTGTTGTTTATTTGACTTTGTTGTTGTTGACATTGTTGTTATTGTTGTTGTTTATTTGACGTTGTTGTTGTTGTTGTTGTTGTTGTTTATTTGACGTTGTTATTATTGTTGTTGTATTTGTTGTTGTTGTTATTGTTGTTGCTTATTTGACGTTGTTGTTATTGTTGTTGTTTATTTGACGTTGTTGTTATTGTTGTTAATTATTTGACGTTGTTGTTGTTGTTGTTGTTGTTTGTTTGACGTTGTTGTTGTCGTTGTTTTTGTTGTTTATTTGACGTTGTTGTTGTTGTTTATTTGACGTTGTTGTTATTGTTTATTTGACGTTGTAGTTGTTGTTAACTTTGTTCTTGTTGTTGTTTATTTGACGTTGTTGTTGTTGCTTTTTATTTGACGTTGTTGTTGTTGTTGACGTTGTTGTTGTTGTTGTTTATTTGATGTTGTTGTTGTTGACATAGTTGTTGTTGTTTATTTGACGTTGTTGTTGTTGTTGTTGTTGACGTTGTTGTTAATTTGACGTTGTTGTTGTTTATTTGACGTTATTGTTGTTGTTGTTGTTGTTGTTGACGTTGTTATTGTTGTTTATTGGACATTGTTGTTGTTGTTTATTTGATGTTGTTGTTGTTGTTGTTGTTGTTGTTGTTGTTTATTTGACGTTGTTGTTGTTGTTGTTATTGTTGTTGTTGTTTATTTGACGTTGTTATTGTTGGTGTTGTTTATTTGACGTTGTTGTTGTTGTTTAATTGACGTTGTTATTGTTGTTTATTTGACGTTGTTGTTGTTGTTGTTTATTTGACATTGTTATTGTTGTTTATTTGACGTTGTTTTTGTTATTTGATGTTGTTGTTGTTGTTGTATTTGTTGTAGTTGTTGTTGTTGCTTATTTGACGTTGTTGTTATTGTTGTTATTTATTTGACGTTGTTGTTGTTGTTATTTATTTGACGTTGTTGTTGTTGTTTATTTGACATTGTTGTTGCTGTTGTTTATTTGATGTTGTTGTTGTTGTATTTGTTGTTGACGTTGTTGTTGTTGTTTATTTCACGTTGTTGTTGTTGACGTTGTTGTTTATTTGACATTGTTGTTGTTGTTGTTGTTGTTTATTTGACGTTGTTGTTGTTGTTGTTGACGTTGTTGTTGTTGTTTATTTGACGTTGTAAATGTTGTTGTTGTTTATTTGACATTGTTGTTGTCGTTGACGGTGTTGTTGTTGTTGTTTATTTGACATTCTTATTGTTGTTGTTGTTGTTTATTTGACGTTGTTGTTGTTGTTGTTTATTTGACGCTGTTGTTGTTGTTTATTTGACGTTGTTATTGTTGTTTATTTGACGTTGTTGTTGTTGTTGTTGTTGCTTATTTGACGTTGTTGTTGTTGTTTATTTGACGTTGTTGTTGTTGTTATTGTTGTTGTTGTTTATTTGACGTTGTTATTGTTGGTGTTGTTTATTTGACGTTGTTGTTGTTGTTTAATTGACGTTGTTATTGTTGTTTATTTGACGTTGTTGTTGTTGTTGTTGTTTATTTGACATTGTTATTGTTGTTTATTTGACGTTGTTTTTGTTATTTGATGTTGTTGTTGTTGTTGTATTTGTTGTAGTTGTTGTTGTTGTTGCTTATTTGACGTTGTTGTTATTGTTGTTATTTATTTGACGTTGTTGTTGTTATTTATTTGACGTTGTTGTTGTTGTTTATTTGACATTGTTGTTGTTGTTGTTGTTTATTTGATGTTGTTGTTGTTGTATTTGTTGTTGTTGTTATTGTTGTTGATTATTTGACGTTGTTGTTATTGTTGTTGTTTATTTGACGTTGTTGTTGTTGTTATTCATTTGACGTTGTTGTTGTTGTTGTATATTTGACGTTGTTGTTATTGTTGTTGTTGACGTTGTTGTTTATTTGACGTTGTTGTTGTTGTTGTTGACATTGTTGTTGTTGTTGTTGTTTATTGGACGTTATTGTTGTTGTTTATTTGACATTGTTGTTGTTGTTGACGGTGTTGTTGTTGTTGTTTATTTGACATTGTTGTTGTTGTTATTTATTTGACGTTGTTGTTGTTGTTGTTTATTTGGCATTGTTGTTGTTGTTGTTTATTTGACGTTGTTGTTTATTTGATGTTTTAGTTGTTTAATTGACGTTGTTGATGTTATTATTTGACGTTGTTGTTGTTGTTTATTTGACGTTGTTTTAGTTGTTGTTGTTTATTTGACGTTGTTGTTGTTGTTTATTTGACGTTGTTGTTGTTGTTAATGTTGTTGTTGTTGTTTATTTGATGTTGTTGTTGTTATTGTTGACATAGTTGTTGTTGTTTATTTCACGTTGTTGTTGTTGACGTTGTTGTTTATTTGACATTGTTGTTGTTGTTGTTGTTGTTTATTTGACGTTGTTGTTGTTGTTGTTGACGTTGTTGTTGTTGTTGTTTATTTGATGTTGTTGTTGTTATTGTTGACATAGTTGTTGTTGTTTATTTCACATTGTTGTTGTTGACGTTGTTGTTTATTTGACGTTGTTGTTGTTGTTTATTTGACGTTGTTGTTGTTGTTGTTGACGTTGTTGTTGTTGTTGTTTATTTGACGTTGTTAATGTTATTGTTGTCTATTTGACATTGTTGTTGTCGTTGACGGTGTTGTTGTTGTTGTTTATTTGACATTCTTGTTGTTGTTGTTGTTTATTTAACGTTGTTGTTGTTTATTTGACGTTGTTGTTGTTGTTGTTGACGTTGTTGTTATTGTTGTTGTTTATTTGACGTTGTTGTTGTTGTTGTTTATTTGATGTTGTTTTAGTTGTTGTTGTTTATTTGACGTTGTTGTTGTTTTTTATTTGACGTTGTTGTTGTTGACATTGTTGTTGTTGTTGTTGTTTAATTGACGTTGTTGTTGTTGTTGTTTATTTGACGTAGTTGTTGTTATTGACGTTGTTGTTGTTGTTTATTAGACGTTTTTGTTGTTGTTGTTTTTTATTTGACGTTGTTGTTGTTGTTGTTTATTTGACATTGTTGTTGTCGTTGTTTTTGTTTTTTATTCGACGTTGTGGTTGTTGTTGTTTATTTGACGTTGTTGTTGTTTATTTGACGTTGTAGTTGTTGTTGACGTTGTTGTCGTTGTTGTTTATTTGACGTTGTTGTTGTTGTTGTTTATTTGACGTTGTTATTATTGTTGACGTTGTTGTTGTTGTTGTTTATTTGATGTTGTTGTTGTTGTTGTTGACATAGTTGTTGTTGTTTATTTGACGTTGTTGTTGTTGTTGACGTTGTTGTTTATTTGACGTTGTTATTGTTGTTGTTGTTGTTCGTGACGTTGTTGTTGTTGTTGTTTATTGGATGTTGTTATTGTTGTTGACGTTGTTGTTTATTTGACGTTGTTGTTGTTGTTGTTGACGTTGTTGTTGTTGTTATTTATTGGACGTTGTTGTTGTTATTTATTTGACGTTGTTGTTGTTGTTTATTTGACGTTGTTGTTGTTGTTGTTTATTTGACGTTGTTGTTTATTTGAAGTTGTAGTTGTTTATATGACGTTGTTGATGTTGTTATTTGACGTTGTTGTTGTTGATGTTTATTTGACGATGTTGTTTATTTGACGTTGTTGTTGTTGTTGTTGTTGTTTATTTGACGTTGTTGTTGTTGTTGTTGACGTTGTTGTTGTTGTTGTTTATTTGACGTTGTAAATGTTGTTGTTGTTTATTTGACATTGTTGTTGTCGTTGACGGTGTTGTTGTTGTTGTTTATTTGACATTCTTATTGTTGTTGTTGTTGTTGTTTATTTGACGTTGTTGTTGTTGTTGTTGTTTATTTGACGCTGTTGTTGTTGTTTATTTGACGTTGTTATTGTTGTTTATTTGACGTTGTTGTTGTTGTTGTTGTTGCTTATTTGACGTTGTTGTTGTTGTTGTTTATTTGACGTTGTTGTTGTTGTTATTGTTGTTGTTGTTTATTTGACGTTGTTATTGTTGGTGTTGTTTATTTGACGTTGTTGTTGTTGTTTAATTGAAGTTGTTATTGTTGTTTATTTGACGTTGTTGTTGTTGTTGTTTATTTGACATTGTTATTGTTGTTTATTTGACGTTGTTTTTGTTATTTGATGTTGTTGTTGTTGTTGTATTTGTTGTTGTTGTTGTTGCTTATTTGACGTTGTTGTTATTGTTGTTATTTATTTGACGTTGTTGTTGTTGTTATTTATTTGACGTTGTTGTTGTTGTTTATTTGACATTGTTGTTGTTGTTGTTTATTTGATGTTGTTGTTGTTGTATTTGTTGTTGTTGTTATTGTTGTTGATTATTTGACGTTGTTGTTATTATTGTTGTTTATTTGACGTTGTTGTTGTTGTTATTCATTTGACGTTGTTGTTGTTGTTGTTGTTGTTGTTTATTTGACGTTGTTGTTGTTGTTGTTGTTGACGTTGTTGTTTATTTGACGTTGTTGTTATTGTTGTTGTTGACATTGTTGTTGTTGTTGTTTATTGGACGTTATTGTTGTTGTTTACTTGACATTGTTGTTGTTGTTGTTGACGGTGTTGTTGTTGTTGTTTATTTGACATTGTTGTTATTGTTATTTATTTGACGTTGTTGTTGTTGTTGTTTATTTGACATTGTTGTTGTTGTTGTTTATTTGACGTTGTTGTTTATTTGAAGTTTTAGTTGTTTATTTGACGTTGTTGATGTTATTATTTGACGTTGTTGTTGTTGTTTATTTGACGTTGTTTTAGTTGTTGTTGTTTATTTGACGTTGTTGTTGTTGTTTATTTGACGTTGTTGTTGTTGTTGTTGACGTTGTTGTTGTTGTTGTTTATTTGATGTTGTTGTTGTTATTGTTGACATAGTTGTTGTTGTTTATTTCATGTTGTTGTTGTTGACGTTGTTGTTTATTTGACGTTGTTGTTGTTGTTTATTTGACGTTGTTGTTGTTGTTGTTGTTGTTGTTGACGTTGTTGTTGTTGTTGTTTATTTGACGTTGTTAATGTTGTTGTTGTTTATTTGACATTGTTGTTGTCGTTGACGGTGTTGTTGTTGTTGTTTATTTGACATTCTTGTTGTTGTTGTTGTTGTTTATTTAACGTTGTTGTTGTTTATTTGACGTTGTTGTTGTTGTTGTTTATTTGACGTTGTTGTTGTTGTATATTTGACGTTGTTGTTGTTGTTTATTTGACATTGTTGTTGTTGTTATTTGACAATGTTGTTGTTTTTTATTTGACGTTGTTGTTGTTGACATTGTTGTTGTTGTTGTTGTTGTTTATTTGACGTTGTTATTTTTGTTGTTTATTTGACGTAGTTGTTGTTATTGACGTTGTTGTTGTCGTTGTTTTTGTTTTTTATTCGACGTTGTTGTTGTTGTTGTTTATTTGACGTTGTTGTTGTTTATTTGACGTTATAGTTGTTGTTGACGTTGTTGTCGTTGTTGTTTATTTGACGTTGTTGTTGTTGTTGTTGTTGTTTATTTGACGTTGTTATTGTTGTTGACGTTGTTGTTGTTGTTGTTTATTTGATGTTGTTGTTGTTGTTGTTGACATAGTTGTTGTTGTTTATTTGACGTTGTTGTTGTTGTTGACGTTGTTGTTTATTTGACGTTGTTATTGTTGTTGTTGTTGTTGTTGACGTTGTTGTTGTTGTTGTTTATTGGATGTTGTTGTTGTTGTTGACGTTGTTGTTTATTTGACGTTGTTGTTGTTGTTGTTGTTGTTGACGTTGTTGTTGTTGTTGTTTATTGGATGTTGTTGTTGTTATTTATTTGACGTTGTTGTTGTTGTTTATTTGACGTTGTTGTTGTTGTTGTTTATTTGACGTTGTTGTTTATTTGAAGTTGTAGTTGTTTATATGACGTTGTTGATGTTGTTATTTGACGTTGTTGTTGTTGTTGTTGTTTATTTGACGATGTTTTAGTTATTGTTGTTTATTTGACGTTGTTGTTGTTGTTTATTTGACGTTGTTGTTGTTGTTGATGTTGTTGTTGTATATTTGATGTTGTTGTTGTTATTTTTGACATAGTTGTTGTTGTTTATTTCACGTTGTTGTTGTTGACGTTGTTGTTTATTTGACGTTGTTGTTGTTGTTGTTTATTTGACGTTGTTGTTGCTGTTGTTGACGTTGTTGTTGTTGTTGTTGTTTATTTGACGTTGTTCATGTTGTTGTTGTTTATTTGACATTGATGTTGTCGTTGACGGTGTTGTTGTTGTTGTTTATTTGACATTCTTATTGTTGTTGTTGTTGTTTATTTGACGTTGTTGTTGTTGTTGTTTATTTGACGCTGTTATTGTTGTTTATTTGACGTTGTTATTGTTGTTTATTTGATGTTGTTGTTGTTGTTTATTTGACATTGTTGTTGTTGTTGTTAACGTTGTTGTTGTTTATTTGACGTTGTTGTTGTTGTTGTTGTTGTTTTAGTTGTTTTTGTTTATTTGATGTTGTTGTTGTTTTTTATTTGACGTTGTTGTTGACATTGTTGTTGTTGTTGTTGTTGTTTATTTGACGTAGTTGTTGTTATTGACGTTGTTGTTGTTGTTGTTTATTTGACGTTTTTGTTGTTGTTGATGTTGTTGTTGTTGTTATTTTTTGTTTGACGTTGTTGTTCTTGTTTATTTGACGTTGTTGTTGTTGTTATTGTTGTTGTTGTTGTTTATTTGATGTTGTTATTGTTGGTGTTGTTTTGTTTGACGTTGTTGTTGTTGTTTAATTGACGTTGTTGTTGTTGTTGTTTATTTGACGTTGTTGTTGTTATTATTTATTTGACCTTGTTGTTATTGTTGTTATTGTTTATTTGACGTCGTTGTTGTTGTTGATGTTTATTTGACGTTGTTATTGTTGTTTATTTGACGTTGTTTTTGTTATTTGATGTTGTTGTTGTTGTTGTATTTGTTGTTGTTGTTGTTGTTGCTTATTTGACGTTGTTGTTATTGTTGCTATTTATTTGACGTTGTTGTTGTTGTTGTTTATTTGACGTTGTTGTTGTTGTTGTTTATTTGACGTTGTTGTTGTTGTTGTTGTTGTTGTTGTATTTGTTGTTATTGTTATTGTTGTTGATTATTTAATGTTGTTGTTATTGTTGTTGTTTATTTGACGTTGTTGTTGTTATTATTCATTTGACGTTGTTGTTGTTGTTGTTGTTTATTTGACGTTGTTGTTGTTGTTTATTTGACGTTGTTGTTTTCGTTGTTTATGTTGTTTATTTGACGTTGTTGTTGTTGTTGTTGTTGTTTATTTGACGTTGTTGTTGGTTATTTGACGTTGTAGTTGTTGTTGACGTTGTTGTTGTTGTTTATTTGACGTTGTTGTTGTTGTTGTTTATTTGACGTTGTTGTTGTTGTTGACGTTGTTGTTGTTGTTTATTTGATGTTGATGTTGTTGTTATTGTTGACATAGTTGTTGTTGTTTATTTGACGTTGTTGTTGTTGACGTTGTTGTTTATTTGACGTTGTTGTTGTTGTTGTTGACGTTGTTGTTGTTGTTTATTGGATGTTGTTGTTGTTGTTTATTTGACATTGTTGATGTTGTTGACGGTGTTGTTGTTGTTGTTTATTTGACATTGTTGTTGTTGTTATTTATTTGACGTTGTTGTTGTTTATTTGACGTTGTTGTTATTGTTATTGTTTATTTGACATTGTTGTTGTTTATTTGACGTTGTTGTTGTTGTTGTTGTATTTGTTGTTGTTGTTGTTGTTATTTATTTGACGTTGTTGTTGTTGTTGTTGTTTATTTGACGTTGTTGTTGTTGTTTATTTGACTTTGTTGTTGTTGACATTGCTGTTGTTGTTGTTGTTTATTTGACGTTGTTGTTGTTTATTTGACTTTGTTGTTGTTCACATTGTTGTTGTTATTGTTGTTTATTTGACGTTGTTGTTGTTGTTGTTGTTGCTTATTTGACGTTGTTGTTGTTGTTGTTTATTTGACGTTGTTGTTGTTGTTATTGTTGTTGTTGTTTATTTGACGTTGTTATTGTTGGTGTTGTTTATTTGATGTTATTGTTGTTGTTTAATTGACGTTGTTATTGTTGTTTATTTGACGTTGTTGTTGTTGTTGTTGTTTATTTGACATTGTTATTGTTGTTTATTTGACGTTGTTTTTGTTATTTAATGTTGTTGTTGTTGTTGTATTTGTTGTTGTTGTTGTTGTTGTTGCTTATTTGACGTTGTTGTTATTGTTGTTATTTATTTGACGTTGTTGTTGTTGTTATTTATTTGACGTTGTTGTTGTTGTTTATTTGACATTGTTGTTGTTGTTGTTTATTTGATGTTGTTGTTGTTGTATTTGTTGTTGTTGTTATTGTTGTTGATTATTTGACGTTGTTGTTATTATTGTTGTTTATTTAACGTTGTTGTTGTTGTTATTCATTTGACGTTGTTGTTGTTGTTGTTGTTTATTTGACGTTGTTGTTGTTGTTGTTGACGTTGTTGTTTATTTGACGTTGTTGTTATTGTTGTTGTTGACATTGTTGTTGTTGTTGTTTATTGGACGTTATTGTTGTTGTTTATTTGACATTGTTGTTGTTGTTGTTGACGGTGTTGTTGTTGTTGTTTATTTGACATTGTTCTTATTGTTATTTATTTGACGTTGTTGTTGTTGTTGTTTATTTGACATTGTTGTTGTTGTTGTTTATTTGACGTTGTTGTTTATTTGAAGTTTTAGTTGTTTATTTGACGTTGTTGATGTTATTATTTGACGTTGTTGTTGTTGTTTATTTGACGTTGTTTTAGTTGTTGTTGTTTATTTGACGTTGTTGTTGTTGTTGTTGACGTTGTTGTTGTTGTTGTTGTTTATTTGATGTTGTTGTTGTTATTGTTGACATAGTTGTTGTTGTTTATTTCATGTTGTTGTTGTTGACGTTGTTGTTTATTTGACGTTGTTGTTGTTGTTTATTTGACGTTGTTGTTGTTGTTGTTTATTTGACATTGTTGTTGTTGTTGTTAACGTTGTTGTTGTTTATTTGACGTTGTTGTTGTTGTTGTTGTTGTTTTAGTTGTTTTTGTTTATTTGACGTTGTTGTTGTTTTTTATTTGACGTTGTTGTTGACATTGTTGTTGTTGTTGTTGTTTATTTGACGTAGTTGTTGTTATTGACGTTGTTGTTGTTGTTGTTGTTGTTGTTTATTTGAAGTTTTTGTTGTTGTTGATGTTGTTGTTGTTGTTATTTTTTGTTTGACGTTGTTGTTCTTGTTTATTTGACGTTGTTGTTGTTGTTATTATTGTTGTTGTTGTTTATTTGATGTTGTTATTGTTGGTGTTGTTTTGTTTGACGTTGTTGTTGTTGTTTAATTGACGTTGTTGTTGTTGTTGTTTATTTGACGTTGTTGTTGTTATTATTTATTTGACGTTGTTGTTATTGTTGTTATTGTTTATTTGACGTCGTTGTTGTTGTTGATGTTTATTTGACGTTGTTATTGTTGTTTATTTGACGTTGTTTTTGTTATTTGATGTTGTTGTTGTTGTTGTTCTATTTGTTGTTGTTGTTGTTGTTGTTGCTTATTTGACGTTGTTGTTATTGTTGCTATTTATTTGACGTTGTTGTTGTTGTTGTTTATTTGACGTTGTTGTTGTTGTTGTTGTTTATTTGACGTTGTTGTTGTTGTTTATTTGACGTTGTTGTTGTTGTTATTGTTATTGTTGTTGATTATTTAACGTTGTTGTTATTGTTGTTGTTTATTTGACGTTGTTGTTGTTATTATTCATTTGACGTTGTTGTTGTTGTTGTTGTTGTTTATTTGACGTTGTTGTTGTTGTTTATTTGACGTTGTTGTTTTCGTTGTTTATGTTGTTTATTTGACGTTGTTGTTGTTGTTGTTGTTGTTTATTTGACATTGTTGTTGGTTATTTGACGTTGTAGTTGTTGTTGACGTTGTTGTTGTTGTTTATTTGACGTTGTTGTTGTTGTTGTTTATTTGACGTTGTTGTTGTTGTTGACATTGTTGTTGTTGTTGTTGTTTATTTGATGTTGATGTTGTTGTTATTGTTGACATAGTTGTTGTTGTTTATTTGACGTTGTTGTTGTTGACGTTGTTGTTTATTTGACGTTGTTGTTGTTGTTGTTGACGTTGTTGTTGTTGTTTATTGGATGTTGTTGTTGTTTATTTGACATTGTTGTTGTTGTTGACGGTGTTGTTGTTGTTGTTTATTTGACATTGTTGTTGTTGTTATTTATTTGACGTTGTTGTTGTTTATTTGACGTTGTTGTTATTGTTATTGTTTATTTGACGTTGTTGTTGTTTATTTGACGTTGTTGTTGTTGTTGTTGTATTTGTTGTTGTTGTTGTTGTTATTTATTTGACGTTGTTGTTGTTGTTGTTTATTTGACGTTGTTGTTTATTTGACGTTGTTGTTGTTGTTTATTTGACTTTGTTGTTGTTGACATTGTTGTTGTTGTTGTTGTTTATTTGACGTTGTTGTTGTTTATTTGACTTTGTTGTTGTTGACATTGTTGTTGTTATTGTTGTTTATTTGACGTTGTTGTTGTTGTTGTTGTTGCTTATTTGACGTTGTTGTTGTTGTTGTTTATTTGACGTTGTTGTTGTTGTTATTGTTGTTGTTGTTTATTTGACGTTGTTATTGTTGGTGTTGTTTATTTGACGTTGTTGTTGTTGTTTAATTGACGTTGTTATTGTTGTTTATTTGACGTTGTTGTTGTTGTTGTTTATTTGACATTGTTATTGTTGTTTTTTTGACGTTGTTTTTGTTATTTGATGTTGTTGTTGTTGTTGTATTTGTTGTTGTTGTTGTTGCTTATTTGACGTTGTTGTTATTGTTGTTATTTATTTGACGTTGTTGTTGTTGTTATTTATTTGACGTTGTTGTTGTTGTTTATTTGACATTGTTGTTGTTGTTGTTTATTTGATGTTGTTGTTGTTGTATTTGTTGTTGTTGTTATTGTTGTTGATTATTTGACGTTGTTGTTATTATTGTTGTTTATTTGACGTTGTTGTTGTTGTTATTCATTTGACGTTATTGTTGTTGTTGTTGTTTATTTGACGTTGTTGTTGTTGTTGTTGTTGTTGACGTTGTTGTTTATTTGACGTTGTTGTTATTGTTGTTGTTGACATTGTTGTTGTTGTTGTTTATTGGACGTTATTGTTGTTGTTTATTTGACATTGTTGTTGTTGTTGTTGACGGTGTTGTTGTTGTTGTTTATTTGACATTGTTGTTATTGTTATTTATTTGACGTTGTTGTTGTTGTTGTTTATTTGACATTGTTGTTGTTGTTGTTTATTTGACGTTGTTGTTTATTTGAAGTTTTAGTTGTTTATTTGACGTTGTTGATGTTATTATTTGACGTTGTTATTGTTGTTTATTTGACGTTGTTTTAGTTGTTGTTGTTTATTCGCCGTTGTTGTTGTTGTTTATTTGACGTTGTTGTTGTTGTTGTTGACGTTGTTGTTGTTGTTGTTTATTTGATGTTGTTGTTGTTATTGTTGACATAGTTGTTGTTGTTTATTTCATGTTGTTGTTGTTGACGTTGTTGTTTATTTGACGTTGTTGTTGTTGTTTATTTGACGTTGTTGTTGTTGTTGTTGTTGACGTTGTTGTTGTTGTTGTTTATTTGACGTTGTTAATGTTGTTGTTGTTTATTTGACATTGTTGTTGTCGTTGACGGTGTTGTTGTTGTTGTTTATTTGACATTCTTGTTGTTGTTGTTGTTTATTTAACGTTGTTGTTGTTTATTTGACGTTGTTGTTGTTGTTGTTTATTTGACGTTGTTGTTGTTGTATATTTGACGTTGTTGTTGTTGTTTATTTGACATTGTTGTTGTTGTTATTTGACGTTGTTGTTGTTTTTTATTTGACGTTGTTGTTGTTGACATTGTTGTTGTTGTTGTTGTTGTTGTTTATTTGACGTTGTTATTGTTGTTTTTAATTTGACGTAGTTGTTGTTATTGACGTTGTTGTTGTCGTTGTTTTTGTTTTTTATTCGACGTTGTTGTTGTTGTTGTTTATTTGACGTTGTTGTTGTTTATTTGACGTTATAATTGTTGTTGACGTTGTTGTCGTTGTTGTTTATTTGACGTTGTTGTTGTTGTTGTTGTTGTTTATTTGACGTTGTTATTGTTGTTGACGTTGTTGTTGTTGTTGTTTATTTGATGTTGTTGTTGTTGTTGACATAGTTGTTGTTGTTTATTTGACGTTGTTGTTGTTGTTGACGTTGTTGTTTATTTGACGTTGTTATTGTTGTTGTTGTTGTTGTTGACGTTGTTGTTGTTGTTGTTTATTGGATGTTGTTGTTGTTGTTGACGTTGTTGTTTATTTGACGTTGTTGTTGTTGTTGTTGTTGTTGTTGACGTTGTTGTTGTTGTTGTTTATTGGATGTTGTTGTTGTTATTTATTTGACGTTGTTGTTGTTGTTTATTTGACGTTGTTGTTGTTGTTGTTTATTTGACGTTGTTGTTTATTTGAAGTTGTAGTTGTTTATATGACGTTGTTGATGTTGTTATTTGACGTTGTTGTTGTTGTTGTTTATTTGACGATGTTTTAGTTGTTGTTGTTTATTTGACGTTGTTGTTGTTGTTTATTTGACGTTGTTGTTGTTGTTGATGTTGTTGTTGTATATTTGATGTTGTAGTTGTTATTTTTGACATAGTTGTTGTTGTTTATTTCACGTTGTTGTTGTTGACGTTGTTGTTTATTTGACGTTGTTGTTGTTGTTGTTGTTTATTTGACGTTGTTGTTGCTGTTGTTGACGTTGTTGTTGTTGTTGTTGTTTATTTGACGTTGTTCATGTTGTTGTTGTTTATTTGACATTGTTGTTGTCGTTGACGGTGTTGTTGTTGTTGTTTATTTGACATTCTTATTGGTGTTGTTGTTGTTTATTTGACGTTGTTGTTGTTGTTGTTTATTTGACGCTGTTATTGTTGTTTATTTGACGTTGTTATTGTTGTTTATTTGATGTTGTTGTTGTTGTTGTTGTTTATTTGACATTGTTGTTGTTGTTGTTGTTAACGTTGTTGTTGTTGTTGTTGTTTATTTGACGTTGTTGTTGTTGTTGTTGTTTTAGTTGTTTTTGTTTATTTGACGTTGTTGTTGTTTTTTATTTGACGTTGTTGTTGACATTGTTGTTGTTGTTGTTGTTTATTTGACGTAGTTGTTGTTATTGACGTTGTTGTTGTTGTTGTTGTTGTTTATTTGACGTTTTTGTTGTTGTTGATGTTGTTGTTGTTGTTATTTTTTGTTTGACGTTGTTGTTCTTGTTTATTTGACGTTGTTGTTGTTGTTATTGTTGTTGTTGTTGTTTATTTGATGTTGTTATTGTTGGTGTTGTTTTGTTTGACGTTGTTGTTGTTGTTTAATTGACGTTGTTGTTGTTGTTGTTTATTTGACGTTGTTGTTGTTATTATTTATTTGACGTTGTTGTTATTGTTGTTATTGTTTATTTGACGTCGTTGTTGTTGTTGATGTTTATTTGACGTTGTTATTGTTGTTTATTTGACGTTGTTTTTGTTATTTGATGTTGTTGTTGTTGTTGTATTTGTTGTTGTTGTTGTTGTTGCTTATTTGACGTTGTTGTTATTGTTGCTATTTATTTGACGTTGTTGTTGTTGTTGTTTATTTGACGTTGTTGTTGTTGTTGTTGTTTATTTGACGTTGTTGTTGTTGTTGTTGTTGTTGTTGTTGTTGTTGTATTTGTTGTTATTGTTATTGTTGTTGATTATTTAACGTTGTTGTTATTGTTGTTGTTTATTTGACGTTGTTGTTGTTATTATTCATTTGACGTTGTTGTTGTTGTTGTTGTTTATTTGACGTTGTTGTTGTTGTTTATTTGACGTTGTTGTTGTTATTATTCATTTGACGTTGTTGTTGTTGTTGTTGTTTATTTGACGTTGTTGTTGTTATTTATTTGACGTTGTTGTTTTCGTTGTTTATGTTGTTTATTTGACGTTGTTGTTGTTGTTGTTGTTGTTGTTTATTTGACGTTGTTGTTGGTTATTTGACGTTGTAGTTGTTGTTGACGTTGTTGTTGTTGTTGTTTATTTGACGTTGTTGTTGTTGTTGTTTATTTGACGTTGTTGTTGTTGTTGACGTTGTTGTTGTTGTTTATTTGATGTTTATGTTGTTGTTATTGTTGACATAGTTGTCGTTGTTTATTTGACGTTGTTGTTGTTGACGTTGTTGTTTATTTGACGTTGTTGTTGTTGTTGTTGACGTTGTTGTTATTGTTTATTGGATGTTGTTGTTGTTGTTTATTTGACATTGTTGTTGTTGTTGACGGTGTTGTTGTTGTTGTTTATTTGACATTGTTGTTGTTGTTATTTATTTGACGTTGTTGTTGTTTATTTGACGTTGTTGTTATTGTTATTGTTTATTTGACGTTGTTGTTGTTTATTTGACGTTGTTGTTGTTGTTGTTGTATTTGTTGTTGTTGTTGTTGTTATTTATTTGACGTTGTTGTTGTTGTTGTTTATTTGACGTTGTTGTTGTTGTTTATTTGACTTTGTTGTTGTTGACATTGTTGTTGTTGTTGTTGTTGTTTATTTGACGTTGTTGTTGTTTATTTGACTTTGTTGTTGTTGACATTGTTGTTGTTGTTGTTTATTTGACGTTGTTGTTGTTGTTTAATTGACGTTGTTGTTGTTGTTTATTTGACGTTGTTATTATTGTTGTTGTATTTGTTGTTGTTGTTATTGTTGTTGCTTATTTGACGTTGTTGTTATTTTTGTTGTTTATTTGACGTTGTTGTAATTGTTGTTATTCATTAGACGTTGTTGTTGTTGTTGTTGTTTATTTGACGTTGTTGTTGTCGTTGTTTTTGTTGTTTATTTGACGTTGATGTTGTTGTTTATTTGACGTTGTTGTTGTTGTTTATTTGACGTTGTAATTGTTGTTAACTTTGTTGTTGTTGTTGTTGTTTATTTGACGTTGTTGTTGTTGTTTATTTGACGTTGTAATTGTTGTTAACTTTGTTGTTGTTGTTGTTGTTTATTTGACGTTGTTGTTGTTGTTTTTTATTTGACGTTGTTGTTGTTGTTGACGTTGTTGTTGTTATTGTTTTTTGATGTTGTTGTTGTTGACATAGTTGTTGTTGTTTATTTGACGTTGTTGTTGTTGTTGTTGACGTTGTTGTTTATTTGATGTTGTTGTTGTTTATTTGACGTTATTGTTGTTGTTGTTGTTGTTGACGTTGTTGTTTATTTGATGTTGTTGTTGTTTATTTGACGTTATTGTTGTTGTTGTTGTTGTTGACGTTGTTATTGTTGTTTACTGGACATTGTTGTTGTTGTTGTTTATTTGACGTTGTTGTTGTTGTTTATTTGACGTTGTTGTTTTCGTTGTCTTTGTTATTTATTTGACGTTGTTGTTGTTGTTGTTGTTTATTTGACGTTGTTGTTGTTTATTTGACGTTGTAGTTATTGTTGACGTTGTTGTTGTTGTATATTTGACGTTGTTGTTGTTGTTGTTTATTTGACGTTGTTGTTGTTGTTGTTAACGTTGTTGTTGTTGTTGTTTATTTGATGTTGTTGTTATTGTTGTTGTTGACATAGTTATTGTTGTTTATTTGACGTTGTTGTTGTTGTTGTTGTTGACGTTTTTGTTTATTTGACGTTGTTGTTGTTGTTGTTGTTGTTGTTGACATTGTTGTTGTTGTTGTTTATTGGACGTTGTTGTTGTTGTTTATTTGACATTGTTGTTGTTGTTGACGGTGTTTTTGTTGTTGTTTATTTGACATTGTTGTTGTTGTTATTTATTTGACGTTGTTGTTGTTGTTGTTGTTTATTTGACGTTGTTGTAGTTGTTGTTTATTTGACGTTGTTGTTTATTTGAAGTTTTAGTTGTTTATTTGATGTTGTTATTTGACGTTGTTGTTGTTGTTTATTTGACGTTGTTTTTGTTGTTGTTGTTTAGTTGACGTTGTTGTTGTTGTTGATTATTTGACGTTGTTATTGTCATTGTTTTTGTTGTTTATTTGACGTTGTTGTTGTTGTTGTTTATTTGACGTTGTTGTTGGTTATTTGACGTTGTAGTTGTTGTTGACGTTGTTGTTGTTGTTGTTTATTTGACGTTGTTGTTGTTGTTTATTTGACGTTGTTGTTGTTGTTGTTGACGTTGTTGTTGTTGTTATTTATTTGATGTTGATGTTGTTGTTTTTGTTGACATAGTTGTTGTTGTTTATTTGACGTTGTTGTTGTTGTTGACGTTGTTGTTTATTTGACGTTGTTGTTGTTGTTGACGTTGTTGTTGTTGTTATTGTTTATTGGAGGTTGTTGTTGTTGTTTATTTGACATTGTTGTTGTTGTTGACGGTGCTGTTGTTGTAGTTTATTTGACGTTGTTGTTATTGTAGTTGTTAATTTGATGTTGTTGTTATTGTTGTTGTTGTTTATTTGACGTTGTTATTGTTGGTGTTGTTTATTTGACGTTGTTGTTGTTGTTTAATTGACGTTGTTATTGTTGTTTATTTGACGTTGTTGTTGTTGTTGTTTATTTGACATTGTTATTGTTGTTTATTTGACGTTGTTTTTGTTATTTGATGTTGTTGTTGTTGCATTTGTTGTAGTTATTGTTGTTGTTGCTTATTTGACGTTGTTGTTATTGTTGTTATTTATTTGACGTTGTTGTTGTTGTTATTTATTTGACGTTGTTATTGTTGTTTATTTGACATTGTTGTTGTTGTTGTTTATTTGATGTTGTTGTTGTATTTGTTGTTGTTGTTATTGTTGTTGATTATTTGACGTTGTTGTTATTGTTGTTGTTTATTTGACGTTGTTGTTGTTGTTATTCATTTGACGTTGTTGTTGTTGTTGTTGTTGTTTATTTGACGTTGTTGTTGTTGTTGTTGACGTTGTTGTTTATTTGACGTTGTTGTTATTGTTGTTGTTGACATTGTTGTTGTTGTTGTTTATTGGACGTTATTGTTGTTGTTTATTTGACATTGTTGTTGTTGTTGACGGTGTTGTTGTTGTTGTTTATTTGTTATTGTTGTTATTGTTATTTATTTGACGTTGTTGTTGTTGTTTATTTGACATTGTTGTTGTTGTTGTTTGTTTGACGTTGTTGTTTATTTGAAGTTTTAGTTGTTTATTTGACGTTGTTGATGTTATTATTTGACGTTGTTGTAGTTGTTTATTTGACGTTGTTTTAGTTGTTGTTGTTTATTTGACGTTGTTGTTGTTGTTGTTTATTTGACGTTGTTGTTGTTGTTGTTGACGTTGTTGTTGTTGTTGTTTATTTGACGTTGTTGTTGTTGTTGTTGACGTTGTTGTTGTTGTTGTTGTTGTTTTTTTGATGTTGTTGTTGTTATTGTTGACATAGTTGTTGTTGTTTATTTCATGTTGTTGTTGTTGACGTTGTTGTTTATTTGACGTTGTTGTTGTTGTTTATTTGACGTTGTTGTTGTTGTTGTTGTTGACGTTGTTGTTGTTGTTTATTTGACGTTGTTAATGTTGTTGTTGTTTATTTGACATTGTTGTTGTCGTTGACGGTGTTGTTGTTGTTGTTTATTTGACATTCTTGTTGTTGTTGTTGTTTATTTAACGTTGTTGTTGTTTATTTGACGTTGTTGTTGTTGTTGTTGTTTATTTGACGTTGTTGTTGTTGTATATTTGACGTTGTTGTTGTTGTTTATTTGACATTGTTGTTGTTGTTATTTGACGTTGTTGTTGTTTTTTATTTGACGTTGTTGTTGTTGACATTGTTGTTTTTGTTGTTGTTGTTGTTTATTTGACGTTGTTATTGTTGTTATTTATTTGACGTAGTTGTTGTTATTGACGTTGTTGTTGTCGTTGTTTTTGTTTTTTATTCGACGTTGTTGTTGTTGTTGTTTATTTGACGTTGTAGTTGTTGTTGACGTTGTTGTCGTTGTTGTTTATTTGACGTTGTTGTTGTTGTTGTTGTTGTTGTTTATTTGACGTTGTTATTGTTGTTGACGTTGTTGTTGTTGTTGTTTATTTGATGTTGTTGTTGTTGTTGTTGACATAGTTGTTGTTGTTTATTTGACGTTGTTGTTGTTGTTGACGTTGTTGTTTATTTGACGTTGTTATTGTTGTTGTTGTTGTTGTTGACGTTGTTGTTGTTGTTGTTTATTGGATGATGTTGTTGTTGTTGACGTTGTTGTTTATTTGACGTTGTTGTTGTTGTTGTTGTTGTTGTTGACGTTGTTGTTGTTGTTGTTTATTGGACGTTGTTGTTGTTATTTATTTGACGTTGTTGTTGTTGTTTATTTGACGTTGTTGTTGTTGTTGTTTATTTGACGTTGTTGTTTATTTGAAGTTGTAGTTGTTTATATGACATTGTTGATGTTGTTATTTGACGTTGTTGTTGTTGTTGTTGTTGTTTATTTGACGATGTTTTAGTTGTTGTTGTTTATTTGACGTTGTTGTTGTTGTTTATTTGACGTTGTTGTTGTTGATGTTGTTGTTTTTGTTTATTTGATGTTGTTGTTGTTATTTTTGACATAGTTGTTGTTGTTTATTTCACGTTGTTGTTGTTGACGTTGTTGTTTATTTGACGTTGTTGTTGTTGTTGTTGTTGTTGTTTATTTGACGTTGTTGTTGCTGTTGTTGACGTTGTTGTTGTTGTTGTTTATTTGACGTTGTTCATGTTGTTGTTGTTTATTTGACATTGTTGTTGTCGTTGACGGTGTTGTTGTTGTTGTTTATTTGACATTCTTATTGTTGTTGTTGTTGTTTATTTGACGTTGTTGTTGTTGTTGTTGTTTATTTGACGCTGTTGTTGTTGTTTATTTGACGTTGTTATTGTTGTTTATTTGACGTTGTTGTTGTTGTTGTTGTTTATTTGACATTGTTGTTGTTGTTGTTGTTGTTAACGTTGTTGTTGTTGTTGTTGTTGTTTATTTGACGTTGTTGTTGTTGTTGTTGTTGTTTTAGTTGTTTTTGTTTATTTGACGTTGTTGTTGTTTTTTATTTGACGTTGTTGTTGTTGACATTGTTGTTGTTGTTGTTGTTTATTTCACGTTGTTGTTGTTGTTGTTTATTTGACGTAGTTGTTGTTATTGACGTTGTTGTTGTTGTTGTTGTTTATTTGACGTTTTTGTTGTTGTTGATGTTGTTGTTGTTGTTATTTTTTGTTTGACGTTGTTGTTCTTGTTTATTTGACGTTGTTATTGTTGTTATTGTTGTTGTTGTTGTTTATTTGACGTTGTTATTGTTGGTGTTGTTTTGTTTGACGTTGTTGTTGTTGTTTAATTGACGTTGTTGTTGTTGTTGTTTATTTGACGTTGTTGTTGTTGTTATTTATTTGACTTTGTTGTTATTGTTGTTATTGTTTATTTGACGTCGTTGTTGTTGTTGATGTTTATTTGACGTTGTTATTGTTGTTTATTTGACGTTGTTTTTGTTATTTGATGTTGTTGTTGTTGTTGTTGTATTTGTTATTGTTGTTGTTGTTGCTTATTTGACGTTGTTGTTATTGTTGCTATTTATTTGACGTTGTTGTTGTTGTTGTTTATTTGACGTTGTTGTTGTTGTTGTTGTTTATTTGACGTTGTTGTTGTTGTTGTTGTATTTGTTGTTATTGTTATTGTTGTTGATTATTTAACGTTGTTGTTATTGTTGTTGTTTATTTGACGTTGTTGTTGTTATTATTCATTTGACGTTGTTGTTGTTGTTGTTGTTGTTGTTTATTTGACGTTGTTGTTGTTGTTTATTTGACGTTGTTGTTTTCGTTGTTTATGTTGTTTATTTGACGTTGTTGTTGTTGTTGTTGTTGTTGTTTATTTGACGTTGTTGTTGGTTATTTGACGTTGTAGTTGTTGTTGACGTTGTTGTTGTTGTTGTTTATTTGACGTTGTTGTTGTTGTTGTTTATTTGACGTTGTTGTTGTTGTTGACGTTGTTGTTGTTGTTTATTTGATGTTGATGTTGTTGTTATTGTTGACATAGTTGTTGTTGTTTATTTGACGTTGTTGTTGTTGTTTAATTGACGTTGTTATTGTTGTTTATTTGACGTTGTTGTTGTTGTTGTTGTTTATTTGACATTGTTATTGTTGTTTATTTGACGTTGTTTTTGTTATTTGATGTTGTTGTTGTTGTATTTGTTGTAGTTGTTGTTGTTGTTGCTTATTTGACGTTGTTGTTATTTATTTGACGTTGTTGTTGTTGTTATTTATTTGACGTTGTTGTTGTTTTTTATTTGACATTGTTGTTGTTGTTGTTTATTTGATGTTGTTGTTGTTGTATTTGTTGTTGTTGTTATTGTTGATGATTATTTGACGTTGTTGTTATTGTTGTTGTTTATTTGACGTTGTTGTTGTTGTTATTCATTTGACGTTGTTGTTGTTGTTGTTGTTTATTTGACGTTGTTGTTGTTGTTGTTGTTGACGTTGTTGTTTATTTGACGTTGTTGTTATTGTTGTTGTTGACATTGTTGTTGTTGTTGTTTATTGGACGTTATTGTTGTTGTTTATTTGACATTGTTGTTGTTGTTGACGGTGTTGTTGTTGTTGATTATTTGACATTGTTGTTATTGTTATTTATTTGACGTTGTTGTTGTTGTTGTTTATTTGACATTGTTGTTGTTGTTGTTTATTTGACGTTGTTGTTTATTTGATGTTTTAGTTGTTTATTTGACGTTGTTGATGTTATTATTGACGTTGTTGTAGTTGTTTATTTGACGTTGTTTTAGTTGTTGTTGTTTATTTGACGTTGTTGTTGTTGTTTATTTGACGTTGTTGTTGTTGTTGTTGACGTTGTTGTTGTTGTTGTTGTTTTTTTGATGTTGTTGTTGTTATTGTTGACATAGTTGTTGTTGTTTATTTCATGTTGTTGTTGTTGACGTTGTTGTTAATTTGACGTTGTTGTTGTTGTTTATTTGACGTTGTTGTTGTTGTTGTTGACGTTGTTGTTGTTGTTGTTTATTTGACGTTGTTAATGTTGTTGTTGTTTATTTGACATTGTTGTTGTCGTTGACGGTGTTGTTGTTGTTGTTTATTTGACATTCTTGTTGTTGTTGTTGTTTATTTAACGTTGTTGTTGTTTATTTGACGTTGTTGTTGTTGTTGTTTATTTGACGTTGTTGTTGTTGTATATTTGACGTTGTTGTTGTTGTTTATTTGACATTGTTGTTGTTGTTATTTGACGTTGTTGTTGTTTTTTATTTGACGTTGTTGTTGTTGACATTGTTGTTGTTGTTGTTGTTTTTGTTTATTTGACGTTGTTATTGTTGTTGTTTATTTGACGTAATTGTTCTTATTGACGTTGTTGTTGTCGTTGTTTTTGTTTTTTATTCGACGTTGTTGTTGTTGTTGTTTATTTGACGTTGTTGTTGTTTATTTGACGTTGTAGTTGTTGTTGACGTTGTTGTCGTTGTTGTTTATTTGACGTTGTTGTTGTTGTTGTTGTTTATTTGATGTTGTTATTGTTGTTGACGTTGTTGTTGTTGTTGTTTATTTGATGTTGTTGTTGTTGTTGTTGACATAGTTGTTGTTGTTTATTTGACGTTGTTGTTGTTGTTGACGTTGTTGTTTATTTGACGTTGTTATTGTTGTTGTTGTTGTTGTTGACGTTGTTGTTGTTGTTTATTGGATGTTGTTGTTGTTGTTGACGTTGTTGTTTATTTGACGTTGTTGTTGTTGTTGTTGTTGTTGTTGACGTTGTTGTTGTTGTTGTTTATTGGACGTTGTTGTTGTTATTTATTTGACGTTGTTGTTGTTGTTTATTTGACGTTGTTGTTGTTGTTGTTTATTTGACGTTGTTGTTTATTTGAAGTTGTAGTTGTTTATATGACATTGTTGATGTTGTTATTTGACGTTGTTGTTGTTGTTGTTTATTTGACGATGTTTTAGTTGTTGTTGTTTATTTGACGTTGTTGTTGTTGTTTATTTGACGTTGTTGTTGTTGATGTTGTTGTTGTTGTTTATTTGATGTTGTTGTTGTTATTTTTGACATAGTTGTTGTTGTTTATTTCACGTTGTTGTTGTTGACGTTGTTGTTTATTTGACGTTGTTGTTTATTTGACGTTGTTGTTGCTGTTGTTGACGTTGTTGTTGTTGTTGTTTATTTGACGTTGTTCATGTTGTTGTTGTTTATTTGACATTGTTGTTGTCGTTGACGGTGTTGTTGTTGTTGTTTATTTGACATTCTTATTGTTGTTGTTGTTGTTGTTTATTTGACGTTGTTGTTGTTGTTGTTTATTTGACGCTGTTGTTGTTGTTTATTTGACGTTGTTATTGTTGTTTATTTGACGTTGTTGTTGTTAGTTGTTGTTTTTTTGACATTGTTGTTGTTGTTGTTGTTAACGTTGTTGTTGTTGTTGTTGTTTATTTGACGTTGTTGTTGTTGTTGTTGTTTTAGTTGTTTTTGTTTATTTGACGTTGTTGTTGTTTTTTATTTGACGTTGTTGTTATTGACATTGTTGTTGTTGTTGTTGTTTATTTCACGTTGTTGTTGTTGTTGTTTATTTGACGTAGTTGTTGTTATTGACGTTGTTGTTGTTGTTGTTGTTGTTTATTTGACGTTTTTGTTGTTGTTGATGTTGTTGTTGTTGTTATTTTTTGTTTGACGTTGTTGTTCTTGTTTATTTGACGTTGTTGTTGTTGTTATTGTTGTTGTTGCTGTTTATTTGATGTTGTTATTGTTGGTGTTGTTTTGTTTGACGTTGTTGTTGTTGTTTAATTGACGTTGTTGTTGTTGTTTATTTGACGTTGTTGTTGTTGTTATTTATTTGACGTTGTTGTTATTGTTGTTATTGTTTATTTGACGTCGTTGTTGTTGTTGATGTTTATTTGACGTTGTTATTGTTGTTTATTTGACGTTGTTTTTGTTATTTGATGTTGTTGTTGTTGTTGTTGTTGTATTTGTTATTGTTGTTGTTGTTGCTTATTTGACGTTGTTGTTATTGTTGCTATTTATTTGACGTTGTTGTTGTTGTTGTTTATTTGACGTTGTTGTTGTTGTTGTTGTTTATTTGACGTTGTTGTTGTTGTTGTTGTTGTATTTGTTGTTATTGTTATTGTTGTTGATTATTTAACGTTGTTGTTATTGTTGTTGTTTATTTGACGTTGTTGTTGTTATTATTCATTTGACGTTGTTGTTGTTGTTGTTTATTTGACGTTGTTGTTGTTGTTTATTTGACGTTGTTGTTTTCGTTGTTTATGTTGTTTATTTGACGTTGTTGTTGTTGTTGTTGTTGTTTATTTGACGTTGTTGTTGGTTATTTGACGTTGTAGTTGTTGTTGACGTTGTTGTTGTTGTTGTTTATTTGACGTTGTTGTTGTTGTTGTTGTTTATTTGACGTTGTTGTTGTTGTTGACGTTGTTGTTGTTGTTTATTTGATGTTGATGTTGTTGTTATTGTTGACATAGTTGTTGTTGTTTATTTGACGTTGTTGTTGTTGTTTAATTGACGTTGTTATTGTTGTTTATTTGACGTTGTTGTTGTTGTTGTTTATTTGACATTGTTATTGTTGTTTATTTGACGTTGTTTTTGTTATTTGATGTTGTTGTTGTTGTATTTGTTGTAGTTGTTGTTGTTGTTGCTTATTTGACGTTGTTGTTATTGTTGTTATTTATTTGACGTTGTTGTTGTTGTTATTTATTTGACGTTGTTGTTGTTGTTTATTTGACATTGTTGTTGTTGTTTATTTGATGTTGTTGTTGTTGTATTTGTTGTTGTTGTTATTGTTGATGATTATTTGACGTTGTTGTTATTGTTGTTGTTTATTTGACGTTGTTGTTGTTGTTATTCATTTGACGTTGTTGTTGTTGTTGTTGTTTATTTGACGTTGTTGTTGTTGTTGTTGTTGACGTTGTTGTTTATTTGACGTTGTTGTTATTGTTGTTGTTGACATTGTTGTTGTTGTTGTTTATTGGACGTTATTGTTGTTGTTTATTTGACATTGTTGTTGTTGTTGACGGTGTTGTTGTTGTTGTTTATTTGACATTGTTGTTATTGTTATTTATTTGACGTTGTTGTTGTTGTTGTTTATTTGACATTGTTGTTGTTGTTGTTTATTTGACGTTGTTGTTTATTTGAAGTTTTAGTTGTTTATTTGACGTTGTTGATGTTATTATTGACGTTGTTGTAGTTGTTTATTTGACGTTGTTTTAGTTGTTGTTGTTTATTTGACGTTGTTGTTGTTGTTTATTTGACGTTGTTGTTGTTGTTGTTGACGTTGTTGTTGTTGTTGTTGTTTTTTTTGATGTTGTTGTTGTTATTGTTGACATAGTTGTTGTTGTTTATTTCATGTTGTTGTTGTTGACGTTGTTGTTTATTTGACGTTGTTGTTGTTGTTGTTTATTTGACGTTGTTGTTGTTGTTGTTGTTGACGTTGTTGTTGTTGTTGTTTATTTGACGTTGTTAATGTTGTTGTTGTTTATTTGACATTGTTGTTGTCGTTGACGGTGTTGTTGTTGTTGTTTATTTGACATTCTTGTTGTTGTTGTTTATTTAACGTTGTTGTTGTTTATTTGACGTTGTTGTTGTTGTTGTTTATTTGACGTTGTTGTTGTTGTATATTTGACGTTGTTGTTGTTGTTTATTTGACATTGTTGTTGTTGTTATTTGACGTTGTTGTTGTTTTTTATTTGACGTTGTTGTTGTTGACATTGTTGTTGTTGTTGTTTTTGTTTATTTGACGTTGTTATTGTTGTTGTTTATTTGACGTAGTTGTTCTTATTGACGTTGTTGTTGTCGTTGTTTTTGTTTTTTATTCGACGTTGTTTTTGTTGTTGTTTATTTGACGTTGTTGTTGTTTATTTGACGTTGTAGTTGTTGTTGACGTTGTTGTCGTTGTTGTTTATTTGACGTTGTTGTTGTTGTTGTTGTTGTTGTTTATTTGACGTTGTTATTGTTGTTGACGTTGTTGTTGTTGTTGTTTATTTGATGTTGTTGTTGTTGTTGTTGACATAGTTGTTCTTGTTTATTTGACGTTGTTGTTGTTGTTGACGTTGTTGTTTATTTGACGTTGTTATTGTTGTTGTTGTTGTTGTTGACGTTGTTGTTGTTGTTGTTTATTGGATGATGTTGTTGTTGTTGACGTTGTTGTTTATTTGACGTTGTTGTTGTTGTTGTTGTTGTTGACGTTGTTGTTGTTGTTGTTTATTGGACGTTGTTATTGTTATTTATTTGACGTTGTTGTTGTTGTTTATTTGACGTTGTTGTTGTTGTTGTTTATTTGACGTTGTTGTTTATTTGAAGTTGTAGTTGTTTATATGACATTGTTGATGTTGTTATTTGACGTTGTTGTTGTTGTTGTTGTTGTTTATTTGATGATGTTTTAGTTGTTGTTGTTTATTTGACGTTGTTGTTGTTGTTTATTTGACGTTGTTGTTGTTGATGTTGTTGTTGTTGTTTATTTGATGTTGTTGTTGTTATTTTTGACATAGTTGTTGTTGTTTATTTCACGTTGTTGTTGTTGACGTTGTTGTTTATTTGACGTTGTTGTTGTTGTTGTTGTTGTTGTTTATTTGACGTTGTTGTTGCTGTTGTTGTTGTTGTTGTTGTTGTTTATTTGACGTTGTTCATGTTGTTGTTGTTTATTTGACATTGTTGTTGTCGTTGACGGTGTTGTTGTTGTTGTTTATTTGACATTCTTATTGTTGTTGTTGTTGTTTATTTGACGTTGTTGTTGTTGTTGTTGTTTATTTGACGCTGTTGTTGTTGTTTATTTGACGTTGTTATTGTTGTTTATTTGACGTTGTTGTTGTTGTTGTTTATTTGACATTGTTGTTGTTGTTGTTGTTAACGT
This sequence comes from Vicia faba, assembly GCA_948472305.1. Classification (NCBI taxonomy): domain Eukaryota; kingdom Viridiplantae; phylum Streptophyta; class Magnoliopsida; order Fabales; family Fabaceae; genus Vicia; species Vicia faba. The sequence continues at coordinate 1,331,036,223 of OX451735.1, read as the reverse complement.
TGTTGTTGTTGTTGTTGTTGTTTATTTGACGTTGTTGTTGTTGTTGTTGTTGTTTTAGTTGTTTTTGTTTATTTGACGTTGTTGTTGTTTTTTATTTGACGTTGTTGTTGTTGACATTGTTGTTGTTGTTGTTGTTTATTTCACGTTGTTGTTGTTGTTGTTTATTTGACGTAGTTGTTGTTATTGACGTTGTTGTTGTTGTTGTTGTTTATTTGACGTTTTTGTTGTTGTTGATGTTGTTGTTGTTGTTATTTTTTGTTTGACGTTGTTGTTCTTGTTTATTTGACGTTGTTATTGTTGTTATTGTTGTTGTTGTTGTTTATTTGACGTTGTTATTGTTGGTGTTGTTTTGTTTGACTTTGTTGTTGTTGTTTAATTGACGTTGTTGTTGTTGTTGTTTATTTGACGTTGTTGTTGTTGTTATTTATTTGACGTTGTTGTTATTGTTGTTATTGTTTATTTGACGTCGTTGTTGTTGTTGATGTTTATTTGACGTTGTTATTGTTGTTTATTTGACGTTGTTTTTGTTATTTGATGTTGTTGTTGTTGTTGTTGTATTTGTTATTGTTGTTGTTGTTGCTTATTTGACGTTGTTGTTATTGTTGCTATTTATTTGACGTTGTTGTTGTTGTTGTTTATTTGACGTTGTTGTTGTTGTTGTTGTTTATTTGACGTTGTTGTTGTTGTTGTTGTTGTATTTGTTGTTATTGTTATTGTTGTTGATTATTTAACGTTGTTGTTATTGTTGTTGTTTATTTGACGTTGTTGTTGTTATTATTCATTTGACGTTGTTGTTGTTGTTGTTGTTTATTTGACGTTGTTGTTGTTGTTTATTTGACGTTGTTGTTTTCGTTGTTTATGTTGTTTATTTGACGTTGTTGTTGTTGTTGTTGTTGTTGTTGTTGTTGTTGTTGTTTATTTGACGTTGTTGTTGGTTATTTGACGTTGTAGTTGTTGTTGACGTTGTTGTTGTTGTTGTTGTTTATTTGACGTTGTTGTTGTTGTTGTTTATTTGACGTTGTTGTTGTTGTTGACGTTGTTGTTGTTGTTTATTTGATGTTGATGTTGTTGTTATTGTTGACATAGTTGTTGTTGTTGTTTATTTGACGTTGTTGTTGTTGTTTAATTGACGTTGTTATTGTTGTTTATTTGACGTTGTTGTTGTTGTTGTTGTTTATTTGACATTGTTATTGTTGTTTATTTGACGTTGTTTTTGTTATTTGATGTTGTTGTTGTTGTATTTGTTGTAGTTGTTGTTGTTGTTGCTTATTTGACGTTGTTGTTATTGTTGTTATTTATTTGACGTTGTTGTTGTTGTTATTTATTTGACGTTGTTGTTGTTTTTTATTTGACATTGTTGTTGTTGTTGTTTATTTGATTTTGTTGTTGTTGTATTTGTTGTTGTTGTTATTGTTGATGATTATTTGACGTTGTTGTTATTGTTGTTGTTTATTTGACGTTGTTGTTGTTGTTATTCATTTGACGTTGTTGTTGTTGTTGTTGTTTATTTGACGTTGTTGTTGTTGTTGTTGTTGTTGACGTTGTTGTTTATTTGACGTTGTTGTTATTGTTGTTGTTGACATTGTTGTTGTTGTTGTTTATTGGACGTTATTGTTGTTGTTTATTTGACATTGTTGTTGTTGTTGACGGTGTTGTTGTTGTTGTTTATTTGACATTGTTGTTATTGTTATTTATTTGACGTTGTTGTTGTTGTTGTTTATTTGACATTGTTGTTGTTGTTGTTTATTTGACGTTGTTGTTTATTTGAAGTTTTAGTTGTTTATTTGACGTTGTTGATGTTATTATTGACGTTGTTGTAGTTGTTTATTTGACGTTGTTTTAGTTGTTGTTGTTTATTTGACGTTGTTGTTGTTGTTTATTTGACGTTGTTGTTGTTGACGTTGTTGTTGTTGTTGTTGTTTTTTTGATGTTGTTGTTGTTATTGTTGACATAGTTGTTGTTGTTTATTTCATGTTGTTGTTGTTGACGTTGTTGTTTATTTGACGTTGTTGTTGTTGTTTATTTGACGTTGTTGTTGTTGTTGTTGACGTTGTTGTTGTTGTTGTTTATTTGACGTTGTTAATGTTGTTGTTGTTTATTTGACATTGTTGTTGTCGTTGACGTTGTTGTTGTTGTTGTTTATTTGACGTTGTTGTTGTATATTTGACGTTGTTGTTGTTGTTTATTTGACATTGTTGTTGTTGTTATTTGACGTTGTTGTTGTTTTTTATTTGACGTTGTTGTTGTTGACATTGTTGTTGTTGTTGTTGTTTTTGTTTATTTGACGTTGTTATTGTTGTTGTTTATTTGACGTAGTTGTTCTTATTGACGTTGTTGTTGTCGTTGTTTTTGTTTTTTATTCGACGTTGTTGTTGTTGTTTATTTGTCGTTGTTGTTGTTTATTTGACGTTGTAGTTGTTGTTGACGTTGTTGTCGTTGTTGTTTATTTGACGTTGTTGTTGTTGTTGTTGTTGTTTATTTGACGTTGTTATTGTTGTTGACGTTGTTGTTGTTGTTGTTTATTTGATGTTGTTGTTGTTGTTGTTGACATAGTTGTTGTTGTTTATTTGACGTTGTTGTTGTTGTTGACGTTGTTGTTTATTTGACGTTGTTATTGTTGTTGTTGTTGTTGACGTTGTTGTTGTTGTTTATTGGATGTTGTTGTTGTTGTTGACGTTGTTGTTTATTTGACGTTGTTGTTGTTGTTGTTGTTGTTGTTGACGTTGTTGTTGTTGTTGTTTATTGGACGTTGTTGTTGTTATTTATTTGACGTTGTTGTTGTTGTTTATTTGACGTTGTTGTTGTTGTTGTTTATTTGACGTTGTTGTTTATTTGACGTTGTTGTTGTTGATGTTGTTGTTGTTGTTTATTTGATGTTGTTGTTGTTATTTTTGACATAGTTGTTGTTGTTTATTTCATGTTGTTGTTGTTGACGTTGTTGTTTATTTGACGTTGTTGTTGTTGTTGTTGTTTATTTGACGTTGTTGTTGCTGTTGTTGACGTTGTTGTTGTTGTTGTTTATTTGACGTTGTTCATGTTGTTGTTGTTTATTTGACATTGTTGTTGTCGTTGACGGTGTTGTTGTTGTTGTTTAATTGACATTCTTATTGTTTTTGGTGTTGTTGTTTATTTGACGTTGTTGTTGTTGTTGTTTATTTGACGCTGTTGTTGTTGTTTATTTGACGTTGTTATTGTTGTTTATTTGACGTTGTTGTTGTTGTTGTTGTTTATTTGACATTGTTGTTGTTGTTGTTGTTTATTTGACGTTGTTGTTGTTGTTGTTGTTGTTTTAGTTGTTTTTGTTTATTTGACGTTGTTGTTGTTTTTTATTTGACGTTGTTGTTGTTGACATTGTTGTTGTTGTTGTTGTTTATTTCACGTTGTTGTTGTTGTTGTTTATTTGACGTAGTTGTTGTTATTGACGTTGTTGTTGTTGTTGTTGTTGTTGTTGTTTATTTGACGTTTTTGTTGTTGTTGATGTTGTTGTTGTTGTTATTTTTTGTTTGACGTTGTTGTTCTTGTTTATTTGACGTTGTTGTTGTTGTTATTGTTGTTGTTGTTGTTTATTTGATGTTGTTATTGTTGGTGTTGTTTTGTTTGACGTTGTTGTTGTTGTTTAATTGACGTTGTTGTTGTTGTTTATTTGACGTTGTTGTTGTTGTTATTTATTTGACGTTGTTGTTATTGTTGTTATTGTTTATTTGACGTCGTTGTTGTTGTTGATGTTTATTTGACGTTGTTATTGTTGTTTATTTGACGTTGTTTTTGTTATTTGATGTTGTTGTTGTTGTTGTTGTATTTGTTATTGTTGTTGTTATTGCTTATTTGACGTTGTTGTTATTGTTGCTATTTATTTGACGTTGTTGTTGTTGTTGTTTATTTGACGTTGTTGTTGTTGTTGTTGTTTATTTGACGTTGTTGTTGTTGTTGTTGTTGTATTTGTTGTTATTGTTATTGTTGTTGATTATTTAACGTTGTTGTTATTGTTGTTGTTTATTTGACGTTGTTGTTGTTATTATTCATTTGACGTTGTTGTTGTTGTTGTTGTTTATTTGACGTTGTTGTTGTTGTTTATTTGACGTTGTTGTTTTCGTTGTTTATGTTGTTTATTTGACGTTGTTGTTGTTGTTGTTGTTTATTTGACGTTGTTGTTGGTTATTTGACGTTGTAGTTGTTGTTGACGTTGTTGTTGTTGTTGTTGTTGTTTATTTGACGTTGTTGTTGTTGTTGTTTATTTGATGTTGTTATTGTTGTTGACGTTGTTGTTGTTGTTGTTTATTTGATGTTGATGTTGTTGTTATTGTTGACATAGTTGTTGTTGTTTATTTGACGTTGTTGTTGTTGTTTAATTGACGTTGTTATTGTTGTTTATTTGACGTTGTTGTTGTTGTTGTTGTTTATTTGACATTGTTATTGTTGTTTATTTGACGTTGTTTTTGTTATTTGATGTTGTTGTTGTTGTATTTGTTGTAGTTGTTGTTGTTGTTGCTTATTTGACGTTGTTGTTATTGTTGTTATTTATTTGACGTTGTTGTTGTTGTTATTTATTTGACGTTGTTGTTGTTGTTTATTTGACATTGTTGTTGTTGTTTATTTGATGTTGTTGTTGTTGTATTTGTTGTTGTTGTTATTGTTGATGATTATTTGACGTTGTTGTTATTGTTGTTGTTTATTTGACGTTGTTGTTGTTGTTATTCATTTGACGTTGTTGTTGTTGTTGTTGTTTATTTGACGTTGTTGTTGTTGTTGTTGTTGTTGTTGACGTTGTTGTTTATTTGACGTTGTTGTTATTGTTGTTGTTGACATTGTTGTTGTTGTTGTTTATTGGACGTTATTGTTGTTGTTTATTTGACATTGTTGTTGTTGTTGACGGTGTTGTTGTTGTTGTTTATTTGACATTGTTGTTATTGTTATTTATTTGACGTTGTTGTTGTTGTTGTTTATTTGACATTGTTGATGTTGTTGTTTATTTGACGTTGTTGTTTATTTGAAGTTTTAGTTGTTTATTTGACGTTGTTGATGTTATTATTGACGTTGTTGTAGTTGTTTATTTGACGTTGTTTTAGTTGTTGTTGTTTATTTGACGTTGTTGTTGTTGTTTATTTGACGTTGTTGTTGTTGTTGTTGACGTTGTTGTTGTTGTTGTTGTTTTTTTGATGTTGTTGTTGTTATTGTTGACATAGTTGTTGTTGTTTATTTCATGTTGTTGTTGTTGACGTTGTTGTTTATTTGACGTTGTTGTTGTTGTTGTTGTTTATTTGACGTTGTTGTTGTTGTTGTTGTTGACGTTGTTGTTGTTGTTGTTTATTTGACGTTGTTAATGTTGTTGTTGTTTATTTGACATTGTTGTTGTCGTTGACGGTGTTGTTGTTGTTTTTTATTTGACATTCTTGTTGTTGTTGTTGTTTATTTAACGTTGTTGTTGTTTATTTGACGTTGTTGTTGTTGTATATTTGACGTTGTTGTTGTTGTTTATTTGACATTGTTGTTGTTGTTATTTGACGTTGTTGTTGTTTTTTATTTGACGTTGTTGTTGTTGACATTGTTGTTGTTGTTGTTTTTGTTTATTTGACGTTGTTATTGTTGTTGTTTATTTGACGTAGTTGTTCTTATTGACGTTGTTGTTGTCGTTGTTTTTGTTTTTTATTTGACGTTGTTGTTGTTGTTGTTTATTTGACGTTGTTGTTGTTTATTTGACGTTGTAGTTGTTGTTGACGTTGTTGTCGTTGTTGTTTATTTGACGTTGTTGTTGTTGTTGTTGTTGTTTATTTGACGTTGTTATTGTTGTTGACGTTGTTGTTGTTGTTGTTTATTTGATGTTGTTGTTGTTGTTGTTGACATAGTTGTTGTTGTTTATTTGATGTTGTTGTTGTTGTTGACGTTGTTGTTTATTTGACGTTGTTATTGTTGTTGTTGTTGTTGTTGACGTTGTTGTTGTTGTTGTTTATTGGATGTTGTTGTTGTTGTTGACGTTGTTGTTTATTTGACGTTGTTGTTGTTGTTGTTGTTGACGTTGTTGTTGTTGTTGTTTATTGGACGTTGTTGTTGTTATTTATTTGACGTTGTTGTTGTTGTTTATTTGACGTTGTTGTTGTTGTTTTTTATTTGACGTTGTTGTTTATTTGAAGTTGTAGTTGTTTATATGACATTGTTGATGTTGTTATTTGACGTTGTTGTTGTTGTTGTTTATTTGACGATGTTTTAGTTGTTGTTGTTTATTTGACGTTGTTGTTGTTGTTTATTTGACGTTGTTGTTGTTGATGTTGTTGTTGTTGTTTATTTGATGTTGTTGTTGTTATTTTTGACATAGTTGTTGTTGTTTATTTCACGTTGTTGTTGTTGACGTTGTTGTTTATTTGACGTTGTTGTTGTTGTTGTTGTTTATTTGACGTTGTTGTTGCTGTTGTTGACGTTGTTGTTGTTGTTGTTTATTTGACGTTGTTCATGTTGTTGTTGTTTATTTGACATTGTTGTTGTCGTTGACGGTGTTGTTGTTGTTGTTTATTTGACATTCTTATTGTTGTTGTTGTTGTTGTTTATTTGACGTTGTTGTTGTTGTTTATTTGACGCTGTTGTTGTTGTTTATTTGACGTTGTTATTGTTGTTTATTTGATGTTGTTGTTGTTGTTGTTGTTTATTTGACATTGTTGTTGTTGTTGTTGTTAACGTTGTTGTTGTTGTTGTTGTTGTTGTTTATTTGACGTTGTTGTTGTTGTTGTTGTGGTTGTTTTAGTTGTTTTTGTTTATTTGACGTTGTTGTTGTTTTTTATTTGACGTTGTTGTTGTTGACATTGTTGTTGTTGTTGTTGTTTATTTCACGTTGTTGTTGTTGTTGTTTATTTGACGTAGTTGTTGTTATTGACGTTGTTGTTGTTGTTGTTGTTGTTGTTGTTTATTTGACGTTTTTGTTGTTGTTGATGTTGTTGTTGTTGTTATTTTTTGTTTGACGTTGTTGTTCTTGTTTATTTGACGTTGTTGTTGTTGTTATTGTTGTTGTTGTTGTTTATTTGATGTTGTTATTGTTGGTGTTGTTTTGTTTGACGTTGTTGTTGTTGTTTAATTGACGTTGTTGTTGTTGTTTATTTGACGTTGTTGTTGTTGTTATTTATTTGACGTTGTTGTTATTGTTGTTATTTTTTATTTGACGTCGTTGTTGTTGTTGATTTTTATTTGACGTTGTTATTGTTGTTTATTTGACGTTGTTTTTGTTATTTGATGTTGTTGTTGTTGTTGTTGTATTTGTTATTGTTGTTGTTGCTGCTTATTTGACGTTGTTGTTATTGTTGCTATTTATTTGACGTTGTTGTTGTTGTTTATTTGACGTTGTTGTTGTTGTTGTTGTTTATTTGACGTTGTTGTTGTTGTTGTTGTTGTTGTTGTTGTTGTATTTGTTGTTATTGTTATTGTTGTTGATTATTTAACGTTGTTGTTATTGTTGTTGTTTATTTGACGTTGTTGTTGTTATTATTCATTTGACGTTGTTGTTGTTGTTGTTGTTTATTTGACGTTGTTGTTGTTTATTTGACGTTGTTGTTTTCGTTGTTTATGTTGTTTATTTGACGTTGTTGTTGTTGTTGTTGTTTATTTGACGTTGTTGTTGGTTATTTGACGTTGTAGTTGTTGTTGACGTTGTTGTTGTTGTTGTTTATTTGACGTTGTTGTTGTTGTTGTTTATTTGACGTTGTTGTTGTTGTTGACGTTGTTGTTGTTGTTGTTTATTTGATGTTGATGTTGTTGTTATTGTTGACATAGTTGTTGTTGTTTATTTGACGTTGTTGTTGTTGACGTTGTTGTTTATTTTACGTTGTTGTTGTTGTTGTTGTTGACGTTGTTGTTGTTGTTGTTTATTTGACATTGTTGTTGTTGTTGATGGTGTTGTTGTTGTTGTTTATTTGACATTGTTGTTGTTGTTATTTATTTGACGTTGTTGTTGTTTATTTGACGTTGTTGTTATTGTTATTGTTTATATGGCGTTGTTGTTGTTTATTTGACGTTGTTGTTTTTGTATTTATTGTTGTTGTTGTTATTTATTTGACGTTGTTGTTGTTGTTGTTTATTTGACGTTGTTGTTGTTGTTTATTTGACTTTGTTGTTGTTGACATTGTTGTTGTTGTTGTTGTTTATTTGACGTTGTTGTTGTTTATTTGACTTTGTTGTTGTTGACATTGTTGTTGTTGTTGTTGTTTATTTGACGTTGTTATTGTTGTTTAATTGACGTTGTTGTTGTTGTTGTTTATTTGACGTTGTTATTATTGTTGTTGTATTTGTTGTTGTTGTTATTGTTGTTGCTTATTTGACGTTGTTGTTATTGTTGTTGTTTATTTGACGTTGTTGTTATTGTTGTTATTCATTAGACGTTGTTGTTGTTGTTGTTGTTGTTTATTTGACGTTGTTGTTGTCGTTGTTTTTGTTGTTTATTTGACGTTGTTGTTGTTGTTTATTTGACGTTGTTGTTGTTGTTTATTTGACGTTGTAATTGTTGTTAACTTTGTTGTTGTTGTTGTTGTTTATTTGACGTTGTAATTGTTGTTAACTTTGTTGTTGTTGTTGTTTATTTGACGTTGTTGTCGTTGTTTTTTATTTGACGTTGTTGTTGTTGTTGACGTTGTTGTTGTTATTGTTTTTTGATGTTGTTGTTGTTGACATAGTTGTTGTTGTTTATTTGACGATGTTGTTGTTGTTGTTGTTGACGTTGTTGTTTATTTGACGTTGTTGTTGTTTATTTGACGTTATTGTTGTTGTTGTTGTTGTTGTTGACGTTGTTATTGTTGTTTATTGGACATTGTTGTTGTTGTTGTTTATTTGACGTTGTTGTTGTTGTTGTTTATTTGACGTTGTTGTTGTCGTTGTCTTTGTTATTTATTTGACATTGTTGTTGTTGTTGTTGTTTATTTGACGTTGTTGTTGTTTATTTGACGTTGTAGTTGTTGTTGACGTTGTTGTTGTTGTATATTTGACGTTGTTGTTGTTGTTGTTTATTTGACGTTGTTGTTGTTAACGTTGTTGTTGTTGTTGTTTATTTGATGTTGTTGTTATTGTTGTTGTTGACATAGTTGTTGTTGTTTATTTGACGTTGTTGTTGTTGTTGTTGTTGACGTTGTTGTTTATTTGACGTTGTTGTTGTTGTTGTTGTTGTTGACATTGTTGTTGTTGTTGTTTATTGGACGTTGTTGTTGTTGTTTATTTGACATTGTTGTTGTTGTTGACGGTGTTTTTGTTGTTGTTTATTTGACATTGTTGTTGTTGTTATTTATTTGACGTTGTTGTTGTTGTTGTTTATTTGACGTTGTTGTAGTTGTTGTTTATTTGACGTTGTTGTTTATTTGAAGTTTTAGTTGTTTATTTGATGTTGTTATTTGACGTTGTTGTTGTTGTTGTTTATTTGACGTTGTTTTAGTTGTTGTTGTTTAGTTGACGTTGTTGTTGTTGTTGATTATTTGACGTTGTTATTGTCGTTGTTTTTGTTGTTTATTTGACGTTGTTGTTGTTGTTGTTGTTGTTTATTTGACGTTGTTGTTGGTTATTTGACGTTGTAGTTGTTGTTGACGTTGTTGTTGTTGTTGTTTATTTGACGTTGTTGTTGTTGTTGTTTATTTGACGTTGTTGTTGTTGTTGACGTTGTTGTTGTTGTTGTTTATTTGATGTTGATGTTGTTGTTTTTGTTGACATAGTTGTTGTTGTTTATTTGACGTTGTTGTTGTTGTTGACGTTGTTGTTTATTTGACGTTGTTGTTGTTGTTGACGTTGTTGTTGTTGTTGTTGTTGTTGTTGTTTATTGGAGGTTGTTGTTGTTGTTGTTTATCTGACATTGTTGTTGTTGTTGACGGTGTTGTTGTTGTAGTTGTTTATTTGACATTGTTGTTGTTGTTATTTATTTGACGTTGTTGTTGTTTATTTGACGTTGTTGTTATTGTTGTTGTTTATTTGATGTTGTTGTTGTTGTTGTTGTTTATTTGACGTTGTTGTTGTTGTTGTTGTTGTTTATTTGACGTTGTTGTTGTTGTTGTTGTATTTGTTGTTGTTGTTGTTGTTGTTATTTATTTGACGTTGTTGTTGTTGTTGTTGTTGTTGTTTATTTAACGTTTTTATTATTGTTGTTGTATTTGTTGTTGCTTATTTGACGTTGTTGTTATTGTTGTTGTTTATTTGTCGTTGTTGTTATTGTTGTTATTCATTTGACGTTGTTGTTGTTGTTGTTTATTTGACGTTGTTGTTGTCGTTGTTTTTGTTGTTTATTTGACGTTGTTGTCGTTGTTTTTGTTGTTTATTTTACGTTGTTGTTGTTGTTGTTGACGTTGTTGTTGTTGTTGTTGTTTATTTGACGTTGTTAATGTTGTTGTTGTTTATTTGACATTGTTGTTGTCGTTGACGGTGTTGTTGTTGTTGTTTATTTGACATTCTTATTGTTGTTGTTGTTGTTTATTTGACGTTGTTGTTGTTGTTGTTTATTTGACGCTGTTGTTGTTGTTTATTTGACGTTGTTATTGTTGTTTATTTGACGTTGTTGTTGTTGTTTATTTGACATTGTTGTTGTTGTTGTTGTTAACGTTGTTGTTGTTGTTGTTTATTTGACGTTGTTGTTGTTGTTGTTTATTTGATGTTGTTTTAGTTGTTGTTGTTTATTTGACGTTGTTGTTGTTTTTTATTTGACGTTGTTGTTGTTGACATTGTTGTTATTGTTGTTGTTTATTTCACGTTGTTGTTGTTGTTGTTTATTTAACGTAGTTGTTGTTATTGACGTTGTTGTTGTTGTTGTTGTTGTTGTTTATTTGACGTTTTTGTTGTTGTTGTTGATGTTGTTGTTGTTGTTATTTTTTGTTTGACGTTGTTGTTCTTGTTTATTTGACGTTGTTGTTGTTGTTATTGTTGTTGTTGTTGTTGTTTATTTGACGTTGTTGTTGTTGGTGTTGTTTTGTTTGACGTTGTTGTTGTTGTTTAATTGACATTGTTGTTGTTGTTTATTTGACGTTGTTGTTGTTGTTATTTATTTGACGTTGTTGTTATTGTTGTTATTGTTTATTTGACGTTGTTGTTGTTGTTGTTTATTTGACGTTGTTATTGTTGTTTATTTGACGTTGTTTTTGTTATTTGATGTTGTTGTTGTTGTTGTATTTGTTATTGTTGTTGTTGTTGCTTATTTGACGTTGTTGTTATTGTTGCTATTTATTTGACGTTGTTGTTGTTGTTGTTTATTTGACGTTGTTGTTGTTGTTGTTTATTTGACGTTGTTGTTGTTGTTGTTTATTTGACGTTGTTGTTGTTGTTGTTGTTGTTGTTGTATTTGTTGTTATTGTTATTGTTGTTGATTATTTGACGTTGTTGTTATTGTTGTTGTTTATTTGACGTTGTTGTTGTTGTTGTTTATTTGACGTTGTTTTAGTTGTTGTTGTTTAGTTGACGTTGTTGTTGTTGTTGATTATTTGACGTTGTTGTTGTCGTTGTTTTTGTTGTTTATTTGACGTTGTTGTTGTTGTTGTTGTTGTTGTTTATTTGACGTTGTTGTTGGTTATTTGACGTTGTAGTTGTTGTTGACGTTGTTGTTGTTGTTGTTTATTTGACGTTGTTGTTGTTTGTTTGACGTTGTTGTTGATGTTGACGTTGTTGTTGTTGTTGTTTATTTGATGGTTATGATGTTGTTGTTGACATAGTTGTTGTTGTTTATTTGACGTTGTTGTTGTTGACGTTGTTGTTTATTTGACGTTGTTGTTATTGTTGGTTTTGACGTTGTTGTTGTTGTTGTTGTTTATTGGACGTTGTTGTTGTTGTTTATTTGACATTGTGGTTGTTGTTGACGGTGTTGTTGTTGTTGTTTATTTGACATTGTTGTTGTTGTTATTTATTTGACGTTGTTGTTGTTTATTTGACGTTGTTGTTGTTGTTGACAATGTTATTGACATTGTTGTTGTTGTTGTTGTTTATTTGACGTTGTTGTTGTTGTTGTTTATTTGACTTAGTTGTTGTTGTTGTTGTTGTTGTTTATTTGACGTTGTTGTTGTTGTTTAATTGACGTTGTTGTTGTTGTTGTTGTTATTGTTGTTTATTTGACGTTGTTATTATTGTTGTTGTATTTGTTGTTGTTGTTATTGTTGTTGCTTATTTGACGTTGTTGTTATTGTTGTTGTTTATTTGACGTTGTTGTTATTGTTGTTATTCATTTGACGTTGTTGTTGTCGTTGTTGTTGTTTATTTGACGTTGTTGTTGTTGTTTATTTGACGTTGTAATTGTTGTTTACTTTGTTGTTGTTGTTGTTTATTTGACGTTGTTGTTGTTGTTTATTTGACGTTGTAATTGTTGTTAACTTTGTTGTTGTTGTTGTTTATTTGACGTTGTTGTTGTTGTTTTTTATTTGACGTTGTTGTTGTTGACGTTGTTGTTGTTGTTGTTTATTTGGCGTTGTTGTTGTTGTTGTTGTTGTTGACGTTGTTGTTTATTTGACGTTGTTGTTGTTTATTTGACGTTATTGTTGTTGTTGTTGTTGTTGTTGTTGACGTTGTTATTGTTGTTTATTGGACATTGTTGTTGTTGTTGTTTATTTGACGTTGTTGTTGTTGTTGTTGTTTATTTGACGTTGCTATTGTCGTTGTCTTTGTTATTTATTTGACGTTGTTGTTGTTGTTGTTTATTTGATGTTGTTGTTGTTTATTTGACGTTGTAGTTGTTGTTGACGTTGTTGTTGTTGTATATTTGACGTTGTTGTTGTTGTTGTTGTTTATTTGACGTTGTTGTTGTTGTTAACGTTGTTGTTGTTGTTGTTTATTTGATGTTGTTGTTATTGTTGTTATTGACATAGTTGTTGTTGTTTATTTGACGTTGTTGTTATTGTTGTTGACGTTGTTGTTTGTTTGACGTTGTTGTTGTTGTTGTTGTTGTTGTTGACGTTCTTGTTTATTTGACGTTGTTGTTGTTGTTGTTGTTGTTGTTGACATTGTTGTTGTTGTTGTTTATTGGACGTTGTTGTTGTTGTTTATTTGACATTGTTGTTGTTGTTGACGGTGTTTTTGTTGTTGTTTATTTGACATTGTTGTTGTTGTTATTTATTTGACGTTGTTATTGTTGTTGTTTATTTGACGTTGTTGTTGTTGTTGTTTATTTGACGTTGTTGTTTATTTGAAGTTTTAGTTGTTTATTTGACGTTGTTGATGTTGTTATTTGACATTGTTGTTGTTGTTGTTGTTTATTTGACGTTGTTTTAGTTGTTGTTTTTTAGTTGACGTTGTTGTTGTCGTTGATTATTTGTCGTTGTTGTTGTCGTTGTTTTTGTTGTTTATTTGACGTTGTTGTTGTTGTTGTTTATTTGACGTTGTTGTTGGTTATTTGACGTTGTAGTTGTTGTTGACGTTGTTGTTGTTGTTTATTTGACGTTGTTGTTGTTGTTGTTTATTTGACGTTGTTGTTGTTGACGTTGTTGTTGTTGTTGTTTATTTGATGTTAATGTAGTTGTTTTTGTTGACATAATTGTTGTTGTTTATTTGACGTTGTTGTTGTTGTTGACGTTGTTGTTTATTTGACGTTGTTGTTGTTGTTGTTTATTGGTCGTTGTTGTTGTTGTTTATCTGACATTGTTGTTGTTGTTGACGGTGTTATTGTTGTTGTTTATTTGACATTGTTGTTGTTGTTATTTATTTGACGTTGTTGTTGTTTATTTGACGTTGTTATTGTTGTTTATTTGACGTTGTTTTTGTTATTTGATGTTGTTGTTGTTGTTGTTGTATTTGTTATTGTTGTTGTTGTTGCTTATTTGACGTTGTTGTTATTGTTGCTATTTATTTGACGTTGTTGTTGTTGTTGTTTATTTGACGTTGTTGTTGTTGTTTATTTGACGTTGTTGTTGTTGTTGTTTATTTGACGTTGTTGTTGTTGTTGTTGTTGTATTTGTTGTTATTGTTATTGTTGTTGATTATTTGACGTTGTTGTTATTGTTGTTGTTTATTTGACGTTGTTGTTGTTATTATTCATTTGACGTTGTTGTTGTTGTTGTTGTTTATTTGACGTTGTTGTTTTCGTTGTTTTTGTTGTTTATTTGACGTTGTTGTTGTTGTTGTTGTTGTTTATTTGACGTTGTTGTTGGTTATTTGACGTTGTAGTTGTTGTTGACGTTGTTGTTGTTGTTGTTTATTTGACGTTGTTGTTGTTGTTGTTCATTTGACGTTGTTGTTGTTGTTTAATTGATGTTGATGTTGTTGTTGTTGTTGACATAGTTGTTGTTGTTTATTTGATGTTGTTGTTGTTGACGTTGTTGTTTATTTGACGTTGTTGTTGTTGTTGTTGACGTTGTTGTTGTTGTTGTTTATTGGACGTTGTTGTTGTTGTTTATTTGACATTGTTGTTGTTGTTGACGGTGTTGTTAATGTTGTTTATTTGACATTGTTGTTGTTGTTATTTATTTGACGTTGTTGTTGTTTATTTGACATTGTTGTTATTGTTGTTGTTTATTTGACGTTGTTGTTGTTGTTTATTTGACGTTGTTGTTGTTGTTGTATTTTTTGTTGTTGTTGTTGTTGTTATTTATTTGACGTTGTTGTTGTTGTTGTTTATTTGACGTTGTTGTTGTTGTTTATTTGACTTTGTTGTTGTTGACATTGTTGTTGTTGTTGTTGTTTATTTGACGTTGTTGTTGTTGTTTATTTGACTTTGTTGTTGTTGACATTGTTGTTGTTGTTGTTGTTTATTTGACGTTGTTGTTGTTGTTGTTTAATTGACGTTGTTGTTGTTGTTGGTGTTGTTTATTTGACGTTGTTATTATTGTTGTTGTATTTGTTATTGTTGTTATTGTTGTTGCTTATTTGACGTTGTTGTTATTGTTGTTGTTTATTTGACGTTGTTGTTATTGTTGTTATTTATTTGACGTTGTTGTTGTTGTTGTTGTTTATTTGACGTTGTTGTTGTCGTTGTTTTTGTTGTTTATTTGACATTGTTGTTGTTGTTTATTTGACGTTGTTGTTGTTGTTTATTTGACGTTGTAATTGTTGTTAACTTTGTTGTTGTTGTTGTTTATTTGACGTTGTTGTCGTTGTTTATTTGACGTTGTAATTGTTGTTAACTTTGTTGTTGTTGTTGTTGTTTATTTGACGTTGTTGTTTATTTGACGTTGTTGTTAACTTTGTTGCTGTTGTTGTTGTTGACGTTGTTGTTGTTGTTGTTGTTTATTTGATGTTGTTGTTGTTGACATAGTTGTTGTTGTTTATTTGACGTTGTTGTTGTTGTTGTTGTTGACGTTGTTGTTTATTTGTCGTTGTTGTTGTTTATTTGACGTTATTGTTGTTGTTGTTGTTAACGTTGTTATTGTTGTTTATTGGACATTGTTGTTGTTGTTGTTTATTTGACGTTGTTGTTGTTGTTGTTGTTTATTTGACGTTGTTGTCGTCGTTGTCTTTGTTATTTATTTGACGTTCTTGTTGTTGTTGTTGTTTATTTGACGTTGTTGTTGTTTATTTGACGTTGTAGTTGTTGTTGACGTTGTTGTTGTTGTATATTTGACGTTGTTGTTGTTATTGTTGTTGTTGACATAGTTGTTGTTGTTTATTTGACGTTGTTGTTGTTGTTGTTGTTGTTGACGTTGTTGTTTATTTGACGTTGTTGTTGTTGTTGTTGTTGTTGACATTGTTGTTGTTGTTGTTTATTGGACGTTGTTGTTGTTGTTTATTTGACATTGTTATTGTTGTTGACGGTGTTTTTGTTGTTGTTTATTTGACATTGTTGTTGTTGTTATTTATTTGACGTTGTTGTTGTTGTTGTTTATTTGACGTTGTTGTAGTTGTTGTTTATTTGACGTTGTTGTTTATTTGAAGTTTTAGTTGTTTATTTGATGTTGTTATTTGACGTTGTAGTTGTTGTTTATTTGACGTTGTTTTAGTTGTTGTTGTTTAGTTGACGTTGTTGTTGTTGTTGATTATTTGACGTTGTTGTTGTCGTTGTTTTTGTTGTTTATTTGACATTGTTGTTGTTGTTGTTGTTGTTTATTTGACGTTGTTGTTGGTTATTTGACGTTGTAGTTGTTGTTGACGTTGTTGTTGTTGTTGTTTATTTGACGTTGTTGTTGTTGTTGTTGTTTATTTGACGTGTTTGTTGTTGTTGACGTTGTTGTTGTTGTTGTTTATTTGATGTTGATGTTGTTGTTTTTGTTGACATAGTTGTTGTTGTTTATTTGACGTTGTTGTTGTTGTTGACGTTGTTGTTTATTTGACGTTGTTGTTGTTGTTGGTGTTGACGTTGTTGTTGTTGTTGTTGTTGTTTATTGGACATTATTGTTGTTGTTTATCTGACATTGTTGTTGTTGTTGACGGTGTTGTTGTTGTTGTTGTTTATTTGACATTGTTGTTGTTGTTATTTATTTGACGTTGTTGTTGTTTATTTGACGTTGTTGTTACTGTTGTTGTTTATTTGATGTTGTTGTTGTTGACATAGTTGTTGTTGTTTATTTGACGTTGTTGTTGTTGTTGTTGTTGACGTTGTTGTTTATTTGACGTTGTTGTTGTTTATTTGACGTTATTGTTGTTGTTGTTGTTGTTGTTGACGTTGTTATTGTTGTTTATTGGACATTGTTGTTGTTGTTATTTATTTGACGTTGTTATTGTTGTTGTTTATTTGACGTTGTTGTTGTCGTTGTCTTTGTTATTTATTTGACCTTCTTGTTGTTGTTGTTTATTTGACGTTGTTGTTGTTTATTTGACGTTGTAGTTGTTGTTGACGTTCATGTTGTTGTATATTTGACGTTGTTGTTGTTGTTTATTTGATGTTGTTGTTGACATAGTTGTTGTTGTTTATTTGACGTTGTTGTTGTTGTTGACGTTGTTGTTTATTTGACGTTGTTGTTGTTGTTGTTGTTGACATTGTTGTTGTTGTTGTTTATTGGACGTTGTTGTTGTTGTTTATTTGACATTGTTGTTGTTGTTGACGGTGTTTTTGTTGTTGTTTATTTGACATTGTTGTTGTTGTTGTTATTTATTTGACGTTGTTGTTGTTGTTGTTTATTTGACGTTGTTGTAGTTGTTGTTTATTTGACGTTGTTGTTTATTTGAAGTTTTATTTGTTTATTTGATGTTGTTATTTGACGTTGTTGTTGTTGTTGTTTATTTGACGTTATTTTAGTTGTTGTTGTTTAGTTGACGTTGTTGTTGTTGTTGATTATTTGACGTTGTTGTTGTCGTTGTTTTTGTTGTTTATTTGACGTTGTTGTTGTTGTTGTTTATTTGACGTTGTTGTTGGTTATTTGACGTTGTAGTTGTTGTTGACGTTGTTGTTGTTGTTGTTTATTTGACGTTGTTGTTGTTGTAGTTGTTTATTTGACGTGTTTGTTGTTGTTGACGTTGTTGTTGTTGTTGTTTATTTGATGTTGATGTTTTTTGTTTTTGTTGACATAGTTGTTGTTTTTTATTTGACGTTGTTGTTGTTGATGACGTTGTTGTTTATTTGACGTTGTTGTTGTTGTTGTTGTTGACGTTGTTGTTGTTGTTGTTGTTGTTTATTGGACGTTGTTGTTGTGGTTTATTTGACGTTGTTGTTATTGTTGTTGTTTATTTGATGTTGTTGTTGTTGTTGTTTATTTGACGTTGTTGTTGTTGTTGCATTTGTTGTTGTTGTTGTTGTTGTTATTTATTTGACGTTGTTGTTGTTGTTGTTGTTGTTTATTTGACGTTGTTGTTGTTGTTTATTTGACTTTGTTGTTGTTGTTGTTGTTGTTGTTTATTTGACGTTGTTGTTGTTGTTGACGGTGTTGTTAATGTTGTTTATTTGACATTGTTGGTGTTGTTATTTATTTGACGTTGTTGTTGTTTATTTGGGATTGTTGTTATTGTTGTTGTTTATTTGACGTTGTTGTTGTTGTTTATTTGACGTTGTTGTTGTTGTTGTATTTGTTGTTGTTGTTGTTGTTGTTATTTATTTGACGTTGTTGTTGTTGTTGTTTATTTGACGTTGTTGTTGTTGTTTATTTGACTTTGTTGTTGTTGACATTGTTGTTCTTGTTGTTGTTTATTTGACGTTGTTGTTGTTGTTTAGTTGACTTTGTTGTTGTTGACATTGTTGTTGTTGTTGTTGACATTCTTGTTGTTGTTGACATTGTTGTTGTTGTTGTTTATTTGACATTGTTGTTGTTGTTGACGGTGTTTTTGTTGTTGTTTATTTGACATTGTTGTTGTTGTTATTTATTTGACGTTGTTGTTGTTGTTGTTTATTTGACGTTGTTGTAGTTGTTGTTTATTTGACGTTGTTGTTTATTTGAAGTTTTATTTGTTTATTTGATGTTGTTATTTGACGTTGTTGTTGTTGTTGTTTATTTGACGTTGTTTTAGTTGTTGTTGTTTAGTTGACGTTGTTGTTGTTGTTGATTATTTGACGTTGTTGTTGTTGTTGTTTTTGTTGTTTATTTGACGTTGTTGTTGTTGTTGTTGTTTATTTGACGTTGTTGTTGGTTATTTGACGTTGTAGTTGTTGTTGACGTTGTTGTTGTTGTTGTTTATTTGACGTTGTTGTTGTTGTTGTTGTTTATTTGACGTGTTTGTTGTTGTTGACGTTGTTGTTGTTGTTGTTTATTTGATGTTGATGTTGTTGTTTTTGTTGACATAGTTGTTGTTGTTTATTTGACGTTGTTGTTGTTGTTGACGTTGTTGTTTATTTGACGTTGTTGTTGTTGTTGTTGACGTTGTTGTTGTTGTTGTTTATTGGACGTTGTTGTTGTTGTTTATCTGACATTGTTGTTGTTATTGACGGTGTTGTTGTTGTTGTTGTTTATTTGACATTGTTGTTGTTGTTATTTATTTGACGTTGTTGTTGTTTATTTGACGTTGTTGTTATTGTTGTTGTTTATTTGATGTTGTTGTTGTTGTTGTTTATTTGACATTGTTGTTGTTGTTGTTTATTTGACGTTGTTGTTGTTGTTGTTGCATTTGTTGTTGTTGTTGTTGTTGTTATTTATTTGACGTTGTTGTTGTTGTTGTTGTTATTGTTTATTTGACGTTGTTGTTGTTGTTGTTTATTTGACTTTGTTGTTGTTGTTGTTGTTGTTGTTGTTGTTTATTTGACGTTGTTGTTGTTGTTGACGGTGTTGTTAATGTTTTTTATTTGACATTGTTGTTGTTGTTATTTATTTAACGTTGTTGTTGTTTATTTGACATTGTTGTTATTGTTGTTGTTTATTTGACATTGTTGTTGTTGTTTATTTGACGTTGTTGTTGTTGTTGTTGTATTTGTTGTTGTTGTTGTTGTTGTTGTTATTTATTTGACGTTGTTGTTGTTGTTATTTATTTGACGTTGTTGTTGTTGTTTATTTGACTTTGTTGTTGTTGACATTGTTGTTGTTGTTGTTTATTTGACGTTGTTGTTGTTGTTTATTTGACTTTGTTGTTGTTGACATTGTTGTTGTTGTTGTTGTTTTTTATTTGACGTTGTTGTTGTTGTTTAATTGATTTGTTGTTGTTGTTGTTGTTGTTTATTTGACGTTGTTATTATTGTTGTTGTATTTGTTGTTGTTGTTATTGTTGTTGCTTATTTGACGTTGTTGTTATTGTTGTTGTTTATTGACGTTGTTGTTATTGTTGTTATTTATTTGACGTTGTTGTTATTGTTGTTTATTTGACGTTGTTGTTGTCGTTGTTTTTGTTGTTTATTTGACGTTGTTGTTGTTGTTTATTTGATGTTGTTGTTGTTGTTTGTTTGACGTTGTAATTGTTGTTAACTTTGTTGTTGTTGTTGTTGTTTATTTGACGTTGTTGTTGTTGTTTATTTGACGTTGTAATTGTTGTTAACTTTGTTGTTGTTGTTGTTGTTGTTGTTTATTTGACGTTGTTGTTGTTGTTTTTTATTTGACGTTGTTGTTGTTGTTGACGTTGTTGTTGTTGTTGTTGTTTATTTGATGTTGTTGTTGTTGACATTGTTGTTGTTGTTTATTTGACGTTGTTGTAATTGTTGTTGTTGTTGACGTTGTTGTTTATTTGACGTTGTTGTTGTTTATTTGACGTTTTTGTTGTTGTTGTTGTTGTTGTTGACGTTGTTATTGTTGTTTATTGGACATTGTTGTTGTTGTTGTTTATTTGACGTTGTTTTTATCGTTGTCTTTGTTATTTATTTGACGTTCTTGTTGTTGTTGTTTATTTGACGTTGTTGTTGTTTATTTGACGTTGTAGTTGTTGTTGACGTTGTTGTTGTTGTATATTTGACGTTGTTGTTTTTTTTGTTTATTTGATGTTGTTGTTATTGTTGTTGTTGACATAGTTGTTGTTGTTTATTTGACGTTGTTGTTGTTGTTGTTGTTGTTGTTGACGTTGTTGTTTATTTGACGTTGTTGTTGTTGTTGTTGTTGACATTGTTGTTGTTGTTGTTGTTGTTGTTTATTGGACGTTGTTGTTGTTGTTTATTTGACATTGTTGTTGTTGTTGACGGTGTTTTTGTTGTTGTTTATTTGACATTGTTGTTGTTGTTATTTATTTGACGTTGTTGTTGTTGTTGTTGTTTATTTGACGTTGTTGTAGTTGTTGTTTATTTGACGTTGTTGTTTATTTGAAGTTTTAGTTGTTTATTTGATGTTGTTATTTGACGTTGTTGTTGTTGTTGTTTATTTGACGTTGTTTTAGTTGTTGTTGTTTAGTTGACGTTGTTGTTGTTGTTGATTATTTGACGTTGTTGTTGTTGTTTATTTGACGTTGTTGTTGTTGTTGTTGTTGTTGTTTATTTGACGTTGTTGTTGGTTATTTGACGTTGTAGTTGTTGTTGACGTTGTTGTTGTTGTTGTTGTTTATTTGACGTTGTTGTTGTTGTTGTTGTTGTTTATTTGACGTGTTTGTTGTTGTTGACGTTGTTGTTGTTGTTGTTTATTTGATGTTGATGTTGTTGTTTTTGTTGACATAGTTGTTGTTGTTTATTTGACGTTGTTGTTGTTGTTAACGTTGTTGTTTATTTGACGTTGTTGTTGTTGTTGTTGTTGACGTTGTTGTTGTTGTTGTTGTTTATTGGACGTTGTTGTTGTTGTTTATCTGACATTGTTGTTGTTTATTTGACATTGTTGTTGTTGTTATTTATTTGACGTTGTTGTGTTTTATTGGACGTTGTTGTTATTGTTGTTGTTTATTTGATGTTGTTGTTGTTGTTGTTTATTTGACGTTGTTGTTGTTGTTGTTGTTTATTTGACGTTGTTGTTGTTGTTGCATTTGTTGTTGTTGTTGTTGTTGTTATTTATTTGACGTTGTTGTTGTTGTTGTTGTTGTTGTTTATTTGACGTTGTTGTTGTTGTTGTTTATTTGACTTTGTTGTTGTTGTTGTTGTTGTTGTTTATTTGACGTTGTTGTTGTTGTTGACGGTGTTGTTAATGTTGTTTAATTGACATTGTTGGTGTTGTTATTTATTTGACGTTGTTGTTGTTTATTTGGGATTGTTGTTATTGTTGTTGTTTATTTGACATTGTTGTTGTTGTTGACATTCTTGTTGTTGTTTTTTATTTGACATTGTTGTTGTTGTTGACGGTGTTTTTGTTGTTGTTTATTTGACATTGTTGTTGTTGTTATTTATTTGACGTTGTTGTTGTTGTTGTTGTTTATTTGACGTTGTTGTAGTTGTTGTTTATTTGACGTTGTTGTTTATTTGAAGTTTTATTTGTTTATTTGATGTTGTTATTTGACGTTGTTGTTGTTGTTGTTGTTTATTTGACGTTGTTTTAGTTGTTGTTGTTTAGTTGACGTTGTTGTTGTTGTTGATTGTTTGACGTTGTTGTTGTCGTTGTTTTTGTTGTTTATTTGACGTTGTTGTTGTTGTTGTTGTTTATTTGACGTTGTTGTTGGTTATTTGACGTTGTAGTTGTTGTTGACGTTGTTGTTGTTGTTGTTTATTTGACGTTGTTGTTGTTGTTGTTGTTTATTTGACGTGTTTGTTGTTGTTGACGTTGTTGTTGTTGTTGTTTATTTGATGTTGATGTTGTTGTTTTTGTTGACATAGTTGTTGTTGTTTATTTGACGTTGTTGTTGTTGTTGACGTTGTTGTTTTTTTGACGTTGTTGTTGTTGTTGTTGTTGACGTTGTTGTTGTTGTTGTTTATTGGACGTTGTTGTTGTTGTTTATCTGACATTGTTGTTGTTGTTGACGGTGTTGTTGTTGTTGTTGTTTATTTGACATTGTTGTTGTTGTTATTTATTTGACGTTGTTGTTGTTTATTTGACGTTGTTGTTATTGTTGTTGTTTATTTGATGTTGTTGTTGTTGTTGTTTATTTGACATTGTTGTTGTTGTTGTTTATTTGACGTTGTTGTTGTTGTTGTTGCATTTGTTGTTGTTGTTGTTGTTGTTATTTATTTGACGTTGTTGTTGTTGTTGTTATTGTTTATTTGACGTTGTTGTTGTTGTTGTTTATTTGACTTTGTTGTTGTTGTTGTTGTTGTTGTTGTTTATTTGACGTTGTTGTTGTTGTTGACGTTGTTGTTAATGTTGTTTATTTGACATTGTTGTTGTTGTTATTTATTTAACGTTGTTGTTGTTTATTTGACATTGTTGTTATTGTTGTTGTTTATTTGACGTTGTTGTTGTTGTTTATTTGACGTTGTTGTTGTTGTTGTTGTTGTATTTGTTGTTGTTGTTGTTGTTGTTGTTATTTATTTGACGTTGTTGTTGTTGTTGTTTATTTGACGTTGTTGTTGTTGTTTATTTGACTTTGTTGTTGTTGACATTGTTGTTGTTGTTGTTTATTTGACGTTGTTGTTGTTGTTTATTTGACTTTGTTGTTGTTGACATTGTTGTTGTTGTTGTTGTTTTTTATTTGGCGTTGTTGTTGTTGTTTAATTGACGTTGTTGTTGTTGTTGTTGTTGTTTATTTGACGTTATTGTTGTTGTTGTTGTTGTTGTTGACGTTGTTATTGTTGTTTATTGGACATTGTTGTTGTTGTTGTTTATTTGACGTTGTTGTTATCGTTGTCTTTGTTATTTATTTGACGTTCTTGTTGTTGTTGTTTATTTGACGTTGTTGTTGTTTATTTGACGTTGTAGTTGTTGTTGACGTTGTTGTTGTTGTATATTTGACGTTGTTGTTTTTTTTGTTTATTTGATGTTGTTGTTATTGTTGTTGTTGACATAGTTGTTGTTGTTTATTTGACGTTGTTGTTGTTGTTGTTGTTGTTGTTGACGTTGTTGTTTATTTGACGTTGTTGTTGTTGTTGTTGACATTGTTGTTGTTGTTGTTGTTGTTTATTGGACGTTGTTGTTGTTGTTTATTTGACATTGTTGTTGTTGTTGACGGTGTTTTTGTTGTTGTTTATTTGACATTGTTGTTGTTGTTATTTATTTGACGTTGTTGTTGTTGTTGTTGTTGTTTATTTGACGTTGTTGTAGTTGTTGTTTATTTGACGTTGTTGTTTATTTGAAGTTTTAGTTGTTTATTTGATGTTGTTATTTGACGTTGTTGTTGTTGTTGTTTATTTGACGTTGTTTTAGTTGTTGTTGTTTAGTTGACGTTGTTGTTGTTGTTGATTATTTGACGTTGTTGTTGTTGTTTATTTGACGTTGTTGTTGTTGTTTATTTGACGTTGTTGTTGGTTATTTGACGTTGTAGTTGTTGTTGACGTTGTTGTTGTTGTTGTTTATTTGACGTTGTTGTTGTTGTTGTTGTTGTTTATTTGACGTGTTTGTTGTTGTTGACGTTGTTGTTGTTGTTGTTTATTTGATGTTGATGTTGTTGTTTTTGTTGACATAGTTGTTGTTGTTTATTTGACGTTGTTGTTGTTGTTAACGTTGTTGTTTATTTGACGTTGTTGTTGTTGTTGTTGTTGACGTTGTTGTTGTTGTTGTTGTTTATTGGACGTTGTTGTTGTTGTTTATCTGACATTGTTGTTGTTTATTTGACATTGTTGTTGTTGTTATTTATTTGACGTTGTTGTGTTTTATTGGACGTTGTTGTTATTGTTGTTGTTTATTTGATGTTGTTGTTGTTGTTGTTTATTTGACGTTGTTGTTGTTGTTGTTGTTTATTTGACGTTGTTGTTGTTGTTGCATTTGTTGTTGTTGTTGTTGTTGTTATTTATTTGACGTTGTTGTTGTTGTTGTTGTTGTTGTTTATTTGACGTTGTTGTTGTTGTTGTTTAT
The DNA here is from genome assembly GCA_948472305.1 of Vicia faba. NCBI lineage: Eukaryota > Viridiplantae > Streptophyta > Magnoliopsida > Fabales > Fabaceae > Vicia > Vicia faba. Next base: position 1,331,012,170 of record OX451735.1, on the reverse strand, counting down.
TTGACTTTGTTGTTGTTGTTGTTGTTGTTGTTTATTTGACGTTGTTGTTGTTGTTGACGGTGTTGTTAATGTTGTTTATTTGACATTGTTGGTGTTGTTATTTATTTGACGTTGTTGTTGTTTATTTGGGATTGTTGTTATTGTTGTTGTTTATTTGACATTGTTGTTGTTGTTGACATTCTTGTTGTTGTTTTTTATTTGACATTGTTGTTGTTGTTGACGGTGTTTTTGTTGTTGTTTATTTGACATTGTTGTTGTTGTTATTTATTTGACGTTGTTGTTGTTGTTGTTTATTTGACGTTGTTGTAGTTGTTGTTTATTTGACGTTGTTGTTTATTTGAAGTTTTATTTGTTTATTTGATGTTGTTATTTGACGTTGTTGTTGTTGTTGTTGTTTATTTGACGTTGTTTTAGTTGTTGTTGTTTAGTTGACGTTGTTGTTGTTGTTGATTGTTTGACGTTGTTGTTGTCGTTGTTTTTGTTGTTTATTTGACGTTGTTGTTGTTGTTGTTGTTTATTTGACGTTGTTGTTGGTTATTTGACGTTGTAGTTGTTGTTGACGTTGTTGTTGTTGTTGTTTATTTGACGTTGTTGTTGTTGTTGTTGTTTATTTGACGTGTTTGTTGTTGTTGACGTTGTTGTTGTTGTTGTTTATTTGATGTTGATGTTGTTGTTTTTGTTGACATAGTTGTTGTTGTTTATTTGACGTTGTTGTTGTTGTTGACGTTGTTGTTTTTTTGACGTTGTTGTTGTTGTTGTTGTTGACGTTGTTGTTGTTGTTGTTTATTGGACGTTGTTGTTGTTGTTTATCTGACATTGTTGTTGTTGTTGACGGTGTTGTTGTTGTTGTTGTTTATTTGACATTGTTGTTGTTGTTATTTATTTGACGTTGTTGTTGTTTATTTGACGTTGTTGTTATTGTTGTTGTTTATTTGATGTTGTTGTTGTTGTTGTTTATTTGACATTGTTGTTGTTGTTGTTTATTTGACGTTGTTGTTGTTGTTGTTGCATTTGTTGTTGTTGTTGTTGTTGTTATTTATTTGACGTTGTTGTTGTTGTTGTTATTGTTTATTTGACGTTGTTGTTGTTGTTGTTTATTTGACTTTGTTGTTGTTGTTGTTGTTGTTGTTGTTTATTTGACGTTGTTGTTGTTGTTGACGTTGTTGTTAATGTTGTTTATTTGACATTGTTGTTGTTGTTATTTATTTAACGTTGTTGTTGTTTATTTGACATTGTTGTTATTGTTGTTGTTTATTTGACGTTGTTGTTGTTGTTTATTTGACGTTGTTGTTGTTGTTGTTGTTGTATTTGTTGTTGTTGTTGTTGTTGTTGTTGTTATTTATTTGACGTTGTTGTTGTTGTTGTTTATTTGACGTTGTTGTTGTTGTTTATTTGACTTTGTTGTTGTTGACATTGTTGTTGTTGTTGTTTATTTGACGTTGTTGTTGTTGTTTATTTGACTTTGTTGTTGTTGACATTGTTGTTGTTGTTGTTGTTTTTTATTTGGCGTTGTTGTTGTTGTTTAATTGACGTTGTTGTTGTTGTTGTTGTTGTTTATTTGACGTTGTTATTATTGTTGTTGTATTTGTTGTTGTTGTTATTGTTGTTGCTTATTTGACGTTGTTGTTATTGTTGTTGTTTATTGACGTTGTTGTTATTGTTGTTATTTATTTGACGTTGTTGTTATTGTTGTTTATTTGACGTTGTTGTTGTCGTTATTTTTGTTGTTTATTTGACGTTGTTGTTGTTGTTTATTTGATGTTGTTGTTGTTGTTTATTTGACGTTGTAATTGTTGTTAACTTTGTTGTTGTTGTTGTTGTTGTTTATTTGACGTTGTTGTTGTTGTTTATTTGACGTTGTAATTGTTGTTAACTTTGTTGTTGTTGTTGTTGTTGTTTATTTGACGTTGTTGTTGTTGTTTTTTATTTGACGTTGTTGTTGTTGTTGACGTTGTTGTTGTTGTTGTTGTTGTTTATTTGATGTTGTTGTTGTTGACATTGTTGTTGTTGTTTATTTGACGTTGTTGTAATTGTTGTTGTTGTTGACGTTGTTGTTTATTTGACGTTGTTGTTGTTTATTTGACGTTATTGTTGTTGTTGTTGTTGTTGTTGACGTTGTTATTGTTGTTTATTGGACATTGTTGTTGTTGTTGTTTATTTGACGTTGTTGTTATCGTTGTCTTTGTTATTTATTTGACGTTCTTGTTGTTGTTGTTTATTTGACGTTGTTGTTGTTTATTTGACGTTGTAGTTGTTGTTGACGTTGTTGTTGTTGTATATTTGACATTGTTGTTTTTTTTGTTTATTTGATGTTGTTGTTATTGTTGTTGTTGACATAGTTGTTGTTGTTTATTTGACGTTGTTGTTGTTGTTGTTGTTGTTGTTGTTGACGTTGTTGTTTATTTGACGTTGTTGTTGTTGTTGTTGACATTGTTGTTGTTGTTGTTGTTTATTGGACGTTGTTGTTGTTGTTTATTTGACATTGTTGTTGTTGTTGACGGTGTTTTTGTTGTTGTTTATTTGACATTGTTGTTGTTGTTATTTATTTGACGTTGTTGTTGTTGTTGTTGTTTATTTGACGTTGTTGTAGTTGTTGTTTATTTGACGTTGTTGTTTATTTGAAGTTTTAGTTGTTTATTTGATGTTGTTATTTGACGTTGTTGTTGTTGTTGTTTATTTGACGTTGTTTTAGTTGTTGTTGTTTAGTTGACGTTGTTGTTGTTGTTGATTATTTGACGTTGTTGTTGTTGTTTATTTGACGTTGTTGTTGTTGTTGTTGTTGTTTATTTGACGTTGTTGTTGGTTATTTGACGTTGTAGTTGTTGTTGACGTTGTTGTTGTTGTTGTTTATTTGACGTTGTTGTTGTTGTTGTTGTTGTTGTTTATTTGACGTGTTTGTTGTTGTTGACGTTGTTGTTGTTGTTGTTTATTTGATGTTGATGTTGTTGTTTTTGTTGACATAGTTGTTGTTGTTTATTTGACGTTGTTGTTGTTGTTAACGTTGTTGTTTATTTGACGTTGTTGTTGTTGTTGTTGTTGACGTTGTTGTTGTTGTTGTTGTTTATTGGACGTTGTTGTTGTTGTTTATCTGACATTGTTGTTGTTTATTTGACATTGTTGTTGTTGTTATTTATTTGACGTTGTTGTGTTTTATTGGACGTTGTTGTTATTGTTGTTGTTTATTTGATGTTGTTGTTGTTGTTGTTTATTTGACGTTGTTGTTGTTGTTGTTTATTTGACGTTGTTGTTGTTGTTGCATTTGTTGTTGTTGTTGTTGTTGTTATTTATTTGACGTTGTTGTTGTTGTTGTTGTTGTTGTTTATTTGACGTTGTTGTTGTTGTTGTTTATTTGACTTTGTTGTTGTTGTTGTTGTTGTTTATTTGACGTTGTTGTTGTTGTTGACGGTGTTGTTAATGTTGTTTATTTGACATTGTTGGTGTTGTTATTTATTTGACGTTGTTGTTGTTTATTTGGGATTGTTGTTATTGTTGTTGTTTATTTGACATTGTTGTTGTTGTTGACATTCTTTTTGTTGTTTTTTATTTGACATTGTTGTTGTTGTTGACGGTGTTTTTGTTGTTGTTTATTTGACATTGTTGTTGTTGTTATTTATTTGACGTTGTTGTTGTTGTTGTTTATTTGACGTTGTTGTAGTTGTTGTTTATTTGACGTTGTTGTTTATTTGAAGTTTTATTTGTTTATTTGATGTTGTTATTTGACGTTGTTGTTGTTGTTGTTGTTTATTTGACGTTGTTTTAGTTGTTGTTGTTTAGTTGACGTTGTTGTTGTTGTTGATTGTTTGACGTTGTTGTTGTCGTTGTTTTTGTTGTTTATTTGACGTTGTTGTTGTTGTTGTTGTTTATTTGACGTTGTTGTTGGTTATTTGACGTTGTAGTTGTTGTTGACGTTGTTGTTGTTGTTGTTTATTTGACGTTGTTGTTGTTGTTGTTGTTTATTTGACGTGTTTGTTGTTGTTGACGTTGTTGTTGTTGTTGTTTATTTGATGTTGATGTTGTTGTTTTTGTTGACATAGTTGTTGTTGTTTATTTGACGTTGTTGTTGTTGTTGACGTTGTTGTTTTTTTGACGTTGTTGTTGTTGTTGTTGTTGACGTTGTTGTTGTTGTTGTTTATTGGACGTTGTTGTTGTTGTTGTTTATTTGACGTTGTTTTAGTTGTTGTTGTTTAGTTGACGTTGTTGTTGTTGTTGATTATTTGACGTTGTTGTTGTTGTTTATTTGACGTTGTTGTTGTTGTTGTTGTTGTTTATTTGACGTTGTTGTTGGTTATTTGACGTTGTAGTTGTTGTTGACGTTGTTGTTGTTGTTGTTTATTTGACGTTGTTGTTGTTGTTGTTGTTGTTTATTTGACGTGTTTGTTGTTGTTGACGTTGTTGTTGTTGTTGTTTATTTGATGTTGATGTTGTTGTTTTTGTTGACATAGTTGTTGTTGTTTATTTGACGTTGTTGTTGTTGTTAACGTTGTTGTTTATTTGACGTTGTTGTTGTTGTTGTTGTTGACGTTGTTGTTGTTGTTGTTGTTTATTGGACGTTGTTGTTGTTGTTTATCTGACATTGTTGTTGTTTATTTGACATTGTTGTTGTTGTTATTTATTTGACGTTGTTGTGTTTTATTGGACGTTGTTGTTATTGTTGTTGTTTATTTGATGTTGTTGTTGTTGTTGTTTATTTGACGTTGTTGTTGTTGTTGTTTATTTGACGTTGTTGTTGTTGTTGCATTTGTTGTTGTTGTTGTTGTTGTTATTTATTTGACGTTGTTGTTGTTGTTGTTGTTGTTGTTTATTTGACGTTGTTGTTGTTGTTGTTTATTTGACTTTGTTGTTGTTGTTGTTGTTGTTGTTTATTTGACGTTGTTGTTGTTGTTGACGGTGTTGTTAATGTTGTTTATTTGACATTGTTGGTGTTGTTATTTATTTGACGTTGTTGTTGTTTATTTGGGATTGTTGTTATTGTTGTTGTTTATTTGACATTGTTGTTGTTGTTGACATTCTTTTTGTTGTTTTTTATTTGACATTGTTGTTGTTGTTGACGGTGTTTTTGTTGTTGTTTATTTGACATTGTTGTTGTTGTTATTTATTTGACGTTGTTGTTGTTGTTGTTTATTTGACGTTGTTGTAGTTGTTGTTTATTTGACGTTGTTGTTTATTTGAAGTTTTATTTGTTTATTTGATGTTGTTATTTGACGTTGTTGTTGTTGTTGTTGTTTATTTGACGTTGTTTTAGTTGTTGTTGTTTAGTTGACGTTGTTGTTGTTGTTGATTGTTTGACGTTGTTGTTGTCGTTGTTTTTGTTGTTTATTTGACGTTGTTGTTGTTGTTGTTGTTTATTTGACGTTGTTGTTGGTTATTTGACGTTGTAGTTGTTGTTGACGTTGTTGTTGTTGTTGTTTATTTGACGTTGTTGTTGTTGTTGTTGTTTATTTGACGTGTTTGTTGTTGTTGACGTTGTTGTTGTTGTTGTTTATTTGATGTTGATGTTGTTGTTTTTGTTGACATAGTTGTTGTTGTTTATTTGACGTTGTTGTTGTTGTTGACGTTGTTGTTTTTTTGACGTTGTTGTTGTTGTTGTTGTTGACGTTGTTGTTGTTGTTGTTTATTGGACGTTGTTGTTGTTGTTTATCTGACATTGTTGTTGTTGTTGACGGTGTTGTTGTTGTTGTTGTTTATTTGACATTGTTGTTGTTGTTATTTATTTGACGTTGTTGTTGTTTATTTGACGTTGTTGTTATTGTTGTTGTTTATTTGATGTTGTTGTTGTTGTTTATTTGACATTGTTGTTGTTGTTGTTTATTTGACGTTGTTGTTGTTGTTGTTGCATTTGTTGTTGTTGTTGTTGTTGTTATTTATTTGACGTTGTTGTTGTTGTTGTTATTGTTTATTTGACGTTGTTGTTGTTGTTGTTTATTTGACTTTGTTGTTGTTGTTGTTGTTGTTGTTGTTTATTTGACGTTGTTGTTGTTGTTGACGTTGTTGTTAATGTTGTTTATTTGACATTGTTGTTGTTGTTATTTATTTAACGTTGTTGTTGTTTATTTGACATTGTTGTTATTGTTGTTGTTTATTTGACGTTGTTGTTGTTGTTTATTTGACGTTGTTGTTGTTGTTGTTGTTGTATTTGTTGTTGTTGTTGTTGTTGTTGTTATTTATTTGACGTTGTTGTTGTTGTTGTTTATTTGACGTTGTTGTTGTTGTTTATTTGACTTTGTTGTTGTTGACATTGTTGTTGTTGTTGTTTATTTGACGTTGTTGTTGTTGTTTATTTGACTTTGTTGTTGTTGACATTGTTGTTGTTGTTGTTGTTTTTTATTTGGCGTTGTTGTTGTTGTTTAATTGACGTTGTTGTTGTTGTTGTTGTTGTTTATTTGACGTTGTTTTAGTTGTTGTTGTTTAGTTGACGTTGTTGTTGTTGTTGATTGTTTGACGTTGTTGTTGTCGTTGTTTTTGTTGTTTATTTGACGTTGTTGTTGTTGTTGTTGTTTATTTGACGTTGTTGTTGGTTATTTGACGTTGTAGTTGTTGTTGACGTTGTTGTTGTTGTTGTTTATTTGACGTTGTTGTTGTTGTTGTTGTTTATTTGACGTGTTTGTTGTTGTTGACGTTGTTGTTGTTGTTGTTTATTTGATGTTGATGTTGTTGTTTTTGTTGACATAGTTGTTGTTGTTTATTTGACGTTGTTGTTGTTGTTGACGTTGTTGTTGTTGTTGTTGACGTTGTTGTTGTTGTTGTTTATTGGACGTTGTTGTTGTTGTTTATCTGACATTGTTGTTGTTGTTGACGGTGTTGTTGTTGTTGTCGTTTATTTGACATTGTTGTTGTTGTTATTTATTTGACGTTGTTGTTGTTTATTTGACGTTGTTGTTATTGTTGTTGTTTATTTGATGTTGTTGTTGTTGTTGTTTATTTGACATTGTTGTTGTTGTTGTTTATTTGACGTTGTTGTTGTTGTTGTTGTTGCATTTGTTGTTGTTGTGGTTGTTGTTGTTATTTATTTGACGTTGTTGTTGTTGTTGTTATTGTTTATTTGACGTTGTTGTTGTTGTTGTTTATTTGACTTTGTTGTTGTTGTTGTTGTTGTTGTTTATTTGACGTTGTTGTTGTTGTTGACGTTGTTGTTAATGTTGTTTATTTGACATTGTTGTTGTTGTTATTTATTTAACGTTGTTGTTGTTTATTTGACATTGTTGTTATTGTTGTTGTTTATTTGACGTTGTTGTTGTTGTTTATTTGACGTTGTTGTTGTTGTTGTTGTTGTATTTGTTGTTGTTGTTGTTGTTGTTGTTATTTATTTGACGTTGTTGTTGTTGTTGTTTATTTGACGTTGTTGTTGTTGTTTATTTGACTTTGTTGTTGTTGACATTGTTGTTGTTGTTGTTGTTTATTTGACGTTGTTGTTGTTGTTTATTTGACTTTGTTGTTGTTGACATTGTTGTTGTTGTTGTTGTTTTTTATTTGGCGTTGTTGTTGTTGTTTAATTGACGTTGTTGTTGTTGTTGTTGTTTATTTGACGTTGTTATTATTGTTGTTGTATTTGTTGTTGTTGTTATTGTTGTTGCTTATTTGACGTTGTTGTTATTGTTGTTGTTTATTGACGTTGTTGTTATTGTTGTTATTTATTTGACGTTGTTGTTATTGTTGTTTATTTGACGTTGTTGTTGTCGTTATTTTTGTTGTTTATTTGACGTTGTTGTTGTTGTTTATTTGATGTTGTTGTTGTTGTTTATTTGACGTTGTAATTGTTGTTAACTTTGTTGTTGTTGTTGTTGTTTATTTGACGTTGTTGTTTTTGTTTATTTGACGTTGTAATTGTTGTTAACTTTGTTGTTGTTGTTGTTGTTTATTTGACGTTGTTGTTGTTGTTTTTTATTTGACGTTGTTGTTGTTGTTGACGTTGTTGTTGTTGTTGTTGTTGTTTATTTGATGTTGTTGTTGTTGACATTGTTGTTGTTGTTTGTTTGACGTTGTTGTAATTGTTGTTGTTGTTGACGTTGTTGTTTATTTGACGTTGTTGTTGTTTATTTGACGTTATTGTTGTTGTTGTTGTTGTTGTTGACGTTGTTATTGTTGTTTATTGGACATTGTTGTTGTTGTTTATTTGACGTTGTTGTTGTTGTTGTTGTTGTTTATTTGACGTTGTTGTTATCGTTGTCTTTGTTATTTATTTGACGTTCTTGTTGTTGTTGTTTATTTGACGTTGTTGTTGTTTATTTGACATTGTAGTTGTTGTTGACGTTGTTGTTGTTGTATATTTGACGTTGTTGTTTTTTTTTGTTTATTTGATGTTGTTGTTATTGTTGTTGTTGACATAGTTGTTGTTGTTTATTTGACGTTGTTGTTGTTGTTGTTGTTGTTGTTGACGTTGTTGTTTATTTGACGTTGTTGTTGTTGTTGTTGTTGACATTGTTGTTGTTGTTGTTGTTGTTTATTGGACGTTGTTGTTGTTGTTTATTTGACATTGTTGTTGTTGTTGACGGTGTTTTTGTTGTTGTTTATTTGACATTGTTGTTGTTGTTATTTATTTGACGTTGTTGTTGTTGTTGTTGTTGTTGTTTATTTGACGTTGTTGTAGTTGTTGTTTATTTGACGTTGTTGTTTATTTAAAGTTTTAGTTGTTTATTTGATGTTGTTATTTGACGTTGTTGTTGTTGTTGTTTATTTGACGTTGTTTTAGTTGTTGTTGTTTAGTTGACGTTGTTGTTGTTGTTGATTATTTGACGTTGTTGTTGTTGTTTATTTGACGTTGTTGTTGTTGTTGTTGTTGTTTATTTGACGTTGTTGTTGGTTATTTGACGTTGTAGTTGTTGTTGACGTTGTTGTTGTTGTTGTTGTTTATTTGACGTTGTTGTTGTTGTTGTTGTTGTTGTTTATTTGACGTGTTTGTTGTTGTTGACGTTGTTGTTGTTGTTGTTTATTTGATGTTGATGTTGTTGTTTTTGTTGACATAGTTGTTGTTGTTTATTTGACGTTGTTGTTGTTGTTAACGTTGTTGTTTATTTGACGTTGTTGTTGTTGTTGTTGTTGACGTTGTTGTTGTTGTTGTTTATTGGACGTTGTTGTTGTTGTTTATCTGACATTGTTGTTGTTTATTTGACATTGTTGTTGTTGTTATTTATTTGACGTTGTTGTGGTTTATTGGACGTTGTTGTTATTGTTGTTGTTTATTTGATGTTGTTGTTGTTGTTGTTTATTTGACGTTGTTGTTGTTGTTGTTGTTTATTTGACGTTGTTGTTGTTGTTGCATTTGTTGTTGTTGTTGTTGTTGTTATTTATTTGACGTTGTTGTTGTTGTTGTTGTTGTTGTTGTTTATTTGACGTTGTTGTTGTTGTTTATTTGACTTTGTTGTTGTTGTTGTTGTTGTTGTTGTTTATTTGACGTTGTTGTTGTTGTTGACGGTGTTGTTAATGTTGTTTATTTGACATTGTTGGTGTTGTTATTTATTTGACGTTGTTGTTGTTTATTTGGGATTGTTGTTATTGTTGTTGTTTATTTGACGTTGTTGTTGTTGTTTATTTGACGTTGTTGTTGTTGTTGTTGTATTTGTTGTTGTTGTTGTTGTTGTTATTTATTTGACATTGTTGTTGTTGTTGTTTATTTGACGTTGTTGTTGTTGTTTATTTGACTTTGTTGTTGTTGACATTGTTGTTCTTGTTGTTGTTTATTTGACGTTGTTGTTGTTGTTTAGTTGACTTTGTTGTTGTTGACATTGTTGTTGTTGTTGTTGTTGTTTATTTGACGTTGTTGTTGTTGTTTAATTGACGTTGTTGTTGTTGTTGTTATTGTTTATTTGACGTTGTTATTATTGTTGTTGTATTTGTTGTTGTTGTTATTGTTGTTTCTTATTTGACGTTGTTGTTAGTGTTGTTGTTTATTTGACGTTGTTGTTATTGTTGTTATTTATTTGACGTTGTTGTTATTGTTGTTTATTTGACGTTGTTGTTGTCGTTGTTTTTGTTGTTTATTTGACGTTGTTGTTGTCGTTTATTTGACGTTGTTGTTGTTGTTTATTTGACGTTGTAATTGTTGTTAACTTTGTTATTGTTGTTGTTTATTTGAAGTTGTTGTTGTTGTTGTTTATTTGACGTTGTAATTGTTGTTAACTTTGTTGTTGTTGTTGTTGTTGTTAATTTGACGTTGTTGTTGTTGTTTTTTATTTGACGTTGTTGTTGTTGTTGACGTTGTTGTTGTTGTTGTTGTTTATTTGATGTTGTTGTTGTTGACATAGTTGTTGTTGTTTATTTGATGTTGTTGTTGTTGTTGTTGTTGACGTTGTTGTTTATTTGACGATGTTGTTGTTTATTTGACGTTATTGTTGTTGTTGTTGTTGACGTTGTTATTGTTGTTTATTGGACATTGTTGTTGTTGTTGTTTATTTGATGTTGTTGTTGTTGTTGTTTATTTGACGTTGTTGTTGTCGTTGTCTTTGTTATTTATTTGACGTTGTTGTTGTTGTTGTTGTTTATTTGACGTTGTTGTTGTTTATTTGATGTTGTAGTTGTTGTTGACGTTGTTGTTGTTGTATATTTGACGTTGTTGTCGTTGTTGTTTATTTGATGTTGTTGTTATTGTTGTTGTTGACATAGTTGTTGTTGTTTATTTGACGTTGTTGTTGTTGTTGTTGTTGTTGTTGTTGACGTTGTTGTTTATTTGACGTTGTTGTTGTTGTTGTTGTTTATTGGACGTTGTTGTTGTTGTTTATCTGACATTGTTGTTGTTTATTTGACATTGTTGTTGTTGTTATTTATTTGACGTTGTTGTGTTTTATTGGACGTTGTTGTTATTGTTGTTGTTTATTTGATGTTGTTGTTGTTGTTGTTTATTTGACGTTGTTGTTGTTGTTGTTGTTTATTTGACGTTGTTGTTGTTGTTGCATTTGTTGTTGTTGTTGTTGTTGTTATTTATTTGACGTTGTTGTTGTTGTTGTTGTTGTTGTTTATTTGACGTTGTTGTTGTTGTTGTTTATTTGACTTTGTTGTTGTTGTTGTTGTTGTTGTTGTTTATTTGACGTTGTTGTTGTTGTTGACGGTGTTGTTAATGTTGTTTATTTGACATTGTTGGTGTTGTTATTTATTTGACGTTGTTGTTGTTTATTTGGGATTGTTGTTATTGTTGTTGTTTATTTGACATTGTTGTTGTTGTTGACATTGTTGTTGTTGTTGTTTATTTGACATTGTTGTTGTTGTTGACGGTGTTTTTGTTGTTGTTTATTTGACATTGTTGTTGTTGTTATTTATTTGACGTTGTTGTTGTTGTTGTTTATTTGACGTTGTTGTAGTTGTTGTTTATTTGACGTTGTTGTTTATTTGAAGTTTTATTTGTTTATTTGATGTTGTTATTTGACGTTGTTGTTGTTGTTGTTTATTTGACGTTGTTTTAGTTGTTGTTGTTTAGTTGACGTTGTTGTTGTTGTTGATTGTTTGACGTTGTTGTTGTCGTTGTTTTTGTTGTTTATTTGACGTTGTTGTTGTTGTTGTTGTTTATTTGACGTTGTTGTTGGTTATTTGACGTTGTAGTTGTTGTTGACGTTGTTGTTGTTGTTGTTTATTTGACGTTGTTGTTGTTGTTGTTGTTGTTTATTTGACGTGTTTGTTGTTTATTTGATGTTGATGATGTTGTTTTTGTTGACATAGTTGTTGTTGTTTATTTGACGTTGTTGTTGTTGTTGACGTTGTTGTTGTTGTTGTTGACGTTGTTGTTGTTGTTGTTTATTGGACGTTGTTGTTGTTGTTTATCTGACATTGTTGTTGTTGTTGACGGTGTTGTTGTTGTTGTTGTTGTTTATTTGACATTGTTGTTGTTGTTATTTATTTGACGTTGTTGTTGTTTATTTGACGTTGTTGTTATTGTTGTTGTTTATTTGATGTTGTTGTTGTTGTTGTTTATTTGACATTGTTGTTGTTGTTGTTTATTTGACGTTGTTGTTGTTGTTGTTGCATTTGTTGTTGTTGTTGTTGTTATTTATTTGACGTTGTTGTTGTTGTTATTGTTTATTTGACGTTGTTGTTGTTGTTGTTTATTTGACTTTGTTGTTGTTGTTGTTGTTGTTGTTTATTTGACGTTGTTGTTGTTGTTGACGTTGTTGTTAATGTTGTTTATTTGACATTATTGTTGTTGTTATTTATTTAACGTTGTTGTTGTTTATTTGACATTGTTGTTATTGTTGTTGTTTATTTGACGTTGTTGTTGTTGTTTATTTGACTTTGTTGTTGTTGACATTGTTGTTGTTGTTGTTGTTTTTTATTTGACGTTGTTGTTGTTGTTTATTTGACGTTGTTGTTGTTGTTGTTATTGTTTATTTGACGTTGTTATTATTGTTGTTGTATTTGTTGTTGTTGTTATTGTTGTTTCTTATTTGACGTTGTTGTTATTGTTGTTGTTTATTTGACGTTGTTGTTATTGTTGTTATTTATTTGACGTTGTTGTTATTGTTGTTTATTTGACGTTGTTGTTGTCGTTGTTTTTGTTGTTTATTTGACGTTGTTGTTGTCGTTTATTTGACGTTGTTGTTGTTGTTTATTTGACGTTGTAATTGTTGTTAACTTTGTTATTGTTGTTGTTTATTTGAAGTTGTTGTTGTTGTTGTTTATTTGACGTTGTAATTGTTGTTAACTTTGTTGTTGTTGTTGTTGTTGTTAATTTGACGTTGTTGTTGTTGTTTTTTATTTGACGTTGTTGTTGTTGTTGACGTTGTTGTTGTTGTTGTTTATTTGATGTTGTTGTTGTTGACATAGTTGTTGTTGTTTATTTGATGTTGTTGTTGTTGTTGTTGTTGACGTTGTTGTTTATTTGACGATGTTGTTGTTTATTTGACGTTATTGTTGTTGTTGTTGTTGACGTTGTTATTGTTGTTTATTGGACATTGTTGTTGTTGTTGTTTATTTGATGTTGTTGTTGTTGTTGTTTATTTGACGTTGTTGTTGTCGTTGTCTTTGTTATTTATTTGACGTTGTTGTTGTTGTTGTTGTTTATTTGACGTTGTTGTTGTTTATTTGACGTTGTAGTTGTTGTTGACGTTGTTGTTGTTGTATATTTGACGTTGTTGTCGTTGTTGTTTATTTGATGTTGTTGTTATTGTTGTTGTTGACATAGTTGTTGTTGTTTATTTGACGTTGTTGTTGTTGTTGTTGTTGTTGTTGTTGACGTTGTTGTTTATTTGACGTTGTTGTTGTTGTTGTTGTTTATTGGACGTTGTTGTTGTTGTTTATCTGACATTGTTGTTGTTTATTTGACATTGTTGTTGTTGTTATTTATTTGACGTTGTTGTGTTTTATTGGACGTTGTTGTTATTGTTGTTGTTTATTTGATGTTGTTGTTGTTGTTGTTTATTTGACGTTGTTGTTGTTGTTGTTGTTTATTTGACGTTGTTGTTGTTGTTGCATTTGTTGTTGTTGTTGTTGTTGTTATTTATTTGACGTTGTTGTTGTTGTTGTTGTTGTTGTTTATTTGACGTTGTTGTTGTTGTTGTTTATTTGACTTTGTTGTTGTTGTTGTTGTTGTTGTTGTTTATTTGACGTTGTTGTTGTTGTTGACGGTGTTGTTAATGTTGTTTATTTGACATTGTTGGTGTTGTTATTTATTTGACGTTGTTGTTGTTTATTTGGGATTGTTGTTATTGTTGTTGTTTATTTGACATTGTTGTTGTTGTTGACATTGTTGTTGTTGTTGTTTATTTGACATTGTTGTTGTTGTTGACGGTGTTTTTGTTGTTGTTTATTTGACATTGTTGTTGTTGTTATTTATTTGACGTTGTTGTTGTTGTTGTTTATTTGACGTTGTTGTAGTTGTTGTTTATTTGACGTTGTTGTTTATTTGAAGTTTTATTTGTTTATTTGATGTTGTTATTTGACGTTGTTGTTGTTGTTGTTTATTTGACGTTGTTTTAGTTGTTGTTGTTTAGTTGACGTTGTTGTTGTTGTTGATTGTTTGACGTTGTTGTTGTCGTTGTTTTTGTTGTTTATTTGACGTTGTTGTTGTTGTTGTTGTTTATTTGACGTTGTTGTTGGTTATTTGACGTTGTAGTTGTTGTTGACGTTGTTGTTGTTGTTGTTTATTTGACGTTGTTGTTGTTGTTGTTGTTGTTTATTTGACGTGTTTGTTGTTTATTTGATGTTGATGATGTTGTTTTTGTTGACATAGTTGTTGTTGTTTATTTGACGTTGTTGTTGTTGTTGACGTTGTTGTTTTTTTGACGTTGTTGTTGTTGTTGTTGTTGACGTTGTTGTTGTTGTTGTTTATTGGACGTTGTTGTTGTTGTTTATCTGACATTGTTGTTGTTGTTGACGGTGTTGTTGTTGTTGTTGTTGTTTATTTGACATTGTTGTTGTTGTTATTTATTTGACGTTGTTGTTGTTTATTTGACGTTGTTGTTATTGTTGTTGTTTATTTGATGTTGTTGTTGTTGTTGTTTATTTGACATTGTTGTTGTTGTTGTTTATTTGACGTTGTTGTTGTTGTTGTTGCATTTGTTGTTGTTGTTGTTGTTATTTATTTGACGTTGTTGTTGTTGTTATTGTTTATTTGACGTTGTTGTTGTTGTTGTTTATTTGACTTTGTTGTTGTTGTTGTTGTTGTTGTTTATTTGACGTTGTTGTTGTTGTTGACGTTGTTGTTAATGTTGTTTATTTGACATTATTGTTGTTGTTATTTATTTAACGTTGTTGTTGTTTATTTGACATTGTTGTTATTGTTGTTGTTTATTTGACGTTGTTGTTGTTGTTTATTTGACGTTGTTGTTGTTGTTGTTGTTGTATTTGTTGTTGTTGTTGTTGTTGTTGTTATTTATTTGACGTTGTTGTTGTTGTTGTTTATTTGACGTTGTTGTTGTTGTTTATTTGACTTTGTTGTTGTTGACATTGTTGTTGTTGTTGTTTATTTGACGTTGTTGTTGTTGTTTATTTGACTTTGTTGTTGTTGACATTGTTGTTGTTGTTGTTGTTTTTTATTTGACGTTGTTGTTGTTGTTTATTTGACGTTGTTGTTGTTGTTGTTGTTGTATTTGTTGTTGTTGTTGTTGTTGTTGTTATTTATTTGACGTTGTTGTTGTTGTTGTTTATTTGACGTTGTTGTTGTTGTTTATTTGACTTTGTTGTTGTTGACATTGTTGTTGTTGTTGTTTATTTGACGTTGTTGTTGTTGTTTATTTGACTTTGTTGTTGTTGACATTGTTGTTGTTGTTGTTGTTGTTTATTTGACGTTGTTGTTGTTGTTTTTGTTGACATAGTTGTTGTTGTTTATTTGACGTTGTTGTTGTTGTTGACGTTGTTGTTTATTTGACGTTGTTGTTGTTGTTGGTGTTGACGTTGTTGTTGTTGTTGTTGTTTATTGGACATTATTGTTGTTGTTTATCTGACATTGTTGTTGTTGTTGACGGTGTTGTTGTTGTTGTTGTTTATTTGACATTGTTGTTGTTGTTATTTATTTGACGTTGTTGTTGTTTATTTGACGTTGTTGTTACTGTTGTTGTTTATTTGATGTTGTTGTTGTTGACATAGTTGTTGTTGTTTATTTGACGTTGTTGTTGTTGTTGTTGTTGTTGACGTTGTTGTTTATTTGACGTTGTTGTTGTTTATTTGACGTTATTGTTGTTGTTGTTGTTGTTGTTGTTGACGTTGTTATTGTTGTTTATTGGACATTGTTGTTGTTGTTATTTATTTGACGTTGTTGTTGTTGTTGTTTATTTGACGTTGTTGTTGTCGTTGTCTTTTTTTATTTATTTGACCTTCTTGTTGTTGTTGTTTATTTGACGTTGTTGTTGTTTATTTGACGTTGTAGTTGTTGTTGACGTTCATGTTGTTGTATATTTGACGTTGTTGTTGTTGTTTATTTGATGTTGTTGTTGACATAGTTGTTGTTGTTTATTTGACGTTGTTGTTGTTGTTGACGTTGTTGTTTATTTGACGTTGTTGTTGTTGTTGTTGTTGACATTGTTGTTGTTGTTGTTTATTGGACGTTGTTGTTGTTGTTTATTTGACATTGTTGTTGTTGTTGACGGTGTTTTTGTTGTTGTTTATTTGACATTGTTGTTGTTGTTGTTATTTATTTGACGTTGTTGTTGTTGTTGTTTATTTGACGTTGTTGTAGTTGTTGTTTATTTGACGTTGTTGTTTATTTGAAGTTTTATTTGTTTATTTGATGTTGTTATTTGACGTTGTTGTTGTTGTTGTTTATTTGACGTTATTTTAGTTGTTGTTGTTTAGTTGACGTTGTTGTTGTTGTTGATTATTTGACGTTGTTGTTGTCGTTGTTTTTGTTGTTTATTTGACGTTGTTGTTGTTGTTGTTGTTTATTTGACGTTGTTGTTGGTTATTTGACGTTGTAGTTGTTGTTGACGTTGTTGTTGTTGTTGTTTATTTGATGTTGTTGTTGTTGTTGTTGTTTATTTGACGTGTTTGTTGTTGTTGACGTTGTTGTTGTTGTTGTTTATTTGATGTTGATGTTTTTTGTTTTTGTTGACATAGTTGTTGTTGTTTATTTGACGTTGTTGTTGTTGTTGACGTTGTTGTTTATTTGACGTTGTTGTTGTTGTTGTTGTTGACGTTGTTGTTGTTGTTGTTGTTGTTGTTTATTGGACGTTGTTGTTGTGGTTTATTTGACGTTGTTGTTATTGTTGTTGTTTATTTGATGTTGTTGTTGTTGTTGTTTATTTGACGTTGTTGTTGTTGTTGCATTTGTTGTTGTTGTTGTTGTTGTTATTTATTTGACGTTGTTGTTGTTGTTGTTGTTGTTGTTTATTTGACGTTGTTGTTGTTGTTGTTTATTTGACTTTGTTGTTGTTGTTGTTGTTGTTGTTTATTTGACGTTGTTGTTGTTGTTGACGGTGTTGTTAATGTTGTTTATTTGACATTGTTGGTGTTGTTATTTATTTGACGTTGTTGTTGTTTATTTGGGATTGTTGTTATTGTTATTGTTTATTTGACGTTGTTGTTGTTGTTTATTTGACGTTGTTGTTGTTGTTGTATTTGTTGTTGTTGTTGTTGTTGTTATTTATTTGACGTTGTTGTTGTTGTTGTTTATTTGACGTTGTTGTTGTTGTTTATTTGACATTGTTGTTGTTGACATTGTTGTTCTTGTTGTTGTTTATTTGACGTTGTTGTTGTTGTTTAGTTGACTTTGTTGTTGTTGACATTGTTGTTGTTGTTGTTGACATTCTTGTTGTTGTTGTTTATTTGACATTGTTGTTGTTGTTGACGGTGTTTTTGTTGTTGTTTATTTGACATTGTTGTTGTTGTTATTTATTTGACGTTGTTGTTGTTGTTGTTTATTTGACGTTGTTGTAGTTGTTGTTTATTTGACGTTGTTGTTTATTTGAAGTTTTATTTGTTTATTTGATGTTGTTATTTGACGTTGTTGTTGTTGTTGTTTATTTGACGTTGTTTTAGTTGTTGTTGTTTAGTTGACGTTGTTGTTGTTGTTGATTATTTGACGTTGTTGTTGTTGTTTTTGTTGTTTATTTGACGTTGTTGTTGTTGTTGTTGTTTATTTGACGTTGTTGTTTGTTATTTGACGTTGTAGTTGTTGTTGACGTTGTTGTTGTTGTTGTTTATTTGACGTTGTTGTTGTTGTTGTTGTTTATTTGACGTGTTTGTTGTTGTTGACGTTGTTGTTGTTGTTGTTTATTTGATGTTGATGTTGTTGTTTTTGTTGACATAGTTGTTGTTGTTTATTTGACGTTGTTGTTGTTGTTGACGTTGTTGTTTATTTGACGTTGTTGTTGTTGTTGTTGACGTTGTTGTTGTTGTTGTTTATTGGACGTTGTTGTTGTTGTTTATCTGACATTGTTGTTGTTATTGACGGTGTTGTTGTTGTTGTTGTTTATTTGACATTGTTGTTGTTGTTATTTATTTGACGTTGTTGTTGTTTATTTGACGTTGTTGTTATTGTTGTTGTTTATTTGATGTTGTTGTTGTTGTTGTTTATTTGACATTGTTGTTGTTGTTGTTTATTTGACGTTGTTGTTGTTGTTGTTGCATTTGTTGTTGTTGTTGTTGTTGTTATTTATTTGACGTTGTTGTTGTTGTTGTTATTGTTTATTTGACGTTGTTGTTGTTGTTGTTTATTTGACTTTGTTGTTGTTGTTGTTGTTGTTGTTGTTGTTGTTGTTTATTTGACGTTGTTGTTGTTGTTGACGGTGTTGTTAATGTTGTTTATTTGACATTGTTGTTGTTGTTATTTATTTAACGTTGTTGTTGTTTATTTGACATTGTTGTTATTGTTGTTGTTTATTTGACATTGTTGTTTTTGTTTATTTGACGTTGTTGTTGTTGTTGTTGTATTTGTTGTTGTTGTTGTTGTTGTTGTTATTTATTTGACGTTGTTGTTGTTGTTATTTATTTGACGTTGTTGTTGTTGTTTATTTGACTTTGTTGTTGTTGACATTGTTGTTGTTGTTGTTTATTTGACGTTGTTGTTGTTGTTTATTTGACTTTGTTGTTGTTGACATTGTTGTTGTTGTTGTTGTTTTTTATTTGACGTTGTTGTTGTTGTTTAATTGATTTGTTGTTGTTGTTGTTGTTGTTTATTTGACGTTGTTATTATTGTTGTTGTATTTGTTGTTGTTGTTATTGTTGTTGCTTATTTGACGTTGTTGTTATTGTTGTTGTTTATTGACGTTGTTGTTATTGTTGTTATTTATTTGACGTTGTTGTTATTGTTGTTTATTTGACGTTGTTGTTGTCGTTGTTTTTGTTGTTTATTTGA
The DNA here is from genome assembly GCA_948472305.1 of Vicia faba. Taxonomy (NCBI): domain Eukaryota; kingdom Viridiplantae; phylum Streptophyta; class Magnoliopsida; order Fabales; family Fabaceae; genus Vicia; species Vicia faba. The sequence goes on along the minus strand of OX451735.1, from coordinate 1,330,993,461 downwards.
CGTTGTTGTTGTTGTTTATTTGATGTTGTTGTTGTTTATTTGACGTTGTAATTGTTGTTAACTTTGTTGTTGTTGTTGTTGTTTATTTGACGTTGTTGTTGTTGTTTATTTGACGTTGTAATTGTTGTTAACTTTGTTGTTGTTGTTGTTGTTGTTGTTTATTTGACGTTGTTGTTGTTGTTTTTTATTTGACGTTGTTGTTGTTGTTGACGTTGTTGTTGTTGTTGTTGTTGTTTATTTGATGTTGTTGTTGTTGACATTGTTGTTGTTGTTTATTTGACGTTGTTGTAATTGTTGTTGTTGTTGACGTTGTTGTTTATTTGACGTTGTTGTTATTTATTTGACGTTATTGTTGTTGTTGTTGTTGTTGTTGACGTTGTTATTGTTGTTTATTGGACATTGTTGTTGTTGTTGTTTATTTGACGTTGTTGTTATCGTTGTCTTTGTTATTTATTTGACGTTCTTGTTGTTGTTGTTTATTTGACGTTGTTGTTGTTTATTTGACGTTGTAGTTGTTGTTGACGTTGTTGTTGTTGTATATTTGACGTTGTTGTTTTTTTTGTTTATTTGATGTTGTTGTTATTGTTGTTGTTGACATAGTTGTTGTTGTTTATTTGACGTTGTTGTTGTTGTTGTTGTTGTTGTTGTTGTTGTTGTTGACGTTGTTGTTTATTTGACGTTGTTGTTGTTGTTGTTGTTGACATTGTTGTTGTTGTTGTTGTTGTTGTTGTTTATTTGATGTTGTTGTTGTTGTTGTTTATTTGACATTGTTGTTGTTGTTGTTTATTTGACGTTGTTGTTGTTGTTGTTGCATTTGTTGTTGTTGTTGTTATTTATTTGACGTTGTTGTTGTTGTTATTGTTTATTTGACGTTGTTGTTGTTGTTGTTTATTTGACTTTGTTGTTGTTGTTGTTGTTGTTTATTTGACGTTGTTGTTGTTGTTGACGTTGTTGTTAATGTTGTTTATTTGACATTATTGTTGTTGTTATTTATTTAACGTTGTTGTTGTTTATTTGACATTGTTGTTATTGTTGTTGTTTATTTGACGTTGTTGTTGTTGTTTATTTGACGTTGTTGTTGTTGTTGTTGTTGTATTTGTTGTTGTTGTTGTTGTTGTTGTTATTTATTTGACGTTGTTGTTGTTGTTGTTTATTTGACGTTGTTGTTGTTGTTTATTTGACTTTGTTGTTGTTGACATTGTTGTTGTTGTTGTTTATTTGACGTTGTTGTTGTTGTTTATTTGACTTTGTTGTTGTTGACATTGTTGTTGTTGTTGTTGTTTTTTATTTGACGTTGTTGTTGTTGTTTATTTGACGTTGTTGTTGTTGTTGTTGTTGTATTTGTTGTTGTTGTTGTTGTTGTTGTTGTTATTTATTTGACGTTGTTGTTGTTGTTGTTTATTTGACGTTGTTGTTGTTGTTTATTTGACTTTGTTGTTGTTGACATTGTTGTTGTTGTTGTTTATTTGACGTTGTTGTTGTTGTTTATTTGACTTTGTTGTTGTTGACATTGTTGTTGTTGTTGTTGTTTATTTGACGTTGTTGTTGTTGTTTTTGTTGACATAGTTGTTGTTGTTTATTTGACGTTGTTGTTGTTGTTGACGTTGTTGTTTATTTGACGTTGTTGTTGTTGTTGGTGTTGACGTTGTTGTTGTTGTTGTTGTTGTTTATTGGACATTATTGTTGTTGTTTATCTGACATTGTTGTTGTTGTTGACGGTGTTGTTGTTGTTGTTGTTTATTTGACATTGTTGTTGTTGTTATTTATTTGACGTTGTTGTTGTTTATTTGACGTTGTTGTTACTGTTGTTGTTTATTTGATGTTGTTGTTGTTGACATAGTTGTTGTTGTTTATTTGACGTTGTTGTTGTTGTTGACGTTGTTGTTTATTTGACGTTGTTGTTGTTTATTTGACGTTATTGTTGTTGTTGTTGTTGTTGTTGACGTTGTTATTGTTGTTTATTGGACATTGTTGTTGTTGTTATTTATTTGACGTTGTTGTTGTTGTTGTTTATTTGACGTTGTTGTTGTCGTTGTCTTTTTTTATTTATTTGACCTTCTTGTTGTTGTTGTTTATTTGACGTTGTTGTTGTTTATTTGACGTTGTAGTTGTTGTTGACGTTCATGTTGTTGTATATTTGACGTTGTTGTTGTTGTTTATTTGATGTTGTTGTTGACATAGTTGTTGTTGTTTATTTGACGTTGTTGTTGTTGTTGACGTTGTTGTTTATTTGACGTTGTTGTTGTTGTTGTTGTTGACATTGTTGTTGTTGTTGTTTATTGGACGTTGTTGTTGTTGTTTATTTGACATTGTTGTTGTTGTTGACGGTGTTTTTGTTGTTGTTTATTTGACATTGTTGTTGTTGTTGTTATTTATTTGACGTTGTTGTTGTTGTTGTTTATTTGACGTTGTTGTAGTTGTTGTTTATTTGACGTTGTTGTTTATTTGAAGTTTTATTTGTTTATTTGATGTTGTTATTTGACGTTGTTGTTGTTGTTGTTTATTTGACGTTATTTTAGTTGTTGTTGTTTAGTTGACGTTGTTGTTGTTGTTGATTATTTGACGTTGTTGTTGTCGTTGTTTTTGTTGTTTATTTGACGTTGTTGTTGTTGTTGTTTATTTGACGTTGTTGTTGGTTATTTGACGTTGTAGTTGTTGTTGACGTTGTTGTTGTTGTTGTTTATTTGACGTTGTTGTTGTTGTTGTTGTTTATTTGACGTGTTTGTTGTTGTTGACGTTGTTGTTGTTGTTGTTTATTTGATGTTGATGTTTTTTGTTTTTGTTGACATAGTTGTTGTTGTTTATTTGACGTTGTTGTAGTTGTTGACGTTGTTGTTTATTTGACGTTGTTGTTGTTGTTGTTGTTGACGTTGTTGTTGTTGTTGTTGTTGTTTATTGGACGTTGTTGTTGTGGTTTATTTGACGTTGTTGTTATTGTTGTTGTTTATTTGATGTTGTTGTTGTTGTTGTTTATTTGACGTTGTTGTTGTTGTTGCATTTGTTGTTGTTGTTGTTGTTGTTATTTATTTGACGTTGTTGTTGTTGTTGTTGTTGTTTATTTGACGTTGTTGTTGTTGTTGTTTATTTGACTTTGTTGTTGTTGTTGTTGTTGTTGTTTATTTGACGTTGTTGTTGTTGTTGACGGTGTTGTTAATGTTGTTTATTTGACATTGTTGGTGTTGTTATTTATTTGACGTTGTTGTTGTTTATTTGGGATTGTTGTTATTGTTATTGTTTATTTGACATTGTTGTTGTTGTTTATTTGACGTTGTTGTTGTTGTTGTATTTGTTGTTGTTGTTGTTGTTGTTATTTATTTGACGTTGTTGTTGTTGTTGTTTATTTGACGTTGTTGTTGTTGTTTATTTGACTTTGTTGTTGTTGACATTGTTGTTCTTGTTGTTGTTTATTTGACGTTGTTGTTGTTGTTTAGTTGACTTTGTTGTTGTTGACATTGTTGTTGTTGTTGTTGACATTCTTGTTGTTGTTGTTTATTTGACATTGTTGTTGTTGTTGACGGTGTTTTTGTTGTTGTTTATTTGACATTGTTGTTGTTGTTATTTATTTGACGTTGTTGTTGTTGTTGTTTATTTGACGTTGTTGTAGTTGTTGTTTATTTGACGTTGTTGTTTATTTGAAGTTTTATTTGTTTATTTGATGTTGTTATTTGACGTTGTTGTTGTTGTTGTTTATTTGACGTTGTTTTAGTTGTTGTTGTTTAGTTGACGTTGTTGTTGTTGTTGATTATTTGACGTTGTTGTTGTTGTTTTTGTTGTTTATTTGACGTTGTTGTTGTTGTTGTTGTTTATTTGACGTTGTTGTTGTTTATTTGACGTTGTAGTTGTTGTTGACGTTGTTGTTGTTGTATATTTGACGTTGTTGTTTTTTTTGTTTATTTGATGTTGTTGTTATTGTTGTTGTTGACATAGTTGTTGTTGTTTATTTGACGTTGTTGTTGTTGTTGTTGTTGTTGTTGTTGTTGTTGACGTTGTTGTTTATTTGACGTTGTTGTTGTTGTTGTTGTTGACATTGTTGTTGTTGTTGTTGTTGTTGTTGTTTATTTGATGTTGTTGTTGTTGTTGTTTATTTGACATTGTTGTTGTTGTTGTTTATTTGACGTTGTTGTTGTTGTTGTTGCATTTGTTGTTGTTGTTGTTATTTATTTGACGTTGTTGTTGTTGTTATTGTTTATTTGACGTTGTTGTTGTTGTTGTTTATTTGACTTTGTTGTTGTTGTTGTTGTTGTTTATTTGACGTTGTTGTTGTTGTTGACGTTGTTGTTAATGTTGTTTATTTGACATTATTGTTGTTGTTATTTATTTAACGTTGTTGTTGTTTATTTGACATTGTTGTTATTGTTGTTGTTTATTTGACGTTGTTGTTGTTGTTTATTTGACGTTGTTGTTGTTGTTGTTGTTGTATTTGTTGTTGTTGTTGTTGTTGTTGTTATTTATTTGACGTTGTTGTTGTTGTTGTTTATTTGACGTTGTTGTTGTTGTTTATTTGACTTTGTTGTTGTTGACATTGTTGTTGTTGTTGTTTATTTGACGTTGTTGTTGTTGTTTATTTGACTTTGTTGTTGTTGACATTGTTGTTGTTGTTGTTGTTTTTTATTTGACGTTGTTGTTGTTGTTTATTTGACGTTGTTGTTGTTGTTGTTGTTGTATTTGTTGTTGTTGTTGTTGTTGTTGTTGTTATTTATTTGACGTTGTTGTTGTTGTTGTTTATTTGACGTTGTTGTTGTTGTTTATTTGACTTTGTTGTTGTTGACATTGTTGTTGTTGTTGTTTATTTGACGTTGTTGTTGTTGTTTATTTGACTTTGTTGTTGTTGACATTGTTGTTGTTGTTGTTGTTTATTTGACGTTGTTGTTGTTGTTTTTGTTGACATAGTTGTTGTTGTTTATTTGACGTTGTTGTTGTTGTTGACGTTGTTGTTTATTTGACGTTGTTGTTGTTGTTGGTGTTGACGTTGTTGTTGTTGTTGTTGTTGTTTATTGGACATTATTGTTGTTGTTTATCTGACATTGTTGTTGTTGTTGACGGTGTTGTTGTTGTTGTTGTTTATTTGACATTGTTGTTGTTGTTATTTATTTGACGTTGTTGTTGTTTATTTGACGTTGTTGTTACTGTTGTTGTTTATTTGATGTTGTTGTTGTTGACATAGTTGTTGTTGTTTATTTGACGTTGTTGTTGTTGTTGACGTTGTTGTTTATTTGACGTTGTTGTTGTTTATTTGACGTTATTGTTGTTGTTGTTGTTGTTGTTGACGTTGTTATTGTTGTTTATTGGACATTGTTGTTGTTGTTATTTATTTGACGTTGTTGTTGTTGTTGTTTATTTGACGTTGTTGTTGTCGTTGTCTTTTTTTATTTATTTGACCTTCTTGTTGTTGTTGTTTATTTGACGTTGTAGTTGTTGTTGACGTTCATGTTGTTGTATATTTGACGTTGTTGTTGTTGTTTATTTGATGTTGTTGTTGACATAGTTGTTGTTGTTTATTTGACGTTGTTGTTGTTGTTGACGTTGTTGTTTATTTGACGTTGTTGTTGTTGTTGTTGTTGACATTGTTGTTGTTGTTGTTTATTGGACGTTGTTGTTGTTGTTTATTTGACATTGTTGTTGTTGTTGACGGTGTTTTTGTTGTTGTTTATTTGACATTGTTGTTGTTGTTGTTATTTATTTGACGTTGTTGTTGTTGTTGTTTATTTGACGTTGTTGTAGTTGTTGTTTATTTGACGTTGTTGTTTATTTGAAGTTTTATTTGTTTATTTGATGTTGTTATTTGACGTTGTTGTTGTTGTTGTTTATTTGACGTTATTTTAGTTGTTGTTGTTTAGTTGACGTTGTTGTTGTTGTTGATTATTTGACGTTGTTGTTGTCGTTGTTTTTGTTGTTTATTTGACGTTGTTGTTGTTGTTGTTTATTTGACGTTGTTGTTGGTTATTTGACGTTGTAGTTGTTGTTGACGTTGTTGTTGTTGTTGTTTATTTGACGTTGTTGTTGTTGTTGTTGTTTATTTGACGTGTTTGTTGTTGTTGACGTTGTTGTTGTTGTTGTTTATTTGATGTTGATGTTTTTTGTTTTTGTTGACATAGTTGTTGTTGTTTATTTGACGTTGTTGTTGTTGTTGACGTTGTTGTTTATTTGACGTTGTTGTTGTTGTTGTTGTTGACGTTGTTGTTGTTGTTGTTGTTGTTTATTGGACGTTGTTGTTGTGGTTTATTTGACGTTGTTGTTATTGTTGTTGTTTATTTGATGTTGTTGTTGTTGTTGTTTATTTGACGTTGTTGTTGTTGTTGCATTTGTTGTTGTTGTTGTTGTTGTTATTTATTTGACGTTGTTGTTGTTGTTGTTGTTGTTTATTTGACGTTGTTGTTGTTGTTGTTTATTTGACTTTGTTGTTGTTGTTGTTGTTGTTGTTTATTTGACGTTGTTGTTGTTGTTGACGGTGTTGTTAATGTTGTTTATTTGACATTGTTGGTGTTGTTATTTATTTGACGTTGTTGTTGTTTATTTGGGATTGTTGTTATTGTTATTGTTTATTTGACATTGTTGTTGTTGTTTATTTGACGTTGTTGTTGTTGTTGTATTTGTTGTTGTTGTTGTTGTTGTTATTTATTTGACGTTGTTGTTGTTGTTGTTTATTTGACGTTGTTGTTGTTGTTTATTTGACTTTGTTGTTGTTGACATTGTTGTTCTTGTTGTTGTTTATTTGACGTTGTTGTTGTTGTTTAGTTGACTTTGTTGTTGTTGACATTGTTGTTGTTGTTGTTGACATTCTTGTTGTTGTTGTTTATTTGACATTGTTGTTGTTGTTGACGGTGTTTTTGTTGTTGTTTATTTGACATTGTTGTTGTTGTTATTTATTTGACGTTGTTGTTGTTGTTGTTTATTTGACGTTGTTGTAGTTGTTGTTTATTTGACGTTGTTGTTTATTTGAAGTTTTATTTGTTTATTTGATGTTGTTATTTGACGTTGTTGTTGTTGTTGTTTATTTGACGTTGTTTTAGTTGTTGTTGTTTAGTTGACGTTGTTGTTGTTGTTGATTATTTGACGTTGTTGTTGTTGTTTTTGTTGTTTATTTGACGTTGTTGTTGTTGTTGTTGTTTATTTGACGTTGTTGTTGGTTATTTGACGTTGTAGTTGTTGTTGACGTTGTTGTTGTTGTTGTTTATTTGACGTTGTTGTTGTTGTTGTTGTTTATTTGACGTGTTTGTTGTTGTTGACGTTGTTGTTGTTGTTGTTTATTTGATGTTGATGTTGTTGTTTTTGTTGACATAGTTGTTGTTGTTTATTTGACGTTGTTGTTGTTGTTGACGTTGTTGTTTATTTGACGTTGTTGTTGTTGTTGTTGACGTTGTTGTTGTTGTTGTTTATTGGACGTTGTTGTTGTTGTTTATCTGACATTGTTGTTGTTATTGACGGTGTTGTTGTTGTTGTTGTTTATTTGACATTGTTGTTGTTGTTATTTATTTGACGTTGTTGTTGTTTATTTGACGTTGTTGTTATTGTTGTTGTTTATTTGATGTTGTTGTTGTTGTTGTTTATTTGACATTGTTGTTGTTGTTGTTTATTTGACGTTGTTGTTGTTGTTGTTGCATTTGTTGTTGTTGTTGTTGTTGTTATTTATTTGACGTTGTTGTTGTTGTTGTTATTGTTTATTTGACGTTGTTGTTGTTGTTGTTGTTTATTTGACTTTGTTGTTGTTGTTGTTGTTGTTGTTGTTGTTTATTTGACGTTGTTGTTGTTGTTGACGGTGTTGTTAATGTTGTTTATTTGACATTGTTGTTGTTGTTATTTATTTAACGTTGTTGTTGTTTATTTGACATTGTTGTTATTGTTGTTGTTTATTTGACATTGTTGTTGTTGTTTATTTGACGTTGTTGTTGTTGTTGTTGTATTTGTTGTTGTTGTTGTTGTTGTTGTTATTTATTTGACGTTGTTGTTGTTGTTATTTATTTGACGTTGTTGTTGTTGTTTATTTGACTTTGTTGTTGTTGACATTGTTGTTGTTGTTGTTTATTTGACGTTGTTGTTGTTGTTTATTTGACTTTGTTGTTGTTGACATTGTTGTTGTTGTTGTTGTTTTTTATTTGACGTTGTTGTTGTTGTTTAATTGATTTGTTGTTGTTGTTGTTGTTGTTTATTTGACGTTGTTATTATTGTTGTTGTATTTGTTGTTGTTGTTATTGTTGTTGCTTATTTGACGTTGTTGTTATTGTTGTTGTTTATTGACGTTGTTGTTATTGTTGTTATTTATTTGACGTTGTTGTTATTGTTGTTTATTTGACGTTGTTGTTGTCGTTGTTTTTGTTGTTTATTTGACGTTGTTGTTGTTGTTTATTTGATGTTGTTGTTGTTTATTTGACGTTGTAATTGTTGTTAACTTTGTTGTTGTTGTTGTTGTTTATTTGACGTTGTTGTTGTTGTTTATTTGACGTTGTAATTGTTGTTAACTTTGTTGTTGTTGTTGTTGTTGTTGTTTATTTGACGTTGTTGTTGTTGTTTTTTATTTGACGTTGTTGTTGTTGTTGACGTTGTTGTTGTTGTTGTTGTTGTTTATTTGATGTTGTTGTTGTTGACATTGTTGTTGTTGTTTATTTGACGTTGTTGTAATTGTTGTTGTTGTTGACGTTGTTGTTTATTTGACGTTGTTGTTGTTTATTTGACGTTATTGTTGTTGTTGTTGTTGTTGTTGACGTTGTTATTGTTGTTTATTGGACATTGTTGTTGTTGTTGTTTATTTGACGTTGTTGTTATCGTTGTCTTTGTTATTTATTTGACGTTCTTGTTGTTGTTGTTTATTTGACGTTGTTGTTGTTTATTTGACGTTGTAGTTGTTGTTGACGTTGTTGTTGTTGTATATTTGACGTTGTTGTTTTTTTTGTTTATTTGATGTTGTTGTTATTGTTGTTGTTGACATAGTTGTTGTTGTTTATTTGACGTTGTTGTTGTTGTTGTTGTTGTTGTTGTTGTTGACGTTGTTGTTTATTTGACGTTGTTGTTGTTGTTGTTGTTGACATTGTTGTTGTTGTTGTTGTTGTTTATTGGACGTTGTTGTTGTTGTTTATTTGACATTGTTGTTGTTGTTGACGGTGTTTTTGTTGTTGTTTATTTGACATTGTTGTTGTTGTTATTTATTTGACGTTGTTGTTGTTGTTGTTGTTTATTTGACGTTGTTGTAGTTGTTGTTTATTTGACGTTGTTGTTTATTTGAAGTTTTAGTTGTTTATTTGATGTTGTTGTTGTTGTTGTTGTTTATTTGACGTTGTTTTAGTTGTTGTTGTTTAGTTGACGTTGTTGTTGTTGTTGATTATTTGACGTTGTTGTTGTTGTTTATTTGACGTTGTTGTTGTCGTTGTTGTTGTTGTTTATTTGACGTTGTTGTTGGTTATTTGACGTTGTAGTTGTTGTTGACGTTGTTGTTATTGTTGTTGTTTATTTGACGTTTTTGTTGTTGTTGTTGTTGTTGTTTATTTGACGTGTTTGTTGTTGTTGACGTTGTTGTTGTTGTTGTTTATTTGATGTTGATGTTGTTGTTTTTGTTGACATAGTTGTTGTTGTTTATTTGACGTTGTTGTTGTTGTTAACGTTGTTGTTTATTTGACGTTGTTGTTGTTGTTGTTGTTGACGTTGTTGTTGTTGTTGTTGTTTATTGGACGTTGTTGTTGTTGTTTATCTGACATTGTTGTTGTTTATTTGACATTGTTGTTGTTGTTATTTATTTGACGTTGTTGTGTTTTATTGGACGTTGTTGTTATTGTTGTTGTTTATTTGATGTTGTTGTTGTTGTTGTTTATTTGACGTTGTTGTTGTTGTTGTTGTTTATTTGACGTTGTTGTTGTTGTTGCATTTGTTGTTGTTGTTGTTGTTGTTATTTATTTGACGTTGTTGTTGTTGTTGTTGTTGTTGTTGTTTATTTGACGTTGTTGTTGTTGTTGTTTATTTGACTTTGTTGTTGTTGTTGTTGTTGTTGTTTATTTGACGTTGTTGTTGTTGTTGACGGTGTTGTTAATGTTGTTTATTTGACATTGTTGGTGTTGTTATTTATTTGACGTTGTTGTTGTTTATTTGGGATTGTTGTTATTGTTGTTGTTTATTTGACATTGTTGTTGTTGTTGACATTCTTGTTGTTGTTGTTTATTTGACATTGTTGTTGTTGTTGACGGTGTTTTCGTTGTTGTTTATTTGACATTGTTGTTGTTGTTATTTATTTGACGTTGTTGTTGTTGTTGTTTATTTGACGTTGTTGTAGTTGTTGTTTATTTGACGTTGTTGTTTATTTGAAGTTTTATTTGTTTATTTGATGTTGTTATTTGACGTTGTTGTTGTTGTTGTTTATTTGACGTTGTTTTAGTTGTTGTTGTTTAGTTGACGTTGTTGTTGTTGTTGATTGTTTGACGTTGTTGTTGTCGTTGTTTTTGTTGTTTATTTGACGTTGTTGTTGTTGTTGTTGTTTATTTGACGTTGTTGTTGGTTATTTGACGTTGTAGTTGTTGTTGACGTTGTTGTTGTTGTTGTTTATTTGACGTTGTTGTTGTTGTTGTTGTTTATTTGACGTGTTTGTTGTTGTTGACGTTGTTGTTGTTGTTGTTTATTTGATGTTGATGTTGTTGTTTTTGTTGACATAGTTGTTTTTGTTTATTTGACGTTGTTGTTGTTGTTGACGTTGTTGTTTTTTTGACGTTGTTGTTGTTGTTGTTGTTGACGTTGTTGTTGTTGTTGTTTATTGGACGTTGTTGTTGTTGTTTATCTGACATTGTTGTTGTTGTTGACGGTGTTGTTGTTGTTGTTGTTTATTTGACATTGTTGTTGTTGTTATTTATTTGACGTTGTTGTTGTTTATTTGACGTTGTTGTTATTGTTGTTGTTTATTTGATGTTGTTGTTGTTGTTGTTTATTTGACATTGTTGTTGTTGTTGTTGTTTATTTGACGTTGTTGTTGTTGTTGTTGCATTTGTTGTTGTTGTTGTTGTTGTTATTTATTTGACGTTGTTGTTGTTGTTGTTATTGTTTATTTGACGTTGTTGTTGTTGTTTATTTGACTTTGTTGTTGTTGTTGTTGTTGTTGTTGTTTATTTGACGTTGTTGTTGTTGTTGACGTTGTTGTTAATGTTGTTTATTTGACATTGTTGTTGTTGTTATTTATTTAACGTTGTTGTTGTTTATTTGACATTGTTGTTATTGTTGTTGTTTATTTGACGTTGTTGTTGTTGTTTATTTGACGTTGTTGTTGTTGTTGTTGTATTTGTTGTTGTTGTTGTTGTTGTTGTTATTTATTTGACGTTGTTGTTGTTGTTTATTTGACGTTGTTGTTGTTGTTTATTTGACTTTGTTGTTGTTAACATTGTTGTTGTTGTTGTTTATTTGACGTTGTTGTTGTTGTTTATTTGACTTTGTTGTTGTTGACATTGTTGTTGTTGTTGTTGTTTTTTATTTGACGTTGTTGTTGTTGTTTAATTGACGTTGTTGTTGTTGTTGTTGTTGTTTATTTGACGTTGTTATTATTGTTGTTGTATTTGTTGTTGTTGTTATTGTTGTTGCTTATTTGACGTTGTTGTTATTGTTGTTGTTTATTGACGTTGTTGTTATTGTTGTTATTTATTTGACGTTGTTGTTATTGTTGTTTATTTGACGTTGTTGTTGTCGTTATTTTTGTTGTTTATTTGACGTTGTTGTTGTTGTTTATTTGATGTTGTTGTTGTTGTTTATTTGACGTTGTAATTGTTGTTAACTTTGTTGTTGTTGTTGTTGTTTATTTGACGTTGTTGTTGTTGTTTATTTGACGTTGTAATTGTTGTTAACTTTGTTGTTGTTGTTGTTGTTGTTTATTTGACGTTGTTGTTGTTGTTTTTTATTTGACGTTGTTGTTGTTGTTGACGTTGTTGTTGTTGTTGTTGTTGTTTATTTGATGTTGTTGTTGTTGACATTGTTGTTGTTGTTTATTTGACGTTGTTGTAATTGTTGTTGTTGTTGACGTTGTTGTTTATTTGACGTTGTTGTTGTTTATTTGACGTTATTGTTGTTGTTGTTGTTGTTGTTGACGTTGTTATTGTTGTTTATTGGACATTGTTGTTGTTGTTTATTTGACGTTGTTGTTGTTGTTGTTGTTGTTTATTTGACGTTGTTGTTATCGTTGTCTTTGTTATTTATTTGACGTTCTTGTTGTTGTTGTTTATTTGACGTTGTTGTTGTTTATTTGACGTTGTAGTTGTTGTTGACGTTGTTGTTGTTGTATATTTGACGTTGTTGTTTTTTTTGTTTATTTGATGTTGTTGTTATTGTTGTTGTTGACATAGTTGTTGTTGTTTATTTGACGTTGTTGTTGTTGTTGTTGTTGTTGTTGTTGACATTGTTGTTTATTTGACGTTGTTGTTGTTGTTGTTGTTGACATTGTTGTTGTTGTTGTTGTTGTTTATTGGACGTTGTTGTTGTTGTTTATTTGACATTGTTGTTGTTGTTGACGGTGTTTTTGTTGTTGTTTATTTGACATTGTTGTTGTTGTTATTTATTTGACGTTGTTGTTGTTGTTGTTGTTTATTTGACATTGTTGTTGTTGTTATTTATTTGACGTTGTTGTGGTTTATTGGACGTTGTTGTTATTGTTGTTGTTTATTTGATGTTGTTGTTGTTGTTGTTTATTTGACGTTGTTGTTGTTGTTGTTGTTTATTTGACGTTGTTGTTGTTGTTGCATTTGTTGTTGTTGTTGTTGTTGTTATTTATTTGACGTTGTTGTTGTTGTTGTTGTTGTTGTTTATTTGACGTTGTTGTTGTTGTTTATTTGACTTTGTTGTTGTTGTTGTTGTTGTTGTTTATTTGACGTTGTTGTTGTTGTTGACGGTGTTGTTAATGTTGTTTATTTGACATTGTTGGTGTTGTTATTTATTTGACGTTGTTGTTGTTTATTTGGGATTGTTGTTATTGTTGTTGTTTATTTGACGTTGTTGTGGTTGTTTATTTGACGTTGTTGTTGTTGTTGTATTTGTTGTTGTTGTTGTTGTTGTTATTTATTTGACATTGTTGTTGTTGTTGTTTATTTGACGTTGTTGTTGTTGTTTATTTGACTTTGTTGTTGTTGACATTGTTGTTCTTGTTGTTGTTTATTTGACGTTGTTGTTGTTGTTTAGTTGACTTTGTTGTTGTTGACATTGTTGTTGTTGTTGTTGTTGTTTATTTGACGTTGTTGTTGTTGTTTAATTGACGTTGTTGTTGTTGTTGTTATTGTTTATTTGACGTTGTTATTATTGTTGTTGTATTTGTTGTTGTTGTTATTGTTGTTTCTTATTTGACGTTGTTGTTATTGTTGTTGTTTATTTGACGTTGTTGTTATTGTTGTTATTTATTTGACGTTGTTGTTATTGTTGTTTATTTGACGTTGTTGTTGTCGTTGTTTTTGTTGTTTATTTGACGTTGTTGTTGTCGTTTATTTGACGTTGTTGTTGTTGTTTATTTGACGTTGTAATCGTTGTTAACTTTGTTATTGTTGTTGTTTATTTGAAGTTGTTGTTGTTGTTGTTTATTTGACGTTGTAATTGTTGTTAACTTTGTTGTTGTTGTTGTTGTTGTTAATTTGACGTTGTTGTTGTTGTTTTTTATTTGACGTTGTTGTTGTTGTTGACGTTGTTGTTGTTGTTGTTTATTTGATGTTGTTGTTGTTGACATAGTTGTTGTTGTTTATTTGATGTTGTTGTTGTTGTTGTTGTTGACGTTGTTGTTTATTTGACGATGTTGTTGTTTATTTGACGTTATTGTTGTTGTTGTTGTTGTTGACGTTGTTATTGTTGTTTATTGGACATTGTTGTTGTTGTTGTTTATTTGATGTTGTTGTTGTTGTTGTTTATTTGACGTTGTTGTTGTCGTTGTCTTTGTTATTTATTTGACGTTGTTGTTGTTGTTGTTGTTTATTTGACGTTGTTGTTGTTTATTTGACGTTGTAGTTGTTGTTGACGTTGTTGTTGTTGTATATTTGACGTTGTTGTCGTTGTTGTTTATTTGATGTTGTTGTTATTGTTGTTGTTGACATAGTTGTTGTTGTTTATTTGACGTTGTTGTTGTTGTTGTTGTTGTTGTTGACGTTGTTGTTTATTTGACGTTGTTGTTGTTGTTGTTGTTTATTGGACGTTGTTGTTGTTGTTTATCTGACATTGTTGTTGTTTATTTGACATTGTTGTTGTTGTTATTTATTTGACGTTGTTGTGTTTTATTGGACGTTGTTGTTATTGTTGTTGTTTATTTGATGTTGTTGTTGTTGTTGTTTATTTGACGTTGTTGTTGTTGTTGTTGTTTATTTGACGTTGTTGTTGTTGTTGCATTTGTTGTTGTTGTTGTTGTTGTTATTTATTTGACGTTGTTGTTGTTGTTGTTGTTGTTTATTTGACGTTGTTGTTGTTGTTGTTTATTTGACTTTGTTGTTGTTGTTGTTGTTGTTGTTTATTTGACGTTGTTGTTGTTGTTGACGGTGTTGTTAATGTTGTTTATTTGACATTGTTGGTGTTGTTATTTATTTGACGTTGTTGTTGTTTATTTGGGATTGTTGTTATTGTTGTTGTTTATTTGACATTGTTGTTGTTGTTGACATTGTTGTTGTTGTTGTTTATTTGACATTGTTGTTGTTGTTGACGGTGTTTTTGTTGTTGTTTATTTGACATTGTTGTTGTTGTTATTTATTTGACGTTGTTGTTGTTGTTGTTTATTTGACGTTGTTGTAGTTGTTGTTTATTTGACGTTGTTGTTTATTTGAAGTTTTATTTGTTTATTTGATGTTGTTATTTGACGTTGTTGTTGTTGTTGTTTATTTGACGTTGTTTTAGTTGTTGTTGTTTAGTTGACGTTGTTGTTGTTGTTGATTGTTTGACGTTGTTGTTGTCGTTGTTTTTGTTGTTTATTTGACGTTGTTGTTGTTGTTGTTGTTTATTTGACGTTGTTGTTGGTTATTTGACGTTGTAGTTGTTGTTGACGTTGTTGTTGTTGTTGTTTATTTGACGTTGTTGTTGTTGTTGTTGTTTATTTGACGTGTTTGTTGTTGTTGACGTTGTTGTTGTTGTTGTTTATTTGATGTTGATGTTGTTGTTTTTGTTGACATAGTTGTTGTTGTTTATTTGACGTTGTTGTTGTTGTTGACGTTGTTGTTTTTTTGACGTTGTTGTTGTTGTTGTTGTTGACGTTGTTGTTGTTGTTGTTTATTGGACGTTGTTGTTGTTGTTTATCTGACATTGTTGTTGTTGTTGACGGTGTTGTTGTTGTTGTTGTTTATTTGACATTGTTGTTGTTGTTATTTATTTGACGTTGTTGTTGTTTATTTGACGTTGTTGTTATTGTTGTTGTTTATTTGATGTTGTTGTTGTTGTTGTTTATTTGACATTGTTGTTGTTGTTGTTTATTTGACGTTGTTGTTGTTGTTGTTGCATTTGTTGTTGTTGTTGTTGTTGTTATTTATTTGACGTTGTTGTTGTTGTTATTGTTTATTTGACGTTGTTGTTGTTGTTGTTTATTTGACTTTGTTGTTGTTGTTGTTGTTGTTGTTGTTTATTTGACGTTGTTGTTGTTGTTGACGTTGTTGTTAATGTTGTTTATTTGACATTGTTGTTGTTGTTATTTATTTAACGTTGTTGTTGTTTATTTGACATTGTTGTTATTGTTGTTGTTTATTTGACGTTGTTGTTGTTGTTTATTTGACGTTGTTGTTGTTGTTGTTGTTGTATTTGTTGTTGTTGTTGTTGTTGTTGTTATTTATTTGACGTTGTTGTTGTTGTTGTTTATTTGACGTTGTTGTTGTTGTTTATTTGACTTTGTTGTTGTTGACATTGTTGTTGTTGTTGTTTATTTGACGTTGTTGTTGTTGTTTATTTGACTTTGTTGTTGTTGACATTGTTGTTGTTGTTGTTGTTTTTTATTTGACGTTGTTGTTGTTGTTTAATTGACGTTGTTGTTGTTGTTGTTTATTTGACGTTGTTATTATTGTTGTTGTATTTGTTGTTGTTGTTATTGTTGTTGCTTATTTGACGTTGTTGTTATTGTTGTTGTTTATTGACGTTGTTGTTATTGTTGTTATTTATTTGACGTTGTTGTTATTGTTGTTTATTTGAAGTTGTTGTTGTCGTTATTTTTGTTGTTTATTTGACGTTGTTGTTGTTGTTTATTTGATGTTGTTGTTGTTGTTTATTTGACGTTGTAATTGTTGTTAACTTTGTTGTTGTTGTTGTTGTTTATTTGACGTTGTTGTTGTTGTTTATTTGACGTTGTAATTGTTGTTAACTTTGTTGTTGTTGTTGTTGTTGTTTATTTGACGTTGTTGTTGTTGTTTTTTATTTGACGTTGTTGTTGTTGTTGACGTTGTTGTTGTTGTTGTTGTTGTTTATTTGATGTTGTTGTTGTTGACATTGTTGTTGTTGTTTATTTGACGTTGTTGTAATTGTTGTTGTTGTTGACGTTGTTGTTTATTTGACGTTGTTGTTGTTTATTTGACGTTATTGTTGTTGTTGTTGTTGTTGTTGTTGACGTTGTTATTGTTGTTTATTGGACATTGTTGTTGTTGTTTATTTGACGTTGTTGTTGTTGTTGTTGTTGTTTATTTGACGTTGTTGTTATCGTTGTCTTTGTTATTTATTTGACGTTCTTGTTGTTGTTGTTTATTTGACGTTGTTGTTGTTTATTTGACGTTGTAGTTGTTGTTGACGTTGTTGTTGTTGTATATTTGACGTTGTTGTTTTTTTTGTTTATTTGATGTTGTTGTTATTGTTGTTGTTGACATAGTTGTTGTTGTTTATTTGACGTTGTTGTTGTTGTTGTTGTTGTTGTTGACGTTGTTGTTTATTTGACGTTGTTGTTGTTGTTGTTGTTGACATTGTTGTTGTTGTTGTTGTTGTTTATTGGACGTTGTTGTTGTTGTTTATTTGACATTGTTGTTGTTGTTGACGGTGTTTTTGTTGTTGTTTATTTGACATTGTTGTTGTTGTTATTTATTTGACGTTGTTGTTGTTGTTGTTGTTGTTGTTTATTTGACGTTGTTGTAGTTGTTGTTTATTTGACGTTGTTGTGGTTTATTGGACGTTGTTGTTATTGTTGTTGTTTATTTGATGTTGTTGTTGTTGTTGTTTATTTGACGTTGTTGTTGTTGTTGTTGTTTATTTGACGTTGTTGTTGTTGTTGCATTTGTTGTTGTTGTTGTTGTTGTTATTTATTTGACGTTGTTGTTGTTGTTGTTGTTGTTGTTGTTTATTTGACGTTGTTGTTGTTGTTTATTTGACTTTGTTGTTGTTGTTGTTGTTGTTGTTTATTTGACGTTGTTGTTGTTGTTGACGGTGTTGTTAATGTTGTTTATTTGACATTGTTGTTGTTGTTATTTATTTGACGTTGTTGTTGTTTATTTGGGATTGTTGTTATTGTTGTTGTTTATTTGACGTTGTTGTTGTTGTTTATTTGACGTTGTTGTTGTTGTTGTATTTGTTGTTGTTGTTGTTGTTGTTATTTATTTGACATTGTTGTTGTTGTTGTTTATTTGACGTTGTTGTTGTTGTTTATTTGACTTTGTTGTTGTTGACATTGTTGTTCTTGTTGTTGTTTATTTGACGTTGTTGTTGTTGTTTAGTTGACTTTGTTGTTGTTGACATTGTTGTTGTTGTTGTTGTTGTTTATTTGACGTTGTTGTTGTTGTTTAATTGACGTTGTTGTTGTTGTTGTTATTGTTTATTTGACGTTGTTATTATTGTTGTTGTATTTGTTGTTGTTGTTATTGTTGTTTCTTATTTGACGTTGTTGTTATTGTTGTTGTTTATTTGACGTTGTTGTTATTGTTGTTATTTATTTGACGTTGTTGTTATTGTTGTTTATTTGACGTTGTTGTTGTCGTTGTTTTTGTTGTTTATTTGACGTTGTTGTTGTCGTTTATTTGACGTTGTTGTTGTTGTTTATTTGACGTTGTAATTGTTGTTAACTTTGTTATTGTTGTTGTTTATTTGAAGTTGTTGTTGTTGTTGTTTATTTGACGTTGTAATTGTTGTTAACTTTGTTGTTGTTGTTGTTGTTAATTTGACGTTGTTGTTGTTGTTTTTTATTTGACGTTGTTGTTGTTGTTGACGTTGTTGTTGTTGTTGTTGTTTATTTGATGTTGTTGTTGTTGACATAGTTGTTGTTGTTTATTTGATGTTGTTGTTGTTGTTGTTGTTGACGTTGTTGTTTATTTGACGATGTTGTTGTTTATTTGACGTTATTGTTGTTGTTGTTGTTGTTGACGTTGTTATTGTTGTTTATTGGACATTGTTGTTGTTGTTGTTTATTTGATGTTGTTGTTGTTGTTGTTTATTTGACGTTGTTGTTGTCGTTGTCTTTGTTATTTATTTGACGTTGTTGTTGTTGTTGTTGTTTATTTGACGTTGTTGTTGTTTATTTGACGTTGTAGTTGTTGTTGACGTTGTTGTTGTTGTATATTTGACGTTGTTGTCGTTGTTGTTTATTTGATGTTGTTGTTATTGTTGTTGTTGACATAGTTGTTGTTGTTTATTTGACGTTGTTGTTGTTGTTGTTGTTGTTGTTGTTGACGTTGTTGTTTATTTGACGTTGTTGTTGTTGTTGTTGTTTATTGGACGTTGTTGTTGTTGTTTATCTGACATTGTTGTTGTTTATTTGACATTGTTGTTGTTGTTATTTATTTGACGTTGTTGTGTTTTATTGGACGTTGTTGTTATTGTTGTTGTTTATTTGATGTTGTTGTTGTTGTTGTTTATTTGACGTTGTTGTTGTTGTTGTTGTTGTTTATTTGACGTTGTTGTTGTTGTTGCATTTGTTGTTGTTGTTGTTGTTGTTATTTATTTGACGTTGTTGTTGTTGTTGTTGTTGTTTATTTGACGTTGTTGTTGTTGTTTATTTGACTTTGTTGTTGTTGTTGTTGTTGTTGTTTATTTGACGTTGTTGTTGTTGTTGACGGTGTTGTTAATGTTGTTTATTTGACATTGTTGGTGTTGTTATTTATTTGACGTTGTTGTTGTTTATTTGGGATTGTTGTTATTGTTGTTGTTTATTTGACATTGTTGTTGTTGTTGACATTGTTGTTGTTGTTGTTTATTTGACATTGTTGTTGTTGTTGACGGTGTTTTTGTTGTTGTTTATTTGACATTGTTGTTGTTGTTATTTATTTGACGTTGTTGTTGTTGTTGTTTATTTGACGTTGTTGTAGTTGTTGTTTATTTGACGTTGTTGTTTATTTGAAGTTTTATTTGTTTATTTGATGTTGTTATTTGACGTTGTTGTTGTTGTTGTTTATTTGACGTTGTTTTAGTTGTTGTTGTTTAGTTGACGTTGTTGTTGTTGTTGATTGTTTGACGTTGTTGTTGTCGTTGTTTTTGTTGTTTATTTGACGTTGTTGTTGTTGTTGTTGTTTATTTGACGTTGTTGTTGGTTATTTGACGTTGTAGTTGTTGTTGACGTTGTTGTTGTTGTTGTTTATTTGACGTTGTAGTTGTAGTTGTTGTTTATTTGATGTGTTTGTTGTTGTTGACGTTGTTGTTGTTGTTGTTTATTTGATGTTGATGTTGTTGTTTTTGTTGACATAGTTGTTGTTGTTTATTTGACGTTGTTGTTGTTGTTGACGTTGTTGTTTTTTTGACGTTGTTGTTGTTGTTGTTGTTGACGTTGTTGTTGTTGTTGTTTATTGGACGTTGTTGTTGTTGTTTATCTGACATTGTTGTTGTTGTTGACGGTGTTGTTGTTGTTGTTGTTTATTTGACATTGTTGTTGTTGTTATTTATTTGACGTTGTTGTTGTTTATTTGACGTTGTTGTTATTGTTGTTGTTTATTTGATGTTGTTGTTGTTGTTGTTTATTTGACATTGTTGTTGTTGTTGTTTATTTGACGTTGTTGTTGTTGTTGTTGCATTTGTTGTTGTTGTTGTTGTTGTTATTTATTTGACGTTGTTGTTGTTGTTATTGTTTATTTGACGTTGTTGTTGTTGTTGTTTATTTGACTTTGTTGTTGTTGTTGTTGTTGTTGTTGTTTATTTGACGTTGTTGTTGTTGTTGACGTTGTTGTTAATGTTGTTTATTTGACATTGTTGTTGTTGTTATTTATTTAACGTTGTTGTTGTTTATTTGACATTGTTGTTATTGTTGTTGTTTATTTGACGTTGTTGTTGTTGTTTATTTGACGTTGTTGTTGTTGTTGTTGTTGTATTTGTTGTTGTTGTTGTTGTTGTTGTTATTTATTTGACGTTGTTGTTGTTGTTGTTGTATTTGTTGTTGTTGTTGTTGTTGTTGTTGTTTATTTGACGTTGTTGTTGTTGTTGTTTATTTGACGTTGTTGTTGTTGTTTATTTGACTTTGTTGTTGTTGACATTGTTGTTGTTGTTGTTTATTTGACGTTGTTGTTGTTGTTTATTTGACTTTGTTGTTGTTGACATTGTTGTTGTTGTTGTTGTTTTTTATTTGACGTTGTTGTTGTTGTTTAATTGACGTTGTTGTTGTTGTTGTTGTTGTTTATTTGACGTTGTTATTATTGTTGTTGTATTTGTTGTTGTTGTTATTGTTGTTGCTTATTTGACGTTGTTGTTATTGATGTTGTTTATTGACGTTGTTGTTATTGTTGTTATTTATTTGACGTTGTTGTTATTGTTGTTTATTTGACGTTGTTGTTGTCGTTATTTTTGTTGTTTATTTGACGTTGTTGTTGTTGTTTATTTGATGTTGTTGTTGTTGTTTATTTGACGTTGTAATTGTTGTTAACTTTGTTGTTGTTGTTGTTGTTTATTTGACGTTGTTGTTGTTGTTTATTTGACGTTGTAATTGTTGTTAACTTTGTTGTTGTTGTTGTTGTTGTTTATTTGACGTTGTTGTTGTTGTTTTTTATTTGACGTTGTTGTTGTTGTTGACGTTGTTGTTGTTGTTGTTGTTGTTTATTTGATGTTGTTGTTGTTGACATTGTTGTTGTTGTTTATTTGACGTTGTTGTAATTGTTGTTGTTGTTGACGTTGTTGTTTATTTGACGTTGTTGTTGTTTATTTGACGTTATTGTTGTTGTTGTTGTTGTTGTTGACGTTGTTATTGTTGTTTATTGGACATTGTTGTTGTTGTTTATTTGACGTTGTTGTTGTTGTTGTTGTTGTTTATTTGACGTTGTTGTTATCGTTGTCTTTGTTATTTATTTGACGTTCTTGTTGTTGTTGTTTATTTGATGTTGTTGTTGTTTATTTGACGTTGTAGTTGTTGTTGACGTTGTTGTTGTTGTATATTTGACGTTGTTGTTTTTTTTGTTTATTTGATGTTGTTGTTATTGTTGTTGTTGACATAGTTGTTGTTGTTTATTTGACGTTGTTGTTGTTGTTGTTGTTGTTGTTGTTGACGTTGTTGTTTATTTGACGTTGTTGTTGTTGTTGTTGTTGACATTGTTGTTGTTGTTGTTGTTGTTTATTGGACGTTGTTGTTGTTGTTTATTTGACATTGTTGTTGTTGTTGACGGTGTTTTTGTTGTTGTTTATTTGACATTGTTGTTGTTGTTATTTATTTGACGTTGTTGTTGTTGTTGTTGTTGTTGTTTATTTGACGTTGTTGTAGTTGTTGTTTATTTGACGTTGTTGTTTATTTAAAGTTTTAGTTGTTTATTTGATGTTGTTATTTGACGTTGTTGTTGTTGTTGTTTATTTGACGTTGTTTTAGTTGTTGTTGTTTAGTTGACGTTGTTGTTGTTGTTGATTATTTGACGTTGTTGTTGTTGTTTATTTGACGTTGTTGTTGTTGTTGTTGTTGTTTATTTGACGTTGTTGTTGGTTATTTGACGTTGTAGTTGTTGTTGACGTTGTTGTTGTTGTTGTTGTTTATTTGACGTTGTTGTTGTTGTTGTTGTTGTTGTTTATTTGACGTGTTTGTTGTTGTTGACGTTGTTGTTGTTGTTGTTTATTTGATGTTGATGTTGTTGTTTTTGTTGACATAGTTGTTGTTGTTTATTAGACGTTGTTGTTGTTGTTAACGTTGTTGTTTATTTGACGTTGTTGTTGTTGTTGTTGTTGACGTTGTTGTTGTTGTTGTTTATTGGACGTTGTTGTTGTTGTTTATCTGACATTGTTGTTGTTTATTTGACATTGTTGTTGTTGTTATTTATTTGACGTTGTTGTGGTTTATTGGACGTTGTTGTTATTGTTGTTGTTTATTTGATGTTGTTGTTGTTGTTGTTTATTTGACGTTGTTGTTGTTGTTGCATTTGTTGTTGTTGTTGTTGTTGTTATTTATTTGACGTTGTTGTTGTTGTTGTTGTTGTTGTTGTTTATTTGACGTTGTTGTTGTTGTTGTTTATTTGACTTTGTTGTTGTTGTTGTTGTTGTTGTTTATTTGACGTTGTTGTTGTTGTTGACGGTGTTGTTAATGTTGTTTATTTGACATTGTTGGTGTTGTTATTTATTTGACGTTGTTGTTGTTTATTTGGGATTGTTGTTATTGTTGTTGTTTATTTGACGTTGTTGTTGTTGTTTATTTGACGTTGTTGTTGTTGTTGTATTTGTTGTTGTTGTTGTTGTTGTTATTTATTTGACATTGTTGTTGTTGTTGTTTATTTGACGTTGTTGTTGTTGTTTATTTGACTTTGTTGTTGTTGACATTGTTGTTCTTGTTGTTGTTTATTTGACGTTGTTGTTGTTGTTTAGTTGACTTTGTTGTTGTTGACATTGTTGTTGTTGTTGTTGTTTATTTGACGTTGTTGTTGTTGTTTAATTGACGTTGTTGTTGTTGTTGTTATTGTTTATTTGACGTTGTTATTATTGTTGTTGTATTTGTTGTTGTTGTTATTGTTGTTTCTTATTTGACGTTGTTGTTATTGTTGTTGTTTATTTGACGTTGTTGTTATTGTTGTTATTTATTTGACGTTGTTGTTATTGTTGTTTATTTGACGTTGTTGTTGTCGTTGTTTTTGTTGTTTATTTGACGTTGTTGTTGTCGTTTATTTGACGTTGTTGTTGTTGTTTATTTGACGTTGTAATTGTTGTTAACTTTGTTATTGTTGTTGTTTATTTGAAGTTGTTGTTGTTGTTGTTTATTTGACGTTGTAATTGTTGTTAACTTTGTTGTTGTTGTTGTTGTTGTTAATTTGACGTTGTTGTTGTTGTTTTTTATTTGACGTTGTTGTTGTTGTTGACGTTGTTGTTGTTGTTGTTGTTTATTTGATGTTGTTGTTGTTGACATAGTTGTTGTTGTTTATTTGATGTTGTTGTTGTTGTTGTTGTTGACGTTGTTGTTTATTTGACGATGTTGTTGTTTATTTGACGTTATTGTTGTTGTTGTTGTTGTTGACGTTGTTATTGTTGTTTATTGGACATTGTTGTTGTTGTTGTTTATTTGATGTTGTTGTTGTTGTTGTTTATTTGACGTTGTTGTTGTCGTTGTCTTTGTTATTTATTTGACGTTGTTGTTGTTGTTGTTGTTTATTTGACGTTGTTGTTGTTTATTTGACGTTGTAGTTGTTGTTGACGTTGTTGTTGTTGTATATTTGACGTTGTTGTCGTTGTTGTTTATTTGATGTTGTTGTTATTGTTGTTGTTGACATAGTTGTTGTTGTTTATTTGACGTTGTTGTTGTTGTTGTTGTTGTTGTTGTTGTTGACGTTGTTGTTTATTTGACGTTGTTGTTGTTGTTGTTGTTTATTGGACGTTGTTGTTGTTGTTTATCTGACATTGTTGTTGTTTATTTGACATTGTTGTTGTTGTTATTTATTTGACGTTGTTGTGTTTTATTGGACGTTGTTGTTATTGTTGTTGTTTATTTGATGTTGTTGTTGTTGTTGTTTATTTGACGTTGTTGTTGTTGTTGTTGTTTATTTGACGTTGTTGTTGTTGTTGCATTTGTTGTTGTTGTTGTTGTTATTTATTTGACGTTGTTGTTGTTGTTGTTGTTGTTGTTTATTTGACGTTGTTGTTGTTGTTGTTTATTTGACTTTGTTGTTGTTGTTGTTGTTGTTGTTTATTTGACGTTGTTGTTGTTGTTGACGGTGTTGTTAATGTTGTTTATTTGACATTGTTGGTGTTGTTATTTATTTGACGTTGTTGTTGTTTATTTGGGATTGTTGTTATTGTTGTTGTTTATTTGACATTGTTGTTGTTGTTGACATTGTTGTTGTTGTTGTTTATTTGACATTGTTGTTGTTGTTGACGGTGTTTTTGTTGTTGTTTATTTGACATTGTTGTTGTTGTTATTTATTTGACGTTGTTGTTGTTGTTGTTTATTTGACGTTGTTGTAGTTGTTGTTTATTTGACGTTGTTGTTTATTTGAAGTTTTATTTGTTTATTTGATGTTGTTATTTGACGTTGTTGTTGTTGTTGTTTATTTGACGTTGTTTTAGTTGTTGTTGTTTAGTTGACGTTGTTGTTGTTGTTGATTGTTTGACGTTGTTGTTGTCGTTGTTTTTGTTGTTTATTTGACGTTGTTGTTGTTGTTGTTGTTTATTTGACGTTGTTGTTGGTTATTTGACGTTGTAGTTGTTGTTGACGTTGTTGTTGTTGTTGTTTATTTGACGTTGTTGTTGTTGTTGTTGTTTATTTGACGTGTTTGTTGTTGTTGACATTGTTGTTGTTGTTGTTTATTTGATGTTGATGTTGTTGTTTTTGTTGACATAGTTGTTGTTGTTTATTTGACGTTGTTGTTGTTGTTGACGTTGTTGTTTTTTTGACGTTGTTGTTGTTGTTGTTGTTGACGTTGTTGTTGTTGTTGTTTATTGGACGTTGTTGTTGTTGTTTATCTGACATTGTTGTTGTTGTTGACGGTGTTGTTGTTGTTGTTTATTTGACATTGTTGTTGTTGTTATTTATTTGACGTTGTTGTTGTTTATTTGACGTTGTTGTTATTGTTGTTGTTTATTTGATGTTGTTGTTGTTGTTGTTTATTTGACATTGTTGTTGTTGTTGTTTATTTGACGTTGTTGTTGTTGTTGTTGCATTTGTTGTTGTTGTTGTTGTTGTTATTTATTTGACGTTGTTGTTGTTGTTATTGTTTATTTGACGTTGTTGTTGTTGTTGTTTATTTGACTTTGTTGTTGTTGTTGTTGTTGTTGTTTATTTGACGTTGTTGTTGTTGTTGACGTTGTTGTTAATGTTGTTTATTTGACATTGTTGTTGTTGTTATTTATTTAACGTTGTTGTTGTTTATTTGACATTGTTGTTATTGTTGTTATTTATTTGACGTTGTTGTTGTTGTTTATTTGACGTTGTTGTTGTTGTTGTTGTTGTATTTGTTGTTGTTGTTGTTGTTGTTGTTATTTATTTGACGTTGTTGTTGTTGTTGTTGTTTATTTGACGTTGTCGTTGTTGTTTATTTGACTTTGTTGTTGTTGACATTGTTGTTGTTGTTGTTTATTTGACGTTGTTGTTGTTGTTTATTTGACTTTGTTGTTGTTGACATTGTTGTTGTTGTTGTTGTTTTTTATTTGACGTTGTTGTTGTTGTTTAATTGACGTTGTTGTTGTTGTTGTTGTTGTTGTTGTTTATTTGACGTTGTTATTATTGTTGTTGTATTTGTTGTTGTTATTGTTGTTGCTTATTTGACGTTGTTGTTATTGTTGTTGTTTATTGACGTTGTTGTTATTGTTGTTATTTATTTGACGTTGTTGTTATTGTTGTTTATTTGACGTTGTTGTTGTCGTTATTTTTGTTGTTTATTTGACGTTGTTGTTGTTGTTTATTTGATGTTGTTGTTGTTGTTTATTTGACGTTGTAATTGTTGTTAACTTTGTTGTTGTTGTTGTTATTTATTTGACGTTGTTGTTGTTGTTTATTTGACGTTGTAATTGTTGTTAACTTTGTTGTTGTTGTTGTTGTTGTTTATTTGACGTTGTTGTTGTTGTTTTTTATTTGACGTTGTTGTTGTTGTTGACGTTGTTGTTGTTGTTGTTGTTGTTTATTTGATGTTGTTGTTGTTGACATTGTTGTTGTTGTTTATTTGACGTTGTTGTAATTGTTGTTGTTGTTGACGTTGTTGTTTATTTGACGTTGTTGTTGTTTATTTGACGTTATTGTTGTTGTTGTTGTTGTTGACGTTGTTATTGTTGTTTATTGGACATTGTTGTTGTTGTTTATTTGACGTTGTTGTTGTTGTTGTTGTTGTTGTTGTTTATTTGACGTTGTTGTTATCGTTGTCTTTGTTATTTATTTGACGTTCTTGTTGTTGTTGTTTATTTGACGTTGTTGTTGTTTATTTGACGTTGTAGTTGTTGTTGACGTTGTTGTTGTTGTATATTTGACGTTGTTGTTTTTTTTGTTTATTTGATGTTGTTGTTATTGTTGTTGTTGACATAGTTGTTGTTGTTTATTTGACGTTGTTGTTGTTGTTGTTGTTGTTGTTGACGTTGTTGTTTATTTGACGTTGTTGTTGTTGTTGTTGTTGACATTGTTGTTGTTGTTGTTGTTGTTGTTTATTGGACGTTGTTGTTGTTGTTTATTTGACATTGTTGTTGTTGTTGACGGTGTTTTTGTTGTTGTTTATTTGACATTATTGTTGTTGTTATTTATTTGACGTTGTTGTTGTTGTTGTTGTTGTTGTTGTTGTTTATTTGACGTTGTTGTAGTTGTTGTTTATTTGACGTTGTTGTTTATTTAAAGTTTTAGTTGTTTATTTGATGTTGTTATTTGACGTTGTTGTTGTTGTTGTTTATTTGACGTTGTTTTAGTTGTTGTTGTTTAGTTGACGTTGTTGTTGTTGTTGATTATTTGACGTTGTTGTTGTTGTTTATTTGACGTTGTTGTTGTTGTTGTTGTTTATTTGACGTTGTTGTTGGTTATTTGACGTTGTAGTTGTTGTTGACGTTGTTGTTGTTGTTGTTGTTTATTTGACGTTGTTGTTGTTGTTGTTGTTGTTTATTTGACGTGTTTGTTGTTGTTGACGTTGTTGTTGTTGTTGTTTATTTGATGTTGATGTTGTTGTTTTTGTTGACATAGTTGTTGTTGTTTATTTGACGTTGTTGTTGTTGTTAACGTTGTTGTTTAATTGACGTTGTTGTTGTTGTTGTTGTTGACGTTGTTGCTGTTGTTGTTTATTGGACGTTGTTGTTGTTGTTTATCTGACATTGTTGTTGTTTATTTGACATTGTTGTTGTTGTTATTTATTTGACGTTGTTGTGGTTTATTGGACGTTGTTGTTATTGTTGTTGTTTATTTGATGTTGTTGTTGTTGTTGTTTATTTGACGTTGTTGTTGTTGTTGTTGTTTATTTGACGTTGTTGTTGTTGTTGCATTTGTTGTTGTTGTTGTTGTTATTTATTTGACGTTGTTGTTGTTGTTGTTATTGTTGTTGTTTATTTGACGTTGTTGTTGTTTATTTGACTTTGTTGTTGTTGTTGTTGTTGTTGTTGTTTATTTGACGTTGTTGTTGTTGTTGACGGTGTTGTTAATGTTGTTTATTTGACATTGTTGGTGTTGTTATTTATTTGACGTTGTTGTTGTTTATTTGGGATTGTTGTTATTGTTGTTGTTTATTTGACGTTGTTGTTGTTGTTTATTTGACGTTGTTGTTGTTGTTGTATTTGTTGTTGTTGTTGTTGTTATTTATTTGACATTGTTGTTGTTGTTGTTTATTTGACGTTGTTGTTGTTGTTTATTTGACTTTGTTGTTGTTGACATTGTTGTTCTTGTTGTTGTTTATTTGACGTTGTTGTTGTTGTTTAGTTGACTTTGTTGTTGTTGACATTGTTGTTGTTGTTGTTGTTGTTTATTTGACGTTGTTGTTGTTGTTTAATTGACGTTGTTGTTGTTGTTGTTATTGTTTATTTGACGTTGTTATTATTGTTGTTGTATTTGTTGTTGTTGTTATTGTTGTTTCTTATTTGACGTTGTTGTTATTGTTGTTGTTTATTTGACGTTGTTGTTATTGTTGTTATTTATTTGACGTTGTTGTTATTGTTGTTTATTTGACGTTGTTGTTGTCGTTGTTTTTGTTGTTTACTTGACGTTGTTGTTGTCGTTTATTTGACGTTGTTGTTGTTGTTTATTTGACGTTGTAATTGTTGTTAACTTTGTTATTGTTGTTGTTTATTTGAAGTTGTTGTTGTTGTTGTTTATTTGACGTTGTAATTGTTGTTAACTTTGTTGTTGTTGTTGTTGTTGTTAATTTGACGTTGTTGTTGTTGTTTTTTATTTGACGTTGTTGTTGTTGTTGACGTTGTTGTTGTTGTTGTTGTTTATTTGATGTTGTTGTTGTTGACATAGTTGTTGTTGTTTATTTGATGTTGTTGTTGTTGTTGTTGTTGACGTTGTTGTTTATTTGACGATGTTGTTGTTTATTTGACGTTATTGTTGTTGTTGTTGTTGTTGACGTTGTTATTGTTGTTTATTGGACATTGTTGTTGTTGTTGTTTATTTGATGTTGTTGTTGTTGTTGTTTATTTGACGTTGTTGTTGTCGTTGTCTTTGTCTTTGTTATTTATTTGACGTTGTTGTTGTTGTTGTTGTTTATTTGACGTTGTAGTTGTTGTTGACGTTGTTGTTGTTGTATATTTGACGTTGTTGTCGTTGTTGTTTATTTGATGTTGTTGTTATTGTTGTTGTTGACATAGTTGTTGTTGTTTATTTGACGTTGTTGTTGTTGTTGTTGTTGTTGTTGACGTTGTTATTTATTTGACGTTGTTGTTGTTGTTGTTGTTGTTGTTGACATTGTTGTTGTTGTTGTTTTTTGGACGTTGTTGTTGTTGTTTATTTGACATTGTTGTTGTTGTTGACGGTGTTTTTGTTGTTGTTTATTTGACATTGTTGTTGTTGTTATTTATTTGACGTTGTTGTTGTTGTTGTTTATTTGACGTTGTTGTAGTTGTTGTTTATTTGACGTTGTTGTTTATTTGAAGTTTTAGTTGTTTATTTGATGTTGTTATTTGACGTTGTTGTTGTTGTTGTTTATTTGACGTTGTTTTAGTTATTGTTGTTTAGTTGACGTTGTTGTTGTTGTTGATTATTTGACGTTGTTGTTGTCGTTGTTTTTGTTGTTTATTTGACGTTGTTGTTGTTGTTGTTGTTGTTGTTTATTTGACGTTGTTGTTGGTTATTTGACGTTGTAGTTGTTGTTGACGTTGTTGTTGTTGTTTATTTGACGTTGTTGTTGTTGTTGTTGTTTATTTGACGTGTTTGTTGTTGTTGACGTTGTTGTTGCTGTTGTTTATTTGATGTTGATGTTGTTGTTTTTGTTGACATAGTTATTGTTGTTTATTTGACGTTGTTGTGGTTGTTGACGTTGTTGTTTATTTGACGTTGTTGTTGTTGTTGTTGACCTTGTTGTTGTTGTTGTTGTTGTTTATTGGACGTTGTTGTTGTTGTTTATCTGACATTGTTGTTGTTGTTGACGGTGTTGTTCTTGTTGTTGTTTATTTGACATTGTTGTTGTTGTTATTTATTTGACGTTGTTGTTGTTTATTTGACGTTGTTGTTATTGTTGTTGTTTATTTGATGTTGTTGTTGTTGTTGTTGTTTATTTGACGTTGTTGTTGTTGTTGTTTATTTGACGTTGTTGTTGTTGTTGCATTTGTTGTTGTTGTTGTTGTTGTTGTTGTTGTTATTTATTTGACGTTGTTGTTGTTGTTGTTGTTGTTGTTGTTTATTTGACGTTGTTGTTGTTGTTGTTTATTTGACTTTGTTGTTGTTGTTGTTGTTGTTTATTTGACGTTGTTGTTGTTGTTTAATTGACGTTGTTGTTGTTGTTTATTTGACGTTTTTATTATTGTTGTTGTATTTGTTGTTGTTGTTATTGTTGTTGCTTATATGATGTTGTTGTTATTGTTGTTGTTTATTTGACGTTGTTGTTATTGTTGTTATTCATTTGACGTTGTTGTTGTTGTTGTTGTTGTTTATTTGACGTTGTTGTTGTCGTTGTTTTTGTTGTTTATTTGACGTTGTTGTCGTTGTTTTTGTTGTTTATTTGACGTTGTTGTTGTTGTTGTTGACGTTGTTGTTGTTGTTGTTTATTTGACGTTGTTAATGTTGTTGTTGTTTATTTGACATTATTGTTGTCGTTGACGGTGTTGTTGTTGTTGTTTATTTGACATTCTTATTGTTGTTGTTGTTATTTATTTGACGTTGTTGTTGTTGTTATTTATTTGACACTGTTGTTGTTGTTTATTTGACGTTGTTATTGTTGTTTATTTGACGTTGTTGTTGTTGTTGTTGTTTATTTGACATTGTTGTTGTTGTTGTTAACGTTGTTGTTGTTGTTGTTGTTTATTTGACGTTGTTGTTGTTGTTGTTGTTGTTTATTTGATGTTGTTTTAGTTGTTGTTGTTTATTTGACGTTGTTGTTGTTTTTTATTTGACGTTGTTGTTGTTGACATTGTTGTTGTTGTTGTTGTTTATTTCACGTTGTTGTTGTTGTTGTTTATTTGACGTAGTTGTTGTTATTGACGTTGTTGTTGTTGTTGTTGTTTATTTGACGTTTTTGTTGTTGTTGATGTTGTTGTTGTTGTTATTTTTTGTTTGACGTTGTTGTTCTTGTTTATTTGACGTTGTTGTTGTTGTTATTGTTGTTGTTGTTGTTGTTGTTTATTTGACGTTGTTGTTTTTGTTGTTTTTGTTGTTTATTTGACGTTGTTGTCGTTGTTTTTGTTGTTTATTTGACGTTGTTGTTGTTGTTGTTGACGTTGTTGTTGTTGTTGTTGTTTATTTGACGTTGTTAATGTTGTTGTTGTTTATTTGACATTATTGTTGTCGTTGACGGTGTTGTTGTTGTTGTTTATTTGACATTCTTATTGTTGTTGTTGTTATTTATTTGACGTTGTTGTTGTTGTTATTTATTTGACACTGTTGTTGTTGTTTATTTGACGTTGTTATTGTTGTTTATTTGACGTTGTTGTTGTTGTTGTTGTTTATTTGACATTGTTGTTGTTGTTGTTAACGTTGTTGTTGTTGTTGTTGTTTATTTGACGTTGTTGTTGTTGTTGTTGTTGTTGTTGTTTATTTGATGTTGTTTTAGTTGTTGTTGTTTATTTGACGTTGTTGTTGTTTTTTATTTGACGTTGTTGTTGTTGACATTGTTGTTGTTGTTGTTGTTTATTTCACGTTGTTGTTGTTGTTGTTGTTTATTTGACGTAGTTGTTGTTATTGACGTTGTTGTTGTTGTTGTTGTTTATTTGACGTTTTTGTTGTTGTTGATGTTGTTGTTGTTGTTATTTTTTGTTTGACGTTGTTGTTCTTGTTTATTTGACGTTGTTGTTGTTGTTATTGTTGTTGTTGTTGTTGTTTATTTGACGTTGTTGTTGTTGGTGTTGTTTTGTTAGACGTTGTTGTTGTTGTTGTTTAATTGACATTGTTGTTGTTGTTTATTTGACATTGTTTTTGTTGTTATTTATTTGACGTTGTTGTTATTGTTGTTATTGTTTATTTGACGTTGTTGTTGTTGTTTATTTGACGTTGTTATTGTTGTTTATTTGACGTTGTTTTTGTTATTTGATGTTGTTGTTGTTGTTGTATTTGTTATTGTTGTTGTTGTTGCTTATTTGATGTTGTTGTTATTGTTGCTATTTAATTGACGTTGTTGTTGTTGTTGTTGTTTATTTGACGTTGTTGTTGTTGTTTATTTGACGTTGTTGTTGTTGTTGTTGTTTATTTGACGCTGTTGTTGTTGTTGTTGTATTTGTTGTTATTGTTATTGTTGTTGATTATTTGACGTTGTTGTTATTGTTGTTGTTTATTTGAGGTTGTTGTTGTTATTATTCATTTGACATTGTTGTTGTTGTTGTTGTTTATTTGACGTTGTTGTTGTTGTTTATTTGACGTTGTTGTTTTCGTTGTTTTTGTTGTTTATTTGACGTTGTTGTTGTTGTTGTTGTTGTTTATTTGACGTTGTTGTTGGTTATTTGACGTTGTAATTGTTGTTGACGTTGTTATTGTTGTTGTTGTTTATTTGACGTTGTTGTTGTTGTTGTTTATTTGACGTTGTTGTTGTTGTTGTTGTTTATTTGACGTTGTTGTTGTTGTTGACGTTGTTGTTGTTGTTTATTTGATGTTGATGTTGTTGTTGTTGTTGTTGACATAGTTGTTGTTGTTATTTTGACGTTGTTGTTGTTGACGTTGTTCTTTATTTGACGTTGTTGTTATTGTTGTTGTTGACGTTGTTGTTGTTGTTGTTGTTTATTGGACGTTGTTGTTGTTGTTGTTTTGACGTTGTTGTTATTGTTGTTGTTTATTTGACGTTGTTGTTGTTGTTTAATTGACGTTGTTGTTGTTGTTGTTGTATTTGTTGTTGTTGTTGTTGTTGTTATTTATTTGACGTTGTTATTGTTGTTGTTTATTTGACGTTGTTGTTGTTGTTTATTTGACTTTGTTGTTGTTGACATTGTTGTTGTTGTTGTTGTTTATTTGACGTTGTTGTTGTTGTTTATTTGACTTTGTTGTTGTTGACATTGTTGTTGTTGTTGTTGTTTATTTGACGTTGTTGTTGTTGTTTATTTGACGTTGTTGTTGTTGTTTAATTGACTTTGTTGTTGTTGTTGTTGTTTATTTGACGTTGTTATTATTGTTGTTGTATTTGTTGTTGTTGTTATTGTTGTTGCTTATTTGACGTTGTTGTTATTGTTGTTGTTTATTTGACGTTGTTGTTATTGTTGTTATTCATTTGACGTTGTTGTTGTTGTTTATTTGACGTTGTTGTTGTCGTTGTTTTTGTTGTTTATTTGACGTTGTTGTTGTTGTTTATTTGACGTTGTAATTGTTGTTAACTTTGTTGTTGTTGTTGTTTATTTGACGTTGTTGTTGTTGTTTATTTGACGTTGTAATTGTTGTTAACTTTGTTGTTGTTGTTATTTATTTGACGTTATTGTTATTGTTTTTTTATTTGACGTTGTTGTTGTTGACGTTGTTGTTGTTGTTGTTGACGTTGTTGTTTATTTGACGTTGTTGTTGTTTATTTGACGTTATTATTGTTGTTGTTGTTGTTGTTGACGTTGTTATTGTTGTTTATTGGACATTGTTGTTGTTGTTGTTGTTTATTTGACGTTGTTGTTGTTGTTGTTTATTTGACGTTGTTGTTGTCGTTGTCTTTTTTATTTATTTGACGTTGTTGTTGTTGTTGTTTATTTGACGTTGTAGTTGTTGTTGACGTTGTTGTTGTTGTATATTTGACGTTGTTGTTGTTGTTGTTTATTTGACGTTGTTGTTGTTGTTAACGTTGTTGTTGTTGTTGTTTATTTGATGTTGTTGTTATTGTTGTTGTTGACATAGTTGTTGTTGTTTATTTGACGTTGTTGTTGTTGTTGTTGTTGTTGTTGACGTTGTTGTTTATTTGACGTTGTTGTTGTTGTTGTTGACGTTGTTGTTTATTTGACATTGTTGTTGTTGTTGTTGTTGTTGACATTGTTGTTGTTGTTGTTGTTTATTGGACGTTGTTGTTGTTGTTTATTTGACATTGTTGTTGTTATTGACGGTGTTTTTGTTGTTGTTTATTTGACATTGTTGTTGTTGTTATTTATTTGACGTTGTTGTTGTTGTTGTTTATTTGATGTTGTTGTTGTTGTTGTTTATTTGATGTTGTTGTTTATTTGAAGTTTTAGTTGTTTATTTGACGTTGTTGATGTTGTTATTTGACGTTGTTGTTGTTGTTGTTTATTTGACGTTGTTTTAGTTGTTGTTGTTTAGTTGACGTTGTTGTTGTTGTTGATTATTTGACGTTGTTGTTGTCGTTGTTTTTGTTGTTTATTTGACGTTGTTGTTGTTGTTGTTTATTTGACGTTGTTGTTGGTTATTTGACGTTGTAGTTGTTGTTGACGTTGTTGTTGTTGTATATTTGACGTTGTTGTTTTTTTTGTTTATTTGATGTTGTTGTTATTGTTGTTGTTGACATAGTTGTTGTTGTTTATTTGACGTTGTTGTTGTTGTTGTTGTTGTTGTTGTTGTTGACGTTGTTGTTTATTTGACGTTGTTGTTGTTGTTGTTGTTGACATTGTTGTTGTTGTTGTTGTTGTTTATTGGACGTTGTTGTTGTTGTTTATTTGACATTGTTGTTGTTGTTGACGGTGTTTTTGTTGTTGTTTATTTGACATTGTTGTTGTTGTTATTTATTTGACGTTGTTGTTGTTGTTGTTGTTGTTGTTTATTTGACGTTGTTGTAGTTGTTGTTTATTTGACGTTGTTGTTTATTTAAAGTTTTAGTTGTTTATTTGATGTTGTTATTTGACGTTGTTGTTGTTGTTGTTTATTTGACGTTGTTTTAGTTGTTGTTGTTTAGTTGACGTTGTTGTTGTTGTGGATTATTTGACGTTGTTGTTGTTGTTTAATTGACGTTGTTGTTGTTGTTGTTGTTGTTTATTTGACGTTGTTGTTGGTTATTTGACGTTGTAGTTGTTGTTGACGTTGTTGTTGTTGTTGTTGTTTATTTGACGTTGTTGTTGTTGTTGTTGTTGTTTATTTGACGTGTTTGTTGTTGTTGACGTTGTTGTTGTTGTTGTTTATTTGATGTTGATGTTGTTGTTTTTGTTGACATAGTTGTTGTTGTTTATTTGACGTTGTTGTTGTTGTTAACGTTGTTGTTTAATTGACGTTGTTGTTGTTGTTGTTGTTGACGTTGTTGCTGTTGTTGTTTATTGGACGTTGTTGTTGTTGTTTATCTGACATTGTTGTTGTTTATTTGACATTGTTGTTGTTGTTATTTATTTGACGTTGTTGTGGTTTATTGGACGTTGTTGTTATTGTTGTTGTTTATTTGATGTTGTTGTTGTTGTTTATTTGACGTTGTTGTTGTTGTTGTTGTTTATTTGACGTTGTTGTTGTTGTTGCATTTGTTGTTGTTGTTGTTGTTATTTATTTGACGTTGTTGTTGTTGTTGTTATTGTTGTTGTTTATTTGACGTTGTTGTTGTTGTTGTTTATTTGACTTTGTTGTTGTTGTTGTTGTTGTTGTTGTTTATTTGACGTTGTTGTTGTTGTTGACGGTGTTGTTAATGTTGTTTATTTGACATTGTTGGTGTTGTTATTTATTTGACGTTGTTGTTGTTTATTTGGGATTGTTGTTATTGTTGTTGTTTATTTGACGTTGTTGTTGTTGTTTATTTGACGTTGTTGTTGTTGTTGTATTTGTTGTTGTTGTTGTTGTTATTTATTTGACATTGTTGTTGTTGTTGTTTATTTGACGTTGTTGTTGTTGTTTATTTGACTTTGTTGTTGTTGACATTGTTGTTCTTGTTGTTGTTTATTTGACGTTGTTGTTGTTGTTTAGTTGACTTTGTTGTTGTTGACATTGTTGTTGTTGTTGTTGTTGTTTATTTGACGTTGTTGTTGTTGTTTAATTGACGTTGTTGTTGTTGTTGTTGTTATTGTTTATTTGACGTTGTTATTATTGTTGTTGTATTTGTTGTTGTTGTTATTGTTGTTTCTTATTTGACGTTGTTGTTATTGTTGTTGTTTATTTGACGTTGTTGTTATTGTTGTTATTTATTTGACGTTGTTGTTATTGTTGTTTATTTGACGTTGTTGTTGTCGTTGTTTTTGTTGTTTATTTGACGTTGTTGTTGTCGTTTATTTGACGTTGTTGTTGTTGTTTATTTGACGTTGTAATTGTTGTTAACTTTGTTATTGTTGTTGTTTATTTGAAGTTGTTGTTGTTGTTGTTTATTTGACGTTGTAATTGTTGTTAACTTTGTTGTTGTTGTTGTTGTTGTTAATTTGACGTTGTTGTTGTTGTTTTTTATTTGACGTTGTTGTTGTTGTTGACGTTGTTGTTGTTGTTGTTGTTTATTTGATGTTGTTGTTGTTGACATAGTTGTTGTTGTTTATTTGATGTTGTTGTTGTTGTTGTTGTTGACGTTGTTGTTTATTTGACGATGTTGTTGTTTATTTGACGTTATTGTTGTTGTTGTTGTTGTTGACGTTGTTATTGTTGTTTATTGGACATTGTTGTTGTTGTTGTTTATTTGATGTTGTTGTTGTTGTTGTTTATTTGACGTTGTTGTTGTCGTTGTCTTTGTCTTTGTTATTTATTTGACGTTGTTGTTGTTGTTGTTGTTTATTTGACGTTGTAGTTGTTGTTGACGTTGTTGTTGTTGTATATTTGACGTTGTTGTCGTTGTTGTTTATTTGATGTTGTTGTTATTGTTGTTGTTGACATAGTTGTTGTTGTTTATTTGACGTTGTTGTTGTTGTTGTTGTTGTTGTTGACGTTGTTGTTTATTTGACGTTGTTGTTGTTGTTGTTGTTGTTGACATTGTTGTTGTTGTTGTTTTTTGGACGTTGTTGTTGTTGTTTATTTGACATTGTTGTTGTTGTTGACGGTGTTTTTGTTGTTGTTTATTTGACATTGTTGTTGTTGTTATTTATTTGACGTTGTTGTTGTTGTTGTTTATTTGACGTTGTTGTAGTTGTTGTTTATTTGACGTTGTTGTTTATTTGAAGTTTTAGTTGTTTATTTGATGTTGTTATTTGACGTTGTTGTTGTTGTTGTTTATTTGACGTTGTTTTAGTTATTGTTGTTTAGTTGACGTTGTTGTTGTTGTTGATTATTTGACGTTGTTGTTGTCGTTGTTTTTGTTGTTTATTTGACGTTGTTGTTGTTGTTGTTGTTGTTGTTGTTTATTTGACGTTGTTGTTGGTTATTTGACGTTGTAGTTGTTGTTGACGTTGTTGTTGTTGTTGTTTATTTGACGTTGTTGTTGTTGTTGTTGTTTATTTGACGTGTTTGTTGTTGTTGACGTTGTTGTTGCTGTTGTTTATTTGATGTTGATGTTGTTGTTTTTGTTGACATAGTTATTGTTGTTTATTTGACGTTGTTGTGGTTGTTGACGTTGTTGTTTATTTGACGTTGTTGTTGTTGTTGTTGACCTTGTTGTTGTTGTTGTTGTTGTTTATTGGACGTTGTTGTTGTTGTTTATCTGACATTGTTGTTGTTGTTGACGGTGTTGTTCTTGTTGTTGTTTATTTGACATTGTTGTTGTTGTTATTTATTTGACGTTGTTGTTGTTTATTTGACGTTGTTGTTATTGTTGTTGTTTATTTGATGTTGTTGTTGTTGTTGTTGTTTATTTGACGTTGTTGTTGTTGTTGTTTATTTGACGTTGTTGTTGTTGTTGCATTTGTTGTTGTTGTTGTTGTTGTTGTTGTTGTTATTTATTTGACGTTGTTGTTGTTGTTGTTGTTGTTTATTTGACGTTGTTGTTGTTGTTGTTTATTTGACTTTGTTGTTGTTGTTGTTGTTGTTTATTTGACGTTGTTGTTGTTGTTTAATTGACGTTGTTGTTGTTGTTTATTTGACGTTTTTATTATTGTTGTTGTATTTGTTGTTGTTGTTGTTATTGTTGTTGCTTATATGATGTTGTTGTTATTGTTGTTGTTTATTTGACGTTGTTGTTATTGTTGTTATTCATTTGACGTTGTTGTTGTTGTTGTTGTTGTTTATTTGACGTTGTTGTTGTCGTTGTTTTTGTTGTTTATTTGACGTTGTTGTCGTTGTTTTTGTTGTTTATTTGACGTTGTTGTTGTTGTTGTTGACGTTGTTGTTGTTGTTGTTTATTTGACGTTGTTAATGTTGTTGTTGTTTATTTGACATTATTGTTGTCGTTGACGGTGTTGTTGTTGTTGTTTATTTGACATTCTTATTGTTGTTGTTGTTATTTATTTGACGTTGTTGTTGTTGTTATTTATTTGACACTGTTGTTGTTGTTTATTTGACGTTGTTATTGTTGTTTATTTGACGTTGTTGTTGTTGTTGTTGTTTATTTGACATTGTTGTTGTTGTTGTTAACGTTGTTGTTGTTGTTGTTGTTTATTTGACGTTGTTGTTGTTGTTGTTGTTGTTTATTTGATGTTGTTTTAGTTGTTGTTGTTTATTTGACGTTGTTGTTGTTTTTTATTTGACGTTGTTGTTGTTGACATTGTTGTTGTTGTTGTTGTTTATTTCACGTTGTTGTTGTTGTTGTTTATTTGACGTAGTTGTTGTTATTGACGTTGTTGTTGTTGTTGTTTATTTGACGTTTTTGTTGTTGTTGATGTTGTTGTTGTTGTTATTTTTTGTTTGACGTTGTTGTTCTTGTTTATTTGACGTTGTTGTTGTTGTTATTGTTGTTGTTGTTGTTGTTTATTTGACGTTGTTGTTTTTGTTGTTTTTGTTGTTTATTTGACGTTGTTGTCGTTGTTTTTGTTGTTTATTTGACGTTGTTGTTGTTGTTGACGTTGTTGTTGTTGTTGTTGTTTATTTGACGTTGTTAATGTTGTTGTTGTTTATTTGACATTATTGTTGTCGTTGACGGTGTTGTTGTTGTTGTTTATTTGACATTCTTATTGTTGTTGTTGTTATTTATTTGACGTTGTTGTTGTTGTTATTTATTTGACACTGTTGTTGTTGTTTATTTGACGTTGTTATTGTTGTTTATTTGACGTTGTTGTTGTTGTTGTTTATTTGACATTGTTGTTGTTGTTGTTAACGTTGTTGTTGTTGTTGTTGTTTATTTGACGTTGTTGTTGTTGTTGTTGTTGTTGTTTATTTGATGTTGTTTTAGTTGTTGTTGTTTATTTGACGTTGTTGTGGTTTTTTATTTGACGTTGTTGTTGTTGACATTGTTGTTGTTGTTGTTGTTTATTTCACGTTGTTGTTGTTGTTGTTTATTTGACGTAGTTGTTGTTATTGACGTTGTTGTTGTTGTTGTTGTTTATTTGACGTTTTTGTTGTTGTTGATGTTGTTGTTGTTGTTATTTTTTGTTTGACGTTGTTGTTCTTGTTTATTTGACGTTGTTGTTGTTGTTATTGTTGTTGTTGTTGTTGTTGTTGTTTATTTGACGTTGTTGTTGTTGGTGTTGTTTTGTTAGACGTTGTTGTTGTTGTTGTTTAATTGACATTGTTGTTGTTGTTTATTTGACATTGTTTTTGTTGTTATTTATTTGACGTTGTTGTTATTGTTGTTATTGTTTATTTGACGTTGTTGTTGTTGTTTATTTGACGTTGTTATTGTTGTTTATTTGACGTTGTTTTTGTTATTTGATGTTGTTGTTGTTGTTGTTGTATTTGTTATTGTTGTTGTTGTTGCTTATTTGATGTTGTTGTTATTGTTGCTATTTAATTGACGTTGTTGTTGTTGTTGTTGTTTATTTGACGTTGTTGTTGTTGTTTATTTGACGTTGTTGTTGTTGTTGTTGTTTATTTGACGCTGTTGTTGTTGTTGTTGTATTTGTTGTTATTGTTATTGTTGTTGATTATTTGACGTTGTTGTTATTGTTGTTGTTTATTTGAGGTTGTTGTTGTTATTATTCATTTGACATTGTTGTTGTTGTTGTTGTTTATTTGACGTTGTTGTTGTTGTTTATTTGACGTTGTTGTTTTCGTTGTTTTTGTTGTTTATTTGACGTTGTTGTTGTTGTTGTTGTTGTTGTTTATTTGACGTTGTTGTTGGTTATTTGACGTTGTAATTGTTGTTGACGTTGTTATTGTTGTTGTTGTTTATTTGACGTTGTTGTTGTTGTTGTTTATTTGACGTTGTTGTTGTTGTTGTTTATTTGACGTTGTTGTTGTTGTTGACGTTGTTGTTGTTGTTTATTTGATGTTGATGTTGTTGTTGTTGTTGTTGACATAGTTGTTGTTGTTATTTTGACGTTGTTGTTGTTGACGTTGTTCTTTATTTGACGTTGTTGTTATTGTTGTTGTTGACGTTGTTGTTGTTGTTGTTGTTTATTGGACGTTGTTGTTGTTGTTTTGACGTTGTTGTTATTGTTGTTGTTTATTTGATGTTGTTGTTGTTGTTTAATTGACGTTGTTGTTGTTGTTGTATTTGTTGTTGTTGTTGTTGTTGTTATTTATTTGACGTTGTTATTGTTGTTGTTTATTTGACGTTGTTGTTGTTGTTTATTTGACTTTGTTGTTGTTGACATTGTTGTTGTTGTTGTTGTTTATTTGACGTTGTTGTTGTTGTTTATTTGACTTTGTTGTTGTTGACATTGTTGTTGTTGTTGTTGTTTATTTGACATTGTTGTTGTTGTTTATTTGACGTTGTTGTTGTTGTTTAATTGACTTTGTTGTTGTTGTTGTTGTTTATTTGACGTTGTTATTATTGTTGTTGTATTTGTTGTTGTTGTTATTGTTGTTGCTTATTTGACGTTGTTGTTATTGTTGTTGTTTATTTGACGTTGTTGTTATTGTTGTTATTCATTTGACGTTGTTGTTGTTGTTGTTGTTTATTTGACGTTGTTGTTGTCGTTGTTTTTATTGTTTATTTGACGTTGTTGTTGTTGTTTATTTGACGTTGTAATTGTTGTTAACTTTGTTGTTGTTGTTGTTTATTTGACGTTGTTGTTGTTGTTTATTTGACGTTGTAATTGTTGTTAACTTTGTTGTTGTTGTTATTTATTTGACGTTATTGTTATTGTTTTTTTATTTGACGTTGTTGTTGTTGACGTTGTTGTTGTTGTTGTTGACGTTGTTGTTTATTTGACGTTGTTGTTGTTTATTTGACGTTATTGTTGTTGTTGTTGTTGTTGTTGACGTTGTTATTGTTGTTTATTGGACATTGTTGTTGTTGTTGTTGTTTATTTGACGTTGTTGTTGTTGTTGTTTATTTGACGTTGTTGTTGTCGTTGTCTTTTTTATTTATTTGACGTTGTTGTTGTTGTTGTTTATTTGACGTTGTAGTTGTTGTTGACGTTGTTGTTGTTGTATATTTGACGTTGTTGTTGTTGTTGTTTATTTGACGTTGTTGTTGTTGTTAACGTTGTTGTTGTTGTTGTTTATTTGATGTTGTTGTTATTGTTGTTGTTGACATAGTTGTTGTTGTTTATTTGACGTTGTTGTTGTTGTTGTTGTTGTTGTTGACGTTGTTGTTTATTGGACGTTGTTGTTGTTGTTGTTGACGTTGTTGTTTATTTGACATTGTTGTTGTTGTTGTTGTTGTTGTTGACATTGTTGTTGTTGTTGTTGTTTATTGGACGTTGTTGTTGTTGTTTATTTGACATTGTTGTTGTTATTGACGGTGTTTTTGTTGTTGTTTATTTGACATTGTTGTTGTTGTTATTTATTTGACGTTGTTGTTGTTGTTGTTTATTTGATGTTGTTGTTGTTGTTGTTTATTTGATGTTGTTGTTTATTTGAAGTTTTAGTTGTTTATTTGACGTTGTTGATGTTGTTATTTGACGTTGTTGTTGTTGTTGTTTATTTGACGTTGTTTTAGTTGTTGTTGTTTAGTTGACGTTGTTGTTGTTGTTGATTATTTGACGTTGTTGTTGTCGTTGTTTTTGTTGTTTATTTGACGTTGTTGTTGTTGTTGTTTATTTGACGTTGTTGTTGGTTATTTGACGTTGTAGTTGTTGTTGACGTTGTTGTTGTTGTATATTTGACGTTGTTGTTTTTTTTGTTTATTTGATGTTGTTGTTATTGTTGTTGTTGACATAGTTGTTGTTGTTTATTTGACGTTGTTGTTGTTGTTGTTGTTGTTGTTGTTGTTGTTGACGTTGTTGTTTATTTGACGTTGTTGTTGTTGTTGTTGTTGACATTGTTGTTGTTGTTGTTGTTGTTTATTGGACGTTGTTGTTGTTGTTTATTTGACATTGTTGTTGTTGTTGACGGTGTTTTTGTTGTTGTTTATTTGACATTGTTGTTGTTGTTATTTATTTGACGTTGTTGTTGTTGTTGTTGTTGTTGTTTATTTGACGTTGTTGTAGTTGTTGTTTATTTGACGTTGTTGTTTATTTAAAGTTTTAGTTGTTTATTTGATGTTGTTATTTGACGTTGTTGTTGTTGTTGTTTATTTGACGTTGTTTTAGTTGTTGTTGTTTAGTTGACGTTGTTGTTGTTGTTGATTATTTGACGTTGTTGTTGTTGTTTATTTGACGTTGTTGTTGTTGTTGTTGTTGTTTATTTGACGTTGTTGTTGGTTATTTGACGTTGTAGTTGTTGTTGACGTTGTTGTTGTTGTTGTTGTTTATTTGACGTTGTTGTTGTTGTTGTTGTTTATTTGACGTGTTTGTTGTTGTTGACGTTGTTGTTGTTGTTTTTTATTTGATGTTGATGTTGTTGTTTTTGTTGACATAGTTGTTGTT
This sequence comes from Vicia faba, assembly GCA_948472305.1. Classification (NCBI taxonomy): domain Eukaryota; kingdom Viridiplantae; phylum Streptophyta; class Magnoliopsida; order Fabales; family Fabaceae; genus Vicia; species Vicia faba. The sequence continues at coordinate 1,330,951,524 of OX451735.1, read as the reverse complement.
GTTTATTTGACGTTGTTGTTGTTGTTAACGTTGTTGTTTAATTGACGTTGTTGTTGTTGTTGTTGTTGACGTTGTTGCTGTTGTTGTTTATTGGACGTTGTTGTTGTTGTTTATCTGACATTGTTGTTGTTTATTTGACATTGTTGTTGTTGTTATTTATTTGACGTTGTTGGGGTTTATTGGACGTTGTTGTTATTGTTGTTGTTTATTTGATGTTGTTGTTGTTGTTGTTTATTTGACGTTGTTGTTGTTGTTGTTGTTTATTTGACGTTGTTGTTGTTGTTGCATTTGTTGTTGTTGTTGTTGTTATTTATTTGACGTTGTTGTTGTTGTTGTTATTGTTGTTGTTTATTTGACGTTGTTGTTGTTGTTGTTTATTTGACTTTGTTGTTGTTGTTGTTGTTGTTGTTGTTTATTTGACGTTGTTGTTGTTGTTGACGGTGTTGTTAATGTTGTTTATTTGACATTGTTGGTGTTGTTATTTATTTGACGTTGTTGTTGTTTATTTGGGATTGTTGTTATTGTTGTTGTTTATTTGACGTTGTTGTTGTTGTTTATTTGACGTTGTTGTTGTTGTTGTATTTGTTGTTGTTGTTGTTCTTATTTATTTGACATTGTTGTTGTTGTTGTTTATTTGACGTTGTTGTTGTTGTTTATTTGACTTTGTTGTTGTTGACATTGTTGTTCTTGTTGTTGTTTATTTGACGTTGTTGTTGTTGTTTAGTTGACTTTGTTGTTGTTGACATTGTTGTTGTTGTTGTTGTTGTTTATTTGACGTTGTTGTTGTTGTTTAATTGACGTTGTTGTTGTTGTTGTTGTTGTTATTTTTTATTTGACGTTGTTATTATTGTTGTTGTATTTGTTGTTGTTGTTATTGTTGTTTCTTATTTGACGTTGTTGTTATTGTTGTTGTTTATTTGACGTTGTTGTTATTGTTGTTATTTATTTGACGTTGTTGTTATTGTTGTTTATTTGACGTTGTTGTTGTCGTTGTTTTTGTTGTTTATTTGACGTTGTTGTTGTCGTTTATTTGACGTTGTTGTTGTTGTTTATTTGACGTTGTAATTGTTGTTAACTTTGTTATTGTTGTTGTTTATTTGAAGTTGTTGTTGTTGTTGTTTATTTGACGTTGTAATTGTTGTTAACTTTGTTGTTGTTGTTGTTGTTGTTAATTTGACGTTGTTGTTGTTGTTTTTTATTTGACGTTGTTGTTGTTGTTGACGTTGTTGTTGTTGTTGTTGTTTATTTGATGTTGTTGTTGTTGACATAGTTGTTGTTGTTTATTTGATGTTGTTGTTGTTGTTGTTGTTGTTGACGTTGTTGTTTATTTGACGATGTTGTTGTTTATTTGACGTTATTGTTGTTGTTGTTGTTGTTGACGTTGTTATTGTTGTTTATTGGACATTGTTGTTGTTGTTGTTTATTTGATGTTGTTGTTGTTGTTGTTTATTTGACGTTGTTGTTGTCGTTGTCTTTGTCTTTGTTATTTATTTGACGTTGTTGTTGTTGTTGTTGTTTATTTGACGTTGTAGTTGTTGTTGACGTTGTTGTTGTTGTATATTTGACGTTGTTGTCGTTGTTGTTTATTTGATGTTGTTGTTATTGTTGTTGTTGACATAGTTGTTGTTGTTTATTTGACGTTGTTGTTGTTGTTGTTGTTGTTGTTGACGTTGTTGTTTATTTGACGTTGTTGTTGTTGTTGTTGTTGTTGACATTGTTGTTGTTGTTGTTTTTTGGACGTTGTTGTTGTTGTTTATTTGACATTGTTGTTGTTGTTGACGGTGTTTTTGTTGTTGTTTATTTGACATTGTTGTTGTTGTTATTTATTTGACGTTGTTGTTGTTGTTGTTTATTTGACGTTGTTGTAGTTGTTGTTTATTTGACGTTGTTGTTTATTTGAAGTTTTAGTTGTTTATTTGATGTTGTTATTTGACGTTGTTGTTGTTGTTGTTTATTTGACGTTGTTTTAGTTATTGTTGTTTAGTTGACGTTGTTGTTGTTGTTGATTATTTGACGTTGTTGTTGTCGTTGTTTTTGTTGTTTATTTGACGTTGTTGTTGTTGTTGTTGTTGTTGTTTATTTGACGTTGTTGTTGGTTATTTGACGCTGTAGTTGTTGTTGACGTTGTTGTTGTTGTTGTTTATTTGACGTTGTTGTTGTTGTTGTTGTTGTTTATTTGACGTGTTTGTTGTTGTTGACGTTGTTGTTGCTGTTGTTTATTTGATGTTGATGTTGTTGTTTTTGTTGACATAGTTATTGTTGTTTATTTGACGTTGTTGTGGTTGTTGACGTTGTTGTTTATTTGACGTTGTTGTTGTTGTTGTTGACCTTGTTGTTGTTGTTGTTGTTGTTTATTGGACGTTGTTGTTGTTGTTTATCTGACATTGTTGTTGTTGTTGACGGTGTTGTTCTTGTTGTTGTTTATTTGACATTGTTGTTGTTGTTATTTATTTGACGTTGTTGTTGTTTATTTGACGTTGTTGTTATTGTTGTTGTTTATTTGATGTTGTTGTTGTTGTTGTTGTTTATTTGACGTTGTTGTTGTTGTTGTTTATTTGACGTTGTTGTTGTTGTTGCATTTGTTGTTGTTGTTGTTGTTGTTGTTGTTATTTATTTGACGTTGTTGTTGTTGTTGTTGTTGTTGTTGTTTATTTGACGTTGTTGTTGTTGTTGTTTATTTGACTTTGTTGTTGTTGTTGTTGTTGTTTATTTGACGTTGTTGTTGTTGTTTAATTGACGTTGTTGTTGTTGTTTATTTGACGTTTTTATTATTGTTGTTGTATTTGTTGTTGTTGTTATTGTTGTTGCTTATATGATGTTGTTGTTATTGTTGTTGTTTATTTGACGTTGTTGTTATTGTTGTTATTCATTTGACGTTGTTGTTGTTGTTGTTGTTGTTTATTTGACGTTGTTGTTGTCGTTGTTTTTGTTGTTTATTTGACGTTGTTGTCGTTGTTTTTGTTGTTTATTTGACGTTGTTGTTGTTGTTGTTGACGTTGTTGTTGTTGTTGTTTATTTGACGTTGTTAATGTTGTTGTTGTTTATTTGACATTATTGTTGTCGTTGACGGTGTTGTTGTTGTTGTTTATTTGACATTCTTATTGTTGTTGTTGTTATTTATTTGACGTTGTTGTTGTTGTTATTTATTTGACACTGTTGTTGTTGTTTATTTGACGTTGTTATTGTTGTTTATTTGACGTTGTTGTTGTTGTTGTTGTTTATTTGACATTGTTGTTGTTGTTGTTAACGTTGTTGTTGTTGTTGTTGTTTATTTGACGTTGTTGTTGTTATTGTTGTTTATTTGATGTTGTTTTAGTTGTTGTTGTTTATTTGACGTTGTTGTTGTTTTTTATTTGACGTTGTTGTTGTTGACATTGTTGTTGTTGTTGTTGTTTATTTCACGTTGTTGTTGTTGTTGTTTATTTGACGTAGTTGTTGTTATTGACGTTGTTGTTGTTGTTGTTGTTTATTTGACGTTTTTGTTGTTGTTGATGTTGTTGTTGTTGTTATTTTTTGTTTGACGTTGTTGTTCTTGTTTATTTGACGTTGTTGTTGTTGTTATTGTTGTTGTTGTTGTTGTTGTTTATTTGACGTTGTTGTTTTTGTTGTTTTTGTTGTTTATTTGACGTTGTTGTCGTTGTTTTTGTTGTTTATTTGACGTTGTTGTTGTTGTTGTTGACGTTGTTGTTGTTGTTGTTGTTTATTTGACGTTGTTAATGTTGTTGTTGTTTATTTGACATTATTGTTGTCGTTGACGGTGTTGTTGTTGTTGTTTATTTGACATTCTTATTGTTGTTGTTGTTATTTATTTGACGTTGTTGTTGTTGTTATTTATTTGACACTGTTGTTGTTGTTTATTTGACGTTGTTATTGTTGTTTATTTGACGTTGTTGTTGTTGTTGTTGTTTATTTGACATTGTTGTTGTTGTTGTTAACGTTGTTGTTGTTGTTGTTGTTGTTTATTTGACGTTGTTGTTGTTGTTGTTGTTGTTGTTGTTTATTTGATGTTGTTTTAGTTGTTGTTGTTTATTTGACGTTGTTGTTGTTTTTTATTTGACGTTGTTGTTGTTGACATTGTTGTTGTTGTTGTTGTTTATTTCACGTTGTTGTTGTTGTTGTTTATTTGACGTAGTTGTTGTTATTGACGTTGTTGTTGTTGTTGTTGTTTATTTGACGTTTTTGTTGTTGTTGATGTTGTTGTTGTTGTTATTTTTTGTTTGACGTTGTTGTTCTTGTTTATTTGACGTTGTTGTTGTTGTTATTGTTGTTGTTGTTGTTGTTGTTTATTTGACGTTGTTGTTGTTGGTGTTGTTTTGTTAGACGTTGTTGTTGTTGTTGTTTAATTGACATTGTTGTTGTTGTTTATTTGACATTGTTTTTGTTGTTATTTATTTGACGTTGTTGTTATTGTTGTTATTGTTTATTTGACGTTGTTGTTGTTGTTTATTTGACGTTGTTATTGTTGTTTATTTGACGTTGTTTTTGTTATTTGATGTTGTTGTTGTTGTTGTTGTATTTGTTATTGTTGTTGTTGTTGCTTATTTGATGTTGTTGTTATTGTTGCTATTTAATTGACGTTGTTGTTGTTGTTGTTGTTTATTTGACGTTGTTGTTGTTGTTTATTTGACGTTGTTGTTGTTGTTGTTGTTTATTTGACGCTGTTGTTGTTGTTGTTGTATTTGTTGTTATTGTTATTGTTGTTGATTATTTGACGTTGTTGTTATTGTTGTTGTTTATTTGAGGTTGTTGTTGTTATTATTCATTTGACATTGTTGTTGTTGTTGTTGTTTATTTGACGTTGTTGTTGTTGTTTATTTGACGTTGTTGTTTTCGTTGTTTTTGTTGTTTATTTGACGTTGTTGTTGTTGTTGTTGTTGTTTATTTGACGTTGTTGTTGGTTATTTGACGTTGTAATTGTTGTTGACGTTGTTATTGTTGTTGTTGTTTATTTGACGTTGTTGTTGTTGTTGTTTATTTGACGTTGTTGTTGTTGTTGACGTTGTTGTTGTTGTTTATTTGATGTTGATGTTGTTGTTGTTGTTGTTGACATAGTTGTTGTTGTTATTTTGACGTTGTTGTTGTTGACGTTGTTCTTTATTTGACGTTGTTGTTATTGTTGTTGTTGACGTTGTTGTTGTTGTTGTTGTTTATTGGACGTTGTTGTTGTTGTTTTGACGTTGTTGTTATTGTTGTTGTTTATTTGACGTTGTTGTTGTTGTTTAATTGACGTTGTTGTTGTTGTTGTTGTATTTGTTGTTGTTGTTGTTGTTGTTATTTATTTGACGTTGTTATTGTTGTTGTTTATTTGACGTTGTTGTTGTTGTTTATTTGACTTTGTTGTTGTTGACATTGTTGTTGTTGTTGTTGTTTATTTGACGTTGTTGTTGTTGTTTATTTGACTTTGTTGTTGTTGACATTGTTGTTGTTGTTGTTGTTTATTTGACGTTGTTGTTGTTGTTTATTTGACGTTGTTGTTGTTGTTTAATTGACTTTGTTGTTGTTGTTGTTGTTTATTTGACGTTGTTATTATTGTTGTTGTATTTGTTGTTGTTGTTATTGTTGTTGCTTATTTGACGTTGTTGTTATTGTTGTTGTTTATTTGACGTTGTTGTTATTGTTGTTATTCATTTGACGTTGTTGTTGTTGTTGTTGTTTATTTGACGTTGTTGTTGTCGTTGTTTTTGTTGTTTATTTGACGTTGTTGTTGTTGTTTATTTGACGTTGTAATTGTTGTTAACTTTGTTGTTGTTGTTGTTTATTTGACGTTGTTGTTGTTGTTTATTTGACGTTGTAATTGTTGTTAACTTTGTTGTTGTTGTTATTTATTTGACGTTATTGTTATTGTTTTTTTATTTGACGTTGTTGTTGTTGACGTTGTTGTTGTTGTTGTTGACGTTGTTGTTTATTTGACGTTGTTGTTGTTTATTTGACGTTATTGTTGTTGTTGTTGTTGTTGTTGACGTTGTTATTGTTGTTTATTGGACATTGTTGTTGTTGTTGTTGTTTATTTGACGTTGTTGTTGTTGTTGTTTATTTGACGTTGTTGTTGTCGTTGTCTTTTTTATTTATTTGACGTTGTTGTTGTTGTTGTTTATTTGACGTTGTTGTTGTTTATTTGACGTTGTAGTTGTTGTTGACGTTGTTGTTGTTGTATATTTGACGTTGTTGTTGTTGTTGTTTATTTGACGTTGTTGTTGTTGTTAACGTTGTTGTTGTTGTTGTTTATTTGATGTTGTTGTTGACATAGTTGTTGTTGTTTATTTGACGTTGTTGTTGTTGTTGTTGTTGTTGTTGACGTTGTTGTTTATTTGACGTTGTTGTTGTTGTTGTTGACGTTGTTGTTTATTTGACATTGTTGTTGTTGTTGTTGTTGTTGTTGACATTGTTGTTGTTGTTGTTGTTTATTGGACGTTGTTGTTGTTGTTTATTTGACATTGTTGTTGTTATTGACGGTGTTTTTGTTGTTGTTTATTTGACATTGTTGTTGTTGTTATTTATTTGACGTTGTTGTTGTTGTTGTTTATTTGATGTTGTTGTTGTTGTTGTTTATTTGATGTTGTTGTTTATTTGAAGTTTTAGTTGTTTATTTGACGTTGTTGATGTTGTTATTTGACGTTGTTGTTGTTGTTGTTTATTTGACGTTGTTTTAGTTGTTGTTGTTTAGTTGACGTTGTTGTTGTTGTTGATTATTTGACGTTGTTGTTGTCGTTGTTTTTGTTGTTTATTTGACGTTGTTGTTGTTGTTGTTTATTTGACGTTGTTGTTGGTTATTTGACGTTGTAGTTGTTGTTGACGTTGTTGTTGTTGTTTATTTGACGTTATTGTTGTTGTTGTTTATTTGACGTTGTTGTTGTTGTTGACGTTGTTGTTGTTGTTTATTTGATGTTGATGTTGTTGTTTTTGTTGACATAGTTGTTGTTGTTTATTTGACGATGTTGTTGTTGTTGACGTTGTTGTTTATTTGACGTTGTTGTTGTTGTTGTTGTTGACGTTGTTGTTGTTGTTGTTTATTGGACGTTGTTGTTGTTGTTTATCTGACATTGTTGTTGTTGTTGACGGTGTTGGTTTTGTTGTTGTTTATTTGACATTGTTGTTGTTGTTATTTATTTGACGTTGTTGTTGTTTATTTGACGTTGTTGTTATTGTTGTTGTTTATTTGATGTTGTTGTTGTTGTTGTTGTTTGACGTTGTTGTTGTTATTTATTTGACGTTGTTGTTGTTGTTGTTGTTTATTTGACTTTGTTGTTGTTGTTGTTGTTGTTTATTTGACGTTGTTGTTGTTGTTTAATTGACGTTGTTGTTGTTGTTGTTGTTGTTTATTTGACGTTTTTATTATTATTGTTGTATTTGTTGTTGTTGTTATTGTTGTTGCTTATTTGACGTTGTTGTTATTGTTGTTGTTTATTTGACGTTGTTGTTATTGTTGTTTTTCATTTGACGTTGTTGTTGTTGTTGTTGTTTATTTGACGTTGTTGTTGTCGTTGTTTTTGTTGTTTATTTGACGTTGTTATTGTTGTTTATTTGACGTTGTAGTTGTTGTTAACTTTGTTGTTGTTGTTGTTTATTTGACGTTGTTGTTGTTGTTGTTGACGTTGTTGTTGTTGTTATTGTTGTTTATTTGATGTCGTTGTTGTTGACATAGTTGTTGTTGTTTATTTGACGTTATTGTTGTTGTTGTTGTTGTTGTTGACATTGTTATTGTTGTTTATTGGACATTGTTGTTGTTGTTGTTTATTTGACGTTGTTGTTGTTGTTGTTGTTGTATATTATTTGACGCTGTTGTTGTTGTTGTTATTGTTGTTGTTGTTTTTTTGATGTTGTTATTGTTGGTGTTGTTTATTTCACGTTGTTGTTGTTTAATTGACGTGGTTGTTGTTGTTGTTTATTTGACGTTGTTGTTGTTGTTGTTGTTTATTTGACATTGTTATTGTTGTTTATTTGATGTTGTTTTTGTTATTTGATGTTGTTGTTGTTGTTGTATTTGTTGTAGTTGTTGTTGTTGTTGCTTATTTGACGTTGTTGTTATTGTTGCTATTTATTTGACGTTGTTGTTGTTGTTGTTATTTATTTGATGTTGTTGTTGTTGTTTATTTGACATTGTTGTTGTTGTTGTTTATTTGACGTTGTTGTTGTTGTTGTATTTGTTGTTGTTGTTATTGTTGTTGATTATTTGACCTTGTTGTTATTGTTGTTGTTTATTTGACGTTGTTGTTGTTGTTATTCATTTGACGTTGTTGTTGTTTATTTGACGTTGTTGTTGTTGTTGTTGTTTATTTGACGTTGTAGTTGTCGTTGTCTTTGTTATTTATTTGACGTTAATGTTGTTGTTATTTATTTGACGTTGTTGTTGTTTATTTGACGTTGTAGTTGTTTTGACGTTGTTGTTGTTTTTGTTGTTTATTTGACCTTGTTGTTGTTGTTGTTTGTTTGACGTTGTTGTTGTTGTTGTTTATTTGACGTTGTTGTTGTTGTTGTTAACGTTGTTGTTGTTGTTTATTTGATGTTGTTGTTATTGTTGTTGTTGACATAGTTGTTGTTGTTTATTTGACGTTGTTGTTGTTGACGTTGTTGTTTATTTGACGTTGTTGTTGTTGTTGTAGTTGTTGACATTGTTGTTGTTGTTTATTGGACATTGTTGTTGTGGTTTATTTGACATTGTTGTTGTTGTTGACGGTGGTGTTGTTGTTGTTTATTTGACATTGTTGTTGTTGTTATTTATTTGATGTTGTTGTTGTTGTTTATTTGACGTTGTTGTTGTTGTTATTGACGTTGTTGTTGTTGTTTATTTGATGTTGTTGTTGTTATTGTTGACATAGTCGTTGTTGTTGTTGACGTTGTTGTTTATTTGACGTTGTTGTTGTTGTTTATTTGACGTTGTTGTTGTTGTTGACGTTGTTGTTGTTGTTGTTTATTTTACGTTGTTAATGTTGTTGTTGTTTATTTGACATTGTTGTTGTCGTTGACGGTGTTGTTGTTGTTATTTATTTGACATTCTTGTTGTTGTTGTTGTTTATTTAACGTTGTTGTTGTTGTTGTTTATTTGACGTTGTTGTTTGTTGTTGTTTATTTGACGTTGTTGTTGTTGTTTATTTGACGTTGTTGTTGTTGTTTATTTGACATTGTTGTTGTTGTTGTTGTTGTTGACGTTGTTGTTGTTGTTGTTTATTTGACGTTGTTGTTGTTGTTGTTGTTTATTTGATGTTGTTTTAGTTGTTGTTGTTTATTTGACGTTGTTGTTGTTTTTTATTTGACGTTGTTGTTGTTGGCATTGTTGTTGTTGTTGTTGTTGTTTATTTGACGTTGTTGTTTATTTGACGTAGTTGTTGTTATTGACGTTGTTGTTGTTGTTTATTTGACGTTTTTGTTGTTGTTGTTTTTTGTTTGACGTTGTTGTTGTTGTTCTTGTTTATTTGACATTGTTGTTGTCGTTTGATTTTGTTTTTTATTCGATGTTGTTGTTGTTGTGGTTTATTTGAAGTTGTTGTTGTTTATTTGACGTTGTAGTTGTTGTTGACGTTGTTGTTGTTGTTGTTGTTTATTTGACGTTGTTGTTGTTGTTGTTTATTTGACGTTGTTGTTGTTTATTTGACGTTGTAGTTGTTGTTGACGTTGTTGTTGTTGTTGTTTATTTGACGTTGTTGTTGTTGTTGTTGTTTATTTGACGTTGTTATTGTTGTTGACGTTGTTGTTGTTGTTTATTTGATGTTGTTGTTATTGTTTTTATTTATTTGACGTTGTTGTTATTGTTGTTTATTTGACGTTGTTGTTGTCGTTGTTTTTGTTGTTTATTTGACGTTGTTGTTGTTGTTTATTTGATGTTGTTGTTGTTGTTTATTTGACGTTGTAATTGTTGTTAACTTTGTTGTTGTTGTTGTTGTTTATTTGACGTTGTTGTTGTTGTTTATTTGACGTTGTAATTGTTGTTAACTTTGTTGTTGTTGTTGTTGTTTATTTGACGTTGTTGTTGTTGTTTTTTATTTAACGTTGTTGTTGTTGTTGACGTTGTTGTTGTTGTTGTTGTTGTTTATTTGATGTTGTTGTTGTTGACATTGTTGTTGTTGTTTATTTGACGTTGTTGTAATTGTTGTTATTGTTGACGTTGTTGTTTATTTGACGTTGTTGTTGTTTATTTGACGTTATTGTTGTTGTTGTTGTTGTTGTTGACGTTGTTATTGTTGTTTATTGGACATTGTTGTTGTTGTTGTTTATTTGACGTTGTTGTTGTTGTTGTTGTTTATTTGACGTTGTTGTTATCGTTGTCTTTGTTATTTGACGTTGTTGTTGTTGTTGTTGTTGTTGTTTATTTGATGTTGTTTTAGTTGCTGTTGTTTATTTGACGTTGTTGTTGTTTTTTATTTGACGTTGTTGTTGTTGACATTGTTGTTGTTGTTGTTTATTTGACGTTCTTGTTGTTGTTTTTTATTTGACGTTGTTGTTGTTGACATTGTTGTTGTTGTTGTTGTTGTTGTTTATTTGACGTAGTTGTTGTTATTGACATTGTAGTTGTTGTTGTTGTTATTGTTGTTGTTATTGTTGTTGTTGTTTATTTGACGTTTTTGTTGTTGTTGATGTTGTTGTTGTTGTTGTTTTATATTTGACGTTGTTGTTGTTGTTGTTTATTTGACGTTGTTGTTGTTATTGTTGTTGTTGTTGTTGTTAATTTGACGTTGTTGTTGTTGTTTATTTGACGTTGTTGTTGTTGTTGTTGTTTATTTGACGTTGTTGTTGTTGTTGTTGTTTATTTGACGTTGTTGTTGTTGTTATTTATTTGACGTTGTTGTTGTTGTTTATTTGACATTGTTGTTTATTTGACATTGTTGTTTATTTTGACGTTGTTGTTGTTGTTTATTTGACGTTGTTGTTGTTATTTGAAGTTGTTGTTGTTGTTGTATTTGTTGTTGTTGTTGTTGTTGTTTATTTGACGTTGTCGTTGTTGTTTATTTGACGTTATTGTTGTTGTTTATTTAACGTTGTTATTGTTGTTGTTGTTGTTTATTTGACGTTGTTGTTGACGATGTTGTTGTTGTTTATTTGACATTCTTGTTGTTGTTGTTTAGACATTGTTAATGTTGTTGACATTGTTGTTGTTGTTTTTGTTGTTTATTTGACGTTGTTGTTGTTGTTGTTGTTATTTTTGTTGTTGTTATTGTTGGTGTTGTTGTTATTTATTTGACGTTGTTGTTGTTGTTGTTGTTGTTGTTTATTTGACGTTGTTGTTGTTGTTTATTTGATGTTGTTGTTGTTGTTTATTTGACGTTGTTGTTGTTGTCGTTGTTTATTTGACGTTGTTGTTGTTGTTGTATTTGTTGTTGTTGTTGTTGTTGTTGTTGCTTAGTTAACGTTGTTGTTATTGTTGCTATTCATTTGACGTTGTTGTTGTTGTTGTTGTTTATTTGACGTTGTTGTTGTTGTTCTTCATTTGACGTTGTTGTTGTCGTTGTTTTTGTTGTTTATTTGATGTTGTTGTTGTCGTTGTTTTTGTTGTTTATTTGACGTTGTTGTTGTTATTTATTTGACGTTGTTGTTGTTGTTTATTTGACGTTGTTGTTGATGTTGTTGTTGTTGTTGTTTATTTGACGTTGTCATTGTTGTTGTTTTTGTTTATTTGACATTGTTGTTGTTGTTGTTGTTGACGTTGTTGTTTATTTGACGTTGTTGTTGTTGTTTATTTGACGTTGTTGTTGTTGACGTTGTTGTTGTTGTTGTTGTTGTTTATTGGACGTTGTTGTTGTTGTCGTTTATTTGACATTGTTGTTGTTTTTTATGGTGTTGTTATTGTTGTTGTTTATTTGACATTGTTGTTGTTGTTGTTATTTATTTGACGTTGTTGTTGTTGTTGTTTATTTGACGTTGTTGTTGTTTATTTGATGTTGTTGTTTATTTGACGTTGTTGTTGTTGTTTATTTGACGTTGTTGTTGTTGTTTATTTGACGTTGTTGTTGTTGTTTATTTGACGTTGTTGTTGTTATTTGAAGTTGTTGTTGTTGTTGTATTTGTTGTTGTTGTTGTTGTTGTTGTTGTTTATTTGACGTTGTTGTTGTTGTTTATTTGACATTGTTATTGTTGTTGTTGTTTATTTGACGTTGTTGCTGACGTTGTTGTTGTTGTTGTTTATTTCACGTTGTTGTTGTTGTTGTTTATTTGACGTTGTTAATGTTATTGACATAGTTGTTGTTGTTTTTGTTGTTTAGTTGACGTTGTTATTGTTGTTGTTGTTTTTGTTGTTGTTATTGTTGTTATTGTTGTTTATTTGACGTTGTTGTTGTTGTTGTTTATTTGACGTTGTTGTTGTTGTTGTTGTTGTTGTTTATTTGACGTTGTTGTTGTTGTTGTTTATTTGACGTTGTTGTTGTTTTTTATTTGACGTTATTGTTGTTGTTTATTTGACATTGTTATTGTTGTTGTTGTTGTTGTTGTTGTTTATTTGACGTTGTTGCTGACGTTGTTGTTGTTGTTGTTGTTTATTTCACGTTGTTGTTGTTGTTGTTTATTTGACGTTGTTAATGTTGTTGACATAGTTGTTGTTGTTTTTGTTGTTTATTTGACGTTGATATTGTTGTTGTTGTTTTTGTTGTTGTTATTGTTGGTGTTGTTGTTGTTTATTTGACGTTGTTGTTGTTGTTGTTTATTTGACGTTGTTGTTGTTGTTGTTTATTTGACGTTGTTGTTGTTCTTGTTGTTTATTTGACGTTGTTGTTGTTGTTTATTTGACGTTGTTGTTGTAGTTGTTTATTTGACGTTGTTGTTGTTGTTGTTTATTTGATGTTGTTTTAGTTGTTGTTGTTTATTTGACGATGTTGTTGTTTTTTATTTGACGTTGTTGTTGTTGACATTGTTGTTTATTTGACGTTCTTGTTGTTGTTTTTTATTTGACGTTGTTGTTGTTGACATTGTTGTTGTTGTTGTTGTTGTTGTTTATTTATCGTAGTTGTTGTTATTGACATTGTAGTTGTTGTTATTGTTATTGTTGTTGTTGTTTATTTGACGTTTTTGTTGTTGTTGATGTTGTTGTTGTTGTTTTTTATTTGACGTTGTTGTTGTTGTTGTTGTTTATTTGACGTTGTTGTTGTTATTGTTGTTGTTGTTGTTGTTAATTTGACGTTGTTGTTGTTGTTCATTTGACGTTGTTGTTGTTGTTATTTATTTGACGTTGTTGTTGTTGTTATTTATTTGACGTTGTTGTTGTTGTTTATTTGACATTGTTGTTTATTTGACATTGTTGTTTATTTGACGTTGTTGTTGTTGTTTATTTGACGTTGTTGTTGTTATTTGAAGTTGTTGTTGTTGTTGTATTTGTTGTTGTTGTTGTTGTTGTTTATTTGACGTTGTCGTTGTTGTTTATTTGACGTTATTGTTGTTATTTATTTGACGTTGTTATTGTTGTTGTTGTTGTTGTTTATTTGACGTTGTTGTTGACATTGTTGTTGTTGTTGTTTATTTGACGTTGTTGTTGTTGTTGTTTAGACATTGTTAATGTTGTTGACATTGTTGTTGTTGTTTTTTTTGTTTATTTGACATTGTTGTTGTTGTTGTTGTTGTTATTTTTGTTGTTGTTATTGTTGGTGTTGTTGTTGTTTATTTGACGTTGTTGTTGTTGTTGTTTATTTGATGTTGTTGTTGTTGTTTATTTGACGTTGTTGTTGTTGTTTATTTGACGTTGTTGTTGTTGTTGTTTATTTGACGTTGTTGTTGTTGTTGTTTATTTGACATTGTTGTTGTTGTTGTTGACGTTGTTGTTGTAGTTGTTTATTTAACGTTGTTGTTGTTGTTGTTGTTTATTTGATGTTGTTTTAGTTGTTGTTGTTTATTTGACGTTGTTGTTGTTTTTTATTTGACGTTGTTGTTGTTGACATTGTTGTTGTTGTTGTTTATTTGACGTTGTTGTTGTTGTTTTTTATTTGACATTGTTGTTGTTGACATTGTTGTTGTTGTTGTTGTTTATTTGACGATGTTGTTGTTGTTGTTTATTTGACGTAGTTGTTGTTATTGACGTTGTTGTTGTTGTTGTTGTTTATTTGACAATTTTGTTGTTGTTGTTGTTGTTTTTTATTTGACGTTGTTGTTGTTGTTGTTTTTTTGACGTTGTTGTTGTTGTTATTTTTGTTGTTGTTGTTAATTTGACGTTGTTGCTGTTGTTGTTGTTTATTTGACGTTGTTGTTGTTGTTGTTATTTATTTGACGTTATTGTTGTTGTTGTTTATTTGATGTTGTTGTTGTTATTTATTTTACGTTGTTGTTGTTATTTGAAGTTGTTGTTTTTGTATTTGTTGTTGTTGTTGTTGTTGTTGTTTATTTGACGTTGTTGTTGTTGTTTATTTGACGTTATTGTTGTTGTTTATTTGACATTGTTATTGTTGTTGTTGTTGTTGTTTATTTGACGTTGTTGTTGACGTTGTTGTTGTTGTTTATTTGACGTTGTTGTTGTTGTTTATTTGACGTTGTTAATGTTGTTGACATAGTTGTTGTTGTTTTTGTTGTTTATTTGACGTTGTTATTGTTGTTGTTATTTTTGTTGTTGTTATTGTTGGTGTTGTTGTTTATTTGACGTTGTTGTTGTTGTTTATTTGACGTTGTTGTTGTTGTTGTTGTTTATTTGACGTTATTGTTGTTGTTGTTTATTTGACGTTGTTGTTGTTGTTGTTTATTTGACATTGTTGTTGTTGTTGTTGTTGTTGACGTTGTTGTTGTAGTTGTTTATTTGACTTTGTTGTTGTTGTTGTTTATTTGACGTTGTTGTTATTCTTGTTGTTTATTTGACGTTGTTGTTGTTGTTTATTTGACGTTGTTGTTGTAGTTGTTTATTTGACGTTGTTGTTGTAGTTGTTTATTTGACGTTGTTTTTGTTGTTGTTTATTTGATGTTGTTTTAGTTGCTGTTGTTTATTTGACGTTGTTGTTGTTTTTTATTTGACGTTGTTGTTGTTGACATTGTTGTTGTTGTTGTTTATTTGACGTTCTTGTTGTTGTTTTTTATTTGACGTTGTTGTTGTTGACATTGTTGTTGTTGTTGTTGTTGTTTATTTGACGTAGTTGTTGTTATTGACATTGTAGTTGTTGTTGTTGTTATTGTTGTTGTTATTGTTGTTGTTGTTTATTTGACGTTTTTGTTGTTGTTGATGTTGTTGTTGTTGTTGTTTTATATTTGACGTTGTTGTTGTTGTTGTTTATTTGACGTTGTTGTTGTTATTGTTGTTGTTGTTGTTGTTAATTTGACGTTGTTGTTGTTGTTTATTTGACGTTGTTGTTGTTGTTGTTGTTGTTTATTTGACGTTGTTGTTATTTATGTGACGTTGTTGTTGTTGTTTATTTGACATTGTTGTTTATTTGACATTGTTGTTTATTTTGACGTTGTTGTTGTTGTTTATTTGACGTTGTTGTTGTTATTTGAAGTTGTTGTTGTTTTTGTATTTGTTGTTGTTGTTGTTGTTGTTTATTTGACGTTGTCGTTGTTGTTTATTTGACGTTATTGTTGTTGTTTATTTGATGTTGTTATTGTTGTTGTTGTTGTTGTTGTTTATTTGACGTTGTTGTTGACGATGTTGTTGTTGTTGTTTATTTGACGTTGTTGTTGTTGTTGTTTAGACATTTTTAATGTTGTTGACATTGTTGTTGTTGTTTTTGTTGTTTATTTGACGTTGTTGTTGTTGTTGTTATTTTTGTTGTTGTTATTGTTGGTGTTGTTGTTGTTTATTTGACGTTGTTGTTGTTGTTGTTATTGTTTATTTGACGTTGTTGTTGTTGTTTATTTGATGTTGTTGTTGTTGTTTATTTGACGTTGTTGTTGTTGTCGTTGTTTATTTGACGTTGTTGTTGTTGTTGTATTTGTTGTTGTTGTTGTTGTTGTTGTTGCTTAGTTAACATTGTTGTTATTGTTGCTATTCATTTGACGTTGTTGTTGTTGTTGTTGTTTATTTGACGTTGTTGTTGTTGTTCTTCATTTGACGTTGTTGTTGTCGTTGTTTTTGTTGTTTATTTGATGTTGTTGTTGTCGTTGTTTTTGTTGTTTATTTGACGTTGTTGTTGTTATTTATTTGACGTTGTTGTTGTTGTTTATTTGACGTTGTTGTTGATGTTGTTGATGTTGTTGTTGTTGTTGTTTATTTGACGTTGTCATTGTTGTTGTTTTTGTTTATTTGACATTGTTGTTGTTGTTGTTGTTGACGTTGTTGTTTATTTGACGTTGTTGTTGTTGTTTATTTGACGTTGTTGTTGTTGTTGACGTTGTTGTTGTTGTTGTTGTTGTTGTTGTTGTTTATTGGACGTTGTTGTTGTTGTCGTTTATTTGACATTGTTGTTGTTTTTTATGGTGTTGTTATTGTTGTTGTTTATTTGACATTGTTGTTGTTGTTGTTATTTATTTGACGTTGTTGTTGTTGTTGTTGTTGTTTATTTGACGTTGTTGTTGTTTATTTGATGTTGTTGTTTATTTGACGTTGTTGTTGTTGTTTATTTGACGTTGTTGTTGTTGTTTATTTGACGTTGTTGTTGTTATTTGAAGTTGTTGTTGTTGTTGTATTTGTTGTTGTTGTTGTTGTTGTTGTTTATTTGATGTTGTTGTTGTTGTTTATTTGACATTGTTATTGTTGTTGTTGTTTATTTGACGTTGTTGCTGACGTTGTTGTTGTTGTTGTTTATTTCACGTTGTTGTTGTTGTTGTTTATTTGACGTTGTTAATGTTATTGACATAGTTGTTGTTGTTTTTGTTGTTTAGTTGACGTTGTTATTGTTGTTGTTGTTTTTGTTGTTGTTATTGTTGTTGTTGTTGTTTATTTGACGTTGTTGTTGTTGTTGTTTATTTGACGTTGTTGTTGTTGTTGTTGTTGTTTATTTGACGTTGTTGTTGTTGTTGTTGTTTATTTGACGTTGTTGTTGTTGTTTATTTGACGTTATTGTTGTTGTTTATTTGACATTGTTATTGTTGTTGTTGTTGTTGTTGTTTATTTGACGTTGTTGCTGACGTTGTTGTTGTTGTTGTTTAATTCACGTTGTTGTTGTTGTTGTTTATTTGACGTTGTTAATGTTGTTGACATAGTTGTTGTTGTTTTTGTTGTTTATTTGACGTTGATATTGTTGTTGTTGATTTTGTTGTTGTTATTGTTGGTGTTGTTGTTGTTTATTTGACGTTGTTGTTGTTGTTGTTTATTTGACGTTGTTGTTGTTGTTGTTTATTTGACGTTGTTGTTGTTGTTGTTGTTTATTTGACGTTGTTGTTGTTGTTTATTTGACGTTGTTGTTGTAGTTGTTTATTTGACGTTGTTGTTGTTGTTGTTTATTTGATGTTGTTTTAGTTGTTGTTGTTTATTTGACGATGTTGTTGTTTTTTATTTGACGTTGTTGTTGTTGACATTGTTGTTTATTTGACGTTCTTGTTGTTGTTTTTTATTTGACGTTGTTGTTGTTGACATTGTTGTTGTTGTTGTTGTTGTTTATTTATCGTAGTTGTTGTTATTGACATTGTAGTTGTTGTTGTTGTTATTGTTGTTGTTGTTTATTTGACGTTTTTATTGTTGTTGATGTTGTTGTTGTTGTTTTTTATTTGACGTTGTTGTTGTTGTTGTTGTTTATTTAACGTTGTTGTTGTTATTGTTGTTGTTGTTGTTGTTAATTTGACGTTGTTGTTGTTGTTCATTTGACGTTGTTGTTGTTATTTATTTGACGTTGTTGTTGTTGTTATTTATTTGACGTTGTTGTTGTTGTTTATTTGACATTGTTGTTTATTTGACATTGTTGTTTATTTGACGCTGTTGTTGTTGTTTATTTGACGTTGTTGTTGTTATTTGAAGTTGTGGTTGTTGTTGTATTTGTTGTTGTTGTTGTTGTTGTTGTTTATTTGACGTTGTCGTTGTTGTTTATTTGACGTTATTGTTGTTATTTATTTGACGTTGTTATTGTTGTTGTTGTTGTTGTTTATTTGACGTTGTTGTTGACGTTGTTGTTGTTGTTGTTTATTTGACGTTGTTGTTGTTGTTGTTTAGACATTGTTAATGTTGTTGACATTGTTGTTGTTGTTTTTTTTGTTTATTTGACATTGTTGTTGTTGTTGTTGTTGTTATTTTTGTTGTTGTTATTATTGGTGTTGTTGTTGTTTATTTGACGTTGTTGTTGTTGTTGTTTATTTGACGTTGTTGTTGTTGTTTATTTGACGTTGTTGTTGTTGTTTATTTGACGTTGTTGTTGTTGTTGTTTATTTGACGTTGTTGTTGTTGTTGTTTATTTGACATTGTTGTTGTTGTTGTTGACGTTGTTGTTGTAGTTGTTTATTTAACGTTGTTGTTGTTGTTGTTGTTTATTTGATGTTGTTTTAGTTGTTGTTGTTTATTTGACGTTGTTGTTGTTTTTTATTTGACGTTGTTGTTGTTGACATTGTTGTTGTCGTTGTTTATTTGACGTTGTTGTTGTTGTTTTTTATTTGACGTTGTTGTTGTTGACATTGTTGTTGTTGTTGTTGTTTATTTGACGATGTTGTTGTTGTTGTTGTTTATTTGACGTAGTTGTTGTTATTGACGTTGTTGTTGTTGTTGTTGTTTATTTGACAATTTTGTTGTTGTTGTTGTTGTTTTTTATTTGACGTTGTTGTTGTTGTTGTTTTTTTGACGTTGTTGTTGTTGTTATTTTTGTTGTTGTTGTTAATTTGACGTTGTTGTTGTTGTTGTTGTTTATTTGACGTTGTTGTTGTTGTTGTTGTTGTTTATTTGACGTTATTGTTGTTGTTTATTTGACGTTATTGTTGTTGTTTATTTGACATTGTTATTGTTGTTGTTGTTGTTGTTTATTTGACGTTGTTGTTGACGTTGTTGTTGTTGTTTATTTGACGTTGTTGTTGTTGTTGTTTATTTGACGTTGTTAATGTTGTTGACATAGTTGTTGTTGTTTTTGTTGTTTATTTGACGTTGTTATTGTTGTTGTTATTTTTGTTGTTGTTATTGTTGGTGTTGTTGTTTATTTGACGTTGTTGTTGTTGTTTATTTGACGTTGTTGTTGTTGTTGTTGTTGTTTATTTGACGTTGTTGTTGTTGTTGTTGTTTATTTGACGTTGTTGTTGTTGTTGTTTATTTGACATTGTTGTTGTTGTTGTTGTTGACGTTGTTGTTGTAGTTGTTTATTTGACTTTGTTGTTGTTGTTGTTTATTTGATGTTGTTTTAGTTGTTGTTGTTTATTTGACGTTGTTGTTGTTGACATTGTTGTTGTTGTTGTTTATTTGACGTTCTTGTTGTTGTTTTTTATTTGACGTTGTTGTTGTTGACATTGTTGTTGTTGTTGTTATTTATTTGACGTAGTTGTTTTTATTGACGTTGTTGTTGTTGTTGTTGTTGTTGTTGTTTATTTGACGTTTATGTTGTTGTTGATGTTGTTGTTGTATTTTTTTATTTGACGTTGTTGTTGTTGTTGTTGTTTATTTGACGTTGTTGTTGTTGTTGTTAATTTGACGTTGTTGTTGTTGTTTATTTGACGTTGTTGTTGTTGTTTATTTGACGTTGTTGTTGTTGTTATTTATTTGACGTTGTTGTTGTTGTTGTTTATTTGACGTTGTTGTTTATTTGACATTGTTGTTTATTTGACGTTGTTGTTGTTGTTTATTTGACGTTGTTGTTGTTATTTGAAATTGTTGTTGTTGTTGTATTTGTTGTTGTTGTTGTTGTTGTTATTTATTTGACGTTATTGTTGTTGTTTATTTGACGTTATTGTTGTTGTTTATTTGACGTTGTTATTGTTGTTGTTGTTGTTTATTTGACTTTGTTGTTGTTGTTGTTTATTTGACGTTGTTGTTATTGTTGTTGTTTATTAGACGTTGTTAATGTTGTTGACATTATTGTTGTTGTTTTTGTTGTTTATTTGACGTTGTTGTTGTTGTTGTTATTTTTGTTGTTGTTATTGTTGTTGTTGTTGTTGTTGTTTATTTGACGTTGTTGTTGTTGTTGTTTATTTGACGTTGTTGTTGTTGTTTATTTGACGTTGTTGTTGTTGTTATTTATTTGACGTTGTTGTTGTTGTTGTTTATTTGACGTTGTTGTTTATTTGACATTGTTGTTTATTTGACGTTGTTGTTGTTGTTGTTTATTTGACGTTGATGTTGTTATTTGAAGTTGTTGTTGTTGTTGTTGTATTTGTTGTAGTTGTTGTTGTTTATTTGACGTTGTTGTTGTTGTTTATTTGACGTTATTCTTGTTGTTTATTTGACATTGTTATTGTTGTTGTTGTTTATTTGATGTTGTTGTTGACGTTGTTGTTGTTGTTGTTTATTTGACGTTGTTGTTATTGTTGTTGTTTAGACGTTGTTAATGTTGTTGACATTGTTGTTGTTGTTTTTGTTGTTTATTTGACGTTGTTATTGTTGTTGTTGTTATTTTTGTTGTTGTTATTGTTGGTGTTGTTGTTGTTTATTTGACGTTGTTGTTGTTGTTGTTGTTGTTGTTTATTTGACGTTGTTGTTGTTGTTGTTTATTTGACGTTGTTGTTATTGTTGTTGTTTATTAGACGTTGTTAATGTTGTTGACATTATTGTTGTTGTTTTTGTTGTTTATTTGACGTTGTTGTTGTTGTTGTTGTTATTGTTGTTGTTGTTGTTGTTGTTTATTTGATGTTGTTGTTGTTGTTGTTTATTTGACGTTGTTGTTGTTGTTTATTTGACGTTGTTGTTGTTGTTATTTATTTGACGTTGTTCTTGTTGTTGTTTATTTGACGTTGTTGTTTATTTGACATTGTTGTTTATTTGACGTTGTTGTTGTTGTTGTTTATTTGACGTTGTTGTTATTATTTGAAGTTGTTGTTGTTGTTGTATTTGTTGTAGTTGTTGTTGTTTATTTGACGTTGTTGTTGTTGTTTATTTGATGTTATTCTTGTTGTTTATTTGACATTGTTATTGTTGTTGTTGTTTATTTGATGTTGTTGTTGACGTTGTTGTTGTTGTTGTTTATTTGACGTTGTTGTTATTGTTGTTGTTTAGACGTTGTTAATGTTGTTGACATTGTTGTTGTTGTTTTTGTTGTTTATTTGACGTTGTTATTGTTGTTGTTGTTATTTTTGTTGTTGTTATTGTTGGTGTTGTTGTTGTTTATTTGACGTTGTTGTTGTTGTTGTTGTTGTTGTTGTTTATTTGACGTTGTTGTTGTTGTTGTTTATTTGACGTTGTTGTTGTTGTTTATTTGACGTTGTTGTTGTTGTTGTTTATTTGACATTGTTGTTGTTGTTGTTTATTTGACATTGTTGTTGTTGTTGTTGTAGTTGTTTATTTGACGTTGTTGTTGTTGTTATTTATTTGATGTTGTTTTAGTTGTTGTTGTTTAATTGACGTTGTTGTTGTTTTTTATTTGACGTTGTTGTTGTTGACATTGTTGTTGTTCTTGTTTATTTGACGTTGTTGTTGTTGTTTTTTATTTGATGTTGTTGTTGTTGACATTGTTGTTGTTGTTGTTGTTGTTTATTTGACGTTGTTGTTGTTGTTGTTTATTTGACGTAGTTGTTGTTATTGACGTTGTTGTTGTTGTTGTTTATTTGACATTTTTGTTGTTGTTGTTGATGTTGTTGTTGTTGTCTTTTATTTGACGTTGTTGTCGTTGTTGTTTATTTGACGTTGTTGTTGTAGTTATTGTTGTTGTTGTTAATTTGACGTTGTTGTTGTTGTTGTTTATTTGACATTGTTGTTGTTGTTGTTTATTTGATGTTGTTGTTGTTGTTATTTATTTGACGTTGTTGTTGTTGTTATTGTTTATTTGACGTTGTTGTTGTTGTTGTTTATTTGACGTTGTTATTGTTGTTTATTTGACGTTGTTATTGTTGTTTATTTTACGTTGTTGTTGTTGTTGTATTTGTTGTTGTTGTTGTTGTTGCTTATTTGACGTTGTTGTTATTGTTGCTATTTATTTGACGTTTTTATTGTTGTTATTTATTTGACGTTGTTGTTGGTGGTGTTTATTTGATGTTGTTGTTGTTGTTGTTTATTTGACGTTGTTGTTGTTGTTTATTTGATGTTGTTATTGTTGTTGTTGACATAGTTGTTGTTGTTTATTTGATGTTGTTGTTGTTGTCGTTGTTGTTTATTTGACGTTGTTGTTGTTTATTTGACGTTGTTGTTGTTGTTGTTGACGTTGTTGTTGTTGTTGTTTATTGGACGTTGTTGTTGTTATTTATTTGACGTTGTTGTTGTTGACGGTGTTGTTGTTGTTGTTTATTTGACGTTGTTGTTGTTGTTGTTGTTATTTATTTGACGTTGTTGTTGTTGTTGTTTATTTGACGTTGTTGTTGTTGTTTATTTGACGTTGTTGTTGTTGTTTATTTGACGTTGTTGTTGTTGTTGTTTATTTGACGTTGTTGTTGTTGTTATTGTTTATTTGACGTTGTTGTAGTATATTTGACGTTGTTATTGTTGTTTATTTGACGTTGTTTTTGTTATTTGACGTTGTTGTTGTTGTATTTGTTGTTGTTGTTGTTGTTGTTGCTTAGTTGACGTTGTTGTTATTGTTGTTATTTACTTGACGTTGTTGTTGTTGTTGTTGTTTATTTGACGTTGTTGTTGTTTATTTGACATTGTTGTTGATGTTGACGTTGTTGTTTATTTGACGTTGTTGTTGTTGTTTATTTGACGTTGTTGTTGTTGTTGACGTTGTTGTTGTTGTTGTTTATTGGTTGTTGTTGTTGTTGTTGTTGTTTATTTGACATTGTTGTTGTTGTTGATGGTGTTGTTATTGTTGTTGTTTATTTGACATTGTTGTTGTTGTTGTTACTTATTTGACGTTGTTGTTGTTGTTGTTTATTTGACGTTGTTGTTGTTTATTTGACGTTGTTGTTTATTGGACGTTGTTGTTGTTGTTTATTTGACGTCGTTGTTGTTGTTGTTTATTTGACATTGTTGTTGTTGTTGTTGTTTATTTGACATTGCTGTTGTTGTTGTTGTAGTTGTTTATTTGACGTTGTTGTTGTTGTTGTTGTTGTTTATTTGATGTTGTTTTAGTTGTTGTTGTTTATTTGACATTGTTGTTGTTTTTTATTTGACGTTGTTGTTGTTGACATTGTTGTTGTTGTTTATTTGACGTTGTTGTTTTTGTTTTTTATTTGATGTTGTTGTTGTTGACATTGTTGTTGTTGTTGTTTATTTGACGTTGTTGTTGTTGTTGTTTATTTGACGTAGTTGTTGTTATTGACGTTGTTGTTGTTGTTGTTGTTTATTTGACATTTTTGTTGTTGTTGTTGATGTTGTTGTTGTTGTTTTTTATTTGACGTTGTTGTTGTTGTTTATTTGACGTTGTTGTTGTTGTTGTTTATTTGACATTGTTGTTGTTGTTGTTTATTTGACATTGTTGTTGTTGTTGTTGTAGTTGTTTATTTGACGTTGTTGTTGTTGTTGTTTATTTGATGTTGTTTTAGTTGTGGTTTTTTATTTGACATTGTTGTTGTTTTTTATTTGACGTTGTTGTTGTTGACATTGTTGTTGTTCTTGTTTATTTGACGTTGTTGTTGTTTTTTATTTGATGTTGTTGTTGTTGACATTGTTGTTGTTGTTGTTGTTTATTTGACGTTGTTGTTGTTGTTGTTTATTTGGCGTAGTTGTTGTTATTGACGTTGTTGTTGTTGTTGTTGTTGTTTATTTGACATTTTTGTTGTTGTTGTTATGTTGTTGTTGTTGTTTTTTATTTGACGTTGTTGTTGTTGTTGTTTATTTGACGTTGTTGTTGTAGTTATTGTTGTTGTTGTTAATTTAACGTTGTTGTTGTTGTTGTTGTTGTTTATTTGACGTTGTTGTTGTTGTTGTTTATTTGACGTTGTTGTTGTTGTTGTTTATTTGATGTTGTTGTTGTTGTTATTTATTTGACGTTGTTGTTGTTGTTATTGTTTATTCGACGTTGTTGTTGTTGTTTATTTGACGTTGTTATTGTTGTTTATTGGACGTTGTTATTGTTGTTTATTTGACGTTGTTTTTGTTATTTTACATTGTTGTTGTTGTTGTATTTGTTGTTGTTGTTGTTGTTGTTGCTTATTTGACGTTGTTGTTATTGTTGCTATTTATTTGACGTTGTTATTGTTGTTGTTTATTTGACGTTGTTGTTGTTGGTGTTTATTTGATGTTGTTGTTGTTGTTGTTTATTTGACGTTGTTGTTGTTGTTGTTGACGTTGTTGTTGTTGTTGTTGTTGTTGTTGTTTATTTGATGTTGTTATTGTTGTTGTTGACATAGTTGTTGTTGTTTATTCGATGTTGTTGTTGTTGTTGCCGTTGTTGTTTATTTGACGTTGTTGTTGTTGTTTATTTGACGTTGTTTTTGTTGTTGTTGACGTTGTTGTTGTTGTTGTTTATTGGACGTTGTTGTTGTTATTTATTTGACGTTGTTGTTGTTGATGGTGTTGTTGTTGTTGTTGTTTATTTGACGTTGTTGTTGTTGTTGTTATTTATCTGACGCTGTTGTTGTTGTTGTTTATTTGACGTTGTTGTTGTTGTTGTTTATTTGACGTTGTTGTTGTTGTTGTTTATTTGACGTTGTTGTTGTTGTTGTTTATTTGACGTTGTCGTTGTTGTTATTGTTTATTTGACGTTGTTGTTGTTGTTTATTTGACGTTGTTATTGTTGTTTATTTGACGTTGTTTTTGTTATTTGACTTTGTTGTTGTTGTTGTATTTGTTGTTGTTGTTGTTGTTGTTGTTGTTGCTTAGTTGACGTTGTTGTTATTGTTGCTATTTACTTGACGTTGTTGTTGTTGTTGTTTATTTGACGTTGTTGTTGTTGTTGTTTATTTGACGTTGTTGTTGTTGTTGTTGTTGTATTTGTTATTGTTGTTATTGTTGTTGCTTATTTGATTTTGTTGTTATTGTTGTTGTTTATTTGACGTTGTTGTTGTTGTTATTCATTTGACGTTGTTGTTTTTGTTGTTTATTTGACGTTGTTGTTCTTCTTCTTCATTTGACGTTGTTGTTGTCGTTGTTTTTGTTGTTTATTTGACGTTGTTGTTGTTATTTATTTGACGTTGTTGTTGTTTATTTGACGTTGTTGTTGACGTTGTTGTTGTTGTTGTTTATTTGACGTTGTCATTGTTGTTGTTGTTGTTTATTTGACGTTGTTGTTATTGTTGACGTTGTTGTTGTTATTGTTTATTTGATGTTGTTGTTGTTGTTGTTGAAATAGTTGTTGTTGTTTATTTGACGTTGTTGTTGTTGTTGTTGACGTTGTTGTTTATTTGACGTTGTTGTTGTTGTTTATTTGACGTTGTTGTTGTTGTTGACGTTGTTGTTGTTGTTGTTTATTGGACGTTGTTGTTGTTGTTGTTTATTTGACATTGTTGTTGTTGTTGATGGTGTTGTTATTGTTGTTGTTTATTTGACATTGTTGTTGTTGTTGTTACTTATTTGACGTTGTTGTTGTTGTTGTTTATTTGACGTTGTTGTTTTTTATTTGACGTTGTTGTTTATTTGACGTTGTTGTTGTTGTTTATTTGACGTCGTTGTTGTTGTTGTTTATTTGACATTGTTGTTGTTGTTGTTTATTTGACATTGCTGTTGTTGTTGTTGTAGTTGTTTATTTGACGTTGTTGTTGTTGTTGTTGTTTATTTGATGTTGTTTTAGTTGTTGTTGTTTATTTGATGTTGTTGTTGTTTTTTATTTGACGTTGTTGTTGTTGACATTGTTGTTGTTCTTGTTTATTTGACGTTGTTGTTGTTTTATATTTGATGTTGTTGTTGTTGACATTGTTGTTGTTGTTGTTTATTTGACGTTGTTGTTGTTGTTGTTTATTTGACGTAGTTGTTGTTATTGACGTTGTTGTTGTTGTTGTTGTTTATTTGACATTTTCGTTGTTGTTGTTGATGTTGTTGTTGATGTTGTTATTGTTGTTTTTTATTTGACGTTGTTGTTGTTGTTTATTTGACGTTGTTGTTGTTGTTGTTTATTTGACATTGTTGTTGTTGTTGTTTATTTGACATTGTTGTTGTTGTTGTTGTAGTTGTTTATTTGACGTTGTTGTTGTTTTTGTTTATTTGACGTTGTTGTTGTTGTTATTTTTTATTCGACGTTGTTTTAGTTGTGGTTGTTTATTTGACGTTGTTGTTGTTTTTTATTTGACGTTGTTGTTGTTGACATTGTTGTTGTTCTTGTTTATTTGACGTTGTTGTTGTTTTTTATTTGATGTTGTTGTTGTTGACATTGTTGTTGTTGTTGTTGTTGTTTATTTGACGTTGTTGTTGTTGTTGTTTATTTGACGTAGTTGTTGTTATTGACGTTGTTTTTATTGTTGTTGTTGTTGTTGTTGTTGTTGTTGTTTATTTGACATTTTTGTTGTTGTTGTTGATGTTGTTGTTGTTGTTTTTTATTTGACGTTGTTGTTGTTGTTTATTTGACGTTGTTGTTGTAGTTATTGTTGTTGTTGTTAATTTGACGTTGTTGTTGTTGTTGTTTATTTGACGTTATTGTTGTTGTTGTTTATTTGACGTTGTTGTTGTTGTTGTTTATTTGATGTTGTTGTTGTTATTTATTTGACGTTGTTGTTGTTGTTATTTTTTATTCGACGTTGTTGTTGTTGTTTATTTGACGTTGTTATTGTTGTTTATTGGACGTTGTTATTGTTGTTTATTTGACGTTGTTTTTCTTATTTTACGTTGTTGTTGTTGTTGTATTTGTTGTTGTTGTATTTGTTGTTGTTGTTGTTGTTGCTTATTTGACGTTGTTGTTATTGTTGCTATTTATTTGACGTTGTTATTGTTGTTGTTTATTTGACGTTGTTGTTGGTGGTGTTTATTTGATGTTGTTGTTGTTGTTGTTTATTTGACGTTGTTGTTGTTGTTGTTGACGTTGTTGTTGTTGTTGTTGTTTATTTGATGTTGTTATTGTTGTTGTTGACATAGTTGTTGTTGTGTATTTGACGTTGTTGTTGTTGTTGTTTATGTGACATTGTTGTTGTTGTTGTTGTTTATTTGACATTGTTGTTGTTGTTGTTGTAGTTGTTTATTTGACGTTGTTGTTGTTGTTGTTGTTTATTTGATGTTGTTTTAGTTGTGGTTGTTTATTTGACATTGTTGTTGTTTTTTATTTGACGTTGTTGTTGTTGACATTGTTGTTGTTCTTGTTTATTTGACGTTGTTGTTGTTTTTTATTTGATGTTGTTGTTGTTGACATTGTTGTTGTTGTTGTTGTTTATTTGACGTTGTTGTTGTTGTTGTTTATTTGACGTAGTTGTTGTTATTGACGTTGTTGTTGTTGTTGTTGTTGTTGTTGTTGTTTATTTGACATTTTTGTTGTTGTTGTTATGTTGTTGTTGTTTTTTATTTGACGTTGTTGTTGTTGTTGTTGTTTATTTGACGTTGTTGTTGTAGTTATTGTTGTTGTTGTTAATTTAACGTTGTTGTTGTTGTTGTTGTTTATTTGACGTTATTGTTGTTGTTGTTTATTTGACGTTGTTGTTGTTGTTGTTTATTTGATGTTGTTGTTGTTGTTATTTATTTGACGTTGTTGTTGTTGTTATTGTTTATTCGACGTTGTTGTTGTTGTTTATTTGACGTTGTTATTGTTGTTTATTGGACGTTGTTATTGTTGTTTATTTGACGTTGTTTTTGTTATTTTACATTGTTGTTGTTGTTGTATTTGTTGTTGTTGTTGTTGTTGCTTATTTGACGTTGTTGTTATTGTTGCTATTTATTTGACGTTGTTATTGTTGTTGTTTATTTGACGTTGTTGTTGGTGGTGTTTATTTGATGTTGTTGTTGTTGTTGTTTATTTGACGTTGTTGTTGTTGTTGTTGACGTTGTTGTTGTTGTTGTTGTTTATTTGATGTTGTTATTATTGTTGTTGACATAGTTGTTGTTGTTTATTCGATGTTGTTGTTGTTGTTGCCGTTGTTGTTTATTTGACGTTGTTGTTGTTGTTTATTTGACGTTGTTGTTGTTGTTGTTGACGTTGTTGTTGTTGTTGTTTATTGGACGTTGTTGTTGTTATTTATTTGACGTTGTTGTTGTTGACGGTGTTGTTGTTGTTGTTGTTTATTTGACGTTGTTGTTGTTGTTGTTATTTATTTGACGTTGTTGTTGTTGTTGTTTATTTGACGTTGTTGTTGTTGTTGTTTATTTGACGTTGTTGTTGTTGTTGTTTATTTGACGTTGTTGTTGTTGTTGTTTATTTGACGTTGTCGTTGTTGTTATTGTTTATTTGACGTTGTTGTTGTTTATTTGACGTTGTTATTGTTGTTTATTTGACGTTGTTTTTGTTATTTGACTTTGTTGTTGTTGTTGTATTTGTTGTTGTTGTTGTTGTTGTTGTTGTTGCTTAGTTGACGTTGTTGTTATTGTTGCTATTTACTTGACGTTGTTGTTGTTGTTGTTTATTTGACGTTGTTGTTGTTGTTGTTTATTTGACGTTGTTGTTGTTGTTGTTGTTGTTGTTGTATTTGTTATTGTTGTTATTGTTGTTGCTTATTTGATTTTGTTGTTATTGTTGTTGTTTATTTGACGTTGTTGTTGTTGTTATTCATTTGACGTTGTTGTTTTTGTTGTTTATTTGACGTTGTTGTTGTTCTTCTTCATTTGACGTTGTTGTTGTCGTTGTTTTTGTTGTTTATTTGACGTTGTTGTTGTTATTTATTTGACGTTGTTGTTGTTTATTTGACGTTGTTGTTGACGTTGTTGTTGTTTATTTGACGTTGTCATTGTTGTTGTTGTTGTTTATTTGACGTTGTTGTTATTGTTGACGTTGTTGTTGTTATTGTTTATTTGATGTTGTTGTTGTTGTTGTTGAAATAGTTGTTGTTGTTTATTTGACGTTGTTGTTGTTGTTGACGTTGTTGTTTATTTGACGTTGTTGTTGTTGTTTATTTGACGTTGTTGTTGTTGTTGACGTTGTTGTTGTTGTTGTTTATTGGACGTTGTTGTTGTTGTTGTTTATTTGACATTGTTGTTGTTGTTGATGGTGTTGTTATTGTTGTTGTTTATTTGACACTGTTGTTGTTGTTGTTACTTATTTGACGTTGTTGTTGTTGTTGTTTATTTGATGTTGTTGTTTTTTATTTGACGTTGTTGTTTATTTGACGTTGTTGTTGTTGTTTATTTGACGTCGTTGTTGTTGTTGTTTATTTGACATTGTTGTTGTTGTTGTTTATTTGACATTGCTGTTGTTGTTGTTGTAGTTGTTTATTTGACGTTGTTGTTGTTGTTGTTGTTTATTTGATGTTGTTTTAGTTGTTGTTGTTTATTTGACGTTGTTGTTGTTTTTTATTTGACGTTGTTGTTGTTGACATTGTTGTTGTTCTTGTTTATTTGACGTTGTTGTTGTTTTATATTTGATGTTGTTGTTGTTGACATTGTTGTTGTTGTTGTTTATTTGACGTTGTTGTTGTTGTTGTTTATTTGACGTAGTTGTTGTTATTGACGTTGTTGTTGTTGTTGTTGTTTATTTGACATTTTTGTTGTTGTTGTTGATGTTGTTGTTGATGTTGTTGTTGTTGTTTTTTATTTGACGTTGTTGTTGTTGTTTATTTGACGTATTTGTTGTTGTTGTTTATTTGACATTGTTGTTGTTGTTGTTTATTTGACATTGTTGTTGTTGTTGTTGTAGTTGTTTATTTGACGTTGTTGTTGTTGTTTATTTGATGTTGTTTTAGTTGTGGTTGTTTATTTGACGTTGTTGTTGTTTTTTATTTGACGTTGTTGTTGTTGACATTGTTGTTGTTCTTGTTTATTTGACGTTGTTGTTGTTTTTTATTTGATGTTGTTGTTGTTGACATTGTTGTTGTTGTTGTTGTTGTTGTTTATTTGACGTTGTTGTTGTTGTTGTTTATTTGACGTAGTTGTTGTTATTGACGTTGTTGTTGTTGTTGTTGTTGTTGTTGTTGTTTATTTGACATTTTTGTTGTTGTTGTTGATGTTGTTGTTGTTGTTTTTTATTTGACGTTGTTGTTGTTGTTGTTTATTTGACGTTGTTGTTGTAGTTATTGTTGTTGTTGTTAATTTGACGTTGTTGTTGTTGTTGTTGTTTATTTGACGTTATTGTTGTTGTTGTTTATTTGACGTTGTTGTTGTTGTTGTTTATTTGATGTTGTTGTTGTTATTTATTTGACGTTGTTGTTGTTGTTATTTTTTATTCGACGTTGTTGTTGTTGTTTATTTGACGTTGTTATTGTTGTTTATTGGACGTTGTTATTGTTGTTTATTTGACGTTGTTTTTCTTATTTTACGTTGTTGTTGTTGTTGTATTTGTTGTTGTTGTATTTGTTGTTGTTGTTGTTGTTGCTTATTTGACGTTGTTGTTATTGTTGCTATTTATTTGACGTTGTTATTGTTGTTGTTTATTTGACGTTGTTGTTGGTGGTGTTTATTTGATGTTGTTGTTGTTGTTGTTTATTTGACGTTGTTGTTGTTGTTGTTGACGTTGTTGTTGTTGTTGTTTATTTGATGTTGTTATTGTTGTTGTTGACATAGTTGTTGTTGTGTATTTGATGTTGTTGTTGTTGTTGTTGCCGTTGTTGTTTATTTGATGTTGTTGTTGTTGTTTATTTGACGTTGTTGTTGTTGTTGTTGACGTTGTTGTTGTTGTTGTTTATTGGACGTTGTTGTTGTTATTTATTTGACGTCGTTGTTGTTGACGGTGTTGTTGTTGTTGTTGTTTATTTGACGTTGTTGTTGTTGTTGTTGTTGTTGTTGTTGTTGTTGTTGTTTATTTGACGTTGTTGTTGTTGTTGTTTATTTGACGTTGTTGTTGTTGTTGTTGTTTATTTGACGTTGTTGTTGTTGTTATTGTTTATTTGACGTTGTTGTTGTTTATTTGACGTTGTTATTGTTGTTTATTTGACGTTGTTTTTGTTATTTGACGTTGTTGTTGTTGTTGTATTTGTTGTTGTTGTTGTTGTTGTTGCTTAGTTGACGTTGTTGTTATTGTTGCTATTTACTTGACGTTGTTGTTGTTGTTGTTGTTTATTTGACGTTGTTGTTGTTGTTGTTGTTTATTTGACGTTGTTGTTGTTGTTGTTGTATTTGTTATTGTTGTTATTGTTGTTGCTTATTTGATTTTGTTGTTATTGTTGTTGTTTATTTGACGTTGTTGTTGTTATTATTCATTTGACGTTGTTGTTTTTGTTGTTTATTTGACGTTGTTGTTGTTCTTCTTCATTTGACGTTGTTGTTGTCGTTGTTTTTGTTGTTTATTTGACGTTGTTGTTGTTATTTATTTGACGTTGTTGTTGTTGTTTATTTGACGTTGTTGTTGACGTTGTTGTTGTTGTTGTTTATTTGACGTTGTCATTGTTGTTGTTGTTGTTGTTTATTTGACGTTGTTGTTATTGTTGACGTTGCTGTTGTTATTGATTATTTGATGTTGTTGTTGTTGTTGACATAGTTGTTGTTGTTTATTTGACGTTGTTGTTGTTGTTGACGTTGTTGTTTATTTGACGTTGTTGTTGTTGTTTATTTGACGTTGTTGTTGTTGTTGACGTTGTTGTTGTTGTTGTTTATTTGACGTTGTTGTTGTTGTTGTTTATTTGACATTGTTGTTGTTGTTGATGGTGTTGTTATTGTTGTTGTTTATTTGACATTGTTGTTGTTGTTGTTACTTATTTGATGTTGTTGTTGTTGTTTATTTGACGTTGTTGTTGTTTATTTGACGTTGTTGTTTATTTAACGTTGTTGTTGTTGTTTATTTGACGTCGTTGTTGTTGTTGTTTATTTGACATTGTTGTTGTTGTTGTTTATTTGACATTGCTGTTGTTGTTGTTGTAGTTGTTTATTTGACGTTGTTGTTGTTGTTTATTTGATGTTGTTTTAGTTGTTGTTGTTTATTTGACGTTGTTGTTGTTTTTTATTTGACGTTGTTGTTGTTGACATTGTTGTTGTTCTTGTTTATTTGACGTTGTTGTTGTTGTTTTTTATTTGATGTTGTTGTTGTTGACATTGTTGTTGTTGTTATTTATTTGACGTTGTTGTTGTTGTTGTTTATTTGACGTAGTTGTTGTTATTGACGTTGTTGTTGTTGTTGTTGTTTATTTGACATTTTTGTTGTTGTTGTTGATGTTGTTGTTGTTTTTTTTTATTTGACGTTGTTGTTGTTGTTGTTTATTTGACGTTGTTGTTGTTGTTATTGTTGTTGTTGTTAATTTGACGTTGTTGTTGTTGTTGTTGTTTATTTGACGTTGTTGTTGTTATTTATTTGACGTTGTTGTTGTTGTTGTTTATTTGACGTTGTTGTTGTTGTTGTTGTTGTTGTTGTATTTGTTATTGTTGTTATTGTTGTTGCTTATTTGATTTTGTTGTTATTGTTGTTGTTTATTTGACGTTGTTGTTGTTGTTATTCATTTGACGTTGTTGTTTTTGTTGTTTATTTGACGTTGTTGTTGTTCTTCTTCATTTGACGTTGTTGTTGTCGTTGTTTTTGTTGTTTATTTGACGTTGTTGTTGTTATTTATTTGACGTTGTTGTTGTTTATTTGACGTTGTTGTTGACGTTGTTGTTGTTTATTTGACGTTGTCATTGTTGTTGTTGTTGTTTATTTGACGTTGTTGTTATTGTTGACGTTGTTGTTGTTATTGTTTATTTGATGTTGTTGTTGTTGTTGTTGAAATAGTTGTTGTTGTTTATTTGACGTTGTTGTTGTTGTTGACGTTGTTGTTTATTTGACGTTGTTGTTGTTGTTTATTTGACGTTGTTGTTGTTGTTGACGTTGTTGTTGTTGTTGTTTATTGGACGTTGTTGTTGTTGTTGTTTATTTGACATTGTTGTTGTTGTTGATGGTGTTGTTATTGTTGTTGTTTATTTGACACTGTTGTTGTTGTTGTTACTTATTTGACGTTGTTGTTGTTGTTGTTTATTTGATGTTGTTGTTTTTTATTTGACGTTGTTGTTTATTTGACGTTGTTGTTGTTGTTTATTTGACGTCGTTGTTGTTGTTGTTTATTTGACATTGTTGTTGTTGTTGTTTATTTGACATTGCTGTTGTTGTTGTTGTAGTTGTTTATTTGACGTTGTTGTTGTTGTTGTTGTTTATTTGATGTTGTTTTAGTTGTTGTTGTTTATTTGACGTTGTTGTTGTTTTTTATTTGACGTTGTTGTTGTTGACATTGTTGTTGTTCTTGTTTATTTGACGTTGTTGTTGTTTTATATTTGATGTTGTTGTTGTTGACATTGTTGTTGTTGTTGTTTATTTGACGTTGTTGTTGTTGTTGTTTATTTGACGTAGTTGTTGTTATTGACGTTGTTGTTGTTGTTGTTG
Source organism: Vicia faba (assembly GCA_948472305.1). Taxonomy (NCBI): domain Eukaryota; kingdom Viridiplantae; phylum Streptophyta; class Magnoliopsida; order Fabales; family Fabaceae; genus Vicia; species Vicia faba. The sequence goes on along the minus strand of OX451735.1, from coordinate 1,330,918,363 downwards.
TTTATTTGACATTTTTGTTGTTGTTGTTGATGTTGTTGTTGATGTTGTTGTTGTTGTTTTTTATTTGACGTTGTTGTTGTTGTTTATTTGACGTATTTGTTGTTGTTGTTTATTTGACATTGTTGTTGTTGTTGTTTATTTGACATTGTTGTTGTTGTTGTTGTAGTTGTTTATTTGACGTTGTTGTTGTTGTTTATTTGATGTTGTTTTAGTTGTGGTTGTTTATTTGACGTTGTTGTTGTTTTTTATTTGACGTTGTTGTTGTTGACATTGTTGTTGTTCTTGTTTATTTGACGTTGTTGTTGTTTTTTATTTGATGTTGTTGTTGTTGACATTGTTGTTGTTGTTGTTGTTGTTGTTTATTTGACGTTGTTGTTGTTGTTGTTTATTTGACGTAGTTGTTGTTATTGACGTTGTTGTTGTTGTTGTTGTTGTTGTTGTTGTTTATTTGACATTTTTGTTGTTGTTGTTGATGTTGTTGTTGTTGTTTTTTATTTGACGTTGTTGTTGTTGTTGTTTATTTGACGTTGTTGTTGTAGTTATTGTTGTTGTTGTTAATTTGACGTTGTTGTTGTTGTTGTTGTTTATTTGACGTTATTGTTGTTGTTGTTTATTTGACGTTGTTGTTGTTGTTGTTTATTTGATGTTGTTGTTGTTATTTATTTGACGTTGTTGTTGTTGTTATTTTTTATTCGACGTTGTTGTTGTTGTTTATTTGACGTTGTTATTGTTGTTTATTGGACGTTGTTATTGTTGTTTATTTGACGTTGTTTTTCTTATTTTACGTTGTTGTTGTTGTTGTATTTGTTGTTGTTGTATTTGTTGTTGTTGTTGTTGTTGCTTATTTGACGTTGTTGTTATTGTTGCTATTTATTTGACGTTGTTATTGTTGTTGTTTATTTGACGTTGTTGTTGGTGGTGTTTATTTGATGTTGTTGTTGTTGTTGTTTATTTGACGTTGTTGTTGTTGTTGTTGACGTTGTTGTTGTTGTTGTTTATTTGATGTTGTTATTGTTGTTGTTGACATAGTTGTTGTTGTGTATTTGATGTTGTTGTTGTTGTTGTTGCCGTTGTTGTTTATTTGATGTTGTTGTTGTTGTTTATTTGACGTTGTTGTTGTTGTTGTTGACGTTGTTGTTGTTGTTGTTTATTGGACGTTGTTGTTGTTATTTATTTGACGTCGTTGTTGTTGACGGTGTTGTTGTTGTTGTTGTTTATTTGACGTTGTTGTTGTTGTTGTTGTTGTTGTTGTTGTTGTTGTTGTTTATTTGACGTTGTTGTTGTTGTTGTTTATTTGACGTTGTTGTTGTTGTTGTTGTTTATTTGACGTTGTTGTTGTTGTTATTGTTTATTTGACGTTGTTGTTGTTTATTTGACGTTGTTATTGTTGTTTATTTGACGTTGTTTTTGTTATTTGACGTTGTTGTTGTTGTTGTATTTGTTGTTGTTGTTGTTGTTGTTGCTTAGTTGACGTTGTTGTTATTGTTGCTATTTACTTGACGTTGTTGTTGTTGTTGTTGTTTATTTGACGTTGTTGTTGTTGTTGTTGTTTATTTGACGTTGTTGTTGTTGTTGTTGTATTTGTTATTGTTGTTATTGTTGTTGCTTATTTGATTTTGTTGTTATTGTTGTTGTTTATTTGACGTTGTTGTTGTTATTATTCATTTGACGTTGTTGTTTTTGTTGTTTATTTGACGTTGTTGTTGTTCTTCTTCATTTGACGTTGTTGTTGTCGTTGTTTTTGTTGTTTATTTGACGTTGTTGTTGTTATTTATTTGACGTTGTTGTTGTTGTTTATTTGACGTTGTTGTTGACGTTGTTGTTGTTGTTGTTTATTTGACGTTGTCATTGTTGTTGTTGTTGTTGTTTATTTGACGTTGTTGTTATTGTTGACGTTGCTGTTGTTATTGATTATTTGATGTTGTTGTTGTTGTTGACATAGTTGTTGTTGTTTATTTGACGTTGTTGTTGTTGTTGACGTTGTTGTTTATTTGACGTTGTTGTTGTTGTTTATTTGACGTTGTTGTTGTTGTTGACGTTGTTGTTGTTGTTGTTTATTTGACGTTGTTGTTGTTGTTGTTTATTTGACATTGTTGTTGTTGTTGATGGTGTTGTTATTGTTGTTGTTTATTTGACATTGTTGTTGTTGTTGTTACTTATTTGATGTTGTTGTTGTTGTTTATTTGACGTTGTTGTTGTTTATTTGACGTTGTTGTTTATTTAACGTTGTTGTTGTTGTTTATTTGACGTCGTTGTTGTTGTTGTTTATTTGACATTGTTGTTGTTGTTGTTTATTTGACATTGCTGTTGTTGTTGTTGTAGTTGTTTATTTGACGTTGTTGTTGTTGTTTATTTGATGTTGTTTTAGTTGTTGTTGTTTATTTGACGTTGTTGTTGTTTTTTATTTGACGTTGTTGTTGTTGACATTGTTGTTGTTCTTGTTTATTTGACGTTGTTGTTGTTGTTTTTTATTTGATGTTGTTGTTGTTGACATTGTTGTTGTTGTTATTTATTTGACGTTGTTGTTGTTGTTGTTTATTTGACGTAGTTGTTGTTATTGACGTTGTTGTTGTTGTTGTTGTTTATTTGACATTTTTGTTGTTGTTGTTGATGTTGTTGTTGTTTTTTTTTATTTGACGTTGTTGTTGTTGTTGTTTATTTGACGTTGTTGTTGTTGTTATTGTTGTTGTTGTTAATTTGACGTTGTTGTTGTTGTTGTTGTTTATTTGACGTTGTTGTTGTTGTTTATTTGACGTTGTTGTTGTTGTTGTTTATTTGATGTTGTTGTTGTTGTTATTTATTTGACGTTGTTGTTGTTGTTATTGTTTATTCGATGTTGTTGTTGTTGTTGTTGTTTATTTGACGTTGTTATTGTTGTTTATTGGACGTTGTTATTGTTGTTTATTTGACCTTTGTTTTGTTATTTTACGTTGTTGTTGTTGTTGTTGTATTTATTGTTGTTGTTGTTGTTGTTGTTGCTTATTTGACGTTGTTGTTATTGTTGCTATTTATTTGACGTTGTTATTGTTGTTGTTTATTTGACGTTGTTGTTGGTGGTGTTTATTTGATGTTTTTGTTGTTGTTGTTTATTTGACGTTGTTGTTGTTGCTGACGTTGTTGTTGTTGTTGTTGTTTATTTGATGTTGTTATTGTTGTTGTTGACATAATTGTTGTTGTTTATTTGACGTTGTTGTTGTTGTTGCCGTTGTTGTTTATTTGACGTTGTTGTTGTTGTTTATTTGACGTTGTTGTTGTTGTTGACGTTGTTGTTGTTGTTGACGTTGTTGTTGTTGTTGTTTATTGGACGTTGTTGTTGTTATTTATTTGACGTTGTTGTTGTTGTTGACGGTGTTGTTGTTGTTGTTGTTTATTTGACGTTGTTGTTGTTGTTGTTGTTATTTATTTGACGTTGTTGTTGTTGTTGTTGTTTATTTGACGTTGTTGTTGTTGTTTATTTGACGTTGTTGTTGTTGTTGTTTATTTGACGTTGTTGTTGTTGTTGTTTATTTGACGTTGTTGTTGTTGTTATTGTTTATTTGACGTTGTTGTTGTTTATTTGACGTTGTTATTGTTGTTTATTTGACGTTGTTTTTGTTATTTGACGTTGTTGTTGTTGTTGTATTTGTTGTTGTTGTAGTTGTTGTTGTTGTTGCTTAGTTGACGTTGTTGTTATTGTTGCTATTTATTTGACGTTGTTGTTATTGTTGTTGTTTATTTGACGTTGTTGTTGTTGTTGTTTATTTGACGTTGTTGTTGTTGTTGTTGACGTTGTTATTGTTGTTGTTGTTGTTGTTTATTTGATGTTGTTATTGTTGTTGTTGACATAGTTGTTGTTGTTTATTCGATGTTGTTGTTGTTGTTGCCGTTGTTGTTTATTTGACGTTGTTGTTGTTGTTTATTTGACGTTGTTGTTGTTGTTGTTGACGTTGTTGTTGTTGTTGTTTATTGGACGTTGTTGTTGTTATTTATTTGACGTTGTTGTTGTTGACGGTGTTGTTGTTGTTGTTGTTTATTTGACGTTGTTGTTTTTGTTGTTATTTATTTGACGCTGTTGTTGTTGTTGTTTATTTGACGTTGTTGTTGTTGTTGTTTATTTGACGTTGTTATTGTTGTTGTTGTTTATTTGACGTTGTTGTTGTTGTTGTTTATTTGACGTTGTCGTTGTTGTTATTGTTTATTTGACGTTGTTGTTGTTTATTTGACGTTGTTATTGTTGTTTATTTGACGTTGTTTTTGTTATTTGACTTTGTTGTTGTTGTTGTATTTGTTGTTGTTGTTGTTGTTGTTGTTGTTGCTTAGTTGACGTTGTTGTTATTGTTGCTATTTACTTGACGTTGTTGTTGTTGTTGTTTATTTGACGTTGTTGTTGTTGTTGTTTATTTGACGTTGTTGTTGTTGTTGTTGTTGTTGTTGTATTTGTTATTGTTGTTATTGTTGTTGCTTATTTGATTTTGTTGTTATTGTTGTTGTTTATTTGACGTTGTTGTTGTTGTTATTCATTTGACGTTGTTGTTTTTGTTGTTTATTTGACGTTGTTGTTGTTCTTCTTCATTTGACGTTGTTGTTGTCGTTGTTTTTGTTGTTTATTTGACGTTGTTGTTGTTATTTATTTGACGTTGTTGTTGTTTATTTGACGTTGTTGTTGACGTTGTTGTTGTTGTTGTTTATTTGACGTTGTCATTGTTGTTGTTGTTGTTTATTTGACGGTGTTGTTATTGTTGACGTTGTTGTTGTTATAGTTTATTTGATGTTGTTGTTGTTGTTGTTGAAATAGTTGTTGTTGTTTATTTGACGTTGTTGTTGTTGTTGACGTTGTTGTTTATTTGACGTTGTTGTTGTTGTTTATTTGACGTTGTTGTTGTTGTTGACGTTGTTGTTGTTGTTGTTTATTGGACGTTGTTGTTGTTGTTGTTTATTTGACATTGTTGTTGTTGTTGATGGTGTTGTTATTGTTGTTGTTTATTTGACATTGTTGTTGTTGTTGTTACTAATTTGACGTTGTTGTTGTTGTTTATTTGACGTTGTTGTTTTTTATTTGACGTTGTTGTTTATTTGACGTTGTTGTTGTTGTTTATTTGACGTCGTTGTTGTTGTTGTTTATTTGACATTGTTGTTGTTGTTGTTCATTTGACATTGCTGTTGTTGTTGTTGTAGTTGTTAATTTGACGTTGTTGTTGTTGTTGTTGTTTATTTGATGTTGTTTTAGTTGTTGTTGTTTATTTGACGTTGTTGTTGTTTTTTATTTGACGTTGTTGTTGTTGACATTGTTGTTGTTCTTGTTTATTTGACGTTGTTGTTGTTTTATATTTGATGTTGTTGTTGTTGACATTGTTGTTGTTGTTGTTTATTTGACGTTGTTGTTGTTGTTGTTTATTTGACGTAGTTGTTGTTATTGACGTTGTTGTTGTTGTTGTTTATTTGACATTTTTGTTGTTGTTGTTGAAGTTGTTGTTGATGTTGTTGTTGTTGTTTTTTATTTGACGTTGTTGTTGTTGTTTATTTGACGTTGTTGTTGTTGTTGTTTATTTGACATTGTTGTTGTTGTTGTTTATTTGACATTGTTGTTGTTGTTGTTGTAGTTGTTTATTTGACGTTGTTGTTGTTGTTGTTTATTTGATGTTGTTTTAGTTGTTGTTGTTTATTTGACGTTGTTGTTGTTTTTTATTTGACGTTGTTGTTGTTGACATTGTTGTTGTTCTTGTTTATTTGACGTTGTTGTTGTTTTTTATTTGATGTTGTTGTTGTTGACATTGTTGTTGTTGTTGTTGTTGTTGTTTATTTGACGTTGTTGTTGTTGTTGTTTATTTGACGTAGTTGTTGTTATTGACGTTGTTGTTGTTGTTGTTGTTGTTGTTGTTGTTGTTGTTGTTGTTGTTTATTTGACATTTTTGTTGTTGTTGTTGATGTTGTTGTTGTTGTTTTTTATTTGACGTTGTTGTTGTTGTTTATTTGACGTTGTTGTTGTAGTTATTGTTGTTGTTGTTAATTTGACGTTGTTGTTGTTGTTGTTGTTGTTTATTTGACGTTATTGTTGTTGTTGTTTATTTGACGTTGTTGTTGTTGTTATTTATTTGACGTTGTTGTTGTTGTTATTTTTTATTCGACGTTGTTGTTGTTGTTTATTTGACGTTGTTATTGTTGTTTATTGGACGTTGTTATTGTTGTTTATTTGACGTTGTTTTTCTTATTTTACGTTGTTGTTGTTATTGTATTTGTTGTTATTGTATTTGTTGTTGTTGTTGTTGTTGTTGCTTATTTGACGTTGTTGTTATTATTGCTATTTATTTGACGTTGTTATTGTTGTTGTTTATTTGACGTTGTTGTTGGTGGTGTTTATTTGATGTTGTTGTTGTTGTTGTTTATTTGACGTTGTTGTTGTTGTTGACGTTGTTGTTGTTGTTGTTGTTGTTTATTTGATGTTGTTATTGTTGTTGTTGACATAGTTGTTGTTGTGTATTTGATGTTGTTGTTGTTGTTGTTGCCGTTGTTGTTTATTTGACGTTGTTGTTGTTGTTTATTTGACGTTGTTGTTGTTGTTGTTGACGTTGTTGTTGTTGTTGTTTATTGGACGTTGTTGTTGTTATTTATTTGACGTCGTTGTTGTTGACGGTGTTGTTGTTGTTGTTGTTTATTTGACGTTGTTGTTGTTGTTGTTGTTGTTTATTTGACGTTGTTGTTGTTGTTTATTTGACGTTGTTGTTGTTGTTGTTTATTTGACGTTGTTGTTGTTGTTGTTGTTTATTTGACGTTGTTGTTGTTGTTATTGTTTATTTGACGTTGTTGTTGTTTATTTGACATTGTTATTGTTGTTTATTTGACGTTGTTTTTGTTATTTGACGTTGTTGTTGTTGTTGTATTTGTTGTTGTTGTTGTTGTTGTTGTTGCTTAGTTGACGTTGTTGTTATTGTTGCTATTTACTTGACGTTGTTGTTGTTGTTGTTGTTTATTTGACGTTGTTGTTGTTGTTGTTTATTTGACGTTGTTGTTGTTGTTGTTGTATTTGTTATTGTTGTTATTGTTGTTGCTTATTTGATTTTGTTGTTATTGTTGTTGTTTATTTGACGTTGTTGTTGTTATTATTCATTTGACGTTGTTGTTTTTGTTGTTTATTTGACGTTGTTGTTGTTCTTCTTCATTTGACGTTGTTGTTGTCGTTGTTTTTGTTGTTTATTTGACGTTGTTGTTGTTATTTATTTGACGTTGTTGTTGTTGTTTATTTGACGTTGTTGTTGACGTTGTTGTTGTTGTTGTTTATTTGACGTTGTCATTGTTGTTGTTGTTGTTGTTTATTTGACGTTGCTGTTGTTATTGTTTATATGATGTTGTTGTTGTTGTTGACATAGTTGTTGTTGTTTATTTGACGTTGTTGTTGTTGTTGACGTTGTTGTTTATTTGACGTTGTTGTTGTTGTTTATTTGACGTTGTTGTTGTTGTTGACGTTGTTGTTGTTGTTTATTTGACGTTGTTGTTGTTGTTTATTTGACATTGTTGTTGTTGTTGATGGTGTTGTTATTGTTGTTGTTTATTTGACATTGTTGTTGTTGTTGTTACTTATTTGATGTTGTTGTTGTTGTTTATTTGACGTTGTTGTTGTTTATTTGACGTTGTTGTTTATTTAACGTTGTTGTTGTTGTTTATTTGACGTCGTTGTTGTTGTTGTTTATTTGACATTGTTGTTGTTGTTGTTTATTTGACATTGCTGTTGTTGTTGTTGTAGTTGTTTATTTGACGTTGTTGTTGTTATTTATTTGATGTTGTTTTAGTTGTTGTTGTTTATTTGACGTTGTTGTTGTTTTTTATTTGACGTTGTTGTTGTTGACATTGTTGTTGTTCTTGTTTATTTGACGTTGTTGTTGTTGTTTTTTATTTGATGTTGTTGTTGTTGACATTGTTGTTGTTGTTATTTATTTGACGTTGTTGTTGTTGTTGTTTATTTGACGTAGTTGTTGTTATTGACGTTGTTGTTGTTGTTGTTGTTGTTGTTTATTTGACATTTTTGTTGTTGTTGTTGATGTTGTTGTTGTTGTTTTTTATTTGACGTTGTTGTTGTTGTTGTTGTTTATTTGACGTTGTTGTTGTTGTTATTGTTGTTGTTGTTAATTTGACGTTGTTGTTGTTGTTGTTGTTGTTTATTTGACGTTGTTGTTGTTGTTTATTTGACGTTGTTGTTGTTGTTGTTTATTTGATGTTGTTGTTGTTATTTATTTGACGTTGTCGTTGTTGTTATTGTTTATTCGACGTTGTTGTTGTTGTGGTTTATTTGACGTTGTTATTGTTGTTTATTGGACGTTGTTATTGTTGTTTATTTGACCTTTGTTTTGTTATTTTACGTTGTTGTTGTTGTTGTTGTATTTATTGTTGTTGTTGTTGTTGTTGTTGTTGCTTATTTGACGTTGTTGTTATTGTTGCTATTTATTTGACGTTGTTATTGTTGTTGTTTATTTGACGTTGTTGTTGGTGGTGTTTATTTGATGTTTTTGTTGTTGTTGTTTATTTGACGTTGTTGTTGTTGCTGACGTTGTTGTTGTTGTTGTTGTTGTTGTTTATTTGATGTTGTTATTGTTGTTGTTGACATAGTTGTTGTTGTTTATTTGACGTTGTTGTTGTTGTTGCCGTTGTTGTTTATTTGACGTTGTTGTTGTTGTTTATTTGACGTTGTTGTTGTTGTTGACGTTGTTGTTGTTGTTGACGTTGTTGTTGTTGTTGACGTTGTTGTTGTTGTTGTTTATTGGACGTTGTTGTTGTTATTTATTTGACGTTGTTGTTGTTGTTAACGGTGTTGTTGTTGTTGTTGTTTATTTGACGTTGTTGTTGTTGTTGTTGTTATTTATTTGACATTGTTGTTGTTGTTGTTGTTTATTTGACGTTGTTGTTGTTGTTTATTTGACGTTGTTGTTGTTGTTGTTTATTTGACGTTGTTGTTGTTGTTGTTTATTTGACGTTGTTGTTGTTGTTATTGTTTATTTGACGTTGTTGTTGTTTATTTGACGTTGTTATTGTTGTTTATTTGACGTTGTTTTTGTTATTTGACGTTGTTGTTGTTGTTGTATTTGTTGTTGTTGTTGTTGTTGTTGTTGTTGCTTAGTTGACGTTGTTGTTATTGTTGCTATTTATTTGACGTTGTTGTTATTGTTGTTGTTTATTTGACGTTGTTGTTGTTGTTGTTTATTTGACGTTGTTGTTGTTATTGTTGTATTTGTTATTGTTGTTATTGTTGTTGCTTATTTGATTTTGTTGTTATTGTTGTTGTTTATTTGACGTTGTTGTTGTTGTTATTCATTTGACGTTGTTGTTTTTGTTGTTGATTTGACGTTGTTGTTGTTCTTCTACATTTGACGTTGTTGTTGTCGTTGTTTTTGTTGTTTATTTGACGTTGTTGTTGTTATTTATTTGACGTTGTTGTTGTTGTTTATTTGACGTTGTTGTTGACGTTGTTGTTGTTGTTGTTTATTTGACGTTGTCATTGTTGTTGTTGTTGTTTATTTGACGTTGTTGTTATTGTTGACGTTGTTGTTGTTATTGTTTATTTGATGTTGTTGTTGTTGTTGTTGTTGACATAGTTGTTGTTGTTTATTTGACGTTGTTGTTGTTGTTGACGTTGTTGTTTATTTGACGTTGTTGTTGTTGTTTATTTGACGTTGTTGTTGTTGTTGACGTTTTTGTTGTTGTTTATTGGACGTTGTTGTTGTTGTTGTTGTTTATTTGACATTGTTGTTGTTGTTGATGGTGTTGTTATTGTTGTTGTTTATTTGACATTGTTGTTGTTGTTACTTATTTGACGTTGTTGTTGTTGTTGTTTATTTGACGTTGTTGTTGTTTATTTGACGTTGTTGTTTATTTGACGTTGTTGTTGTTGTTTATTTGACGTTGTTGTTGTTATTTGAAGTTGTTGTTGTTGTTGTATTTGTTGTTGTTGTTGTTGTTGTTGTTTATTTGACGTTGTTATTGTTGTTTATTTGACGTTATTGTTGTTGTTTATTTGACATTGTTATTGTTATTTGAAGTTGTTGTTGTTGTTGTATTTGTTGTTGTTGTTGTTGTTGTTGTTGTTGTTGTTGTTGACGTTGTTGTTGTTGTTTATTTGACGTTGTTGTTGTTGTTGTTGTTTATTTGACGTTGTTAATGTTGTTGACATAGTTGTTGTTGTTTTTGTTGTTTATTTGACGTTGTTATTGTTGTTGTTATTGTTGGTGTTGTTGTTGTTTATTTGACGTTGTTGTTGTTGTTGTTGTTTATTTGACGTTGTTGTTGTTGTTGTTGTTTATTTGACGTTGTTGTTGTTGTTGTGGTTTATTTGACGTTGTTGTTGTTGTTTATTTGACGTTGTTGTTGTTGTTGTTTATTTGACATTGTTGTTGTTGTTGACGTTGTTCTTGTAGTTGTTTATTTGACGTTGTTGTTGTTGTTGTTTTTTATTAGATGTTGTTTTAGTTGTTGTTGTTTATTTGATGTTGTTGTTGTTTTTTATTTGACGTTGTTGTTGTTGACATTGTTATTGTTGTTGTTTATTTGACGTTCTTGTTGTTGTTTTTTATTTGACATTGTTGTTGTTGACATTGTTGTTGTTGTTGTTGTTTATTTGACGTAGTTGTTGTTATTGACGTTGTTGTTGTTGTTGTTGTTGTTGTTTATTTGACGTTTATGTTGTTGTTGATGTTGTTGTTGTTGTTGTTGTTTTTTATTTGACATTGTTGTTGTTGTTGTTTATTTGACGTTGTTGTTGTTGTTGTTGTTAATTTGACGTTGTTCTTGTTGTTTATTTGACGTTGTTGTTGTTGTTATTTATTTGACGTTGTTGTTGTTATTTATTTGACGTTGTTGTTGTTGTTATTTATTTGACGTTGTTGTTTATTTGACATTTTTGTTTATTTGACGTTGTTCTTGTTGTTTATTTGACGTTGTTGTTGTTGTTATTTATTTGACGTTGTTGTTGTTATTTATTTGACGTTGTTGTTGTTGTTGTTTATTTGACGTTGTTGTTTATTTGACATTTTTGTTTATTTGACGTTATTGTTGTTGTTTATTTGAGGTTGTTATTGTTGTTGTTGTTTTTTATTTGACGTTGTTGTTGTTGTTGTTTATTTTACGTTGTTGTTGTTGTTGTTGTTGTTTATTAGACGTTGTTAATGTTGTTGACATTGTTGTTGTTGTTTTTGTTGTTTATTTGACGTTGTTGTTGTTGTTGTTGTTATTTTTGTTGTTGTTATTGTTGGTGTTGTTGTTGTTTATTTGACGTTGTTATTTATTTGACATTGTTGTTTATTTGACGTTGTTGTTGTTGTTTATTTGACGTTGTTGTTGTTATTTGAAGTTGTTGTTGTTGTATTTGTTGTTGTTGTTGTTTATTTGACGTTGTTGTTGTTGTTTATTTGACGTTATTTTTGTTGTTTATTTGACGTTGTTATTGTTGTTGTTGTTGTTTATTTGACGTTGTTGTTGACGTTGTTGTTGTTGTTTATTTGACGTTGTTGTTGTTGTTGTTTAGACGATGTTAATGTTGTTGACATTGTTGTTGTTGTTTTTGTTGTTTATTTGACGTTGTTGTTGTTGTTGTTGTTATTTTTGTTGTTGTTATTGTTGGTGTTGTTGTTGTTTATTTGACGTTGTTGTTGTTGTTGTTTATATGACGTTGTTGTTGTTGTTTATTTGACGTTGTTATTGTTGTTGTTGTTTATTTGACGTTGTTGTTGTTGTTGTTTATTTGATGTTGTTTTAGTTGTTGTTGTTTATTTGACGTTGTTGTTGTTTTTTATTTGACGTTGTTGTTCTTGACATTGTTGTTGTTGTTGTTGTTTATTTGACGTTGTTGTTGTTGTTGTTGTTGTTGTTTATTTGACGTAGTTGTTGTTATTGACGTTGTTATTGTTGTTGTTGTTGTTGTTGTTTATTTGACATTTTTGTTGTTGTTGATGTTGTTGTTGTTGTTGTTTTTTATTTGACGTTGTTGTTGTTGTTTATTTGACGTTGTTGTTGTTGTTATTGTTGTTGTTGTTGTTAATTTGACATTGTTGTTGTTGTTGTTTATTTGACGTTGTTGTTGTTGTTGTGGTTTATTTGACGTTGTTGTTGTTGTTGATTATTTGATGTTCTTGTTGTTGTTATTTATTTGACGTTGTTGTTGTTGTTATTGTTTATTTGACGTTGTTGTTGCTGTTGTTGTTTATTTGACGTTGTTATTGTTATTTATTGGACGTTGTTATTGTTGTTTATTTGACGTTGTTTTTTTTATTTTACGTTGTTGTTGTTGTTGTATTTGTTGTTGTTGTTGTTGTTGCTTATTTGACGTTGTTGTTATTATTGCTATTTATTTGACGTTGTTATTGTTGTAGTTTATTTGACGTTGTTGTTGTTGGTGTTTATTTGACGTTGTTGTTGTTGTTGTTGTTGTTGTTGTTTATTTGACGTTCTTGTTGTTGTTGACGTTGTTGTTGTTGTTGTTTATTTGATGTTGTTATTGTTGTTGTTGACATAGTTGTTGTTGTTTATTTGACGTTGTTGTTGTTGTTGCCGTTGTTGTTTATTTGACGTTGTTGTTGTTGTTTATTTGACGTTGTTGTTGTTGTTGTTGACGTTGTTGTTGTTGTTGTTTATTGGACGTTGTTGTTGTTGTTTATTTTAACGTTGTTGTTGTTGTTGACGGTGTTGTTGTTGTTGTTGTTTATTTGACGTTGTTGTTGTTGTTGTTATTTATTTGACGTTGTTGTTGTTGTTGTTGTTGTTGTTTATTTGACGTTGTTGTTGTTGTTTATTTGACGTTGTTGTTGTTTATTTGACGTTGTTGTTGTTGTTTATATGACGTTGTTGTTGTTGTTATTATTTATTTGACGTTGTTGTTGTTTATTTGACGTTGTTATTGTTGTTTATTTGACGTTGTTTTTGTTATTTGACTTTGTTGTTGTTGTTGTATTTGTTGTTGTTGTTGTTGTTGCTTAGTTGACGTTGTTGTTGCTATTTATTTGACGTTATTGTTGTTGTTGTTGTTTATTTGACGTTGTTGTTGTTGTTGTTTATTTGACGTTGTTGTTGTTGTTATTGTATTTGTTATTGTTGTTATTGTTGTTGCTTATTTGACGTTGTTGTTATTGTTGTTGTTTATTTGACGTTGTTGTTGTTGTTATTCATTTGACGTTGTTGTTGTTGTTGTTGTTTATTTGACGTTGTTGTTGTTGTTGTTCTTCATTTGACGTTGTTGGTGTCGTTGTTTTTGTTGTTTATTTGACGTTGTTGTTGTTATTTATTTGACGTTGTTGTTGTTGTTTATTTGACGTTGTTGTTGACGTTGTTGTTGTTGTTGTTTATTTGACGTTGTCATTGTTGTTATTGTTGTTTATTTGACGTTGTTGTTGTTGTTGACGTTGTTGTTGTTATTGTTTATTTGATGTTGTTGTTGTTGTTGTTGACATAGTTGTTGTTGTTTATTTGACGTTGTTGTTGTTGTTGACGTTGTTGTTTATTTGACGTTGTTGTTGTTGTTTATTTGACGTTGTTGTTGTTGTTGTTGATGTTGTTGTTATTGTTGTTTATTGGACGTTGTTGTTGTTGTTTATTTGACATTGTTGTTGTTGTTGATGGTGTTGTTATTGTTGTTGTTTATTTGACATTGTTGTTGTTGTTGTTATTTATTTGACGTTGTTGTTGTTGTTGTTGTTGTTTATTTGACGTTGTTGTTGTTTATTTGACGTTGTTGTTTATTTGACGTTGTTGTTGTTTTTTATTTGACGTTGTTGTTGTTATTTGAAGTTGTTGTTGTTGTTGTATTTGTTGTTGTTGTTGTTTATTTGACGTTGTTGTAGTTGTTTATTTGACGTTATTGTTGTTGTTTATTTGACATTATTATTGTTGTTGTTGTTGTTGTTGTTTATTTGACATTGTTGTTGATGTTGTTGTTGTTGTTTATTTGACGTTGTTGTTGTTGTTGTTTATTTGACGTTGTTAATGTTGTTGACATAGTTGTTGTTGTTTTTGTTGTTTATTTGACGTTGTTATTGTTGTTGTTTTTGTTGTTGTTATTGTTGTTGTTGTTGTTTATTTGACGTTGTTGTTGTTGTTGTTTATTTGACGTTGTTGTTGTTGTTTATTTGACGTTGTTGTTGTTGTTGTTGTTGTTTATTTGACATTATTGTTGTTGTTGTTGACGTTGTTGTTGTAGTTGTTTATTTGACGTTGTTGTTGTTGTTGTTTATTTGATGTTGTTTTAGTTGTTGTTGTTTATTTGACGTTGTTGTTGTTTTTTATTTGACGTTGTTGTTGTTGACACTGTTGTTGTTGTTGTTATTTATTTGACGTTCTTGTTGTTGTTTTTTATTTGACGTTGTTGTTGTTGACATTGTTGTTGTTGTTGTTTATTTGACGTAGTTGTTGTTATTGACGTTGTTGTTGTTGTTGTTGTTGTTGTTGTTTATTTGACGTTTATGTTGTTGTTGATGTTGTTGTTGTTGTTGTTTTTTATTTGACGTTGTTGTTGTTGTTGTTTATTTGACATTGTTGTTGTTGTTGTTGACGTTGTTGTTGTAGTTATTTATTTGACATTGTTGTTGTTGTTGTTTATTTGATGTTGTTTTAGTTGTTGTTGTTTATTTGCCGTTGTTGTTGTTTTTTATTTGACGTTGTTGTTGTTGAAATTGTTGTTGTTGTTGTTGTTTATTTGACCTTCTTGTTGTTGTTTTTTATTTGACGTTGTTGTTGTTGACATTGTTGTTGTTGTTGTTTATTTGACGTAGTTGTTGTTATTGACGTTGTTGTTGTTGTTGTTGTTTATTTGACGTTTATGTTGTTGTTGATGTTGTTGTTGTTGTTTTTTATTTGACGTTGTTGTTGTTGTTGTTGTTTATTTGACGTTGTTGTTGTTGTTGTTGTTAATTTGACGTTGTTGTTGTTGTTTATTTGACGTTGTTGTTGTTGTTGTTTATTTGACGTTGTTGTTGTTGTTATTTATTTGACGTTGTTGTTGTTGTTGTTGTTTATTTGACGTTGTTGTTTATTTGAAATTGTTGTTGTTGTATTTGTTGTTGTTGTTTATTTGACGTTGTTGTTGTTGTTGTTTATTTGACGTTATTGTTGTTGTTTATTTGACGTTGTTATTGTTGTTGTTGTTGTTTATTTGACGTTGTTGTTGTTGTTGTTTATTTGACGTTGTTGTTGTTGTTGTTGTTTATTAGACATTGTTAATGTTGTTGACATTGTTGTTGTTGTTTTTGTTGTTTATTTGACGTTGTTGTTGTTGTTGTTATTTTTGTTGTTGTTATTGTTGGTGTTGTTGTTGTTTATTTGACGTTGTTGTTGTTGTTGTTGTTGTTTATTTGACGTTGTTGTTGTTGTTGTTTATTAGACGTTGTTTTAGTTGTTTATTTGACGTTGTTGTTGTTGTTTATTTGACGTTGTTGTTGTTGTTGTTTATTTGACATTGCTGTTGTTGTTGTTGTTGACGTTGTTGTTGTAGTTGTTTATTTGACGTTGTTGTTGTTGTTGTTTATTTGATGTTGTTTTAGTTGTTGTTGTTTATTTGACGTTGTTGTTGTTGACATTGTTGTTGTTGTTGTTGTTTATTAGACGTTGTTTTAGTTGTTTATTTGACGTTGTTGTTGTTGTTTATTTGACGTTGTTGTTGTTGTTGTTTATTTGACATTGCTGTTGTTGTTGTTGTTGACGTTGTTGTTGTTGTTGTTTATTTGACGTTGTTGTTGTTGTTGTTTATTTGACGTTGTTGTTGTTGTTGTTGTTGTTTAGACGTTGTTAATGTTGTTGACATTGTTGTTGTTGTTTTTGTTGTTTATTTGACGTTGTTGTTGTTGTTGTTGTTATTTTTGTTGTTGTTATTGTTGGTGTTGTTGTTGTTTATTTGACGTTGTTGTTGTTGTTGTTTATTTGACGTTGTTGTTGTTTATTTGACGTTGTTGTTGTTTATTTGACGTTGTTGTTGTTGTTGTTTATTTGACGTTGTTGTTATTGTTGTTTATTTGACATTGCTATTGTTGTTGTTGTTGACGTTGTTGTTGTAGTTGTTTATTTGACGTTGTTGTTGTTGTTGTTGTTTATTTGATGTTGTTTTAGTTGTTGTTGTTTATTTGACGTTTTTTTTGTTTTTTATTTGACGTTGTTGTTGTTGTTTATTTGACGTTGTTGTTGTTGTTTTTTATTTGACGTTGTTGTTGTTGACATTGTTGTTGTTGTTTTTGTTTATTTGATGTTGTTGTTGTTGTTTATTTGACGTAGTTGTTGTTATTGACATTGTTGTTGTTGTTGTTGTTGTTTATTTGACATTTTTGTTGTTGTTGATGTTGTTGTTGTTGTTGTTTTTTATTTGACGTTGTTGTTGTTGTTGTTGTTTATTTGACGTTGTTGTTGTTGTTATTGATGTTGTTGTTGTTGTTAATTTGACGTTGTTGTTGTTGTTGTTATTTATTTGATGTTGTTGTTGTTGTTTATTTGACGTTGTTGTTGTTGTTGTTTATTTGATGTTGTTGTTGTTATTTATTTGACGTTGTTGTTGTTGTTGTTGTTTATTTGACGTTGTTGTTGTTGTTGTTTATTTGACGTTGTTATTGGACGTCGTTATTGTAATTTATTTGACGTTGTTTTTGTTATTTTACGTTGTTGTTGTTGTTGTATTTGTTGTTGTTGTTGCTATTTATTTGACGCTGTTATTGTTGTTGCTATTTATTTGACGTTGTTATTGTTGTTGTTTATTTGACGTTGTTGTTGTTGGTGTCTATTTGACATTGTTGTTGTTTATTTGACGTTGTTGTTGTTGTTGACGTTGTTGTTGTTGTTGTTGTTGTTTATTTGATGTTGTTATTGTTGTTGACATAGTTGTTGTTGTTTATTTGACGTTGTTGTTGTTGTTGCCATTGTTTTTTATTTGACGTTGTTGTTGTTGTTGTTTTTTATTAGATGTTGTTTTAGTTGTTGTTGTTTATTTGATGTTGTTGTTGTTTTTTATTTGACGTTGTTGTTGTTGACATTGTTATTGTTGTTGTTTATTTGACGTTCTTGTTGTTGTTTTTTATTTGACATTGTTGTTGTTGACATTGTTGTTGTTGTTGTTGTTTATTTGACGTAGTTGTTGTTATTGACGTTGTTGTTGTTGTTGTTGTTGTTGTTTATTTGACGTTTATGTTGTTGTTGATGTTGTTGTTGTTGTTGTTTTTTATTTGACGTTGTTGTTGTTGTTGTTTATTTGACGTTGTTGTTGTTGTTGTTGTTGTTAATTTGACGTTGTTCTTGTTGTTTATTTGACGTTGTTGTTGTTGTTATTTATTTGACGTTGTTGTTGTTATTTATTTGACGTTGTTGTTGTTGTTATTTATTTGACGTTGTTGTTTATTTGACATTTTTGTTTATTTGACGTTGTTCTTGTTGTTTATTTGACGTTGTTGTTGTTGTTATTTATTTGACGTTGTTGTTGTTATTTATTTGACGTTGTTGTTGTTGTTGTTTATTTGACGTTGTTGTTTATTTGACATTTTTGTTTATTTGACGTTATTGTTGTTGTTTATTTGAGGTTGTTATTGTTGTTGTTGTTTTTTATTTGACATTGTTGTTGTTGTTGTTTATTTTACGTTGTTGTTGTTGTTGTTGTTGTTTATTAGACGTTGTTAATGTTGTTGACATTGTTGTTGTTGTTTTTGTTGTTTATTTGACGTTGTTGTTGTTGTTGTTGTTATTTTTGTTGTTGTTATTATTGGTGTTGTTGTTGTTTATTTGACGTTGTTATTTATTTGACATTGTTGTTTTTTTGACGTTGTTGTTGTTGTTTATTTGACGTTGTTGTTGTTATTTGAAGTTGTTGTTGTATTTGTTGTTGTTGTTGTTTATTTGACGTTGTTGTTGTTGTTTATTTGACGTTATTTTTGTTGTTTATTTGACGTTGTTATTGTTGTTGTTGTTGTTTATTTGACGTTGTTGTTGACGTTGTTGTTGTTGTTTATTTGACGTTGTTGTTGTTGTTGTTGTTTAGACGATGTTAATGTTGTTGACATTGTTGTTGTTGTTTTTGTTGTTTATTTGACGTTGTTGTTGTTGTTGTTGTTATTTTTGTTGTTGTTATTGTTGGTGTTGTTGTTGTTTATTTGACGTTGTTGTTGTTGTTGTTGTTTATTTAACGTTGTTGTTGTTGTTTATTTGACGTTGTTATTGTTGTTGTTGTTTATTTGACGTTGTTGTTGTTGTTGTTTATTTGATGTTGTTTTAGTTGTTGTTGTTTATTTGACGTTGTTGTTGTTTTTTATTTGACGTTGTTGTTCTTGACATTGTTGTTGTTGTTGTTGTTTATTTGACGTTGTTGTTGTTGTTGTTTATTTGACGTAGTTGTTGTTATTGACGTTGTTGTTGTTGTTGTTGTTGTTGTTGTTGTTTATTTGACATTTTTGTTGTTGTTGATGTTGTTGTTGTTGTTGTTTTTTATTTGACGTTGTTGTTGTTGTTTATTTGACGTTGTTGTTGTTGTTATTGTTGTTGTTGTTGTTAATTTGACGTTGTTGTTGTTGTGGTTTATTTGACGTTGTTGTTGTTGTTGATTATTTGATGTTCTTGTTGTTGTTATTTATTTGACGTTGTTGTTGTTGTTATTGTTTATTTGACGTTGTTGTTGCTGTTGTTGTTTATTTGACGTTGTTATTGTTGTTTATTGGACGTTGTTATTGTTGTTTATTTGACGTTGTTTTTGTTATTTTACGTTGTTGTTGTTGTTGTATTTGTTGTTGTTGTTGTTGTTGCTTATTTGACGTTGTTGTTATTGTTGCTATTTATTTGACGTTGTTATTGTTGTAGTTTATTTGACGTTGTTGTTGTTGGTGTTTATTTGACGTTGTTGTTGTTGTTGTTGTTGTTGTTGTTTATTTGACGTTCTTGTTGTTGTTGTTTATTTGATGTTGTTATTGTTGTTGTTGACATAGTTGTTGTTGTTTATTTGACGTTGTTGTTGTTGTTGCCGTTGTTGTTTATTTGACGTTGTTGTTGTTGTTTATTTGACGTTGTTGTTGTTGTTGACGTTGTTGTTGTTGTTGTTTATTGGACGTTGTTGTTGTTGTTTATTTTAACGTTGTTGTTGTTGTTGACGGTGTTGTTGTTGTTGTTGTTTATTTGACGTTGTTGTTGTTGTTGTTATTTATTTGACGTTGTTGTTGTTGTTGTTGTTGTTGTTTATTTGATGTTGTTGTTGTTGTTTATTTGACGTTGTTGTTGTTTATTTGACGTTGTTGTTGTTGTTTATATGACGTTGTTGTTGTTGTTATTGTTTATTTGACGTTGTTGTTGTTTATTTGACGTTGTTATTGTTATTTATTTGACGTTGTTTTTGTTATTTGACTTTGTTGTTGTTGTATTTGTTGTTGTTGTTGTTGTTGTTGTTGCTTAGTTGACGTTGTTGTTGCTATTTATTTGACGTTATTGTTGTTGTTGTTGTTTATTTGACGTTGTTGTTGTTGTTGTTTATTTGACGTTGTTGTTGTTATTGTATTTGTTATTGTTGTTATTGTTGTTGCTTATTTGACGTTGTTGTTATTGTTGTTGTTTATTTGACGTTGTTGTTGTTGTTATTCATTTGACGTTGTTGTTGTTGTTGTTTATTTGACGTTGTTGTTGTTGTTGTTCTTCATTTGACGTTGTTGGTGTCGTTGTTTTTGTTGTTTATTTGACGTTGTTGTTGTTATTTATTTGACGTTGTTGTTGTTGTTTATTTGACGTTGTTGTTGACGTTGTTGTTGTTGTTGTTTATTTGACGTTGTCATTGTTGTTATTGTTGTTTATTTGACGTTGTTGTTGTTGTTGACGTTGTTGTTGTTATTGTTTATTTGATGTTGTTGTTGTTGTTGACATAGTTGTTGTTGTTTATTTGACGTTGTTGTTGTTGTTGTTGACGTTGTTGTTTATTTGACGTTGTTGTTGTTGTTTATTTGACGTTGTTGTTGTTGTTGTTGATGTTGTTGTTGTTGTTGTTTATTGGACGTTGTTGTTGTTGTTTATTTGACATTGTTGTTGTTGTTGATGGTGTTGTTATTGTTGTTGTTTATTTGACATTGTTGTTGTTGTTGTTATTTATTTGACGTTGTTGTTGTTGTTGTTGTTGTTTATTTGACGTTGTTGTTGTTTATTTGACGTTGTTGTTTATTTGACGTTGTTGTTTATTTGACGTTGTTGTTGTTTTTTATTTGACGTTGTTGTTGTTATTTGAAGTTGTTGTTGTTGTTGTATTTGTTGTTGTTGTTGTTGTTTATTTGACGTTGTTGTAGTTGTTTATTTGACGTTATTGTTGTTGTTTATTTGACATTATTATTGTTGTTGTTGTTGTTGTTGTTTATTTGACATTGTTGTTGATGTTGTTGTTGTTGTTTATTTGACGTTGTTGTTGTTGTTGTTTATTTGACGTTGTTGTAGTTGTTTATTTGACGTTATTGTTGTTGTTTATTTGACATTATTATTGTTGTTGTTGTTGTTGTTGTTTATTTGACATTGTTGTTGATGTTGTTGTTGTTGTTTATTTGACGTTGTTGTTGTTGTTGTTTATTTGACGTTGTTAATGTTGTTGACATAGTTGTTGTTGTTTTTGTTGTTTATTTGACGTTGTTATTGTTGTTGTTGTTTTTGTTGTTGTTATTGTTGTTGTTGTTGTTGTTTATTTGACGTTGTTGTTGTTGTTGTTTATTTGACGTTGTTGTTGTTGTTTATTTGACGTTGTTGTTGTTGTTGTTGTTGTTTATTTGACATTGTTGTTGTTGTTGTTGACGTTGTTGTTGTAGTTGTTTATTTGACGTTGTTATTGTTGTTGTTTATTTGATGTTGTTTTAGTTGTTGTTGTTTATTTGACGTTGTTGTTGTTTTTTATTTGACGTTGTTGTTGTTGACAATGTTGTTGTTGTTGTTATTTATTTGACGTTCTTGTTGTTGTTTTTTATTTGACGTTGTTGTTGTTGACATTGTTGTTGTTGTTGTTTATTTGACGTAGTTGTTGTTATTGACGTTGTTGTTGTTGTTGTTGTTGTTGTTTATTTGACGTTTATGTTGTTGTTGATGTTGTTGTTGTTGTTGTTTTTTATTTGACGTTGTTGTTGTTGTTGTTGTTTATTTGACATTGTTGTTGTTGTTGTTGACGTTGTTGTTGTAGATATTTATTTGACATTGTTGTTGTTGTTGTTTATTTGATGTTGTTTTAGTTGTTGTTGTTTATTTGACGTTGTTGTTGTTTTTTATTTGACGTTGTTGTTGTTGAAATTGTTGTTGTTGTTGTTGTTTATTTGACCTTCTTGTTGTTGTTTTTTATTTGACGTTGTTGTTGTTGACATTGTTGTTGTTGTTGTTTATTTGACGTAGTTGTTGTTATTGACGTTGTTGTTGTTGTTGTTGTTTATTTGACGTTTATGTTGTTGTTGATGTTGTTGTTGTTGTTGTTTTTTATTTGACGTTGTTGTTGTTGTTGTTGTTTATTTGACGTTGTTGTTGTTGTTGTTGTTAATTTGACGTTGTTGTTGTTGTTTATTTGATGTTGTTGTTGTTGTTGTTGTTTATTTGACGTTGTTGTTGTTGTTATTTATTTGACGTTGTTGTTGTTGTTGTTGTTTATTTGACGTTGTTGTTTATTTGAAATTGTTGTTGTTGTATTTGTTGTTGTTGTTTATTTGACGTTGTTGTTGTTGTTGTTTATTTGACGTTATTGTTGTTGTTTATTTGACGTTGTTATTGTTGTTGTTGTTGTTTATTTGACGTTGTTGTTGTTGTTGTTTATTTAACGTTGTTGTTGTTGTTGTTGTTTATTAGACATTGTTAATGTTGTTGACATTGTTGTTGTTGTTTTTGTTGTTTATTTGACGTTGTTGTTGTTGTTGTTATTTTTGTTGTTGTTATTGTTGGTGTTGTTGTTGTTTATTTGACGTTGTTGTTGTTGTTGTTTATTTGACGTTGTTGTTGTTGTTGTTTATTAGACGTTGTTTTAGTTGTTTATTTGACGTTGTTGTTGTTGTTTATTTGACGTTGTTGTTGTTGTTGTTTATTTGACATTGCTGTTGTTGTTGTTGTTGACGTTGTTGTTGTAGTTGTTTATTTGACGTTGTTGTTGTTGTTGTTTATTTATTGTTGTTTTAGTTGTTGTTGTTTATTTGACGTTGTTGTTGTTGACATTGTTGTTGTTGTTGTTGTTTATTAGACGTTGTTTTAGTTGTTTATTTGACGTTGTTGTTGTTGTTTATTTGACGTTGTTGTTGTTGTTGTTTATTTGACATTGCTGTTGTTGTTGTTGTTGACGTTGTTGTTGTTGTTGTTTATTTGACGTTGTTGTTGTTGTTGTTTATTTGACGTTGTTGTTGTTGTTGTTGTTTAGACGTTGTTAATGTTGTTGACATTGTTGTTGTTGTTTTTGTTGTTTATTTGACGTTGTTGTTGTTGTTGTTGTTATTTTTGTTGTTGTTATTGTTGGTGTTGTTGTTGTTTATTTGACGTTGTTGTTGTTGTTGTTTATTTGACGTTGTTGTTGTTTATTTGACGTTGTTGTTGTTGTTTATTTGACGTTGTTGTTGTTGTTGTTTATTTGACGTTGTTGTTATTGTTGTTTATTTGACATTGCTATTGTTGTTGTTGTTGACGTTGTTGTTGTAGTTGTTTATTTGACGTTGTTGTTGTTGTTGTTGTTTATTTGATGTTGTTTTAGTTGTTGTTGTTTATTTGACGTTTTTTTTGTTTTTTATTTGACGTTGTTGTTGTTGTTTATTTGACGTTGTTGTTGTTGTTTTTTATTTGACGTTGTTGTTGTTGACATTGTTGTTGTTGTTGTTGTTTATTTGATGTTGTTGTTGTTGTTGTTTATTTGACATAGTTGTTGTTATTGACATTGTTGTTGTTGTTGTTGTTGTTGTTTATTTGACATTTTTGTTGTTGTTGATGTTGTTGTTGTTGTTTTTTATTTGACGTTGTTGTTGTTGTTGTTGTTTATTTGACGTTGTTGTTGTTGTTATTGATGTTGTTGTTGTTGTTAATTTGACGTTGTTGTTGTTGTTGTTATTTATTTGACGTTGTTGTTGTTGTTTATTTGACGTTGTTGTTGTTGTTTATTTGATGTTGTTGTTGTTATTTATTTGACGTTGTTGTTGTTGTTGTTGTTTATTTGACGTTGTTGTTGTTGTTGTTTATTTGACGTTGTTATTGGACGTCGTTATTGTAATTTATTTGACGTTGTTTTTGTTATTTTACGTTGTTGTTGTTGTTGTATTTGTTGTTGTTGTTGCTATTTATTTGACGTTGTTATTGTTGTTGCTATTTATTTGACGTTGTTATTGTTGTTGTTTATTTAACGTTGTTGTTGTTGGTGTCTATTTGACATTGTTGTTGTTTATTTGACGTTGTTGTTGTTGTTGACGTTGTTGTTGTTGTTGTTGTTGTTGTTGTTTATTTGATGTTGTTATTGTTGTTGACATAGTTGTTGTTGTTTATTTGACGTTGTTGTTGTTGTTGCCGTTGTTGTTTATTTGACGTTGTTGTTGTTGTTTATTTGACGTTGTTGTTGTTGTTGTTGACGTTGTTGTTGTTGTTGTTGTTTATTGGACGTTGTTGTTGTTGTTGTTTATTTGACGTTGTTGTTGTTGTTGACGGTGTTGTTGTTGTTGTTGTTGTTTATTTGACGTTGTTGTTGTTGTTATTTATTTGACGTTGTTATTGTTGTTTATTTGACGTTGTTTTTGTTATTTGACGTTGTTGTTGTTGTTGTTGTATTTGTTGTTGTTGTTGTTGTTGTTGTTGCTTAGTTGACGTTGTTGTTATTGTTGCTATTCATTTGACGTTGTTGTTGTTGTTGTTGTTGTTTATTTGACGTTGTTGTTGTTCTTCATTTGACGTTGTTGTTGTCGTTGTTTTTGTTGTTTATTTGACGTTGTTGTTGTCGTTGTTTTTGTTGTTTATTTGACGTTGTTGTTGTTATTTATTTGACGTTGTTGTTGTTGTTTATTTGACGTTGTTGTTGATGTTGTTGTTGTTGTTTATTTGACGTTGTCATTGTTGTTGTTTTTGTTTATTTGACGTTGTTGTTGTTGTTGTTGTTGACGTTGTTGTTTATTTGACGTTGTTGTTGTTGTTGTTTATTTGACGTTGTTGTTGTTGTTGTTGACGTTGTTGTTGTTGTTGTTTATTGGACGTTGTTGTTGTTGTTTATTTGACATTGTTGTTGTTTTTTATGGCGTTGTTATTGTTGTTGTTTATTTGACATTGTTGTTGTTTTTGTTATTTATTTGACGTTGTTGTTGTTGTTGTTGTTTATTTGACGCCGTTGTTGTTTATTTGACGTTGTTGTTTATTTGACATTGTTGTTGTTGTTTATTTGACGTTGTTGTTGTTGTTTATTTGACGTTGTTGTTGTTATTTGAAGTTGTTGTTGTTGTTGTATTTGTTGTTGTTGTTGTTGTTGTTTATTTGACGTTGTTGTTGTTGTTGTTTATTTGACATTGTTATTGTTGTTTATTTGACGTTGTTTTTGTTATTTTACGTTGTTGTTGTTGTATTTGTTGTTGATGTTGCTATTTATTTGACGTTGTTATTGGTGTTGCTATTTATTTGACGTTGTTATTGTTGTTGTTTATTTGACGTTGTTGTTGTTGGTGTTTATTTGACATTGTTGTTATTTATTTGACGTTGTTGTTGTTGTTGACGTTGTTGTTGTTGTTGTTGTTTATTTGATATTGTTATTGTTGTTGTTGACATATTTGTTGTTGTTTATTTGACGTTGTTGTTGTTGTTGCCGTTGTTGTAGTTGTTTATTTGACGTTGTTGTTGTTATTGTTGACGTTGTTGTTGTTGTTGTTTATTGGACGTTGTTGTTGTTGTTTATTCGACGTTGTTGTTGTTGTTGACGGTGTTGTTGTTGTTGTTGTTGTTTATTTGACGTTGTTGTTGTTGTTATTTATTTGACGTTGTTGTTGTTGTTGTTGTTTATTTGACGTTGTTGTTGTTGTTTATTTGACGTTGTTATTGTTGTTTATTTGACGTTGTTGTTGTTGTTGTTTATTTGACGTTGTTGTTGTTGTTATTGTTTATTTGACGTTGTTGTTGTTTATTTGACGTTGTTATTGTTGTTTATTTGACGTTGTTTTTGTTACTTGACGTTGTTGTTGTTGTTGTATTTGTTGTTGTTGTTGTTGTTGCTTAGTTAACCTTGTTGTTATTGTTGCTTTTCATTTGACGTTGTTGTTGTTGTTGTTGTTTATTTGACGTTGTTGTTGTTGTTCTTCATTTGACGTTGTTGTTGTCGTTGTTTTTGTTGTTTATTTGACATTGTTGTTGTCGTTGTTTTTGTTGTTTATTTGACGTTGCTGTTGTTATTTATTTGACGTTGTTGTTGTTGTTTATTTGACGTTGTTGTTGATGTTGTTCTTGTTGTTGTTTATTTGACGTTGTCATTGTTGTTGTTTTTGTTTATTTGACGTTGTTGTTGTTGTTGTTGACGTTGTTGTTTATTTGACGTTGTTGTTGTTGTTGTTTATTTGACGTTGTTGTTGTTGTTGACGTTGTTGTGGTTGTTGTTGTTGTTTATTGGACGTTGTTGTTGTTGTTGTTTATTTGACATTGTTGTTGTTTTTTATGGTGTTGTTATTGTTGTTGTTTATTTGAAATTGTTGTTGTTGTTGTTATTTATTTGACGTTGTTGTTGTTGTTGTTGTTTATTTGATGTTGTTGTTGTTTATTTGACGTTGTTGTTTATTTCACGTTGTTGTTGTTGTTGTTTATTTGCCGTTGTTGTTGTTGTTTATTTGACGTTGTTGTTGTTATTTGAAGTTGTTGTTGTTGTTGTATTTGTTGTTGTTGTTGTTGTTGTTTATTTGACGTTGTTGTTGTTGTTTATTTGACATTGTTATTGTTGTTGTTGTTTATTTGACGTTGTTACTGACGTTGTTGTTGTTGTTGTTTATCTCACGTTGTTGTTGTTGTTGTTGTTTATTTGACGTTGTTAATGTTATTGACATAGTTGTTGTTGTTTTTGTTGTTTATTTGACGTTGTTATTGTTGTTGTTGTTTTTGTTGTTGTTATTGTTGGTGTTGTTGTTGTTTATTTGACGTTGTTTTTGTTGTTCTTTATTTGACGTTGTTGTTGTTGTTGTTTATTTGACATTGTTATTGTTGTTGTTGTTTATTTGACGTTGTTGTTGTTGTTGTTTATTTGACGTTATTGTTGTTGTTGTTGTTGTTTATTTGACGTTGTTGCTGACGTTGTTGTTGTTGTTGTTGTTGTTTATTTCACGTTGTTGTTGTTGTTTATTTCACGTTGTTGTTGTTGTTGTTGTTGTTGTTTATTTGACGTTGTTAATGTTGTTGACATAGTTGTTGTTGTTTTTGTTGTTTATTTGACGTTGTTATTGTTGTTGTTGTTGTTTTTGTTGTTGTTATTGTTGGTGTTGTTGTTGTTTATTTGACGTTGTTGTTGTTGTTGTTGTTTATTTGACGTTGTTGTTGTTGTTGTTGTTTATTTGACGTTGTTGTTATTCTTGTTGTTTATTTGACGTTGTTGTTGTTGTTTATTTGACGTTGTTGTTGTAGTTGTTTATTTGACGTTGTTTTTGTTGTTGTTTATTTGATGTTGTTTTAGTTGTTGTTGTTTATTTGACGTTGTTGTTGTTTTTTATTTGACGTTGTTGTTGTTGACATTGTTGTTGTTGTTGTTTATTTGACGTTCTTGTTGTTGTTTTTTATTTGACGTTGTTGTTGTTGACATTGTTGTTGTTGTTGTTGTTGTTGTTGTTGTTGTTTATTTGACGTAGTTGTTGTTATTGACATTGTAGTTGTTGTTGTTGTTATTGTTGTTGTTGTTTATTTGACGTTTTTGTTGTTGTTGATGTTGTTGTTGTTGTTTTTTATTTGACGTTGTTGTTGTTGTTGTTTATTTGACGTTGTTGTTGTTATTGTTGTTGTTGTTGTTGTTAATTTGACGTTGTTGTTGTTGTTTATTTGACGTTGTTGTTGTTGTTGTTGTTTATTTGACGTTGTTGTTGTTGTTATTTATTTGATGTTGTTGTTGTTGTTGTTTATTTGACATTGTTGTTTATTTGACATTGTTGTTTATTTTGACGTTGTTGTTGTTGTTTATTTGACGTTGTTGTTGTTATTTGAAGTTGTTGTTGTTGTTGTATTTGTTGTTGTTGTTGTTGTTTATTTGACGTTGTCGTTGTTGTTTATTTGACGTTATTGTTGTTGTTTATTTGACGTTGTTATTGTTGTTGTTGTTGTTGTTTATTTGACGTTGTTGTTGACGATGTTGTTGTTGTTGTTTATTTGACGTTGTTGTTGTTGTTGTTGTTTAGACATTGTTAATGTTGTTGACATTGTTGTTGTTGTTTTTGTTGTTTATTTGACGTTGTTGTTGTTGTTGTTGTTATTTTTGTTGTTGTTATTGTTGGTGTTGTTGTTGTTTATTTGACGTTGTTGTTGTTGTTGTTGTTTATTTGACGTTGTTGTTGTTGTTTATTTGATGTTGTTGTTGTTGTTTATTTGACGTTGTTGTTGTTGTTGTTTATTTGACGTTGTTGTTGTTGTATTTGTTGTTGTTGTTGTCATTGTTGTTGTTGCTTAGTTGACGTTGTTGTTATTGTTGCTATTCATTTGACGTTGTTGTTGTTGTTGTAGTTTATTTGACGTTGTTGTTGTTGTTCTTCATATGATGTTGTTGTTGTCGTTGTTTTTGTTGTTTATTTGACGTTGTTGTTGTCGTTGTTTTTGTTATTTATTTGACGTTGTTGTTGTTATTTATTTGACGTTGTTGTTGTTGTTGTTTATTTGACGTTGTTGTTGATATTGTTGTTGTTGTTGTTTATTTGACGTTGTCATTGTTGTTGTTTTTGTTTATTTGACGTTGTTGTTGTTGTTGTTGTTGACGTTGTTGTTTATTTGACGTTGTTGTTGTTGTTGTTGTTTATTTGACGTTGTTGTTGTTGTTGACGTTGTTGTTGTTGTTGTTGTTTATTGGACGTTGTTGTTGTTGTTTATTTGACATTGTTGTTGTTTTTTATGGTGTTGTTATTGTTGTTGTTTATTTGACATTGTTGTTGTTGTTGTTATTTATTTGACGTTGTTTTTGTTGTTGTTTATTTGACGTTGTTGTTGTTTATTTGATGTTGTTGTTTATTTGACGTTGTTGTTGTTGTTTATTTGACGTTGTTGTTGTTGTTTATTTGACGTTGTTGTTGTTATTTGAAGTTGTTGTTGTTGTTGTATTTGTTGTTGTTGTTGTTGTTGTTTATTTGACGTTGTTGTTGTTGTTTATTTGACATTGTTATTGTTGTTGTTGTTTATTTGACGTTGTTGCTGACGTTGTTGTTGTTGTTGTTTATTTCACGTTGTTTTTGTTGTTGTTGTTTATTTGACGTTGTTAATGTTATTGACATAGTTGTTGTTGTTTTTGTTGTTTATTTGACGTTGTTATTGTTGTTGTTGTTTTTGTTGTTGTTATTGTTGTTGTTGTTGTTGTTTATTTGACGTTGTTGTTGTTGTTGTTGTTGTTTATTTGACGTTGTTGTTGTTGTTGTTGTTGTTGTTTATTTGACGTTGTTGTTGTTGTTGTTGTTGTTGTTTATTTGACGTTGTTGTTGTTGTTGTTTATTTGACGTTATTGTTGTTGTTTATTTGACATTGTTATTGTTGTTGTTGTTGTTGTTGTTTATTTGACGTTGTTGCTGACGTTGTTTTTGTTGTTGTTGTTGTTTATTTCACGTTGTTGTTGTTGTTGTTGTTGTTTATTTGACGTTGTTAATGTTGTTGACATAGTTGTTGTTGTTTTTGTTGTTTATTTGACGTTGTTATTGTTGTTGATGTTTTTGTTGTTGTTATTGTTGGTGTTGTTGTTGTTTATTTGACGTTGTTGTTGTTGTTGTTGTTTATTTGATGTTGTTGTTGTTGTTGTTTATTTGACGTTGTTGTTGTTCTTGTTATTTATTTGACGTTGTTGTTGTTGTTTATTTGACGTTGTTGTTGTAGTTGTTTATTTGACGTTGTTGTTGTTGTTGTTTATTTGATGTTGTTTTAGTTGATGTTGTTTATTTGACGTTGTTGTTGTTTTTTATTTGACGTTGTTGTTGTTGACATTGTTGTTGTTGTTGTTTATTTGACGTTGTTGTTGTTGTTTTTTATTTGACGTTGTTGTTGTTGACATTGTTGTTGTTGTTGTTGTTGTTTATTTATCGTAGTTGTTGTTATTGACATTGTAGTTGTTGTTGTTGTTATTGTTGTTGTTGTTTATTTGACGTTTTTGTTGTTGTTGATGTTGTTGTTGTTGTTTTTTATTTGACGTTGTTGTTGTTGTTGTTGTTTATTTGACGTTGTTGTTGTTATTGTTGTTGTTCTTGTTGTTAATTTGACGTTGTTGTTGTTGTTCATTTGACGTTGTTGTTGTTGTTATTTATTTGACGTTGTTGTTGTTGTTATTTATTTGACGTTGTTGTTGTTGTTGTTTATTTGACATTGTTGTTTATTTGACATTGTTGTTTATTTGACGTTGTTGTTGTTGTTGTTTATTTGACGTTGTTGTTGTTATTTGAAGTTGTTGTTGTTGTTGTATTTGTTGTTGTTGTTGTTGTTGTTTATTTGACGTTGTCGTTGTTGTTTATTTGACGTTATTGTTGTTATTTATTTGACGTTGTTATTGTTGTTGTTGTTGTTGTTTATTTGACGTTGTTGTTGACGTTGTTGTTGTTGTTGTTTATTTGACGTTGTTGTTGTTGTTGTTTAGACATTGTTAATGTTGTTGACATTGTTGTTGTTGTTTTTTTTGTTTATTTGACGTTGTTGTTGTTGTTGTTGTTATTTTTGTTGTTGTTATTGTTGGTGTTGTTGTTGTTTATTTGACGTTGTTGTTGTTGTTTATTTGACGTTGTTGTTGTTGTTTATTTGACGTTGTTGTTGTTGTTTATTTGACATTGTTGTTGTTGTTGTTGTTGTTTATTTGACGTTGTTGTTGTTGTTGTTTATTTGACATTGTTGTTGTTGTTGTTGATGTTGTTGTTGTAGTTGTTTATTTAACGTTGTTGTTGTTGTTGTTTATTTGATGTTGTTTTAGTTGTTGTTGTTTATTTGACGTTGTTGTTGTTTTTTATTTGACGTTGTTGTTGTTGACATTGTTGTTGTTGTTGTTGTTGTTTATTTGACGTTGTTGTTGTTGTTTTTTATTTGACGTTGTTGTTGTTGACATTGTTGTTGTTGTTGTTGTTTATTTGACGTTGTTGTTGTTGTTGTTTATTTGACGTAGTTGTTGTTATTGACGTTGTTGTTGTTGTTGTTGTTTATTTGACAATTTTGTTGTTGTTGATGTTGTTGTTGTTGTTGTTTTTTATTTGACGTTGTTGTTGTTGTTGTTTTTTTGACGTTGTTGTTGTTGTTGTTGACGTTGTTGTTTATTTGACGTTATTGTTGTTGTTTATTTGACGTTGTTGTTGTTGTTGTTGACGTTGTTGTGGTTGTTGTTGTTGTTTATTGGACGTTGTTGTTGTTGTTGTTTATTTGACATTGTTGTTGTTTTTTATGGTGTTGTTATTGTTGTTGTTTATTTGAAATTGTTGTTGTTGTTGTTATTTATTTGACGTTGTTGTTGTTGTTGTTTATTTGACGTTGTTGTTGTTTATTTGACGTTGTTGTTTATTTCACGTTGTTGTTGTTGTTGTTGTTTATTTGCCGTTGTTGTTGTTGTTGTTTATTTGACGTTGTTGTTGTTATTTGAAGTTGTTGTTGTTGTTGTATTTGTTGTTGTTGTTGTTGTTGTTTATTTGACGTTGTTGTTGTTGTTTATTTGATATTGTTATTGTTGTTGTTGTTTATTTGACGTTGTTACTGACGTTGTTGTTGTTGTTGTTTATCTCACGTTGTTGTTGTTGTTGTTGTTTATTTGACGTTGTTAATGTTATTGACATAGTTGTTGTTGTTTTTGTTGTTTATTTGACGTTGTTATTGTTGTTGTTGTTTTTGTTGTTGTTATTGTTGGTGTTGTTGTTGTTTATTTGACGTTGTTGTTGTTGTTGTTTATTTGACGTTGTTGTTGTTGTTGTTTATTTGACATTGTTATTGTTGTTGTTGTTTATTTGACGTTGTTGTTGTTGTTGTTTATTTGACGTTATTGTTGTTGTTGTTGTTTATTTGACGTTGTTGCTGACGTTGTTGTTGTTGTTGTTGTTGTTGTTTATTTCACGTTGTTGTTGTTGTTTATTTCACGTTGTTGTTGTTGTTGTTGTTGTTTATTTGACGTTGTTAATGTTGTTGACATAGTTGTTGTTGTTTTTGTTGTTTATTTGACGTTGTTATTGTTGTTGTTGTTGTTTTTGTTGTTGTTATTGTTGGTGTTGTTGTTGTTTATTTGACGTTGTTGTTGTTGTTGTAGTTTATTTGACGTTGTTGTTGTTGTTCTTCATATGATGTTGTTGTTGTCGTTGTTTTTGTTGTTTATTTGACGTTGTTGTTGTCGTTGTTTTTGTTATTTATTTGACGTTGTTGTTGTTATTTATTTGACGTTGTTGTTGTTGTTGTTTATTTGACGTTGTTGTTGATGTTGTTGTTGTTGTTGTTTATTTGACGTTGTCATTGTTGTTGTTTTTGTTTATTTGACGTTGTTGTTGTTGTTGTTGTTGACGTTGTTGTTTATTTGACGTTGTTGTTGTTGTTGTTGTTTATTTGACGTTGTTGTTGTTGTTGACGTTGTTGTTGTTGTTGTTGTTTATTGGACGTTGTTGTTGTTGTTTATTTGACATTGTTGTTGTTTTTTATGGTGTTGTTATTGTTGTTGTTTATTTGACATTGTTGTTGTTGTTGTTATTTATTTGACGTTGTTTTTGTTGTTGTTTATTTGACGTTGTTGTTGTTTATTTGATGTTGTTGTTTATTTGACGTTGTTGTTGTTGTTTATTTGACGTTGTTGTTGTTGTTTATTTGACGTTGTTGTTGTTATTTGAAGTTGTTGTTGTTGTTGTATTTGTTGTTGTTGTTGTTGTTGTTTATTTGACGTTGTTGTTGTTGTTTATTTGACATTGTTATTGTTGTTGTTGTTTATTTGACGTTGTTGCTGACGTTGTTGTTGTTGTTGTTTATTTCACGTTGTTTTTGTTGTTGTTGTTTATTTGACGTTGTTAATGTTATTGACATAGTTGTTGTTGTTTTTGTTGTTTATTTGACGTTGTTATTGTTGTTGTTGTTTTTGTTGTTGTTATTGTTGTTGTTGTTGTTGTTTATTTGACGTTGTTGTTGTTGTTGTTGTTGTTTATTTGACGTTGTTGTTGTTGTTGTTGTTGTTTATTTGACGTTGTTGTTGTTGTTGTTGTTTATTTGACGTTGTTGTCGTTGTTGTTTATTTGACGTTATTGTTGTTGTTTATTTGACATTGTTATTGTTGTTGTTGTTGTTGTTGTTTATTTGACGTTGTTGCTGACGTTGTTTTTGTTGTTGTTGTTGTTTATTTCACGTTGTTGTTGTTGTTGTTGTTTATTTGACGTTGTTAATGTTGTTGACATAGTTGTTGTTGTTTTTGTTGTTTATTTGACGTTGTTATTGTTGTTGATGTTTTTGTTGTTGTTATTGTTGGTGTTGTTGTTGTTTATTTGACGTTGTTGTTGTTGTTGTTGTTTATTTGATGTTGTTGTTGTTGTTGTTTATTTGACGTTGTTGTTGTTCTTGTTATTTATTTGACGTTGTTGTTGTTGTTTATTTGACGTTGTTGTTGTAGTTGTTTATTTGACGTTGTTGTTGTTGTTGTTTATTTGATGTTGTTTTAGTTGTTGTTGTTTATTTGACGTTGTTGTTGTTTTTTATTTGACGTTGTTGTTGTTGACATTGTTGTTGTTGTTGTTTATTTGACGTTGTTGTTGTTGTTTTTTATTTGACGTTGTTGTTGTTGACATTGTTGTTGTTGTTGTTGTTGTTTATTTATCGTAGTTGTTGTTATAGACATTGTAGTTGTTGTTGTTGTTATTGTTGTTGTTGTTTATTTGACGTTTTTGTTGTTGTTGATGTTGTTGTTGTTGTTTTTTATTTGACGTTGTTGTTGTTGTTGTTGTTTATTTGACGTTGTTGTTGTTATTGTTGTTGTTCTTGTTGTTAATTTGACGTTGTTGTTGTTGTTCATTTGACGTTGTTGTTGTTGTTATTTATTTGACGTTGTTGTTGTTGTTATTTATTTGACGTTGTTGTTGTTGTTGTTTATTTGACATTGTTGTTTATTTGACATTGTTGTTTATTTGACGTTGTTGTTGTTGTTGTTTATTTGACGTTGTTGTTGTTATTTGAAGTTGTTGTTGTTGTTGTATTTGTTGTTGTTGTTGTTGTTGTTTATTTGACGTTGTCGTTGTTGTTTATTTGACGTTATTGTTGTTATTTATTTGACGTTGTTATTGTTGTTGTTGTTGTTGTTTATTTGACGTTGTTGTTGACGTTGTTGTTGTTGTTGTTTATTTGACGTTGTTGTTGTTGTTGTTTAGACATTGTTAATGTTGTTGACATTGTTGTTGTTGTTTTTTTTGTTTATTTGACGTTGTTGTTGTTGTTGTTGTTATTTTTGTTGTTGTTATTGTTGGTGTTGTTGTTGTTTATTTGACGTTGTTGTTGTTGTTGTTTATTTGACGTTGTTGTTGTTGTTTATTTGACGTTGTTGTTGTTGTTTATTTGACGTTGTTGTTGTTGTTGTTGTTGTTTATTTGACGTTGTTGTTGTTGTTGTTTATTTGACATTGTTGTTGTTGTTGTTGATGTTGTTGTTGTAGTTGTTTATTTAACGTTGTTGTTGTTGTTGTTTATTTGATGTTGTTTTAGTTGTTGTTGTTTATTTGACGTTGTTGTTGTTTTTTATTTGACGTTGTTGTTGTTGACATTGTTGTTGTTGTTGTTGTTGTTTATTTGACGTTGTTGTTGTTGTTTTTTATTTGACGTTGTTGTTGTTGACATTGTTGTTGTTGTTGTTGTTTATTTGACGTTGTTGTTGTTGTTGTTTATTTGACGTAGTTGTTGTTATTGACGTTGTTGTTGTTGTTGTTGTTTATTTGACAATTTTGTTGTTGTTGATGTTGTTGTTGTTGTTGTTTTTTATTTGACGTTGTTGTTGTTGTTGTTTTTTTGACGTTGTTGTTGTTGTTGTTGACGTTGTTGTTTATTTGACGTTGTTGTTGTTGTTTATTTGACGTTGTTGTTGTTGTTGTTGACGTTGTTGTGGTTGTTGTTGTTGTTTATTGGACGTTGTTGTTGTTGTTGTTTATTTGACATTGTTGTTGTTTTTTATGGTGTTGTTATTGTTGTTGTTTATTTGAAATTGTTGTTGTTGTTGTTATTTATTTGACGTTGTTGTTGTTGTTGTTTATTTGACGTTGTTGTTGTTTATTTGACGTTGTTGTTTATTTCACGTTGTTGTTGTTGTTGTTGTTTATTTGCCGTTGTTGTTGTTGTTGTTTATTTGACGTTGTTGTTGTTATTTGAAGTTGTTGTTGTTGTTGTATTTGTTGTTGTTGTTGTTGTTGTTTATTTGACGTTGTTGTTGTTGTTTATTTGACATTGTTATTGTTGTTGTTGTTTATTTGACGTTGTTACTGACGTTGTTGTTGTTGTTGTTTATCTCACGTTGTTGTTGTTGTTGTTGTTTATTTGACGTTGTTAATGTTATTGACATAGTTGTTGTTGTTTTTGTTGTTTATTTGACGTTGTTATTGTTGTTGTTGTTTTTGTTGTTGTTATTGTTGGTGTTGTTGTTGTTTATTTGACGTTGTTGTTGTTGTTGTTTATTTGACGTTGTTGTTGTTGTTGTTTATTTGACATTGTTATTGTTGTTGTTGTTTATTTGACGTTGTTGTTGTTGTTGTTTATTTGACGTTATTGTTGTTGTTGTTGTTGTTTATTTGACGTTGTTGCTGACGTTGTTGTTGTTGTTGTTGTTGTTTATTTCACGTTGTTGTTGTTGTTTATTTCACGTTGTTGTTGTTGTTGTTGTTGTTTATTTGACGTTGTTAATGTTGTTGACATAGTTGTTGTTGTTTTTGTTGTTTATTTGACGTTGTTATTGTTGTTGTTGTTGTTTTTGTTGTTGTTATTGTTGGTGTTGTTGTTGTTTATTTGACGTTGTTGTTGTTGTTGTTGTTTATTTGACGTTGTTGTTGTTGTTGTTGTTTATTTGACGTTGTTGTTATTCTTGTTGTTTATTTGACGTTGTTGTTGTTGTTTATTTGACGTTGTTGTTGTAGTTGTTTATTTGACGTTGTTTTTGTTGTTGTTTATTTGATGTTGTTTTAGTTGTTGTTGTTTATTTGACGTTGTTGTTGTTTTTTATTTGACGTTGTTGTTGTTGACATTGTTGTTGTTGTTGTTTATTTGACGTTCTTGTTGTTGTTTTTTATTTGACGTTGTTGTTGTTGACATTGTTGTTGTTGTTGTTGTTGTTGTTGTTGTTGTTTATTTGACGTAGTTGTTG
Organism: Vicia faba; assembly: GCA_948472305.1. Lineage (NCBI taxonomy): Eukaryota > Viridiplantae > Streptophyta > Magnoliopsida > Fabales > Fabaceae > Vicia > Vicia faba. Next base: position 1,330,882,981 of record OX451735.1, on the reverse strand, counting down.
TTATTGACATTGTAGTTGTTGTTATTGTTGTTGTTGTTTATTTGACGTTTTTGTTGTTGTTGATGTTGTTGTTGTTGTTTTTTATTTGACGTTGTTGTTGTTGTTGTTGTTGTTTATTTGACGTTGTTGTTGTTATTGTTGTTGTTGTTGTTGTTAATTTGACGTTGTTGTTGTTGTTTATTTGACGTTGTTGTTGTTGTTGTTGTTTATTTGACGTTGTTGTAGTTGTTATTTATTTGATGTTGTTGTTGTTGTTTATTTGACATTGTTGTTTATTTTGATGTTGTTGTTGTTGTTTATTTGACGTTGTTGTTGTTATTTGAAGTTGTTGTTGTTGTTGTATTTGTTGTTGTTGTTGTTGTTTATTTGACGTTGTCGTTGTTGTTTATTTGACGTTATTGTTGTTGTTTATTTGACGTTGTTATTGTTGTTGTTGTTGTTGTTTATTTGACGTTGTTGTTGACGATGTTGTTGTTGTTGTTTATTTGACGTTGTTGTTGTTGTTGTTTAGACATTGTTAATGTTGTTGACATTGTTGTTGTTGTTTTTGTTGTTTATTTGACGTTGTTGTTGTTGTTGTTGTTATTTTTGTTGTTGTTATTGTTGGTGTTGTTGTTGTTTATTTGACGTTGTTGTTGTTGTTGTTGTTTATTTGACGTTGTTGTTGTTGTTTATTTGATGTTGTTGTTGTTGTTTATTTGACGTTGTTGTTGTTGTTGTTTATTTGACGTTGTTGTTGTTGTATTTGTTGTTGTTGTTGTCATTGTTGTTGTTGCTTAGTTGACGTTGTTGTTATTGTTGCTATTCATTTGACGTTGTTGTTGTTGTTGTAGTTTATTTGACGTTGTTGTTGTTGTTCTTCATATGATGTTGTTGTTGTCGTTGTTTTTGTTGTTTATTTGACGTTGTTGTTGTCGTTGTTTTTGTTATTTATTTGACGTTGTTGTTGTTATTTATTTGACGTTGTTGTTGTTGTTGTTTATTTGACGTTGTTGTTGATGTTGTTGTTGTTGTTGTTTATTTGACGTTGTCATTGTTGTTGTTTTTGTTTATTTGACGTTGTTGTTGTTGTTGTTGTTGACGTTGTTATTTATTTGACGTTGTTGTTGTTGTTGTTTATTTGACGTTGTTGTTGTTGTTGACGTTGTTGTTGTTGTTGTTGTTTATTGGACGTTGTTGTTGTTGTTTATTTGACATTGTTGTTGTTTTTTATGGTGTTGTTGTTGTTGTTGTTTATTTGACATTGTTGTTGTTGTTGTTATTTATTTGACGTTGTTTTTGTTGTTGTTTATTTGACGTTGTTGTTGTTTATTTGATGTTGTTGTTTATTTGACGTTGTTGTTGTTGTTTATTTGACGTTGTTGTTGTTGTTTATTTGACGTTGTTGTTGTTATTTGAAGTTGTTGTTGTTGTTGTTGTATTTGTTGTTGTTGTTGTTGTTGTTTATTTGACGTTGTTGTTGTTGTTTATTTGACATTGTTATTGTTGTTGTTGTTTATTTGACGTTGTTGCTGACGTTGTTGTTGTTGTTGTTTATTTCACGTTGTTTTTGTTGTTGTTGTTTATTTGACGTTGTTAATGTTATTGACATAGTTGTTGTTGTTTTTGTTGTTTATTTGACGTTGTTATTGTTGTTGTTGTTTTTGTTGTTGTTATTGTTGTTGTTGTTGTTGTTTATTTGACGTTGTTGTTGTTGTTGTTGTTGTTTATTTGACCGTGTTGTTGTTGTTGTTGTTGTTTATTTGACGTTGTTGTTGTTGTTGTTGTTTATTTGACGTTGTTGTTGTTGTTGTTTATTTGACGTTATTGTTGTTGTTTATTTGACATTGTTATTGTTGTTGTTGTTGTTGTTGTTGTTTATTTGACGTTGTTGCTGACGTTGTTTTTGTTGTTGTTGTTGTTTATTTCACGTTGTTGTTGTTGTTGTTGTTTATTTCACGTTGTTAATGTTGTTGACATAGTTGTTGTTGTTTTTGTTGTTTATTTGACGTTGTTATTGTTGTTGATGTTTTTGTTGTTGTTATTGTTGGTGTTGTTGTTGTTTATTTGACGTTGTTGTTGTTGTTGTTGTTTATTTGATGTTGTTGTTGTTGTTGTTTATTTGACGTTGTTGTTGTTCTTGTTATTTATTTGACGTTGTTGTTGTTGTTTATTTGACGTTGTTGTTGTAGTTGTTTATTTGACGTTGTTGTTGTTTATTTGATGTTGTTTTAGTTGTTGTTGTTTATTTGACGTTGTTGTTGTTTTTTATTTGACGTTGTTGTTGTTGACATTGTTGTTGTTGTTGTTTATTTGACGTTCTTGTTGTTGTTTTTTATTTGACGTTGTTGTTGTTGACATTGTTGTTGTTGTTGTTGTTGTTTATTTATCGTAGTTGTTGTTATTGACATTGTAGTTGTTGTTGTTGTTATTGTTGTTGTTGTTTATTTGACGTTTTTGTTGTTGTTGATGTTGTTGTTGTTGTTTTTTATTTGACGTTGTTGTTGTTGTTGTTGTTTATTTGACGTTGTTGTTGTTATTGTTGTTGTTCTTGTTGTTAATTTGACGTTGTTGTTGTTGTTCATTTGACGTTGTTGTTGTTGTTATTTATTTGACGTTGTTGTTGTTGTTATTTATTTGACGTTGTTGTTGTTGTTGTTTATTTGACATTGTTGTTTATTTGACATTGTTGTTTATTGGACGTTGTTGTTGTTGTTTATTTGACGTTGTTGTTGTTATTTGAAGTTGTTGTTGTATTTGTTGTTGTTGTTGTTGTTGTTTATTTGACGTTGTCGTTGTTGTTTATTTGACGTTATTGTTGTTATTTATTTGACGTTGTTATTGTTGTTGTTGTTGTTGTTTATTTGACGTTGTTGTTGACGTTGTTGTTGTTGTTGTTTATTTGACGTTGTTGTTGTTGTTGTTTAGACATTGTTAATGTTGTTGACATTGTTGTTGTTGTTTTTTTTGTTTATTTGACGTTGTTGTTGTTGTTGTTGTTATTTTTGTTGTTGTTATTGTTGGTGTTGTTGTTGTTTATTTGACGTTGTTGTTGTTGTTGTTTATTTGACGTTGTTGTTGTTGTTTATTTGACGTTGTTGTTGTTGTTTATTTGACGTTGTTGTTGTTGTTGTTGTTTATTTGACGTTGTTGTTGTTGTTGTTTATTTGACATTGTTGTTGTTGTTGTTGATGTTGTTGTTGTAGTTGTTTATTTAACGTTGTTGTTGTTGTTGTTTATTTGATGTTGTTTTAGTTGTTGTTGTTTATTTGACGTTGTTGTTGTTTTTTATTTGACGTTGTTGTTGTTGACATTGTTGTTGTTGTTGTTGTTGTTTATTTGACGTTGTTGTTGTTGTTTTTTATTTGACGTTGTTGTTGTTGACATTGTTGTTGTTGTTGTTGTTTATTTGACGTTGTTGTTGTTGTTGTTTATTTGACGTAGTTGTTGTTATTGACGTTGTTGTTGTTGTTGTTGTTTATTTGACAATTTTGTTGTTGTTGATGTTGTTGTTGTTGTTGTTTTTTATTTGACGTTGTTGTTGTTGTTGTTTTTTTGACGTTGTTGTTGTTGTTATTTTTGTTGTTGTTGTTAATTTGACGTTGTTGCTGTTGTTGTTGTTTATTTGACGTTGTTGTTGTTGTTGTTTATTTGACGTTATTGTTGTTGTTGTTTATTTGATGTTGTTGTTGTTGTTATTTATTTTACGTTGTTGTTGTTATTTGAAGTTGTTGTTGTTGTATTTGTTGTTGTTGTTGTTGTTTATTTGACGTTGTTGTTGTTTATTTGACGTTATTGTTGTTGTTTATTTGACATTGTTATTGTTGTTGTTGTTGTTGTTTATTTGACGTTGTTGTTGTTGTTGTTGACGTTGATGTTGTTGTTGTTTATTTGACTTTGTTGTTGTTGTTGTTTATTTGATGTTGTTTTAGTTGTGGTTGTTTATTTGACGTTGTTGTTGTTTTTTATTTGACGTTGTTGTTGTTGACATTGTTGTTGTTGTTGTTTATTTGACGTTCTTGTTGTTGTTTTTTATTTGACGTTGTTGTTGTTGACATTGTTGTTGTTGTTGTTATTTATTTGACGTAGTTGTTTTTATTGACGTTGTTGTTGTTGTTGTTGTTGTTGTTTATTTGACGTTTATGTTGTTGTTGATGTTGTTGTTGTATTTTTTTATTTGACGTTGTTGTTGTTGTTGTTTATTTGACGTTGTTGTTGTTGTTGTTAATTTGACGTTGTTGTTGTTGTTTATTTGACGTTGTTGTTGTTGTTTATTTGACGTTGTTATTGTTGTTGTTGTTTTTGTTGTTGTTATTGTTGTTGTTGTTGTTGTTTATTTGACGTTGTTGTTGTTGTTGTTGTTGTTTATTTGACCGTGTTGTTGTTGTTGTTGTTGTTTATTTGACGTTGTTGTTGTTGTTGTTGTTGTTTATTTGACGTTGTTGTTGTTGTTGTTTATTTGACGTTATTGTTGTTGTTTATTTGACATTGTTATTGTTGTTGTTGTTGTTGTTGTTTATTTGACGTTGTTGCTGACGTTGTTTTTGTTGTTGTTGTTGTTTATTTCACGTTGTTGTTGTTGTTGTTGTTTATTTGACGTTGTTAATGTTGTTGACATAGTTGTTGTTGTTTTTGTTGTTTATTTGACGTTGTTATTGTTGTTGATGTTTTTGTTGTTGTTATTGTTGGTGTTGTTGTTGTTTATTTGACGTTGTTGTTGTTGTTGTTGTTTATTTGATGTTGTTGTTGTTGTTGTTTATTTGACGTTGTTGTTGTTCTTGTTATTTATTTGACGTTGTTGTTGTTGTTTATTTGACGTTGTTGTTGTAGTTGTTTATTTGACGTTGTTGTTGTTTATTTGATGTTGTTTTAGTTGTTGTTGTTTATTTGACGTTGTTGTTGTTTTTTATTTGACGTTGTTGTTGTTGACATTGTTGTTGTTGTTGTTTATTTGACGTTCTTGTTGTTGTTTTTTATTTGACGTTGTTGTTGTTGACATTGTTGTTGTTGTTGTTGTTGTTTATTTATCGTAGTTGTTGTTATTGACATTGTAGTTGTTGTTGTTGTTATTGTTGTTGTTGTTTATTTGACGTTTTTGTTGTTGTTGATGTTGTTGTTGTTGTTTTTTATTTGACGTTGTTGTTGTTGTTGTTGTTTATTTGACGTTGTTGTTGTTATTGTTGTTGTTCTTGTTGTTAATTTGACGTTGTTGTTGTTGTTCATTTGACGTTGTTGTTGTTGTTATTTATTTGACGTTGTTGTTGTTGTTATTTATTTGACGTTGTTGTTGTTGTTGTTTATTTGACATTGTTGTTTATTTGACATTGTTGTTTATTGGACGTTGTTGTTGTTGTTTATTTGACGTTGTTGTTGTTATTTGAAGTTGTTGTTGTATTTGTTGTTGTTGTTGTTGTTGTTTATTTGACGTTGTCGTTGTTGTTTATTTGACGTTATTGTTGTTATTTATTTGACGTTGTTATTGTTGTTGTTGTTGTTGTTTATTTGACGTTGTTGTTGACGTTGTTGTTGTTGTTGTTTATTTGACGTTGTTGTTGTTGTTGTTGTTATTTTTGTTGTTGTTATTGTTGGTGTTGTTGTTGTTTATTTGACGTTGTTGTTGTTGTTGTTTATTTGACGTTGTTGTTGTTGTTTATTTGACGTTGTTGTTGTTGTTTATTTGACGTTGTTGTTGTTGTTGTTGTTTATTTGACGTTGTTGTTGTTGTTGTTTATTTGACATTGTTGTTGTTGTTGTTGATGTTGTTGTTGTAGTTGTTTATTTAACGTTGTTGTTGTTGTTGTTTATTTGATGTTGTTTTAGTTGTTGTTGTTTATTTGACGTTGTTGTTGTTTTTTATTTGACGTTGTTGTTGTTGACATTGTTGTTGTTGTTGTTGTTGTTTATTTGACGTTGTTGTTGTTGTTTTTTATTTGACGTTGTTGTTGTTGACATTGTTGTTGTTGTTGTTGTTTATTTGACGTTGTTGTTGTTGTTGTTTATTTGACGTAGTTGTTGTTATTGACGTTGTTGTTGTTGTTGTTGTTTATTTGACAATTTTGTTGTTGTTGATGTTGTTGTTGTTGTTGTTTTTTATTTGACGTTGTTGTTGTTGTTGTTTTTTTGACGTTGTTGTTGTTGTTATTTTTGTTGTTGTTGTTAATTTGACGTTGTTGCTGTTGTTGTTGTTTATTTGACGTTGTTGTTGTTGTTGTTTATTTGACGTTATTGTTGTTGTTGTTTATTTGATGTTGTTGTTGTTGTTATTTATTTTACGTTGTTGTTGTTATTTGAAGTTGTTGTTGTTGTATTTGTTGTTGTTGTTGTTGTTTATTTGACGTTGTTGTTGTTTATTTGACGTTATTGTTGTTGTTTATTTGACATTGTTATTGTTGTTGTTGTTGTTGTTGTTGTTTATTTGACGTTGTTGTTGACGTTGTTGTTGTTGTTTATTTGACGTTGTTGTTGTTGTTGTTGTTTATTTGACGTTGTTAATGTTGTTGACATAGTTGTTGTTGTTTTTGTTGTTTATTTGACGTTGTTATTGTTGTTGTTGTTTTTGTTGTTGTTATTGTTGGTGTTGTTGTTGTTGTTGTTTATTTGACGTTGTTGTTGTTGTTGTTGACGTTGATGTTGTTGTTGTTTATTTGACTTTGTTGTTGTTGTTGTTTATTTGATGTTGTTTTAGTTGTTGTTGTTTATTTGACGTTGTTGTTGTTTTTTATTTGACGTTGTTGTTGTTGACATTGTTGTTGTTGTTGTTTATTTGACGTTCTTGTTGTTGTTTTTTATTTGACGTTGTTGTTGTTGACATTGTTGTTGTTGTTGTTATTTATTTGACGTAGTTGTTTTTATTGACGTTGTTGTTGTTGTTGTTGTTGTTTATTTGACGTTTATGTTGTTGTTGATGTTGTTGTTGTATTTTTTTATTTGACGTTGTTGTTGTTGTTGTTTATTTGACGTTGTTGTTGTTGTTGTTAATTTGACGTTGTTGTTGTTGTTTATTTGACGTTGTTGTTGTTGTTTATTTGACGTTGTTGTTGTTGTTATTTATTTGACGTTGTTGTTGTTGTTGTTTATTTGACGTTGTTGTTTATTTGACATTGTTGTTTATTTGACGTTGTTGTTGTTGTTTATTTGACGTTGTTGTTGTTATTTGAAATTGTTGTTGTTATTGTTGTATTTGTTGTTGTTGTTGTTGTTATTTATTTGACGTTATTGTTGTTGTTTATTTGACGTTATTGTTGTTGTTTATTTGACGTTGTTATTGTTGTTGTTGTTGTTTATTTGACGTTGTTGTTGTTGTTGTTTATTTGACGTTGTTGTTATTGTTGTTGTTTATTAGACGTTGTTAATGTTGTTGACATTATTGTTGTTGTTATTGTTGTTTATTTGACGTTGTTGTTGTTGTTGTTGTTATTTTTGTTGTTGTTATTGTTGTTGTTGTTGTTGTTGTTGTTTATTTGACGTTGTTGTTGTTGTTGTTTATTTGACGTTGTTGTTGTTGTTTATTTGACGTTGTTGTTGTTGTTATTTATTTGACGTTGTTGTTGTTGTTGTTTATTTGACGTTGTTGTTTATTTGACATTGTTGTTTATTTGACGTTGTTGTTGTTGTTGTTTATTTGACGTTGTTGTTGTTATTTGAAGTTGTTGTTGTTGTTGTATTTGTTGTAGTTGTTGTTGTTTATTTGACGTTGTTGTTGTTTATTTGACGTTATTCTTGTTGTTTATTTGACGTTGTTATTGTTGTTGTTGTTGTTGTTGTTTATTTGATGTTGTTGTTGACGTTGTTGTTGTTGTTGTTTATTTGACGTTGTTGTTGTTGTTGTTTAGACGTTGTTAATGTTGTTGACATTGTTGTTGTTGTTTTTGTTGTTTATTTGACGTTGTTATTGTTGTTGTTGTTATTTTTGTTGTTGTTATTGTTGTTGTTGTTGTTGTTGTTTATTTGACGTTGTTGTTGTTGTTGTTGTTGTTGTTTATTTGACGTTGTTGTTGTTGTTGTTTATTTGACGTTGTTGTTGTTGTTTATTTGACGTTGTTGTTGTTGTTGTTTATTTGACGTTGTTGTTGTTGTTGTTTATTTGACATTGTTGTTGTTGTTGTAGTTGTTTATTTGACGTTGTTGTTGTTGTTGTTGTTTATTTGATGATGTTTTAGTTGTTGTTGTTTATTTGACGTTGTTGTTGTTTTTTATTTGACGTTGTTGTTGTTGACATTGTTGTTGTTCTTGTTTATTTGACGTTGTTGTTGTTGTTTTTTATTTGATGTTGTTGTTGTTGACATTGTTGTTGCTGTTGTTGTTTATTTGACGTTGTTGTTGTTGTTGTTTATTTGACGTAGTTGTTGTTATTGACGTTGTTGTTGTTGTTGTTGTTTATTTGACATTTTTGTTGTTGTTGTTGATGTTGTTGTTGTTGTTTTTTATTTGACGTTGTTGTCGTTGTTGTTTATTTGACGTTGTTGTTGTAGTTATTGTTGTTGTTGTTAATTTGACGTTGTTGTTGTTGTTGTTTATTTGACGTTGTTGTTGTTGTTTATTTGATGTTGTTGTTGTTGTTATTTATTTGACGTTGTTGTTGTTGTTATTGTTTATTCGACGTTGTTGTTGTTGTTGTTTATTTCACGTTGTTATTGTTGTTTATTGGACGTTGTTATTGTTGTTTATTTGACGTTGTTTTTGTTATTTTACGTTGTTGTTGTTGTTGTATTTGTTGTTGTTGTTGTTGTTGCTTATTTGACGTTGTTGTTATTGTTGCTATTTATTTGACGTTTTTATTGTTGTTATTTATTTGACGTTGTTGTTGGTGGTGTTTATTTGATGTTGTTGTTGTTGTTGTTTATTTGACGTTGTTGTTGTTGTTGACGTTGTTGTTGTTGTTGTTGTTTATTTGATGTTGTTATTGTTGTTGTTGACATAGTTGTTGTTGTTTATTTGATGTTGTTGTTCTTGCCGTTGTTGTTTATTTGACGTTGTTGTTGTTGTTTATTTGACGTTGTTGTTGTTGTTGTTGACGTTGTTGTTGTTGTTGTTTATTGGACGTTGTTGTTGTTATTTATTTGACGTTGTTGTTGTTGACGGTGTTGTTGTTGTTGTTTATTTGACGTTGTTGTTGTTGTTATTTATTTAACGTTGTTGTTGTTGTTGTTTATTTGACGTTGTTGTTGTTGTTTATTTGACGTTGTTGTTGTTGTTGTTTATTTGACGTTGTTGTTGTTGTTGTTGTTTATTTGACGTTGTTGTTGTTGTTATTGTTTATTTGACGTTGTTGTAGTTTATTTGACGTTGTTATTGTTGTTTATTTGACGTTGTTTTTGTTATTTGACGTTGTTGTTGTTGTTGTATTTGTTGTTGTTGTTGTTGTTGTTGTTGCTTAGTTGACGTTGTTGTTATTGTTGCTATTTACTTGACGTTGTTGTTGTTGTTGTTGTTTATTTGACGTTGTTGTTGTTGTTGTTGTTGTATTTGTTATTGTTGTTATTGTTGTTGCTTATTTGATTTTGTTGTTATTGATGTTGTTTATTTGACGTTGTTGTTGTTGTTATTCATTTGATGTTGTTGTTTTTGTTGTTTATTTAACGTTGTTGTTGTTCTTCTTCATTTGACGTTGTTGTTGTCGTTGTTTTTGTTGTTTATTTGACGTTGTTGTTGTTATTTATTTGACGTTGTTGTTGTTGTTTATTTGACGTTGTTGTTGACGTTGTTGTTGTTGTTGTTTATTTGACGTTGTCATTGTTGTTGTTGTTGTTTATTTGACGTTGTTGTTATTGTTGACGTTGTTATTGTTATTGTTTATTTGATGTTGTTGTTGTTGTTGTTGACATAGTTGTTGTTGTTTATTTGACGTTGTTGTTGTTGTTGTTGACGTTGTTGTTTATTTGACGTTGTTGTTGTTGTTTATTTGACGTTGTTGTTGTTGTTGTTGACGTTGTTGTTGGTGTTGTTTATTGGACGTTGTTGTTGTTGTTGTTGTTTATTTGACATTGTTGTTGTTGTTGATGGTGTTGTTATTGTTGTTGTTTATTTGACATTGTTGTTGTTGTTGTTACTTATTTGACGTTGTTGTTGTTGTTGTTTATTTGACGTTGTTGTTGTTTATTTGACGTTGTTGTTTATTTGACGTTGTTGTTGTTGTTTATTTGACGTCGTTGTTGTTGTTGTTTATTTGACATTGTTGTTGTTGTTGTTTATTTGACATTGCTGTTGTTGTTGTTGTAGTTGTTTATTTGACGTTGTTGTTGTTGTTGTTGTTTATTTGATGTTGTTCTAGTTGTTGTTGTTTATTTGACGTTGTTGTTGTTT